>OX371223.1:125711828-126384301 GCA_947310385.1 Nephrotoma appendiculata
GAATTGAGTACGAAAAGTTTTACCTGAGAATATTGACCGAAAGCGAATGGTACTAAAACAGTTATTCGATGAATTCTATCCGGAAGCTTCAGCTGAGATAAAACGAAAAGTAAATGAAACGAAAAAAGAATCTATCAAACGTAAAACTAGGAATGCTTTAGATGCACAGGTTATTAAATTTTATCAACGTCAAGATATTACTTATCAGACACCAGGCAAGTCCGATGTAATTTCTGTTAAAAAGAACAATAAAAGAATAACAATGCAAAAACAGTACATGACAATGACATTGGGCGAGGCATATCAGATATATAGTGAAGAAATTGGAAATGGCGAAAAGGTTGGAAAAACAAAGTTTTTTGAGTTGCGCCCTCCAAATGTTATGGTAGTCGCTGATACACCACATAATGTATGTGTATGTCAATTGCATTCCAATTTTAATTACTTATGTTCATCCTTTAAAAGTATCAATGGTTTCCCATCGAACTATAAAGCCCTTTTAGATGAACTTATTTGAAATTTATCAAGTGAAAGTTGTATGATGGGACAATGTAACTAATGTGAGGAAAATGTTAGAGATGTGCTACCGCTTCTATTTGAATATGATGCTAATATTTTCTGGAATAAATGGGAAAACAATTAGGAAAATTCCAGAGTTCAACTAAAAAGATACAGATCATCAGTAGCACGAGCAGTAGAGGAAATTCAAATGCCGAAATTTCAAAAACATGTTCACGTCAACATCATTCAATCAGCGCATTTCAAAGCTATCAAGGAGACATTAAGAACTGTTGAAATTGTTATTCAAATAGATTTTGCAGAGAATTTTGCAATAGTTTCGCAAGATGAAATTCAAGCTGCTCATTTCTCATACGACCAAGTTACAGTATTTACTGTTTTTTTATGGAAAGAACACCAAACTGAATCATTAGCTATTATAAGCAATGATCTGAATCACGACAAATACAGTGTTTGGACCTTTCTGAAATCAATATTAGATTACCTAGCGACGGAGTCTGGTACTTTTAAGAAGTGTCAAATTTTTCCCGACGGATGCACATCCCAGTTCAAAAATAAATACATCTTGTCCAGTTTGATAATGCTACTTGGTCATTCTTTGCTACGTCACATGGAAAAGGTGCTGTAGACGGTATAGGTGCAACTGCGAAAAGGTCAGTTTGGACACAAATAAAATCTCGTGAAAAAACTGCGAATTGTGCAGCAGATAAATTGAAGAATATGATCTGTTAATGATAGTCGCAAACAATTAAGTGAAATATGGGAAAATACTTGTATACCACGAATACCCAATCTGCACCTTCAACACTACATAGAAGCATCTGAAAACAGTATTCAGTCTCGCTACACCTACAAATCAAAAAAAATTACTACAACCCAATACTTAAATTACATAAATAAAAATTAATTTTCAAACCAAATTTCAGTTTTGCTTTATTTGAAGAAAGAATTAAAAAATGTTCACAATAGCAAAGTTTTTATGGTGTCACGCGTACGTTATCCATGTGACATGTACGGTATTTAGTGAAAAATTGAAAAGTCAGTTAGTATTTGTTTTTTGTAACTGAAAACATCATTAAAACACTTTAGCATAGCTCCCTCAATTTAGATAAAAAATTGTATTTTCTGACCAAAACCAATTCGCAGATAATTTGATATAATGTACACAAACCAATATCAGAGGAAAAAAATTCTCACATGTACGTTATACGTATTTTGTTAAATATTTTTGTAATTAGTAATGCGATTTTTAAAAAACTAGGCTACTTTAAATTAAGACATCAATTGGTCATCTTTATAAATGATAAAGAATTTTCTTAGAAAAAGGAATGTGTTGGTAAATTTTGGTAACAATATTCGCACACTGTCACAGTACGTTATATGGAATGCGTGATTTAAAAAAGTTGATTTTTTTAAACATTTGTGGCACTATCAGGAGGAGCGATACGAGCCATAAAAACTCTTTGATCTGTGTCTGCAAGGTTGACGAAGCAATTATTATTAATAAAATAAATGCATTGGAAAATTTGGCTTGTACTTTTTACAAATTTTAGATACACAATCCTCACGCCAAAATTATCTAAAACTTAACATCTTACCTTAGTAAAAAAAATTGAAAAGTGAAAAATTTTCCGGAAACTCAGAAAATTTCCCGGAAAAATTTAGCTTCCCCCTCCTAAAAACTGGTGATAAACAATCCTGCATTAAGGTTAGGTTAGGTTAGGTTAGAGTGGCTGCTATCGCACACTTAGGCCAGTATTGGCCCATTGTGATACCACAGGATCCTATCTCCCCTTTACTCCTGCTGAAACCCTCCAGAGCTACTTATGTAGCGTAAAATATCTCGCACCCCACAGCCCGCGAGTTCCGAAAGGCTGTCCATACCGTACACACCTTAATACTTATGTCTTCTGTATGATAGTGCCGGACACGAGCATAGGAAGTGATCTAGCGTCTCTTCCTCCTCTTCGTCTAAACAACTTCTACAGAAGTCATTCGTCTGTAGACCCAGCCTTCTTGCATGTTCCCCAAAAAGGCAATGTCCTGTCAGTATCCATACGACCAATCCTAACTCTCGTTTTCCCAGGGATACTAGTGCTTTGGAGCGCCGCAAGTCCAGTTTTGGCCAAACCTGTTTTGCTACTCTGCACGTGAGGGTGTTGGTCCACCTCTCATTTGTCAAGGCGATTGCCTTTTTACTGAGCGCCAATCTAAGCGTTGCTATAGGCCTCCCTTGCATCTGGAGAGTCGTACCTAGCTAGTTCGTCCGCCCTGCAGTTTCCCGTAATGTCCGAGTAACCAGGGACCCAGATTATCTGGATACTGAAATACTCGCTCATCTCCTTCAGAGATGATCGGCAATCCAGCGCCACCCGTGACTTCAGACAAACCGCCTCTAGCGATCTGACCGCCGCCTGACTGTCTACATAAATCGCGATATCCCTAACGGATACCACGTTATGCTTCAACCATGTCCCGACTTCGCCTATCGCCACCACTTCAGCCTGGTAAACGCTGCAGTAGTCAAGGAGACGAACGGAAATATTAACATTAAGCTTCTCACAGGAGACTCCGGGTCCTACTTTGCCGTCTAGCTTAGAACCGTCCGTGAAAAATTGCAGTGCCTCGTTTTCCAGTATTGATCCGTTCTTCTTATATTCTCTCGAAGGACAGATGGTCCGGAAAACTTTATCGAAGCACAACGTTGGTTTAATATAATCTAGATTCGCCAGTTCTTCCCTTAGTGATCTAACTATCGTTGAGTGTCCCGCCTGAAGACACTTCCACTGAGAGACAGCCTAAAGCCTTGTAGCCACATTGCCTGCCATCTGCTTCCAAAAAAATTCGATTGGAAAAAGGTGGAACATAACCTCTAAAGCGCGTGTAGGTGTTGACCTAAGCGCCCCGCTTATAACCATGCTGGCCGTTCTTTGCACCTTCTCCAACATCTTCCTATATGTAACCTTCTCCAGAGCTGGCCACCACACACCCACCCCGTACATCAGCACAACAGGTCTTACCACAGCGGTATAGAGCCAGTGTACCAGCTCTGGTTTTAGACCCCATCTCTTCTCTACGGCGTTCTTACACGAGAAAATTGCTACATTAGCCTTATTCACCCTTTCTACAATTTTAGGTTTCCAGCTTAGCTTACTGTCCAAGATTATGCCCAAAAATCTCGCTCTGTCAGCAAAAGTCAGTCTAGTGCCGTTCACGGTAGGAGGACTAACTACCGGAATTTTATATTTCTTAGTAAATAGTACCAGCTCTGTCTTGGAGGGGTTAATCCTTAATCCACATTTGCTGGCCCATTTCGTAACGATTAGGAGTGCATTCTGCATAACATCCCTAATCGTATCCATATATTTGCCTGAGACAGTTATCGCTACATCATCCGCATACGCTACAACCCCTATCTCCTCTCCCTCCAGTTCCAAGAGCAATCCATTCATCACAACACTCCAAAGAAAGGGGGACATTACACCTCCTTGCGGGATTCCTCTAACCACCCGCCTTCTGATGGTGGCCTCCCCCAGTTTCGAGGTAATAATCCTGCTTACCAACATCTGATTTATCAACCTACATATGGGGTAGTCCACGTTCAAAAATAGCAATCCTTCCATGATCGCCTCCGTTTTAACATTATTAAAGGCACCCTCAATGTCGAGAAATGCTACCATACAGAACTCTTGCGAGTAAATTGACTTCTCAATCATGCGTACTAGATCGTGCAGAGCTGTGTCCACCGACTTTTCCTTACAGTACGCATGCTGCGACATTGCCCAACTCCTGGGCTCAATTTTTAATCGAATACCTATATCCACCAACCTTTCCAAAGGAAGGATGATAGAGTTATAGGTCTCAGATCCTTTGGATAGGCATGTGAGCTTTTTCCCGATTTCGGGATAAAGACCACTTTGACCTCCGTCCATTTTTTAGGAATATATACCAATTTCAGACATCCCATGAAGATACCTTCCAGCCAGGGGAGGATGACTGCTGAGTTTCTCTGGATCTCTGCTGGTATAATCCGATCCGGGCCCGCCGATTTATAAGGTTTAAACCAGTTCAGCGCCCAACGGATTCGCTCCTTATCCGCGATGCCCTCCATCTCTATTGAAGGTGTTACTCGATTAGCTTCAGGCTCTGTCGAGTCTTCAAAGCTTCCCGGAAAATGGGTCTCGATGAGGAGCTCCAATAATTCTGCACTTGAAGTTGTCCATGACCCGTCTGGTCTAATTAAATAACTAGAACTGGTTGGGTTAGTAGATAGAATTTTCCGAAGGCTAGAAGTCTAAGAGACCTCTTCCATTCTACAACAGAAGAGTCTCCAAGTTTGCCTTTGTGCCTTCCTCAACTCTTTTTTGTACTTTCTGAGGTCCTCCTTATAGGAGTTCCAATCCCGAACCTCCCTTGTGTTCTTAGCTTTATTAAAAGCTCTCCTACACACACTCCGATATGTTCCCAACTCCTTGGTCCACCATATTGGTTTCTGCCTACCCCTAGGCTTCATTAGCGGGCACGCAGCATTAAATGAAAGATTGCATGCCTTTGTGACAATATCAACCTTGCCATCTAATTCCTCTACTGTCGCCGGAAGTCCAGGAACCAGCGGCAGTAGTTCCTTCAACACCTCTCCATATTTGTTCCAGTTTGTCTTTCTGGGATTCCTGAAGGATTTCCGGGTAACAGGTTTAATGTCGAGGTTATAAATTACATATCGATGATCAGAGAATGAGTGCTCTTTCGCCACTCTCCACCCTCTGATCATATGAAAGATCGTTTCTGACACAAAGGTGACATCTAAAACCTCCTGTCGATTTTTAACAATAAATGTTGGTTCTCGTCCAATATTGCAAACTAAAAGGTTGGTATTTAATAAATAATCTAAAAATAACCCACCCCTCTCGTTGATGTCTCTGCTTCCCCAGATTGTGTGATGCGCATTTACATCACATCCGAGTACAACACCTACCCTTCTTTGATTTGCTTCCCGGATCAGTTCCCCCAGGTTATCCGGTGGAACCTCCTTCTCGCGATCCATATAGGCTGAGGCTAGCCGTAGCATCCCACAGCCAACCTCAGTGCTCACCGCTATAACGTATCCGCTAACAAATTGTGGAAGAAGAAAAATATTCAAATTATTTTTCACTAAAATACACGATCTGATCTTATCAGAGTTGCTTGAGTATAGTAATTTATACCCTTTCATTCTGAAGCCACAGATTCTGTTATTGTTAATCCAACGTTCTTGGATTAACACTAAATAACCATCTGACTTAGTCAGTCTGAGAACGTCTGCCGAGGCAGCCTTCGTGTGATGTAGGTTTATTTGTACAATGCCAACCATTGTAGTCGACCTTACTCACCTCTTCCTGCACTCCCTGTATCAGGATAGTGCCATCTACCTCTTTTTTCCGGACGCTGTCTTCCTCTCGTCGAGAGCCTGACAGGATGTCCCCATCAGACTCCAGAGAGAGGAGGCTACCTCCCCTAACTATGCTCCCCAGAGCCAAATCATTACTTTCCTGGCCGTCCTCAGCCCGCTTGACCGTCTCCTGCTGGGTCCGTTCGCCGTCACCCCAGGCTGGTCTTTCGCAGTTGCGTCGGTCTCGTCCTTTTTATATACTTTGAGAGTGATCGACCCCAACCCGAAGTTGATCACTCCCTTTAATTTTGCAAGGGAAGCCATTCTTTATTGATCAGCATGATTGCCAATCTAAAGCCTCCCTTAGCTTCCTCTCGCTTTATAATCCTCCAGTCTTCCGTTGGAAGATCGGGATTACTGGCCTGAATGATCTCGAGGATCTCTTCTATTTTATCCGGCTCGGTTGGCAGCCAAACACGCGCCCTCGGCCTGCTCGGGATTTCCTCCCTGCAGACTGCCTCAAGCCTCGCGCCCGGCCACACCTCCCCTACTTCGGCAATTGCCCTTTTGTAAAGATCGACCGATCTCTGATCTGAGTACGCAGTCAACTTCACGTGCCCCTGGTACCATCCCGCATCTCTGCAGGACGGGGGGAATCCTGCATTTACAAATTTTCAAAATTTATACTCCTTACCTGATTTTCTCGATGTACACGTAAAGTAAAATAACGCCCAAAAATTCTAATAAGTTTAATATTTTACAGCTTCTTCAGTGAAAAAATTATGGAAGAATCTAAGTGGCCAACCAACGTCAACCACGAAGAAATGGAGGTTTCATAACGAAATGTAATTTTTAGAAAATTTTATGACGAAGCCAGCCAGTTACACAGTCTAATATTGATGAAATTTCCTAAAAAGTAAAAATTTTAAATGAAGAAAGCGGCTCAATTAATGAATTCAATAGCTATGTTGAAAATATTCAAAAAACAAAGAAAAAACGAAGGAAGATGTAATAATAAGTTTGATAAAGTCAAATAAGAAATGAAGAGAAGCTAAAAAGCGGCAAGAAATGAAATTCGACAACAAAATATTGAACCAGCCAATAAAGCGCTGCACAATATTTTAATGTCAATGTGTGAATCAAAACTTATTTTGCCTCAAAATTTCCAGAGAGAAGCAAAAAGAAAAGTATTTAATGTAATCACCCTGTACGTACGTCATTCATTTAGTTTTCACATCGTTCAAATAATGCTAAATATCTAGGGATGACCTCAGATGCCAGGCTCAGATGGAAAGAGCCCGTTAAAAAGAAAAAAGATAAACTTAATATCAATAATATTGAAAAATGTGTTAGCTGCTCGTGAAAAATTCGATATTGTCAACCGAATGTTTTTTTTTATATCAACAGGTGCTAAAGCTGCCTTAATGGACTTACGGAATGGAGCTTTGGGGCTGAACAATGGAAACTAACACCAAAATAATACAAATTTTTCAAAACAAAGTACTACGTGGTTAATGCTCCGTAGTACATTAAGAAAAAATAAATAGATTTTCAATAATTCATGGACAACATACTTATCAGCACGTAAATGAAGAGCTTCGTGGTATGTTGGACACTTCACATGTAGTAAGACGATTGCAGAGATGGATACCAATATTGATTTAGTAGATTAAGGACACCAGTGCATAGACTACTTCAGTAAATAACCTAGAAATGGAGGTGGCCGATGGGCCTCTTCTCATTCACAAGTGACTAAATTAAGAAAGGAAAATTACTATATGTATACATACTATATATATATAGTATTCAGTTGAAACAATTTAAATAAATAACAAAAAATTCTTTCACAACATTCGATTGATAAATTTGATGTTGGTTAAAATATTGGTGTGATTTGTATTCCACTTTAATCCATTAAATTTTCCGCTTGTATAAATATCCCAACCGATTTATTTATGTTTGTGATTGCAGTGGTCGTGTTCTACTAATTTGATTTAAACCCCCCATTAGCTTAATCAACCCAGAACCATATTTGCATATAATTGTGCGAACAAAACAAACAAAAAATGTTGTTTTGTATATATAAATTCAAAAATATTTTAAAAATAATTAAAATCTATAGCCTCAAAATAGAGCGAACAATAAAATATATTATTTTCAATAAATTTCTAGAACAAAAAAATAATAATTTTCATATTTTTGATTCAATGAAAATGCTCGTATGTGTAAACATGAACGCCAACATGTACGCAGTTACATATTATTAAAACCATAAATTAATTAATAATTTTTAAATAAATATTTTGCCAAATTTTATTATTAGTTTTCGAAATACATAATCCATGCATATTTATGATCCGCGTATATTTGGCCACTTCAAATAAAAGTTTAAATTATAATGTCGAAGTGGGTATATTCACTGTGTGTGTAATTTAGCAAATACTTGAAGATACAAATAAGCTTTGGCAATTGGAAAATTATGGATGGAAATTGTTTTTACCAACCCGGATTTTTTATTTTATGTATTGGTATTAGTGAAATTAGTACAGATACAATTTGAATATTTAGATCATAAATACCAAAACATGACTATTATGTAATATTATCAGAATGGTTAACATTTTTAAAAAATTAATATTTGGATTAAACCTAAATAATAAATAATATAGTTTTAAATAGTTTTTATAAATAAAACTAAAAACTTTATCAAAATGTTGCCAACATTGTTTACCCGTCACGCTATTCGGAACCAAACCAACTACCACATCTGCCCCAAATTACTTCGTTCCGAGCAAATACTTTTGTCCTTTGCGAAAATTGATTTTTCTGGAAGAACAAATCAAACAACTCAACTCAATTCTCAATGAACGACCGAGTTGAGTGGTCATTCCACTCGGCTTTTCATCGAATTCAACAATTAAGACAGGTTTATGGTTGCGTTCGTTCGGCCATTTTTTCGACCAATCATCTCTTGTGGAAAAATCCAGAAAAAAATCGCCATTTTGAGCAATATGATTGATCGTAAAAATTTTCAGAACGAACGAACGAACGGAACTATACAGGTGGCATAATGTATTGAAATGTGAATGAACTAGCGATTCAAACTCAGGCATCTATAGAAAATTGAGTTGTTTTCTGGATTTTTATCTCAGTGTGGAAATGAATTGGAGTCGGTTGTGGAAGTCAAAATAATTCAATGTATTTTATTCGAGTGGAATTAAATGGAATCAATACAATGGATGGTGGTTAACAATATTGTTCGGTATTTTGTCCGGCGCGTAACAACGATGATGTTTTGCCAACTCTCGAACACGCGACGTACAACTTACCACTTCAAACGTTTGACCTTGTGATATGTTAATCATCATAGCGAACGTAAAACGAACGAAAAACTGAATGCGCTTGAAATCGAACGGAATGTCAGTTGGAACCAGAGGAATTCTCAGAATTAGAACATATCCTCTCCTTTGAATTTGTCCCTGATGATCGTCGCTTGAATCACGTTGTTCATCAGTCTTTTCACAGCAAATCGCGTTCCGTTACACAATCTCGGATGGTTTAGATAACGCAGCATGATTATCACAGATCCTACCATGAGCAACAAGCGCATTCAAATCTCGGTCGGATAGTTGGTTATCTTGTCTTGATTGGTGATACAGTCAACGGATTTATAACAATGCATTTTCCCAGTGATTTGGTTTTGAATTAAGTAATTCAGACTATTCCTTGTTCTTCGCTGCCAAAATCGCTCGTTCGCTGAGCCAATCGTTCTTGGCAATTGGGTACACTGGCTTAGTCATTTGGCTGGAGATTCAACGGCAACTTCAACGTAGAGTGTGCCACCTGGCTGCCGTCTAACAATGTGGTTGCAATCCTCGATGATGGAAGGGCTAACGTTTTTTCAGATCTCGAGCGAATTGTGACAAAAAGCAATGAAATCAGAAAGGTTTATCCTGTTCCACTGGGAGCATCGTGGAAGAATATTCCGCTGTTTCGCTATTCGTCAACTGCCTTCATCAATGCGTCGTATAGACGTTCTTTGCTCTGCATTCAAAACCGGAACATTCGTTTGTACTATTTGGCTCATTGAATATCGATCGTACACTTGCTTTCCTTGCAATTCACGGTTAAATCCATCGTGCATCGAACGAATTGGTGCTGGCATGCCCAATTTCACAAACAGCTGCCTCACATAAGCACGCAAATGTCTTCGATCATGATCATAGCTTTGTTGCGTATCTCTTAAAGTTGTAGTGCTAACTCGATGAAAAATGTTGACAGCCATCCCGTCCTTGTATTTGTTCCACAATTCTAAAGCATTCAATGGATGTCACATCGCTATGATGATCGCGAACAATGTACGTATTTGATTCGCCGTCGCAAAAACAGTGGCATCGGCGAGTAAAGAGTCTCAATGTGAGTTGTTGTCCAGCAAATTTAGACGTTTGCAAGCTTCTTGATAAGTGGTGAATCCCACACCATCAATAGTACGAAGCGATTTAAACGAGGTAGGACCATGAACATGGAACAAAAGCATATGAAGATAGAAGGCTTCATCTTGTCGTGGATGAACGGTGAACACACGACTAAGCGCATCAGTTGAATACACATCGACGTATCCTGCAACGTTCTGCTCGTTGTGCTGCACTAGTTTCCGTGAAATCGACACGTTGTTCATTCTCAAAGTGCACCCACAAATGTTGAACAGTGAGGTGACGTTCGTGTAATGCAAATGAGAAAATACGATATTTGCCTAACTGCAACTGTCATACTGCCAGGTTGCTACCTTTGTTTTTTTATTTGCGAACATATTTAATGGACTTAATGGCGAGTAACAGTTTTTAACATTGCAGTGTGTTGCGAATGTTTTCGATAGTAGCTTGAAATACGGAACGATTCAGCGATTATCGGCCATGACATCTTTTCCATTTACCAGACTAGCAACGGACGCAGATATTGTTTTGTACATTGCCCATTGGCCATACACGGTGAATCTGAATTGTGATTTCCGCACAAACCGTAAATCATGATTGTAGGGATTACCGCCGGGAACAACTCCTGGTTCGTTTCTGGATCTGGTATTACGGCGCTGATGATTGAATTGATTTGATCTTGTTCAAACTTTGAGCTGGTTTCTCAAATAACGACAGCAGAATGTGTGCATGTGGTAATCCACACTTCTGCAACTCTGCTGAATACATTCAACAACGTGGCTGTCCGAAAAACGATGAAGTTCATTTGCGTCCTGAATTTTTGTTTAGATTACCAATAATTTCAGGCCAAATTGATTGCATGTGAACGTGATGAACAAAACTGGCCGTCTGTAATGCCACACATACGTCATAGCATCCTACGCTTATTCATGTATATGCCTTGGGCTGCCAACATATGACGCTGGGAGAATAGTCAATTGTCAACTTTGGTTGCATCTCTGTCCGAAGCGATGGCATCTCGCAGATGAATCTACTGCTGGGAACGAAGTTTTGATTTATTGAAGCAGATGAAATTTAAACGTTCCGTTTCGATCTTGACACACATATCAACGCAGTCTCTTATACTTTTTACGCTATTTGCCGTAGGTACTTGGCGAAACACACTTATACTTAATAAACACATTTTTTATTAATCACTTGTTTTTTGTTTCGCAGAATTTCTGCGAAACAAAAATCAAGTGATTAATAAAAAATGTGTTTATTAAGCAGACTCTTATATCAACTATCTTCTGGAAATTGCGAATACAACAACTAAAACATTAAGCCAAATCGCTTCAGCGGTTCTCAACGAATGCATTCGAAAAAAAATCAATTTTCTTCGTGATTTTCAGGAAGTTTCCGAATTTTCCACTCAGGTTTTACAATTTTTTTCTTCTAAAAGACAATCTGGATCGAATACGTGCGAAATCCCGAACAAAATATCTTTCAGAATACTTCGCCTTTTCGGGTGGATCTCCCCAAAACATTTTTTCGTAAAAACCATCTCCTGGAAATTGGGAACGCAGCAAACAAAGATTGAGTCAAATCAAGTTATTCTCAACTGATGTGCTAAAAAAATTTAATTTTCTTTCGGTTTTTTCAGAAGTTTCCTAGTTTTCCACACAGAATTTACAAATTTTTATCTTTCAAAAAACCATCTGGATCGAATACGTACGAAATCTCGTACAAAAACATCATTTTTTTGATTTTCCGAATTTTTTGGCTTTTCCGGTGGATTTCCCCACAATTTTCTTTCATTAGAACCATCTCCTGGAAATTGGAAATACAAGCAAAAACAAAATTGAGACAAATCGGTTCTGTCGTTTTCAACTGATGAGCTAGAAAATAAAATCAATTTTCTTCGGGTTTTCCCAGAAATTCAGGAGTTTGTCACTAAGATTTTCCAATTTTTATCTTCTTAAGGACAATTTGGATCTCATACGTACGAAATCCAGTACAAAATATCATTTTTCGATTTCCAGAATACTTCGACTTCTCCGGTGGATTTTCCCACAATTTTTTTTCATAAGAACCAATTCCTGGAAATTGGAAATAAAGCAAAAACAGATCGAGCTAAATTAATCCATTCTTAGTTGATGCGCTAAAAAAAATCATTTTTCTACGGGTTTTTCCATAAGTTTCCCAATTTTCTATCAGATTTTCCTAGTTTTCTCTTCTAAAAGACCATCTGGATCGAATACGTATGAAATCTCGTACCAAACCATCAATTTTCGATTTTCCGATTTTTTCGACTTTTCCGGTGAATTTTCCCAAAACCTTCTTTCGTAAAAGATTGAGCCAGACCAAGCCATTCACAACTGAAGCACTCGATAAAAAATTCCAGTTTCTTGTTTCCGAGTTTTCCACAAATATTTTCCAATTTTCCTCTTACTAAAGACCATCTGGATCAGATACGCGCGAAATCCCGAACATTAACATTATTTTTAAATTTTCCAACTTTTCCGACGTTTACAGTGGATTTTCCTAAATTTTCTTACGTATTTCCTGGAGATAATGTTGAACACAACAAAAAAAGATTAATCTAAATCTGTTAATCCGTTCTCAACTGACGCGCTAGAAAAAAAAATCAATTTTCTTGTGTTTCGGAAGTTTCCGAGTTTTCCACTCAGATTTTCGAAGTTTTCTTTACAAAACGACCATCTGGGTCGAATACGTACAAAATCCGGTACAAAAACATCATTTTTCGAATTGGTAATTGCGAATACAACAAAAAAAGATTGAGTCAAATCGGTTCAGCCGTTCTCAACTTTTTCGATTTTTCCTGTGGATTTTCCAAAAATTTTCTTTCGTAAGAACGATCTCCTGGAAATTGGGAACACAACAAAAAAAAAAGATTAAGCTAAATCAAGCCATTCTCAACTGATGCGAAAAAAATCATTTTTCTACGGGTTTTTCTATAAGTTTCCAAATTTTCCATCAGATTTTCCAATTTTTTTCTTTTAAAAGACCATTTGGATCGAATACGTACGAAATCTCGTACAAAAACACCATTTTTGATTTTCCTATTTTTTCGACTTTTCCGGTGGATTTTCCTACGATTTTCTTTTGTAAGAACCATCCCCTGGAAATTTGAAATACAGCAAAAAAAAGATTGAGACAAATCGGTTCAGTCGTTCTCAACTGATGAGCTAGAAAAAAAAATCAATTATCTTCGGGTTTTTCCAGAAGTGTCGGAGTTTTTCACTAAGATTTTCCAATTTTTATCTTCTCAAAGACCATCTGGATCGAATACGTGCGAAATCCTGTAAAAAATATTATTTTTCGATTTTCAAAATACTTCGACCAAAGCCAACCTAAATGAGATATTTCATCCTATGTTAAAAAATATTTTTTTTGTTCGTATACGTATACGCAGTTTAACGAAAAATTACAGACACAACGATGACATTGAAATTATCAGAAGTTTGTTTTGTTTTCAATTTTAGCTCAAATGAAAAATCTAATTTGATTGTCTGTGCATCGAATTTTTCCGGTGGATTTCCCCAAAATTTTATTTCGTAAAAACCATCTCCTGGAAATTGAGAACACAGCAAACAAAGATCAAGCCATTCTGAAGTGATGTCTTAAAAAAAAATTAATTTTTTTCAGGTTATTCCAGAAGTTTTCTATTTTTCCACACATAATTTCCAATTACTCTTCGAAAAGACCATCCTGATCGAATACGTACGAAATTTCGTACAAAAAACACCATTTTTCGATTTTTTCGGTGGATTTTCCCACAATTTTCTTTCGTAAGAACCACCTCCTGGAATTTGGAAATACAAGCAAAAAAAAGATTGAGACAAATCGGTTCAGTCGTTCTCAACGAGCTCGATGAGCTAGAAAAAAATCAAATATCTTCGGGTTTTTCCAAGTTTCCGAGTTTTCCACTAAGATTTACCGATTTGTATCTTCTAAAAGACAATCTTAATCGAATACGTGCGAAATCCCGCACAAAATATCACTTTTCAATTTTCCAAATACTTCGACTTTTCCGGTAGATTTCCCCACAATTTTATTTCGTTAAAACCATCTCCTGCAAATTGGGAACACAGCGAAAAAATATTTAGACAAATCGGTTCAGCCGTTCTCAACTGATAACTCCTAAAAGACAACTTTTCCGACTTTCCAGTGGATTTTCCTAAAATTTTCTTACGTATTTCCTGGAGATAATGGTGAACACAACAAAAAAAGATTAAGCCAAATCTGTAAAGCCGTTCGCAACTGACGCGCTAGAAAAAACAAATCTATTTTTTCGGGTTTTTCAGGAAGTTTCCGAGTTTTCCACCCAGATTTTCAAAGTTGCCTTTACAAAAAGATCATATGGGTCAGATAACAACATCCTTTACAACAAAAAAAGATTAAGCCCAATCGGTTCACCCGTTCTCAACTTTTCCGATTTTTTGGACTTCTCCGGTGGATTTTCCAAAAATTTTCTTTCGTAAGAACCATATCCTGGAAATTGGGAACACAGCAAAAATAAATATTGAGCCAAATCAAGCCATTCTCAACTGATGCGCTATAAAAAAAATTCAATTTTCTTTGAGTTTTGCAGAAAGTTCCCGAGTTTTCCGTTTAAATTTTCCAATTTTTCTCACCTCAAAAAACATCTGGATCGTATATGTTCGAAATCCGGTACAAAACATTATTTTTCGATTTTCCAAATTTTCAAATTTTTCGGTGGTTTTCCCAAAATTTTCTTTCATCCA
Organism: Nephrotoma appendiculata; assembly: GCA_947310385.1. Lineage (NCBI taxonomy): Eukaryota > Metazoa > Arthropoda > Insecta > Diptera > Tipulidae > Nephrotoma > Nephrotoma appendiculata. Next base: position 125,726,897 of record OX371223.1, read on the forward strand.
AACCTTATCCTGATAATTACGAACACAACAAAAAAATCCGCACAGTTGGTCTAGCCATTCTCAAGTGATGATTAGTCATACATGTGGCAATTGATTTTTATTAATATAGATTCAATAATGTTACCCAATATTTTCGTGTCAACTAACCGCGTGCCGTTACATAGTTTTGAGTGCATTTATGTTTCGTTGCAGTATGATTGGTGATCCAACTTTCAAAATTAAATAATGTGGTGAGACAAGACCTGGCAAATCAAGTGAATATAAGAATTTAGTTGGACAATTCACTCTTTCATCTTTTTCTACCACAGAATCAATTGACTTGAATGAAAATGACAGAGATTCCAACATGTTTTGAATTATGGTATTGAATTTAATATTTTTTGCTGCTAAACTTGTCTTTTCACTCAGCCATCGATGATTGTTGATATTATCTCGAAAGTTTCGAAACATTTTTTAAATTAATGCGTCTCTAGATGGCACTATTTTACCTACTTTAATTTTACATTCTCCGAGATACGAGGCAATTGCTTTGAAAATAGCGCATCAGATTAACCATTTTGAAAATGGACAACTGGCTATGTTTATTTTGGCCACAACAGGGAACTAATTAGCTTACCATACCACCCACATACATTACAATAGCGAAAACGCAAGATCAGCGCAAGCAACAGCATTGATTATCTAAACCTTATGTCCTGTTTTGGGCTTGAGTCATTGATTGGTACTCCCACACGGGTTACTGCTTCTTCTTCAACGTGTATTGACCACTTTTTTGCTAGACTTAGGTCTAATGATCTTTCCGGTATAATAACATCGGCTGTGGACTTTAAAATGTCTGACCACCACTTGATTGAGATACGGTTTAAGGCTTCTCAGATATTGTTACCAAGGTCTAATTTGAACCAAAATTCCACGAGAAGTAGAAAGAAACTCAATATGTTGTTGTTATATGAAAGGTTGAATTATATGGACTGGGGGTTCATTTTTAACATCGAAAATCCATCGCTAGCTCTTGAGGTATTTTTGGATAATATTTTAACTATCTTGGAACGCTGCTACACATATCGCTCGACTAAAATTAAACGCATGCAGCCTTGGATTTTCTTTGACCTTGCGCGACGTATTAATAAAAGGAATAAACTGCGGTCCAAGTTAAATAAGCGTCCTGATAATGCAGTACTTCGTGATAGCTATAACAGAAAAGGAAACCTATTATTCTCAGCGTTTTTCCGCTAACCGCGGTGATATAAAAAAAATGGATTTTAGTGAATGAGATTCTGACTCGTAAACCTAAAACTTCACTAGTCAAATCTATATTAGCACAGAACGGAGAACTTCTTACGAGTGATGTTGTGCAATGAGTTTAGTTGTTACTTTTCTAGTGTTGCTAAATATTTAGGTGCTAAATTTGACTCAAGCAACAGGTCATCTAGTTTCGATTTGCCTTTTGATTTCGATCCGACAACGTTTTTTATGACCCCAGTACCTAGTTATGAAGTTTTTTCAATTATTTGTGCTTTAGAACCTAAATACTCAATTGATAACGTTGGCCTGAGTAATTATATATTAAAAGCCATTGCTGGGCATATTAGTCCCGTTCTTGCACACATTTTTAACCTTTCCTTTGAGTTGGGAGTTGTACCAGACCGACTGAAAACAGCAACTATAATTCCCCTTTTCAAGAATGGTAATCGCCTTAATAAAGGTAATTATAGACCAATTGCCTTGCAGCCAGTAATCTTACAAGTTCTTGAAAAGGTAGTTAAAAATAGGGTTTCCAGTTTTTTAGATCAAACGGGTGTGCTGAGTATCCAACAGTCAACATGGTTTTCGTCATGGTATGAGTACCGAACCGGCCTTGTTAGAGTTCCTAAATACAATTAACATTGGTTTAATTAAAGGTAATAGTTGCGATGCTTTATTTATTGATACAGCTAAAGCCTTTGATATGGTTGATCACAAGCTTCTGCTATCTATTATGTATGATGTAGGGTTTAGGGGAGTGGCAAATAAGTGGTTAGCATCGTATTTATATGGTAGATCGATGAGAGTTCATGTATCATTTATAAGTTAAGAGATCCGAAATTTATTGACGTTGGTGTTCCCCAGGGTTCAGTATTAGGCCCTCCGCTGTTTCTCATTTATACAAACTCCGTATTTAAATTGAATCTTCAAGGTTATTCTACCGGGTTTGCTGATGACATAGCTGTGGCTTACGGTGGGAAATCTTCCAGTAACGTTATTTCGATGATCAATTCTGATCTAAAAGTTTTACTCTCATGGTTCGACAAGCATCGCCTGATATTAAGCCAGAAAACTAAATTCATGTTGTTTAAATTGTCTGGTAGCTTTAATATGTCTATTTTGCCGTGGGTGACTAATCACAGCCGGTATGAATGTGCGTCTATTGGTTGCCACTCTGAGTGCTTTGATATCGAACAAGTTGACTCGTTTAAATATCTTGGTGTTCACTTGGACACTTGCCTTAATTGGAAATTAAGTCAACCAGTATCAACTGCTAGAATTGTCTACCTTCTTCGTGACTTTTGTCCTCCGTCGGTTCTAAAAATAGCTTACCATGCACTAGTTATGGCTAAATTGGAATATGGATTGTCGTGCTGGGGTGGTTGTTATATGCTGCTACTTTGTATCCTTTATATGTTCTACAGAAAATGATTTTGAGAATATATCTAAAAAAAACAAGAACTGAACCATCTTGGAATTTATTCTTTACGACGAATATCTTGCCGTTGAAACATTTGTATATTTATAAGGTATTGAGAGTTTTTTTTAATCGAAGTGGTCAGCAAATATTGAGAAGCGGTTTTCGTTCCAATTTTCGCGGTAACCATCAATTTCTTTGTAACATCCTGTAACAGCCCTTATCATAGCAATATACATTACGTATGATAAAGGTTGTTATCAGAATTACTGCTGTAGCGTTACCTTGGTGCGGTCGACTTTTTTTTTCCGGCTATGACTCGTCGGGTACGGCGTGGGTGGTTCAAGGCTACAGCAATCTATAAATAACCGCAGTTCTTAACACTAACTATGTCCTTTATTTTATTTTAAGTTATAGTCACACCACATGCAAATCACTCAAAACGTTCTAATTTCATTCCCTATTTTTTTTTTAAATTTAACGACCCATGACTAAATTTTAATCAAACATGAAGAAAACATAACGGCTTACAAATCAAATGGAAAATTGAAAGAAAATATAAAAAAATGTACCAATATAAAATAATATGTGCTAAAAATGAAATGAATAACTTGCCGATAAGTCCAACTGATACAGGATAGTGTCCCAATATTCCGCTGCGTCCTTGTTCTGGAACTACCGCTTCGCCGCAACCCGCACTTGCCCGTGCACACCAGATTTATATAAGCGTTTTCAAACGGTCGTCAAATTAATTTACCAAATTGCTTTCCTGAGATTTATCTCTTTACTGACCGGTACAATTTTTACCACCATGCACACCATGCGATTCATTCAACAATAGAGTACGAGTATTTATCGGCCGTACGGGTGCTTAGTTTATCATTTTAGTTTGATATTCGTTGTTGATGTTTATTATTATTTATTTTTCACACTGATTCCAAAAGTACTTTGCATCATCCACAATTTAAGTAATGAGTAGCAATTAGCAACCACATTCAATCATTCAATGAAATGAAACCTCAGTCACTGGCAGGGAAGGAAATAACAACACCGCAATTATTATTATTATTATTTTTTTTTTAACAAATCCATATAGTTTATTCATATAAATTTTTTTTTTCTTTTACAATTTTATTCGTTGTCTTTAATAGGTACCATCGGAAAGTTCTTCAATGTACACACAATATCCGTTCATATTGGTACTTCTAATTAAACTACATTTACTCACTACCAATATGTTTTCAATATCTGTTTTTTTTCAGTTTTATGTTCCGTTTTACTAAAAATCACGTCACAAAGTTATTTTATCAGAAAAAAACTTTTGGTGAACCATGTCACAAACTCGCGTCGTATTCAAAAAAAAAAATTTTATTTTTTTTTGATTACTAATAATGCACTCACAAACAATTTTATTTTTATTTATTTTTTTTATTATCTAAGTGTTTTGTTTCGAAACCAAATCTTGACTGACTTTTTTCGTTCACCTCAACCCAACTCGCAAACTTAATATTTTTTTCCAACCGGTATAAAAAAAATCGAACGATCGATCTACAGACCAACCCAAGAAAAAAAATCGCGCCAAAAATTTTGTTTTGCTATTGCATATTTAATTATTAAAAGGTTAACCCTAACTTGCAACGGTGGTAATAACCATTTGACTGTCGTTGAAGATTCTTCAATGACCAACTTCGATGCTCTATTCTGGTCGATGCACCAACCCTTTTAAATGCGTTACCAATTTATATTAGGAAGGACATTCATTTGAAGTCCTTTTTACCTAAAGTTAAACAATGGCTATTTGAAACTGTTGATATCTCCTTTTTATTCAGGGTTATTACATAAAACTTGTTGTATTTAGTCACACATTATGAAGTTGAAATTTAGTAGAAAAAGTAGTAGTATTATTATCTTGGTCATTTTTTTGAAACTTTAAGATCACATTAAGATCACATTTTATTCTCATTTTAAACATTTAATTTTGTAAATATTAGGATTATGTTGAATTTTTTGTATTACGCGAATTATCTTCTGCCGTTTTTTCGGCACAAAATTCGTTATATTTTTTTGAATAATAATAAATAAATAATAAAAACAAAATCGTGTTGCGTCATATTATGTTGGTCAACGAGCTAAAATAAAATAGTAAAATAGTGAATGGCCATAGGAATCTAAAACTTATAAGAATGAAGAAATCTGCTGATATTTTAAGACCTTAAGCAGAATTTCGTATATCTATTTTTCAACGGATTAGATACATTTCCAGTGTTACGTGCATTTATTCGATTTGTAAGAATTATCATGCCAGGCGGAACTTTATGTTAGGTTTTTATAAATTGGCAAATGGTAGATTGATGGTAGAAATTTTATATTATTAACGGAGGTGATACCATTATTGTATCACCCACATTCGAATTGCAGGCATCTCAGATGAAAGATAAATAAAACAGTTTAGTTTATCTTTTCCAAGGAAATTTATCTATAAATTTTTTCTTAATACTATAAATATTTTCAGTTATATACATAGTTACGGCTAACCATACTGACCAATTTCATACTTCAAAATTAAAAAAATTTCTTTGTGTTTATTATTTTATTATCAATTTAATTTATCATCAATTCGTTTTAAATCAACAAATAGAAATTTTATATATTTTTAATTAAAACTGAAGCATTTTTTGTTTATTATTTATTTTAATCCAAATTGCTTATAAATAAATAGTTGCTCGTACATATATCAAAACAAATATTTGATTTAATGTTTTAGGAATAAATATTAACATTTACCAAAAAATATCTTTCGGTATTGCAGAGTAACTTAGGAAACAAGTATATATGTATATACATACGAGGGGTGTTCAATAAATTGAATGAACAGGAGTTTTTAAAATATAAAATGTGGAAAATATTGAACATCGTGCTGTGATTTGCAAATACAATCATGATTTTATATTACCGGCACGTATACATTAAATCGTCACAAAAATTAAATGAAACAATTAATTTGAAAATAAAATAAAATTTCTATCACCAGTATGTCATATAGATTTACCTAACTTATAGAACACACCTCATAAAAACTATCTGTTTGATTTTATTAGTACACCCAGTACCATAAACATGTTTTTAATTAAATTATAAGAAAACTACTTGTCGATCAACATCAAAACCAATTTTGTGGTTTTCCATTTCACAAAACATAAAATTTTATAATTGTTAATATTATTTCTACCAATATTCTCATTGTCCATATACTCGTACGTAAAGTGTTCTGAATATTTCGTAATGTTATATTATATAAACTCCACCCTCAACAATATGCTTATATATATGATATTATGTCACATGCTACTATAAATGTGTGCTGTACACATGGTTAAGATATTTTCAGCTTACTAGCTAAACATAATAATTTTTTATTGCAAATTATTATTATAAATTCATTATTTCAGTTTTATGTTTTATCTGAAATAAGTACAGCACAAAAAATTTGTGAATATAAATTTTTTATATTTTGCTATACGATTGATTCATAATCCAATGTGTTATAAAAATGCAGAAACATTGCTACTTAAAATTTTCAAGGTTAAAATAATAGATTTTTAATGTCTCATTGGTATTTTACTCGTATTACATATTTTATATGTGCAAAAATTGCAACAAAAACATTTTTTTTATTATTTGCATTTCCAAGCTGCAGTTTTTTGCACTACAAATCGATTTTTATCAAATTCTACAATTTTACGATTATTTATGTGCAAAGCAAACACGCTAATTCCATTTCGACATCATTAAATTTAAGTAGAAAATAATTTAGGAGCAATGAACATGGTGTGAAAAAGTTTGCAATGTTAGTGTTGTGCCGCATTGTTTACGTATTCTACATGTGAAGACATGGTGCCTAGACAATTAAACAAATGACGTCGAAAATAAAATGAATGTAAAGCAATATGTCGACAATATTGTAAATTATTGTGTCTGTAACAATCCGTAAAATTTTGATATTTCTTTGTTAATGGGACCATTTCAAGATAAATAAATTAATTCTTACTCCACGATAAACACTTAACACATATTGAAGCAGAACTTTATACAAAGTTAAGTTTTAAGCGAAATAGAAAGCTTGCTGTTATGGAAAAACAATGGAAAACGTATATTTAAGCGTAATAAAATGTTAAACATAATAAAGTTTTCAAACCGATTTATTTATTCTTATAAACGCGAAAGTTCAACTAAAGTCTCACTGGCAATCAAAATATCCCACCTTGTGTTCCTTTCATACTCGTACAGTACTAAATTTTAATCTCGTGAAACCACACACATATATTCCAAAATATTATCTGTTAGTTTTATTGCAGAACAACCCAAAAGTGCGGATCGGAAAAATGCAGTCCTCGGAAAAATCGAACGATACAGAAACTGACCTCTTTACCAATTTGTGTAACTTGTGTATGATTGTTGACCAAGAACAACCCAAAAGTGGGCGAATTTAGTAGCGGTTTTCTTGAACTTTGGTAAAGAGCTTGGAAAAATTAAGTTATAATTAACGTCAACAGTTTATCAACAGCTTACTTGCTACTTAGGCCTATATTTCCCAAATAACAAAATAAAATGTTATAAAAACAAAATTTGTTAAAAACTGCTATTTTGAAAAATTGCAATTTTGAACATAGTCATTTCTCTATGATTTGTTACCATAGATTTGTATTATCGAAGTAGGACGAAGTGATTTTGGAGATGTTTTCTGAATGCCTGTCCATGTTCTTAAAAGTTTAAACGGATAAGCTGAATTGATCAACATTTTCAAGCTTTAATTTTAGAGGTATCAGTGAGGTACTAGAGGTCTCATTTAGGAGCTTTAAATGAGAGGGAGGGGGCGCTTTAAAATAGGGCATTCCGTGTTATCTAAAAACAGAACTAAATAGCCTAAGAACCGATTTGTTCGATATCCCTTTGCATTATTGGTATACAATTTAATTCGGTCCATTTTTAAATTCAAAAAATGCATTTATTTTAAAATAAAAACAATGAACAGATTAATCACTGGAAAATATTGTCCAATTTGAAGCCAATTTTCAATTCCTTCGAAAGAAGTGAACCGGTAACCTGCCAAATCGTGTTGCATCCGTTGGAACAACCAGTAGTCAGAAGGAGCAATGTCCGGAGAATGCAGTGGGTGCGGTAAAATATCCCACTTGAGTATTTCCAAATATTTGTTTACGACTTTTGCAATGTGAGGCCAAGCGTTGTCATGCAGAAGAATAACTTTATCATGCCTTTCGTCATATTTCGGTCGTTTTTCTCGCAATGCATGTCTAAAACGAATTAATTACAGTCTGAACCGCCCGCCCGTAATAGAATACAGAAACTGTTTGTTGGGTCACCCCCATTGTACCCGACAAGCTCCTCTTGCATTTGAGTTGTACTTCATCATTCATGCTCAAATCAACTTTTTTTGTTGTTGTTTTTAAATTTCAATTATCAACTTTATTAATTACAAATAATTACATGTTATAATTTTTAATATTAAGTTGATAAGATAGGTGTCCCTTTGGTTCAAATTGAAATCGTTTCAGGGGCACTGATTCTATCAATACACCTAATCTATTCTATGTGATTATTAAATATCTGTTGTACTGCTATTTACAATTTCAATTTTGATGTCAGTTTACATAAGAATATAATGGATTTGTTGCAGCACTTATTTATTACTGTTTTTCGCTATATCAATACGAAATCAATTGAGGAAATATAAAGTTTGTATACAAAGTGCGAATCGACACATTTACGGGAAGAGATGCTGAATATTTTTAGTTTCCTTTAGCCAAATAAGAAGAGTTTTGGAAAACACAGACAGACCACTACACATTCTTAAATGAGTATGCAAATTGTTAAATAATATTGGAGAGATCACACTAAACAAGGACCTATGGAGATTTGATTTGAATTTCGGAATATTTTTTTTGAACTGGAAGTTAGATCGAAGGTTATAATTCGCGTAGTTTGCGAAATGATTTCTACTAATAATGTAAAATAGTTTTAATACCTTAAAAACATATAAATGTTGTAACGGCAATAACTCTAACAATTTAAATATAGGCCATGAAGGGGCTTGAGTAGCTTTAAAATCCATAATACGGATTATATGCTTCTGTTGCACATACACCGGGTTTAAAATAGTCTGACATGCCACACCCCAACAAGATAAACCATATTGGAGGATTCAGACAACCATAGCACAATACACAATGCGCAGGAGATAATTGCTGTGTTTTAATATCGGAGCACTATCCGGAGCCAAATGGCAATTTTCTATTGAAACTGCAGGTATTATTCACAGGTGTCGCTGTACTATAAAAATTAAAACTAAATTCATCAATAAAACAAACATTTATCACCAGAAATATATTAATTGACATTTATTTTGACATGACGTTATAAACAAGAATTCATTTTGCTGCGTTTTAAATTTTTATTGTAAGATTTAGTTTCTAATGGTTTATAATAAAATATATATAGTTTAATACTTTAAGTTTTTTAAATGTCCATAACTTACTCTCCGGCTCGCAATACGGGTTTAGACAAAACAAGAACACCGAAAAGACACTTTGTAACGGTTTGTTTGGTTAATTTTGAAATTGCTTCGTAGTACCGTTAACCGTTAAACAGATCTCTCAGTGAACTTGCGGTGAAGCAGCATTTTTGCCGGCTAGGTGGCAGTCGTTTGGGCGGGATCTTTCCACCGTTCACCAAGAGCTTGTTGATGCTGCTTTACTGATATTATCGAGGTCGGTTATAAACTCACACACACACATACACACAAGTTATGTTAATACATCTAATTTTATTGATCGCGGTTCTTATACCACAACACTTTATATGTATCACCGTATCATATACAACATCACGTGACCTTGGATCTTACGATCACATATTCTTCATCCAACTCCTCCATACAAATATGGTTTCACACTATATGATCCTCCCTGTGCGAATACAGGTTTATATCATCATAGCACTTGTTTTAATTAACACATTTTCACTTTAATACTGCACATTATTCACTAAAACTTTAAATGAACGCGAAACCGTACATAACACATCATGAAAATCAGCTAAACATATCACGAAATGGATTAACGATTGAACTAATTACACATCTGATATAGGAATCTGACAAATAAAAATACAAAGAATTTTGAAGAAAAGGAAACACATTTAATTCACATAAGTAATTGGAATAAATAACACTGTGCTTGAACTGCGAACTTTTGTTCGTGACAAGCTGGCCACCCGGGGAGTAAACCTAATTCAAGTATGCTGAATTCAACGGTGCTAGTCCCATTTTAAAGTTAGTCCCCATTTTTGAGATATCGCATTCGACATGTTTTGGCTCATAATCAAACTATACCCTCATTTTCACGTTGATAGCTCTTGAACCATTAAAGTTTTCGTTATGCTTTCTTCAGCAAAGTTGTTGCGCAAGACCAACAACTTTGCCGAACATATCAAAACCAAAAAACCACATCATTTTTTTTTTGTTTTTCATTTCGACGAAAAACACTGTTTTTATCATTTTTTATCATTTTGTTGAATTTAAATCGAGTAGAATCGATCAAATAAACATTGCATCGACAATTATACAATAGAAACTATTTAAAAGAAAGTTAAATCGATTGAGTTGATTTTATAATGATTTTTCCTAAATAAAAAATTCCTAAACATTTAACATTTTTCTTTTCTTTGACAAAACAATGGCGTGCCGTTGCGATAGTGGATAAAAATCGTGGATTTTTCCAGCCCATCGTTTTAACCAATTACATCACTTAAATTATCACTTTAGGCGGCAGTCCAAACGAGTGACGAAAGCATCTACTGTGCTGGAAGTCGAACTCGTATATCTCGGTATAACTCGTAGAGTTCGACTTCCAAAAAATTAGTTTTTCAGGTACAACTGCCCCAAAAAGTGCCCTAAATATTTTTCAACTAGCAAATTATGATTGTAGACGTCAATACCAATTCAACGACACCTCAAACGTCCAAAACGGATGATTTGGCCAAAGTTATGACATTTGGAAATTTTTCTGTGACGTCACGATATAATCTTGCTTTGGTATATATGTTTAACATTTATATATATATATATATATATATATATATATATATATATATATATATATATATATATATATATATATATATATATATACATAAAAAAATTATTATAGTCCGAGTCACTTTTTGAAAACGGACCGAATTAATTTGTAGTCCCAATGGTTAATTAAATTAGAAATTTGAGAAAAATATTAAAATAGAGAATTATGAGGTTTGATAAATGATAAAAACGTTATCTACTACAATGCTAACCCAACCGGAACCAGCGAGGCCAGCCGAAACAATATGAAGTCGGTGAGAACCATTCGAAGCAATGCACAATAATTTAAAAAGTAAATAAATTTAAACTGGAATTATTTTACACATTATAATTGGTCGGTTAAAAGTAATAATTAATTCAAAACTTTAAATATAAAATAGCCAAAATATAAAATAACCCGGTTATTTCGAGGAAGTCACATTTTATTTTCTTGTAAATAGAACAACAAAGTCGAGTTGAAAACGGATTTAAATTTGTTCGGATATGGATTAATATTGAATTATATTTAAATCAAATATATAGTCAAAGTTTTGTGTTTGCCAAACATAGTCGTTGTTGTCAAAATAAAAATGGTCGAAAATAACACATGAAACACGTATACACTTAATGAATTAGATTTAAATCATAGTCAAGATTTAAATTTTTCAGGCATTGTTGTTGTTGACAAAATAAACATGGCCAATTAAAACATTTATATGAACCATATATAAATACAGAGCTCATTTTTAAATTGTTCAAAGCGCGATTAATATTGAATTATAATAAAATCATACTCAAGATTTTGTTTTAATCAAACATTGTTGTTGTTAATAAATATAAGGTTTTTATTGGTGTATGGCTCAGATTTTAAAATTAAAATAATTATTTGCTAAGCTTTCGATGTCAATTTGACATCATTATCAAAGTTAATGAAATTGTATTAAACAAAATTTGCGTTGCAGTAAATTTTATATAAAAACAAAATGAATAGAAGATTTATTTAAAAATTATATAAAATATGATTTCAATTTATAAAATAAAAAATGCAATTATTTCAAATAAATTTAGAAATTTTAAAATTAAAATAACGTTCATTCTTTATCAAGTATCTTAACATTATCTAAATTAATTATATTTACATATAACTGGAAATTTTTCATATATGTGTTGTAAGTGCACTCATTTTTATGTTGATAAACGCGTTTTTTTAAAAATTGTTTGGTATAAACCACATTACAAACACATTTAACTCGATAAACTAAATACGATCGACCATATGGCACAGTGGCTTTGGCATTTGGATTGGGAGGTACCGGGTTCAAATCTCGATAGAGGCCGGATGCAAAAATGAAATTTCATAACAGATTACGATCTGGGATGATATATAACACATCTATTACCCCCTGTCGGAGTGCAAAACTCATGGGCCCGACCATCTTCCATTTCAGTGCAGGCTGGCATGGAGCTTGCAATGTGCAGTAGGTCTTAAAATCGGTCCTATAGCCGTACGTCCTCGAATTGGCTGACTGGCGTAAAGTAAGGACGGAAATAAGCAAACCGCGAAAGAGGAGAGAGAGCTGAACAGGCCCCACAACAGATTGCACGGATAAAAACAAAAAAAAATTCATTCGACTATTTTTTCAATGGTTTCAACCAACAATTTTGACATTATAATTTTTAAATTGAAGTTGTATTTTTTCATACAAATGTTTTATATATGGAATAGATAAATAATTTTGAACATCACGTTACTAAGCCGAATATTAGAATTACTAACAAAATTTTTTTGTTTCCTAAAACTTTTGTTTATTAATTTGGCCGGATAATGGTTATGTAAAAGTGTTTCTTTTAAAATTTTTAAAATTTTTATTATGTGAAATATTTTGTCTGAAAATTTTAAGATTTTTTTTTTTTCCAAAATATTTACTTTATTAATTTTATATGAAGTAGGAAGCCAATAAAGAAAGTTAGATATCTGCCAATTTTGAAAATGCTGTACATTAAATCTAGTACCAAATCTATAAACCTCCATAATGATTATGATTATATCGGAAATGTTTCAGATTATTTTGCCTAACTTGTTCTTGTCTCCCTAATTGTTATTTTAATTTTAAAATTTCCAAATTTATTTTAAATATGTATTTGCATTTTTTATTTATAAATTCAAAACATATTTTATATAATTTTTAAACAAATCTGTATATAGGCTCTGTATATTTTGTAACGGAAATTTGGTTTAACAAAATTTCATTAGCTCAGATAATAATGTCAAATTGATACCGAAAGCTTAGCAATTAATTATTTTAAATTTGAAATCTGGGCCATATACCAATAAAAATCTTATACACTTCATAAAAAATGTTTTTCAAATACATTGTTGTTGTTGTCAAAATAAATATGATCGATAATAACTAGGGCTTGTCAATTTCTAGACTTTCTACATTCCCGGGAAATGGAATTGATATTTTCATTAATCCCGGGAAAACCCGGGATTCGGGACGAGAATGGACGGGTTAGGCATTTTTTAAAAGGTGTTATTATATAGATTTTTTTACTTAATTTAGTAATAGGTAAAATATTTTTCATTGTTAAACGCAAAATATTCATATATTATCAATAAAAAATAAACAAAGGATTTTGTTAAAGTCATTAAAGCTATTCAATAAAAATAATTACAAAAATTACTTGGTTTTAAGTAATTTTTGAAAAAAGAGACCTGATCAATTGATTCATCACTCATTGATGAACGAATTCTCGTTAGAAATTTACCAGCTAATGAAAAACTCCGTTCGTTTTCGGTTGACGTTGGTTTGATGGTGACTAAGGCCATATAAAGATTCTCTCATTTACTGGTCCTTTTTCCAGTAATGTTATATATGTTAGGCTCCTTAAATAATACATCAAAAATACTTTTTTTGGTCCTAAAAGGTTTTATAGGTTATACATTACCGTAATTGTTTCGTTTAACTCGGTCTATAGATCGTGGTCTTTCGGCTCACTTGTATTACAGTCACTAACCTCAAACACTTCACTTTCACATTCCGGTTCAGTTCCATGAAGTTGATGCAGAAGATTTTTTACAAAATGTATCATATTGGTTTTTGATCGCATTCTAAAGAATGCGTCATCCATAATTTCTTTTGAACTCAAATCTGGATGTTGTAGATATTTTCTAAAGGCGTAACTTTTTTGTTTCTTCTATTGTCCAGTTTTTATTTTAATAAGTTTAGCATTTCAGAACACATTGCTGTTGTTTGAGTTTTAAGATTTTTAAACAAAAATGCTAAAACATCTTCGACCTTAAGTATATCCATATTCTCCTTTCCGAATGCTTCTGAAGTTACTTTCACTGGCTTTAAAATATATTAAAGCTCGGCCACATTATTTATTATTAAATAATGTAGCCGAGTTCAAAAGCTCGGCTACAATAATTTGGAATACATGCCTTGAGTTGTGAAAATTAGATTCCTTCCCCGGAAATAATCACATAATTCCCGGGAATCGAGAATATCTGAATTTAAGTAATTCCCGGGAATTCCCGAGACGAAAGTCCTAATAATAACACATAAAACACTTATAAGGACTAGATTTGTATATATAATTACTGGAATAAGTTTTTAATTTGATCAAATTGGGAATAGTATTGAATTATAATAAGTAGATCATAGTCAAAATGTACGAGTGTGAAGAAAATGCTAAAATTTTGCTAGTTTCATTAGTTATGTTTGTGTTAGTGATATTATCTGGGTAAGACGGAAAATTATCGAAAACTTTAGTTTTCTTGGATGAAATTATCAAATTCTATTAAAATTAACTAAATAATATAAAACTACTTTATCTCTTATAGTTACATAAATGTTTAGTTTGACTCAAAATTATATTTAAAATTCCCGAAGCAAAAAATTAAAAAAATATTTTGCTATGATAATTGATAAGGAAAACATGCTCATATACAGACAATAAAAATAACTCGTATTCATAATTCTTAACAACAAATTATATAGTATAGTACATAAAAATATTTATTAAGAATTTTTTAAGAATTCTTGAAAATAAAGTATCCCTAGAGATCTAAACACAACCTCAGGTATATAAGGTGTTAGTTGGGGACCATTTCAGTTAGAAAATATATTCAGATGGTCCCCATCCAGAGGAGAGGCCAGTTAAAAAAATTTAGTATTATGATGAAATATAATAAAAATTTTCAGTCTAACTGAGATATCGCTAGAGATTTTAACACAACCTTAGGTATATGGGGTGTTAGTTGGGTACCATTTTAGTTAGAAAATATATTCAGATACTCTCCATTCAGAGGAGGGGCAAGTTAATAAAATTTAGCATTAATATCATCTCAGTTAGCTTGAAAATGTTTATTATATTTGATCATAATACTAAATTTTATTAACTGGCTCCTCCCCTAGATGGGGAGCATCTGAATATACTTATACTTTTTAACTGAAATGGTCCCCAACTAACACCCTATAAATATGAGGTTGTGTTTAGATCTCTAGTGATATCTAAGTTAGCCTGAACATTTGTATTATATTTCATCATAATACTAAATCTTATTAACTGGCCCTCGCCTGGATGGGGAGCATTTGAATATATTTTCTAACTGAAATCATCTCCAACTAACACCCCATATACCTTAGGTTGTGTTTAGATCTCTATCTTATCTCAGTTAGCCTAAAAATTCTTATTACCTTTTCGTTTTACAGTTTTCTTTACAATACAATGCCTAAAGCTAACCTAGGTCGTCACAGTCAGTCAAATGCGCTGCGATCTACTTCACGTGGCAGGTAAATTTCCCCAAATTTTTCTTTCATTCAAACCTTGTCCTGTTAATTACAAACACCACAAATAAAAATCATACATGCGGCAATTAATTTTTTTATATAGATTACACAAGACAGGCTCCAGATATTAGGTGAAATCTTTCTTAATTGACCTTGTTAAGAGTAGGTCAACAGATATATAATTAATAATTTTGGAGTCAGGGAAGACGGATTTTGATCTAAATGGTAAAGGCATCAAATATATAATTTAAAGGTCGATTTTATATCACTTTAGTAATTTATTACAACAGGCCGCTACCCGATATTGAATGAAATGTTTCTCATTGGATGTAACTCCGTGTAACCTGACACAAAAATAATTTATTTTAGACGTGGATAAGATTGATCTGCACTTCACAAGGTCCATGGAGTAATATTTGACCTTGAGAGTTGTTGGTGTCTAAAACTGATAGTCCTCGGATTTTGGTGTTGTATATAATATATACTCCGTTACGGACCCTTTGCGTTAGAGATTTTCAAATAAAGCTGCTTTCTATTAGGCATAACTACGGTAAATATGAACCTGTTTATCAATCTACTGTTTCTTTTAATAAAGTTCGATCGGCTTTTAACTTTAATCTATCTAGGAATGCATTTAAGAATTTATTGTCTAATGTCCTTTTAGATTATTGGTAATTTTTCATGTTTGTTTAATTTTACTTTTTTTTTTTTTTTTTTTTTGATTTTTTAATTAAATTCTTAGTATATATTAATGTATTAATGAAATTGTAACCAGATTGTATATAAGCATAAAGTTGGTAACAAATATAAATAAATAAATATTGTTGACACACTTGAAGTCTTTACCATTTGGAGCCAATTCCATGTAACCTGGCACAAACATAATGTATTACCCACCTGAATAAGGTTGGTCTTTCCTTCACTATGCTTACGAAGTAACATTTAGGCCAATATCTGGTGGCGCTCTGCCTTGTAATAAGTTATTAAATGAGGCAAAACGAACATTTGTATTGCAATTTGAAACCTACATCTTCTGATGCCAATTCAGTCTGATATAGCAAAAAAATATTTTATTACACACCTGGATAGAGTTGACTTACTCTCGACAAAACTTCTAGTGCAATATTTGGTCCAAAAACTTATGGCAGTCTGGTGTAATAAATAATTTAGGTTGGTCAAATTGACTTTATTTTTTTCACTAATGTTTGGGGTGAAAATTACCCTTTCGCAAGTTATATGGGTGGTTTTAAAATAACTAATTCAACGTTAATAATTTGTAATAAATTCGAGTCCAAGAACCGATTATATGATGCCGATGTTATAGTTATGTTAGCAGTTACAATTTTGGCTGTGCAAGTTTAATTGAAGGCGGAACCGGACGACTCATTCCTTGATAACAGTAACTGTAATGAAATCGGTATTTGTTGTAATAAATTGTAATAAATGTGTAACAAATTATGGTACGGGTTTAATTGAGGCGGGCTAATTTGGTCAGTGCAGGTTTAAAGCACTGATTTTTTACTATATTTGGTCATAATAGAAAATTCTATAAATAGTGGTCACTCCAGGATGGTGAGCTCCTAATTATTATTTCTCTAATTCACCTTGATATTCAAGTAACAGTCCATATACTTTAGTTTGTGTATAGATTTCTAGGCATATCTCAGTTGATCTAACAATTCTTATTATATTTTTGGTTATAATACAACATTATATAAATTGAACTCATCCCTAGATAAGGATGTATTCACTATTTTTCTTACTAACTTGAGCCCCAACTAATAATTCATATTTCTCTGGTTGTATTTAGATTTCTATAGATATCTATTGTGGCCCTAAAAACTCTCATTATATTTGTTACCATTTCTAAAAATAGGAGTTCCCTGCCTTTGGAGCTTGGTATTATTTTTTTCATTTTTCTATTATCCCACCCATTTTACCCGAGTGTGGATTATAATTTCTTCGGTTATCTCATTTAATTTCAATATTTCTTTCTTATGTAGCTCGGCGTGTCGTGTTTGTTACTAATCTGTCACAGATACCGATTTTCTAGTTATTTGTTATGTTATAATTTCTCTCGGATTATTTTAAAGATAATTGCCAAATATTTAAAATAAAACTAATAATTCAAGAGTTACGTTACTTCCGCTTAATACAGGTATTATTTGGATATGCACCTACACATATAAACGTTTAGCATAGATTTAGTAAAAACTTCACACTGTTAAATAAATATGTAAGATTTTGCTAATTTTTTTTACTTGTACAACTTTAGCAGTAACTTGACATGAATTCAAAATATTGCTTTGATCAGACATTGTTATTGCTGCCAAAATTAACATGGCGAATAATAACACATAAAACACTTATAAGGACGAGACATCTTTATATAATTGACTGAGCTCGGATTTAAATTTGATCAAATTGGGCTAATAATTGAATTACAATTAAACAATAGTAAAGATTTTGTTTTTGTTAAACTTTATAGTTGATGTCAAAATAAACATAACCGATAAAAACATTTGTATGGACAAGATGTCTATATATAAATACTGCGCTCGGGTTTAAATTTCTTCAGATTGGGATACATTTGGAATTATAATAAAATAATAGTTGTATTTTTGTCAAACATTATTGTTGTTGACCTATGTAGATGTTTTTTTATTTAAACGCTAATTAAAGACGCGGATTATAGCATTTTTGCTTGAAATTTAGAAATACTATACATGTGATATATAGAATATCAATCTATATTTGCCCGTTCTTAAATTCTTTATATCGAGACATTTACGATAATATGGTATATAGAGACGTTCTTTATATACAAATCTTCATATTTTTGTTATAGTTTCTTTTTAGGACAGATTTAGGACAAATTACACTTACGTATAGTAGTATTCAAATCTCGCTGGAATTCTGACAGTTCTCGCGCAGGCAAAATATGGCGGATACGCAGTGATGTATTAAGTATAATAATACCAGTTTATTGTTTACATTTTTATTTTGTATTTTTATTACTTAACAGTATAATTTAACTTTGTAAAAATCACTGACACTTTTGAAATTAATATTTAATTCGATAAGCAACGAATTAATTCATAATTCCATTAAATTGAAAACCTATTTTTTTTTTTATGTTGTTGTGGTTTTGTTCGATATGAATGACATTTGGTTATTCATTTTCCCTAGTTCGTACCAAAATTAAATGTTTTTTTTTTTTTTTTTTTTTTTTTTATGTTTTAATCTATGCAATCTGTTCTGGGGCCGAAGCACTCCCAACTCTTTCGCAGTTTACTTTTACCGTCCTACTTTACGCATTACTTGCCAAATCGAGGACGTACGGCTATAGGTCCGATTTACGTAGAACCATCGGCACATTGCATTGCTCCATGCCAGCCTATAGTACTGACATGGAAGATGGGTCGGCCCATGAGTTGTGCACTCCGACAGGGGGTCATAGTTGTGTTCATTTCCATCATCGATCGTAATCAAATGATGAAAAATCCCTTTTGCATCCTGCCCCTATCGGGATTCGAACCCGGTACCTCCCGATCCAAACGCCAAAGCTTTAACCACTGTGCCATTTGGTCGGTAAAAATTAAATAAAATTAAAAAAATTAAATGTTGACATTGTTTCCAAAGGCGTGCCATTTTTTTATAGATGTATTAATTTTCACTTGAAATATAATTGTAATAACATAAATACATGATCATTTTGAAAGTTTTGTGTATTAAAAGTGAAATATAATTCTTTATAATGGTTATTTATTATTTTATTTAGGTTTACTATCTAAGATAAATGCGACCCATCAAAATTTATATAATTTTTTTTTCTACATCACTGAAAGCTGCGCAGAACAATTAAAAATTTTTTTTTTTAAGATCTGAATAGGACTATAATTAGGTGTGATTTATCCGAGATTTATATATACATTTGTCGTAAAAGAAAGTCGGCTATTCGTCATAATAATTACACCCCTCAATTTTTTAATATGTATACAACTATTTTAGCAATATGTACGATTGCTGTAAGTACCGCTTATTTTACCAAGGATGCCTTAAATAAATTAATCTTAGAAATGCGTGTTACATTTCTAACCACCGATAAATTGTTACAAATTTATGTGAAAATTGATGAGCATCTTGTAGTCGTATTTATAACGGGTTATCCAATTCGAGGTTGATAAAGTAGAAATCTGTATACCGACATCTGTCAAAGATAAACGTGAAGTACGCTGTCATTTATTTAGTTGACATTCTACCATTTAAGAATATGGAGCATTTAACAATCGACCAACGCGTTAAAATTATTACATCTGCTGATGCTGATTTTTCGAACAAAATTTTCTTCAGTGATGAAGCTCATTTTTCGCTTGGTGGATACGTTAATAAGCAAAACTGTACAATTTGGGGCTCAGAAAATCCACCATTGATTGTAGAGAAGCCATTACACCCGGAAAAAGTCACTGTTTGGTGCGCATTGTGGTCTATGGTGGTGTGATTGGGCCGTATTTTTTTGAGAACAACCATGGACGAACCGTTACCGTCAATTCTGAGCGCTATGGCCGCATGTTAACCGATTATTTTTTTACGAAAATCGAAGATTATGATCTTGACGATATGTGGTTACAGCAGGATGGAGCAACCAGTCA
Source organism: Nephrotoma appendiculata (assembly GCA_947310385.1). NCBI lineage: Eukaryota > Metazoa > Arthropoda > Insecta > Diptera > Tipulidae > Nephrotoma > Nephrotoma appendiculata. Next base: position 125,747,138 of record OX371223.1, read on the forward strand.
CGTAACACGAGCAAATCGAGATCTTTTGCAAGAGAAATTTCCTGGACGTTTGATTTCGCGATTGGCTGATGTCAATTGGCCTCCAAGATCCTGTGATTTAACGCCTTTGGATTTCTTTTTGTGGGGCTACGCGAAAGATCGTGTTTACGCAAACAATCCTCAAACTCTTGACGAATTGAAAACTAATATTCGTAAGGTAATGGCCGAGATACCGCCCGAAATGTGCCGAAAAGACATTGAAAATTACCTCAAAAGAATCAAGGCCTGTAAGAAGTCTCGTGGAGGACATTTGAATGATATCTTGTTTAACTAAAAATGGCAAGGATCAATCTATAAAATGAAATAAAAATTACAATACATTCCGAATATTTTGTGTGTTTTTTTTAAGTTTACTTTATCAAGCTTGAATTGGATAACCCTTTATTTATTCTATTTTCCAGGCTTACCAGTATACTCAATGTACGTCAAAAGGAGATGCCAAGAAAGAAATCAATGGCTTTGCAAAATCCATCCTAAGTAGATTAATAAACGAAAAATTTGCAGAACAAATAAGATGGGACCGTATCAAAAAAGTTTTGAATTTTAAATAAAGATATGTATAAAATATAAGGACAGACAGCTCGAATTATTTTAAATTTCCACAATTGATTTATAATCAAAAATATGTCGAACATTGAAGTCGGAGTTTTGTCACACGTTTACTTCAGAGTTTTGTTCCACGCCGAAGTCAGAGTTTTGTTGCACCCTAAAGTCAGAATTATGCACACTATACGCTAGATTTAATGTAACTTTTATATACAGCTTTACAGCCGTTTGTAAACCATGTTTTAAAGTTCAAGATTTGTTTACCAGTAGACTGACAGCCAAGTGACTATTGCAATGGTCACAGTCAATTATAGGACCGGATTTGGCTTGCTTTCTATATATCCTTGTGACTCACCTACTTATACAATTATGTCACTTCCTTTGGAAACAATAGATATTTTGCCAATCCGAATATATAGGCAAATAATCCACTTGTGGTTTACCGGGATTGTTTTGTTTTTTTCTGCAAACTGTTCGAAACGATCCTTTTATTAAATGGGAAAACTCCAAAACACTTAGAATGCTTTCAGATATGGAAAGAGCCGGAGTTACGTCTAAAAACAGGCACAGCTATTGACGATGATCATTTACGACCTATCAAACAAAAAGGAAATTATTGGCAAGGAGTATTAGAACGTTTGTACTCTTTAGTTCGAGTTCTAGGTCAACAAAATTTAGCATCACGCGTTACTGGTTGTGGTGGAGAAAAATTGTTTACTCGTGCCAACGGAAACTTTTTAAAATTTTTAGAATATCTAGCAATATTTTATTCGCTTATGCAGGAGCACTTGTGTAAAGTTACCGATAACGAAATACATAATCATTATTTAAGAAAAAAATATTCAAAATGAATTGATTCAACTTGTTGCAAATACAATTAAGGAAAAATTATCGAGAGTGTTCTTTCTGCAAAATATTTTTCAATAATTTTAGATTGTATCCAGATGTCAGTCGGATCGATGATCATTCGGTTTGTGGATATAATTAAATATATCATGACAAAGTTGAAGTTATCATTAAGGAATATTTTTGGGCTTCATACCCTTAAAATCTACAACAGGTCAACAATATGGCAGAAATTATAAATGACAAAAAGTAAATTATAAATGGCAGAAATGACAAAATGTGATATTATACATTTTGGGTGGCATACTGGATGAAGTCATTGAAGTTGGCCCGAAAAATTATCCCGAAATTTATGGTAAGTTTACTCGCTAAAGTGTAGTCAGCCCGAAAAACTTTAAATATTGAAAAAGTGTAGTCTCATCCCGAAAAAAAGTGTAATCTCATCCCGAAAGTGTAGATACATTTTTCATGAAAAAATTGATATTATTTTATTACCATATTATTAGTATGAATTTTTTTATAATATGTACTTGATAATAAAATAGGTATATAAATGAAAGATAATTTAAAAAGCTCTAAACGACAGAGCGCAAGGGATAAATTCCTAAAATAAAGTTATACATAAACAAAATATGATATTAATTTTCTAGAGCCGATACGAGAGATAAATATGTGTAGTGGCATATACGACTATATAGGTCCTGGTCATACCTAATGACCCTGGGCAACACAGGCGCATATCATGACGATAAGATATAAAATTATAAATATTTGTTATTCGTATTAAGATAAAATCCTAAATTTTCTAGAGCCAATACTAGAGATAAATATGTGTAGTGGAATAGGCGGCTATATAGGTCCTGGTCATACCTAATGAACCTGGGCAACACAGGCGCATATCATGACGATAAGATATAAAATTATAAATATTTGTTATTCGTGTTAAGATAAAATCCTAAATTTTCTAGAGCCCATACTAGAGATAAATATGTGTAGTGGCATATACGGCTATATAGGTCCTGGTCATACCTATAGGCCCTGGGCAATACAGGCGCATATCATCAGGTTAAACTATGCTCTTGCATGTAGCCGCTCTGTGACCTGGTCTCCATCATTTAAAGCAACTCACTGGGCTAACTACTTCACGTAGATGACACCTTATCCAGCCGCAGCCTTAACGGATTCTTCCAACCTCAACCATTTTACGAGCTATAGCCGTTGATATTTTGACAACCGCTACCTGCGTACCTCTGTGTGGAGGTGTAAAACTAGTCACGATAGAAGTCCATAGTAATTGCGTTGAAGACCTCTTCCTTTGTTGTTACCTCGTCAATATCACATGTCTCCAGTGTGCGCTCATTGGAATCGGTAAGAGTCGCAACCTCTAGTTTACCGTCAAGGGTACGTCTTAATTTTTCCGTGCATCGTATCAAGGTTGGCACTACCGCACGCCGATTTCTGTATTTTCAACAATAGATAACCCTTCTCGGTTTTATGGACCCGGGCCACACTATTTCCGACACTCTCCAAGGCAGGGTATATTTTTATGCCTTTCAAAATCTCTGCGAACGAAGCTGGATTAGTGGTTTTGATCATCAGAGCGGCGGGTCTCGGAGGACTTACGTGGCGCTTCCTCGGTTTTCTCCCTGCACCTGCCGCTCACTTGTTACTTACCTCCCACGAATCTCTTCAGAACTTTTGTTTGTAGCCAGTGTAGAAGATGTACTCATGTACGAATAACAAATATATTTATAAATTTATATCTTATGGTCATGATATGCGCCTGTATTGTCCAGAGTCATTAGGTATGACCAGGACATATATAGCCGTATATGCCACTACACATATTTATCTCTAGTATCGACTCTAGAAAATTTAGGATTTTATCTTAATACGAATAACAAATATTTATAAATTTATATCTTATCGTCATGATATGCGCCTGTGTTGCCCAGGGTCATTAGGTATGACCAGGACCTATATAGCCGTATATGCCACTACACATATTTATCTCTAGTATCGGCTCTAGAAAATTAAAATCATATTTTGTTTATGTAAAGGGTTATCCAATTCAAGCTTGATAAAGTAAACTTAAAAAAAAACACACAAAATATTCGGAATGTATTGTAATTTTTATTTCATTTTACAGATTGATCCTTGCCATTTTTAGTTAAACAAGATATCATTCAAATGTCCTCCACGGGACTTCTTACAGGCCTTGATTCTTTTGAGGTAATTTTCAATGACTTTTCGGCACATTTCGGGCGGTATCTCGGCCATTACCTTACGAATATTAGTTTTCAATTCGTCAAGAGTTTGAGGATTGTTTGCGTAAACACGATCTTTCGCGTAGCCCCACAAAAAGAAATCCAAAGGCGTTAAATCACAGGATCTTGGAGGCCAATTGACATCAGCCAATCGCGAAATCAAACGTCCAGGAAATTTCTCTTGCAAAAGATCTCGATTTGCTCGTGTTACGTGACTGGTTGCTCCATCCTGCTGGAACCACATATCGTCAAGATCATAATCTTCGATTTTCGTAAAAAAATAATCGGTTAACATGCGGCCATAGCGCTCAGAATTGACGGTAACGGTTCGTCCATGGTTGTTCTCAAAAAAATACGGCCCAATCACACCACCAGACCACAATGCGCACCAAACAGTGACTTTTTCCGGGTGTAATGGCTTCTCTACAATCAATTGTGGATTTTCTGAGCCCCAAATTTTACAGTTTTGCTTATTAACGTATCCACCAAGCGAAAATTGAGCTTCATCACTGAAGAAAATTTTGTTCGAAAAATCAGCATCAGCAGATTTAATAATTTTAACGCGTTGGTCGATTGTTAAATGCTCCATATTCTTAAATGGCAGAATGTCAACTAAATAAATGACAGCGTACTTGACGTTTATCTTTGACAGATGTCGGTATACAGATTTCTACTTTATCAACCTCGAATTGGATAACCCTGTATAACTTTATTTTAAGAATTTATCCCTTGCGCTCTGTCGTTTAGAGCTTTTTAAATTATCTTTCATTTATATACCTATTTTATTATCAAGTACATATTATAAAAAAATTCATACTAATAATATGGTAATAAAATAATATCAATTTTTTCATGAAAAATGTATCTACACTTTCGGGATGAGATTACACTTTTTTTCGGGATGAGACTACACTTTTTAATATTTACACTCTTTCGGGCTGACTACACTTTAGCGAGGAAACTTACCAAAAATTTCGGGATGATTTTTCCGGCCAACTTCAATGACTTTACTGGATGACAGTTTGAGTAATTTGATGTTCTCAGTTTTTTATGTTCCTTGAAAATAATAATTGTTTAAAACGTAAATAAATATGTTGTAATTGAAAATGTTCAATTGTGCCAATTGCTTAACTATGGATGAGTGGATGAATATGCCCAAAAGTAAAAATTATGTTAAATTAACTTAAAATTACCAAGAATAAAATTTTATTACCAAAGATCCGTAAAATTCATTCGCACTCAAAACCATATCGTATAAAATACATTAGTAATCGCTTTGTAAACATGTATAGTGAGACATTAATTCATTTCAAATTATTTCATTTTCTTAATCTTGATCTTTAAAATACAGAACAACAGTTCTACCAAGTGAACAATCCAATTTTATGATTCAAATCAAAACATTAAGTGGAAATAAAACCAGAACAACAAGCATAAAAAAAATGTTAGCAACATAAAAAATAAAAACCAAACTAAACGCAATTATAATTGGAATTGTAACTCTTGTTTGTTATTGTTTTGCTATTTGTACATGAACTTTTGTATGGGTGTGCCCAGACATCATTTTCTTCATAATGCAATTTAGAAACCAGATAGTATTTACCACATTTGGTTTGCTATAATTTTATTTGATTCTATTTAATGAAAATCTGTTACATGTTTTTACTGTGTTGTCAACAGACAACGAAATGACTGGGTAATAAAAAAAAAATTGTTTCTAAAATTATAAAAAGCTTTCTTCATCTCAATATTATTACAAGCACATAAAAAAAGATGATAATTTATAGTGTTTCATCGGTACTGCTGCGTCCTTTATAATATTAAAACAGTTACGACAAATGAAACTATACGTAGAACAAGTACCGCACCAAATACGCATTTAAGTAATTTCGTGCGAATGGTAAAAATTCTTATATCCTAATTTTGAATATGCATTTCGAATTTAATTATCCATTCGTTTGATAAAATATTTAAATAGATTTAATATTCAAAGACATTTCTAATCCATTTAAATGTCATTCACTTTCCTTAATAATCTACACATTATATACAAGGCGACGCAAATAAATGTCTGGATAATTTTCCGTTTGTTGTTCATTTTCTTGATGTATATAAGACGTCGAGAACGAGTATGTATGTATATTCCGAATATATTTACGTTGATTAGAAAACTTTGTTGAGCGCAGTACCATCTACCATTTATTATAAAAGACGACAACAACAAGTGAATAAGTTGGTACAAATATAGATAAGATAAAGAAATTTAATGTATTATTATCAACAAAGATAAGAAACCTTCAGAATATTATTCTTTCCAACTTATACATGTGTGTACAATATATATATACAAGTATGTGTGTTCTTTCATTGTTTAGAAAATATAAATAAATAAAAATACTTTTTTTTTGCTCTTTGTTCAGAATTTTGCTTAGAGATCTAATTGCTTGTGACTTATAAGTTATTTACAATTTCATTCTATTAAGTCTTTAATTTTCTTGGGTACATAAATATTCATGGATTTGTTTCGTGTAATTTTAACTTTGCTCCATACACACATTGAATCACGACAATGGGGTAATTCTGTCTGAATATTACATTGTGGCTCGTTTATTTACTCCCGTATATAAAAATGTTTATTACAGATAAATGCACAGCGAAAATTCAATTTACATGCGCTGATTAGTTGAGTTGGGATGGAGGTAGGGTTCAAAACCCGATATGGCATGACAAAAAAAAAATTCTATCATATAATAATAATCGGTCACGAAAACTGAAACAACTATGACCCTAAATCGGAGTGCAGAACTCGAGCCTATTTTAACATATCAGAAACGGAAACTGGCTCCAAGTAGTAAATTGAAATCATATTTTAAGAACCCAGAAGCAAGATTTAAGTTTCTAGTATTTTTTAAATGGTTCCAGCATCCCTCCAATCTCGAATAATTTAAACGGTTTTGGACGAGTCTTATAAAACCCTTTTGATAACTTTTAGATGCATGTGAAAATACTGCTAAAGTTTTACTAGTAGAATTTAGCAAAATCTTCACATGTTTATATTACTAAATCTATGCTAAACGTTTATATGGGTTGGTGCATATCAAAATTATACCTGTATTAAGCGGAATTAATTTAACTATTGATTTATTAGTTTTATTTTAAATATTTGGCAATTAGCTTTAAAATAACCCGAGAGAAATTATAATATATTTACCATTTCATTATTTAATATTCACTAATAAGAATATTGCAGTTAATAAAAGTTTTTAAAAAATAACTAGAAAATCGGTACCCGAGGCAGTATAGTAACAAACACTACACGCTGAACTACATAAGGAAGAATTATTGAAATTAAATGAGTTAACTGGAGAAATTATAATCCACACTCGGGTAAAATGGGTGGGATAATAGAAAAATTAAAAAATTATTACCAAGCCCCAAAGGCAACTCCTATTTTTAGAAATTTTAACAAATATAATGAGAGTTCTTAGGGTCATAATAGATCCCTTGTGCGGTAATGCACGGTTGCTTAGCTGGTTCTCACTTAATTTAATGATTACTCGATATTTATTTATTGCACGTCACTAAATTTATTTCAATAATTACTCGGTTTTATTTTTTATAATACAAGCCACAATCTTATTTTAACAATTATTCGGTTTTACTGAGTACATGCACTTAACATTTTAATACATCTAGTTTTATACAACTTCCCAAAACGAACTGCACTGCCAAGAAAAAATTTACCTTTTATATACGGAGCTTTTGCGAATTAGAATTCGAAGATTATGTTAGAAATAAAGTTTACCCGTAGATGTCACGGCGAGCATAATCTTCGTTTCTGTGTTGCACTGTACTAACAAACGCCTTCGAATCCAAATACAATTTTTTGACATTTGGATTCGATGGAAATTTGAGCTAAGTGAAATTATTTGCTTTGATTTAAATAGGACCACAATTATAATTTCAGGTGTTAAATCTTAGGAAATAGCAAAGGTAGAAGTTTGGTAACTTGGCAGTGCATTCCTGTTGGTTCCTTTTAAATAGGGAAGAGGAATATGAATTATTAATTAGGGCTCACATTAGTAAGAAAAATAGTGAGAACATCCTTATCTAGGAATGAGTTCAATTTATAGAATTTTTATTATACCCAAAAATATATTAAGGATTGCCAGATCAACTGAGATATGCCTAGAAATCTATACAGGAACTAAAATATATGAACTGTTAGTTGAATATCAAGGTGAATTAGAGAAAAAATAATTTGGTGCTCACCATCCAGGAGTGACCACTAGTTATGGAATTTTCTATTATGACCAAATATTGTAAAAAATCAGTGCTTTAAACCTGCACCGACCAAATTAGCCCGCCTCAATTAAATCTACACCATAATTTGTTACACATTTATTACAATTTATTACAACAAATACCGATTTCATTACAGTTACTGTTATCAAGGAATGAGTCGTCCGGTTCCGCTTACAATTAAACCTGCACCGTTAAAATTGTAACATCTTATAATCGGTTTTTGGGCTGGAATTTATTACAAATTATTAACATTGAATTAGTAATTTCCAAACCACCCCTATAACTTGCGAAAGAGTAAATTTCGCACAAAACATTATTTATAACAAGAAAGACCATTTGAGCAAACTAAATTATTTTTTACACATGACTGCCACCAGATCTTGGACCAAATATTGCATTAGAAATCTTGCCTAAGGTAAGTCAACCGTATCCAGGTGTGTAATAAAATATTTTTTTGTTATACCAGATAGAATTGGCATCAGAAGATTTAGGTTTCAAGTTCCAATACAAATGTTGGTTTTGGCACATTTAATAATTTATTATACGCAAGACCGCCACCAGATATTGGGTCAAATGTTACTTCGTAAGCATGGTGAACTTGCAGGTTATCGGAACTTGCTCCAAACTGCGTAATTTATATGTAATTTAAAAGTCGATTTTACCACATTTAATAATTTATTATACAAGAACGCAACCGCCACTAGATATTGGATTAAATGTTACGCGATGGACCTTGCGAAGGAAGGTCAACCTTATTCAGATGTGTAAAAAATTACTTTTGTACCAGGTTGCACGGAATTGGCTCAACATGAGAAGGCTTCAAGTGTGTAATTTTAAAGATCGTTTTTACCACCTTTAATAATTTATTTCACCATGGACCTTGTGAGGGCAGCTCAATCTTATCCAGATCTAAAATAAATTATTTTTGTGTCAGGTTACACGGAGTTACATCCAATGTGAAACATTTCCCACTCAATATTGGGTAGCGGCCTGGTGTAATAAATTACTAAAGTGGTATAAATTCGACTTTTAAATTACACATTTGACGCCTTTGGATAAAATTCTGTCTTCCCTGATTCAAAAATTATTTATTATACATATACCTGAATATAGTTGACCTCCCTTAACAAGGTCAATTATGAAAGATTTCAAACAATATTTGGAGTCTGCCTTTTGTAATCTATATAAATAAAAATAAATTGCCGTTTTGGCTGATTTTATATTTGTTGTGTTCGTAATTGCCATGACAAGGTTTGTATAAAAAAAAAATTTGGGAAAATTTACCTGCCACGTGAAGTTAATCGCAGCGCATTTGTCTGACGGCAACGATCTTTGTTAGCTTTAGCCATTGTATTGTAATGGTAAATGTAAAACGACACTAACATGTTTTCACTAAAGATATCCCTAGAGATCTAAACACAACCTCAGGTATATGGGGTGTTAGTTGGGGACTATTTCAGTTAGAAAATATATTCAGATGCTCCCCATCCAGGGGAAGGGCAGTTAATAAAATTTTGTATTAAGACCAAATATAATAAAAAATTTCAGGCTAGCTGAGATATCCCTAGAGATCTAAAGACAACCCCATATCCTTGAGGTTGTGTTTAGATCTCTATCAATATTAAGATTATTTACTTAATATTTTGTATTTTGTATACATTTTTGATTTGCTATTTATTTCATTTTTAGATTTCTGCAGGCTTCTGGATTGATTCAATATGGATCTAGATTTTTATTATCAAAATTTTCGGTGTTTAAAAACGAAATGCAAGAAACTTGGATTGTCACTACTAGAAGAGGATTATGATTTTGTTTGCATTACTAAAACTTGGTGTCAATTGTTTGACGAACGTTATCTGGTGGTGGTTTATTGATAGGTTATAAGCGTGAACGTCCGATTTCTTTATATATGTGTAGTTTATTTTGCATTCGCTATTTATGACAATTTTGATTTAATGTTTGAATTTTTTTGATGATTTTTATTGTAGGAATTTTATTGTATACAAGAAGAATACTAATATTTTTTTCTTGTTGATAGGTAATTTTAATCTTGCATCAATTCAATGGCAAATTGATTCAAATAATCAAACAGGCCACATTGATTCAAACAATCAATTATTAGTTCCTGTACAATTTGTGGACCGGTGCACATAACTATTGGTTGACTATCTTAGCTTCTTGAATTTAACGCAAATGGATACTAACACTAACTTTATGGGAACTTTTCTTGATTTAGTAATTATAAATAGCAGCAGTTTCAAATTGATCAAACATTAAATGCTTTATCCAAAATAAATATACATATTTCATCCGCCTTTTAAAGTAAAATTTAATGCCAGAGTTAATCATTTGCAATGGAACCGTTTAAACAGAAAAATCAATTTTAATTATATTGATTATGCTAAGTTTGGTAGCGAGTTAAATTTAACCGATTGGAATTTGATGTTTGGTTATCTTGGTGTTGCCGCTTGCGTAAATATTTTTTATAGTAGTCAATTTGAAATTATAAATTTGTGTTCATCTTTTCCTAGACGTATTAGTACTTCCAGATTTCTCACTTGGTATTCGGTTTATTTAAGAAAAATGTTAAAAAAGACATCTAGATTTATGACTTAATCTAAAACATTTGACACTGAAAAATTTAATTTTCAGATCAAATTACTTTGTAAGTCAATTAAGGCCGAAATTAAAGTCTGTTATAAAATCTATATAAGTGCAACTCAAGATGCCATAAAAATGATCCGAAAGTGTTTTAGAATTTTAATAAAGCGATTTCTAATAAATCCGAATTTCCAAGTACTTATTATGAATTACTTAGGTGATAGCTCGAATGATGTATAGAAATTATTTGTGATTGGTTTTTTCATTATTTTAAAAGTGTTCTTAATGAACCTTCGGAATTAATGAATTATGTCTCATACTCTAATAATCATTCCCACTTATTTTGTGGGGGTAACTACATCTCTGAAAACGATGTTCACTTATATAGTGATTAGTAAGCTTGACGTAAATAAGGGTAGTAATCCTGATGGCTTGCCTAGCAAATTTGCTGTAAGAACTTGTCAGTCTTTAGTTAAGCCTTTAACGATCATTTTTAATAAAGCTATTAATAGCTGTACAGTTCCTTATTTATGGAAGACTACTTTTATTATTCCTTTGTTTAAAGCTGGTGATGTTGCTGAAGTTACCAATTATCGGGGTATTTGTATTAGTAATGTTTTTGTTAAAATTATGGGAAACTAATGTTTAACATCTTGTACAACGAATTATGCAATTCTATTAACGTGTTAAATCTAGGTTACGAATCTATTAGAATTTACTAGTTTTCTATCAAATCAATTTGAAAGTAATAATCAAGTGGTTTAGATTATGTGTATACGGATTTTCAAAAAGCTAAAGTTGATCATCAGTTACATATAAATAAATTAAATTTAATAAATATAACAAAAAAATATAAAGTTAAAATATAAGTTAAATATAAAGAATGGATAAAGTCATATTTAGTTGAGGGTACTGTTTTTGTAATAGACTATTAGGATTTGTATTAAGGAGAGGTCAGGATTTTACGTCTTATAATATTTTAATAATTCTTTACTACTGTTTAGTAAGAAGTTAATTCGAGTATTGTACCCAGGTATGGAAGCCTTTTTATGCTATTAATAGTTCAAGACTTGAGTCTTTACAACGTATAGGTTTACAATAATTGTATTTAAAAGATTTCGAGTACATGAATTTGTTCCTCCATACATAGTAAGATTGGAAAAGTTAAATTTTTTGAATCTGGAATCCCGTAGGTTATTTTTGGATGAATTATTGTTATATAAAGTAGTCAATGGAATAGTTCTCACTTATTTACTGTCAGCAATTAATTTTTATGTTCCTGCTTATCGTTCTTGGAACTTAAATTTATTTAAATGCCCAACTGCGTCAACGAAGATTGGTCTAGCTGCACCACGTTTTCAATTAATGCATAGAAATGATGGATTTAGAAACTCGTTATTGAAAAGCAATAAGTACCTGCCATGTGGAATAGATGATTGTTATTGAAATGGATTCAAATGATGGAAATCACATCAGTATAGCATATTTGAAAGGTGTAGACATTATTTTCTTTGTTTTTTGTTGTTTTCTTATATAAATTACTTAACAAATAGATTTCCTTTTGTTATGGGTGAGACAAAATGTAAATGGAGCTTTGCTCTGTATAATGCCCGAAATTTACAAATAAATAAAACATGCCAGAAACGTGTCTGAAACCATTTCCGAAACTTTTTAATTTTTAAACCTAAGTTCCTTATCAGTTTTTAAACGTATTTGAATCCAAAGAAAATCCACTCGAAAAGACAACAACAATTTTGTTTCCGGTATATTTGGAACCTTTGGAGTACTGCCACTATTTCTTTAAATTAGCTGAAACATTATATTGTCAAAGCCCAATAGCGACTTTAAATAATTCAAGCATAGAGACTTTAAATAATTCAAGCGATTCCTTATCATTACAGTTTAAATAAATCGACGTTCTTCTTGGAAATTCAGGATATTATAGTCCTTGCCGTATGAATAGGGCCGTTATCTTTCTGATAAATACATTTCCGAACAAATGTTTTAACTTTGGAAATGCTGAATCCAAAATAAACAAATATTAGTTTGCTGTCATTTTTCGACTTGGAAAAGCTAACTCAATCCCACCATAGTATGAGATGGTTTCCCAGACCATAACCCGTCCTTCCTTGCTGTGATGTCGATTGAGAACTAGCTCTTCTTTGCGTAGCTCATCGAAAAAATAATAGATAACACCATCGGGCCTGTTTAAATTTATTGTTACTGTGTGTGGAGTTACTACATGCCATTCTTTCTCGAATCTTTTTTTCGAGCTTTATTAAACAGTGGCTTTTTCATAATTTTAGCCCGTTTAGTTGTTTAGCTTTCTGTATGGTACAACAAACGGTTTGTCCAATGACATTAACATAAGCTTGCTGCTTGATTTTTCGAGCAAATAGAGCAGAATTGGTGGCACCTCGAATTATTTTACTTTAATCAACCGGTTTTAATTCCGAAACAGAAGAGCTTTTCATATTTTTTCGACAGTTTTCGAAAATTCTCAAATAATTTACTGTGCTAAGTTATTTAAGAAATTCGGAAAACTGTTTGTGTGACTTCGGCCTAGTTTTTCGTTTATGACTTGGTAAGAATGTCTTGGATCGTGGTAAGCATCAACTTTTTCCGTTTTCAAAATCGTTAAGGTTTTTATTTTTTTACATTAAAAAAAACAATTGACAACACTAAATTATTATTGACAACAAACTTAATTCTATATCTAATATTTTTAATTTTAATTTTAATTTTTTTTAGTCATTTGGTTAATGTAGAAATTATCTACCTTTTATAAAAATAGCTATATAAAATTCAAAAGGAAATAACAGGAATTCTCATTTTTTAGTGGATTAAATCTGAAGTGTAATTATTTTTTTTTATTTTTTTTAAACTGAACGTTTTTTATCCACATTCCATTTGGTCTATTTTTTTATTTATAAATACAAAAGAAAACTCATTTATGAACTGTTCTAGAAACACGATAGTAGTTTGAATGTCACAAGCCAAGTCCATGAATTGAACAGAAGAACTAACGGTTCGTTCTGAGCCCTTCCTAATATTAGTCGGATATGAATTGAGTTTTAAAATTATTCTCAAAATTTCAAACAAGTCTATGATTTGAACGGGAGTAGTAACGGTTCGTGCTGAGCCATTCTTAATATTGGTCAGACTTGAATTGAGTTTAATATTAAACTACGATCTTTTATGAAATTATTATTTTTCAAAAAAAGGCTGGCCAAACTTGGTTTCAAATTCGATGGCACAGTTCGATTCAATAAAATATATATTCCTGATCGAATGAGAAAGCATGCACGTTAACCAAAAAAAAATAAATGTGCTTGTTTACTTTCCACTGAACAACGAAAAAATCTGTTTCATTTTTTTGGGATACGCAATTTGCCCATTTGCTGCAACAGTGGCACAACTGACAATTTTCAATTTTTCAGTAGTGCGATTTTAAAATATCACTCAAAATTGTTTGTAAAAACAGCGTTTTTCAAAAATAAATGAAAATACATTCTGATTAGCAAAATAATTTTTTTCTGTTCCTACATCCTCAATCGGATCTTAATTTTTATAATTCTTTAATATTTCACTAATTTTCTTAGGATAGCTTCCTATATCTTAAAATGTTAATTTCTTTTGCGAATTAAGTGATTTTTTATATGGATGGTTACCTAATTTGCTAGAAATAACTACATAAAATGGTACGTTTTGATACAAAATAATAAAAATATGAAATATTGGGAATCGTTTGATTGGAATACCTTAGAAATGAGTGAATTTGGGGTTACGTCACTATTGCAGCAAATGAGCGAAATCACTAATTTGGCGCAAGTGGTAAATTATTCGTTTAATAATAAATATAAGTTCGTAAACATATTGAAAGATGACTCGAAGACTCCAACTTGCCCTTAAATCCTGCAGCCAAGCCTTTAGTCTTAGATTCTACCTTTTTTTTTTAAAAAAAAACGTAAATTCTTAGTATATTTTCATAAATCAGGTAATGAAGAAACTATCCATAATTTTTCCAGGTTGTAAAGTTTCAGACCAAAGTTCTGATTACATCATGAAATTTTAGCCTCCATAGCACTGATAGCAAATGCGTGGCACGCGTGCCAAACTTGTCACGTTTGAAAATTCCGCCGGCACGTCACAAAATTATTCATAATAAAGAAGAAAATAGCCAAGTAAAATAACAAATGAAAAAATCTCGACTTTTAAAACTTTATTACACCTCTGGATTGTGTTGTTATTGTAATTATGATACTTACTTACATAACCAGTGAAATAGCTAAATATGAAAAGGTATTTGGTGACGGGGAATTTTTTAAAACAGCTCTTATAAACTGCGCAGAATCGCTTTTCGAGGATTTTGACTTTCGTGTTGAACGATGTTGTTTGTATTTTTTGAAATATGTAATGTTAAAGTTTTTATATTTTTTATAAAATGGGCCTTTGGCGTCCAAGCGAAAATATTGGTAATGCTTGGATAGCTGGATAAATTAAAGTGGGACTACCAGGCCCAAAAAAAAACAAAACCTAAACCTAACACAACACAACGCATATTTTAACAAAAGAGGTTCGAT
The DNA here is from genome assembly GCA_947310385.1 of Nephrotoma appendiculata. Classification (NCBI taxonomy): domain Eukaryota; kingdom Metazoa; phylum Arthropoda; class Insecta; order Diptera; family Tipulidae; genus Nephrotoma; species Nephrotoma appendiculata. The sequence continues at coordinate 125,762,325 of OX371223.1, forward strand.
TGTTATTACCACGACCACGAGAAGGAAAGACAAAATTTTTGGATTTTTCATAGATTGCACGTAGCATTACAAATGAGCTTTAAAGCTCGAAATGTGAGCAATTTAAAACTAAATTTTATTAATTAAATAAATGAAATGGAAATTACACGAAATGAATATTTTTATAATAAGTTGAGTTGTTAATATTCTGGAAGTTGTCAAAAAAGCTTTAATTGATTTGAATGGCAGAATTGAAAAAATGCATTAAATTTCTACTGATGGATGATCGGCCAAGAGTCTGGATTTAAAACTTTGTTTGGAAAAGAAATAGGTCTTCCAGTAATGGCATTCCATTGTATAATCCATTTGGATGATTTACTATATGTCCAAAATATGGATTATTTCAATTAAATCATGTAATGGAAACAGTTGCTAAAGTTATCAGAAATGTCGTCGCTATCTACTAAAACCCTAAAACCTATCTACTGAAACCCTACTATCTACTGATATATAATCAGGTTTGATGGCTTAGGCAAAGTTAGTCGTAGTTTGAACGAAATACGTTTATTTCTGCTAGATAAGAAAAAAGTATTTCCGGAGTTAACCAATACCAATTGGTTAATGCAGTTGGTTAATGCAGATCAAAAAATGGGGAGTACCACGAAATTTCGATTTTCAAAATCCCAGTTCAAAATCCTGGTTTTCAAAATCCCGGTTTTCTTTTCTTCTAGTTCTAAATTCTTGGTTTTGAAAACCATATTTTTTATTAATTCGGGCCGGTCGAACTAATAATATTTTAACATAAAATAAGATATCTTGCCCAAAAATTTACTAGAAAAAACCAAGGCTGCGAAGTCAGACCTGGGAGTCAGTTTCGTGGAGTAGGTGCTATTTTATCGGAGTTGGTGTTAATGCAACATTTTGAAATGCAGAGGCTGACGGCTTCAATAACTCTCACGGGCACGTGGGGCTCCGATGGGGTTTAGATTTGAACTTCGGGGACGTAGAATCCGGGATCAGCAAACATGTCGCACTGCGTCCTGCACGTAGGAGTGGATTATATAGAATATATTAAGGACACCTACTAAAAAGAAAAATAATTGTATCATTTTGTTATTCAAGATTTTGTAATTGCAAGATTTTGTACTTACAACATTTTGTAGTTGCTATATTAATAAAAAAAAACAATATTTTGTAACATTTTGAAATACAATATTTTATATCGATCCCAGAAAAGCTATTTCACTAAATATTCATTACGTCATTATAAAATAATCAAAATAATTATTTCAGAAAACAAAATTTTAAAAAACAATATTTTATAGAAAAAATTTTGGTAAACTATATTTGATACAGTAAGAATTCAAAAAACAAGATTGAATGCAAAACAAGATTTTGTCTTGCAGCAGGCTTTTGTTGTTTTTTATCAATTTAAAAAGTGATCGATTTCGATGAAATACCTATTCGATATTTTCGCGATGGCCATTTTTCAGAACTTTATCAAAAAATCATTTTAGAAATCCATTTCCATCGCACGTGTAGAATTTCACCAAAATCGCTTTAGAAATTACTTAGTTTCATCTCAATTGACCGCTTTATCGAAAAATCATTTTAGAATCCCATTTTCATCGTATGTATCGCATTTCAATAAAATCTGTTAAAAAGTGGCCAAGTTTCATCCCTATTAGCCATTTTCTAGAATTTTATTGCAAACTCATTTTTGAATTTTGTAAAAAAATCATTTAAGAGTTCCTTTTTCCTACTTGTGAAATTTTAAAAATTCAAACCGGGATTTCCTAAAAATCGGGATTTTTTGTACAAACAAATGTTGGTTTGCGAGATTTATAAAAAAACCGAGATTTATAAAAAACTGAGATTTTCACAAACCAGGATTTTGGAAACCGGGATTTCGTTACACATCCCAAAAAATGCACAGGGAAACGGAAAATCATTAGATATAATTATTCGGTCATATTACCGCTTTTGAGACGGAGCAGCAGTTACTTAAGAAATACATGGAATGTTCGTTTGGAAACTACAAACTTCTCAAATATTTCCCCAATTTAAAAAAGGTTGTGGCAGATATTGACGTGTTTAAAAAAAGAGAGTCACAAGAATTATTTGCACAATTTAGCGAGGTGCTAATTATAAACACAAGAACCTTTTGCAACTCGGTTCAAAGACGTCAACATATTTAAAAACTTGATTCAATCTGTTCGCTACCGTAACAAGTCCAATTCTGATGTTAATTTTCAAAAATGGTATATGGAATGATAACAAATCGTTATATATTGATGATGAGGTATTGAAAGTGTGGCAAAAATTCCAAACAATTACACATCTCTAAGAAAGTTTTCAATAGCGTCTGTGTTTTCAACTTATTTAAAATTTAATTACAGATTCGTTTATTATTTTATAGATTTAAATTTTTCGTTCCTATTAATTTTATTTTAAGGTATTATTGGTGCTTAATTTTATAATTAAAACAGTAATGAAATAACACATTTATGAATTAAATTAAAATTAAAACTATTATTTTTCTATTTAAAAAAAATATTTTATTTTATGTTATTATGAATTTGGTTGGCAGGCGAAATAGGCGATTTAAAAAAAATTGTTTTTTGGCACACTAAAGTAGAAGTACTTGCGAACCCTGCTCTATAGCACTTTTTTTTTAAAAATATGGAATAATAAATACAACAAGCACACGGTTTAAATAAACTTATATATTTATTTAGATAAAGGATCGGTAACTTCTATTTTATCACACGACACGAAAAAATGGAAATGCAATTCATCATAATTTTCTTTAAATTTTTTGATTTTTCTTGATATGTTATTCTGTTTCGTTACTCCAGCTGCTCTTGGTGTTGTGTTGTTTATTAAACGTTTTATTTATTTTACCTCGTTTTATTGTTACTTGCTCATGCCATTATGTTGCTTATTTCTTATTATTCTTAAGACGTAATTGTGTGTATGGCCGTGGTTCTTTTGTATAAGGACTAATAAAGAGATAATAACATTCGTCTAACAATAATAATAATACGATAATCCTTTATTTACTGTTGTTCGTATTATAAAATAGGATGATTGAAATGTGATTCGGTTTCGTGTTGTTACACACGACGGGTGTGATAACATAATCCTTTGTGCATATGGCTTTTCGATTAAAACCCATTCTATTTATACGAGTATTATATCCATATACCCGACTATATAGAATTTAATATTAAAAAATTCAGTCTTAAAACTACGCAATATTACAGACACACATTTCTTTCTCGACCTTTTCGCTACATCTTTATACGTCTTATCGCGAGCATCAGTGAATTATTTTCGTTTTATATGGATATAAAGCTACATACATATTATATAAACGATTAAGCTCTATAGGACTGTCAATTTAAGTTAATTTCGAACAAACAAAGCCAACCTAAAATAATGTTTGAGTGAATGATTTATGAAAGATTTTATTCTTATATATACGACAGCAGAACACAAAATAAAATATTTGAGAGATATTAATATCAATTTTAGATATTTCGGCTTACAGTCATACACGTAATGATGTTTAATGTCTATTGTAATTTTTTTTTGTATCACGGAACAACAAAAGGAGAAGAAATCGCATACAATTTAAATTTAATTAAATATTTTTGATGTGATATGATGGGGTTGGTGTAAAAATTTTTATAGGTTTGTTACTTTTCAAAATTTATATTTTAAGAAAAATGTATAAAAATGTGTAGCAAAATTAAAAATGGCCGCAGGAAATCTCAGGCAATTCGAAGCCGTACAAGTAGGAAGGTATTTTCAAAATGTCTAAAACTGTTTGATATATTTTATAAATGAATCTAACCCATCTGTGAACAAGAATTTATTTTTTTGTATTATTTTGATATTTATGATAATCTTTTGAACATTTTTTATTAATTAAAAAACAAAAAATTAAGAGGGAATTGACACAGCTAAGATAAGAGAGATAAGGGGTTTTATAACATTAATTCGTTTACTCATTCATGAATATATACATAAATTTAAATGATTAAATTAACAAAAAAAATAAAAAATATTTAAATTTTATTAAATTAACAAATGATTATTATTCAGTTTTAAAAATTTTGTATAGTTAAAAACAATTTCAGCTGTTTGCGGAAATTGTTGAAACATTTTGGATGCAGTGCAACTTCACAAATAGAACACTGTAAGATGGTTTGTAAGTGACAATATTTGCACCAAAGGGTTGCTTCTCTTTTTATCGCCATAATGTGTTCTATTGGAAAAAACTCAGGTGTTATTAAAGTTTGAACCTAACCAGCTAGTTTTCCAGAACGCAATAGAAGCGCTTTAAGTAACTGTATTCTAAATTCTACTGGTTTAACTTTGATATACAACTTTGATATAGCGTTTGCCTGCATACCCTGCATTTATTACTGCTATGTCTATCATCGAGAACACTATATATACATATTCTGTAATTGGGAATTAGTCGGTTCAGTAAATCTACTACACCCATAATATATACTCTTTTCCTATAGTGCGTCACTCAAAGAAAATACCAGGTAAAAATGATAAAAATACGGGTTAATTTAACAAAATTTTTGAACATATACAGCAGATAAAATTTTTTGTACAATCTACAATTGAACAAAATATTTTGTATTTATTATTTAAATTATTTATTAAATAAACAAAATATACTTCTCAACGTAATTTAAAATTTATAAAATGAATAAACTTTTTTAAATAAATTACAAAATGTTTTGTATAATTTTCAAAAATTTTAAAAAGATTACAAAAGAAATTTATAAACTTTATAATGGGTTTTATATAATTAAGAAAATACAGCATAAACAATACAAACCGAATTGTCAATTTCGAAAACTGTTTTTATCAAATATATAAAATTTTTATAATTTATTGAAACCATTTCGTTTATTTTAAGAATTTTTTTTTTCAAATATCCTTAAAAATTGTAATTTTCACAAACGATTAAATCATTTCGACTGAAGAATTTTGTAAAAGTAATATTTTTTTATTAACATTATAAAGAGGTTTGTACAATACACTTAATACAAACGTAAATTTTAATAAAGCCTAAATAAATAAAACAATGTATGTAAATTTTCAAATTTATTTATTTAATTATTTAAGATACATTCTTTGAATTTAAAATTACATTTTTATTTAAACAATAATACTATGTAGATAAACTTACATATAATAAGTACTTATAAAATTCACATATTAAATACTAAAATTTTTTCATTATACAATAAACAACATTTCAATAAAATAAAGTATAAAAATAAAATAATTAAATAAGATTAAATAAATTATTATAATAATTATAATTCAATATAATTATTTATTTAATCGTTCAATTAAAAATTTGACGGCTGTGTTATGCACGTCATGTTTGGATTTTATTTTATACAAATAAAGTTGGATAAACATCCATACTTATACTGATTCTAATGATATTTTAAATTAAATAAATTAAAAATATAAAATATAATGTCAATGCCACGAAGTAATGAAAATACTTTAAATTTAATACCATCAAAATAAACAATAATTTAGGTTGGATTACACAACGATCCAATAATTAAAAATAATGGCTGAATAGATCTTTGTTTGTTTAGTTGGAACTGTAACTTTCGTTCCAATTCTTCTGGAGTCGCTCCGCGTAATATAAAACTGTTTTGAGCGTGCATGACGCTGAATCGGACGTGAATTTTTTTATTATTTTTAATCCGAACCTCTCATGATATTGGTTGTAGAATATTTTGTATTAAATGGAAAAGTATGGCTGCTTGTCCGTCTGTAAATATTAAGAAATTATGATACAGTAAATTATTATTTAATTAGGTATTTTTATAATTATACTATTTAGGCACCTCCATCTAATAACATTTACTAAATAATCAATTAGTTCTATGTTATAATTTGCCTAAATAATGTAATTACCATAAATATATCAATTTCATTAATACAAAAACATTTAATTATTTGAATGATTTGATTAATACACTTACTTTCATTGTAATTATCTTCCGATTTTAGTATCGAGAGTAAATTTAAATCGGCTGTCCCTTTGACCTTTTCCTCCAACATCGGTATTATTTTTAATAAAAAATCCGGGAACGATGTTTGAATGGTTGGTGCTTTATTTATTCTTTTAAAATCTATTTCAATCTACAAAAATTGGCAACCTTATTAAATCACTACAATTTTTACAACTAATTTATTGTATTTAAAGAACCTCTGACTGATTAAAAATAGGTTATTAAAAACATTATTTTATTTATAAACAACTTGCTAACAGGTCGGCTCATCAGTTTATTTTTATTAACAAAAAACAATATAAGATTCGATGCCCCATACTATTGGTTAATAAATGAAATGAAGTTTCTCAAACAGTTTTTCTCAGCCATGGTTCTTAAATTTAATAAATTAGCTGTTATATTCGTATCGATTTAATAACCTTACCAATTTATACCCAAGAGGTTTTTTATAGTTTGGCCATTTGGTAAATATTTCATCCGTTGAGGCCGCATTTTGTATAAAATTTATTATCAAACCAGCAGTATTGGCCCAGTGGTTCTTGATTCCAGCCCAAGTGCAGTTATCGTTCGTTAAAGCTCCAAGACTTTCTTGGCAATCCTCTTGAATTTCTGATAAATAAAATAAAATTATTTTAAATGTATTAGATTGCTTTACGAGTTTGAACTGCGTTCATTAGTTTTTTCATGTGTCTTCTAAAATTATCTAAATTTGAAAAAAACCTATTACAACTCTCTTCACAACATATGTATTCACTACCTTTCCCAAGGGCATGAAATACTTTTAAATGCATAATTAGTGGTTCATGCGACAAAAATGTTTTTTTAATTAAAGTTAGTTAAATTCCCTACCAAAAATTAATTAAATTTGATTTTTTACATAGACTGAACAAGTAATTTATAAGAACCATAAGATTAGTGTAATCCGAAAAATTTAGATAACCAGTCAAATCTTCAATAGAGTTATATCAATTAACGGTGATAGTAACCCTATAAATATATTAAATTCAATTAACTGCATGACTTTTAAACAAATGACTTGATTATGGAAAAATGCAGAAAAATATATTGATTTCGTTGCATTTTCATGTATAATTAAGCCATTTTATAAAAACACCAAATATTAAAATTGCAGTAAATTATTAAATAAGGTTATACTTATATTAATTCTTTGCCATAATATACTGATTTGATGCTTCAATTTTATTTTGGTTCCAATTGGTAATAGGTGTTTCTTAAAAAATATATTCCAATCATCTGACTCAATGTAAAATAAGGCATCCAGATGGTTGTTTAATTCTAAAAAATAACTGATTTACTAAATCGTGTAAATCCTATGTAAAATGATTAGCAATAGCATGTAAAGGAAAAATGACAAACTTAAAAACCAATTGTTATTAACTGCCAATTATAGATTAATTAATTAAATTAATTATAAAAATTATTATAAAAAATAAACTATTTGCACAATTAGAGCAAGTTAGTTCCTTCGAAATACTATTAAAAATAACCACATTGTTTGTAAATAAAAAATAAGAGACATTTCACCAACAATTGCATTCAAAATGACATATTTAAATTTTAATACAAATAAATCATATATGTAGGCTTAAACCAGATAAAACACCGGTTGTAAAAAAAAATAAAAACATTTACTTAGTTCAAATGAACACGGTTGTAATAAACACTTTAATTGAAATTCCATGTACATGGAAACTCTATACCACAGAAAAAGCTTGAGTTAGATATACCGATATTACAATTCACTAAATTGGTATTACTAGTTATTAATTCACTAAAATAAAACTACATATTTACCTTCTAGTGCTTTGGAAATGTTATATTTTTTTTACTATTTCTGCCGAAATTCCAATTTTTATTAAAAATTGCTCCATAACAAAAACACTACACTCGAAAAACACTTTTCACTCACTTTTTTAGTTCTAACTTATTAACAAAGTAAAAAACTATAATTCGGTGTTTAGTCACTCACCAATCAACTGCAACTAATTCACATTTAGCGTCTAAATTTTATCATTTATATATATTAATAAAAAAAATAACAGAAAACATGAAAATAATTATATATTTTACAAAAGAGTTTAAAATAATAACAAAAAATTTGTAAATGCCAAAAAAGTTTGTTTATTCTATAAAAAAAATTGTATAATTTACAAACCCATGCATACACATAAAAATAGTTTTTGTGAAATGTATTTTATTTTAATAAATTTTACAAAGCGATTTCGCAATAAATATGATCATTTTTTTTGTAAATTCTACCAAAATACTGAATTATCTACAATAATTTAATAAAATTAAAAAACTTATGCATTCGATCAAGAAGTCGCTAAAACATGAACAGTTTTACATTATTTGCCTTAAAATACGTAAATAAGATTACTTTAAGGTTAACCTACGAGATTAGAATTTATTAACTAAATACTATGTTATTTATTCTAAACGGATAGTCTTGTAATGACCAAATTTACAGGGAACAAAATTAGAAATTTCAACATTAAAAAAATATTCTTTATTCATGAACAATTATGGTTTATGGCGTTGCCTCTTATCTGGGATTGAAAGTATTCCTAAAAATATGAAATATTGATTAGAATCGAATTGAAAATATTGAATTACAGAAAAATGTTATATTTCAGTGAAACATTTTCTTGAAAAGGAATTTAACCATAACTTCTATGTATAAATCTTTAAAATTAAAAAACTATTGGTTCAATTAAATAATCAGTTTAATTTAAAAAAAAAGAGTTCAATATAAAAATAACTAGAACAGATATGATTGTACAATAAAGTAAAAGCAAGGTTTATTTTGATCAATAAATGCATGTTGTTATTTGAATGAACAGATAGTAAAAAGTAAGTAAGTCATACATAAAAGTTTAAATATTCGATTAAAGTTGAGTTTAGTGGGATGTATCGTACCAAAGGACACTTAGAAGCGATTTGTTTATGACTATTTAATTTAATTACATGGTTAAATTACAGCCACATGCATGAGACATCTCTGAAATGCCTTCAAAAGACATATTTCTTACTCAGCTTCTGCCAAGAATAATTTTGTAGCAAATGCAAATCTTTCAAATAGAAGGTACAATTGAACTAAATACTAGTTGTTGGAAGTAAATTTTGCTCGTGAGTACGACAAGTTTAAAATCATCTTGGGAATTTGGAAAATACAACGGATAATAAGTTTATTACGTAATTTAGGTTCCCAAAAACAACAAAAAACCAAATCAATTTGATTAAAATCATTTTATCAATTCGGTAAAAAGTTTTGTCTGAAAAACAACACTATTGTAAACAAAATAATTTTTTACAAACATTTTATATTAATAACAAAATTTCTTAAATTTTCAAGATTAAACTGTACAAAATTTTTTGTAGAATGATTTTTTTTTCGTCCATTTTCCTAAGTTATAATAATAAAACTTTTGTTAAGATTATTTCTTATTTTGTAGATATAATAGAATTTTTAATTCTATTAAGTTAAATAGGGGTAAAACTAACAAAATTAATGTAAATTAAACAAAACGGATACAAATTTAACAAAAATATTTTGTATTTTTCAAATAATCAAAAAAGGTTATATTTTATAAAATCAACAAAAAAAAGCTATGTAATATAAAAAATTTAATCAGATTATTAATTTTTTAATTAAAATTCACAAAACTTTTGTGTAAATTGAAAATTTTGCATTCAACTAACAAATTTATTTTGTAAGCTATTTTACAAACCGATTTTGTATATCTTACCACTAAATTTTTTTTGAGTGATACATAACAACAAGCTGACCCTACTGGACACTCCTAAAATAGATTCGATCTAAGTACTAAGATACTGATTGGTTGTCCTTCCTTCTCGTTAAAGCTACTGAATTACCGATATCTACAAAATTTCCATAAAATCATCAGTTTTATTTTATTTATATATTTCTTGTTGATCATCTTTATATTGTTTAACCTATTTTCTCTCAATGTTCCAGTACCACCAAACTTCATTTGGCTGAATCTGCGTATGAGGTATTGAAAAAATGATCAAAAGAAATTTAAAATGGTGGGGCGACTACTTACGTTTTTAATTTACAGCAAACTCAACACTTGCCAAAATTGCCTATTCAAGAGGCTTTTAATTGTCGGCCACTTAATTTTTATAGCTTATGTATCGTCAACTAGAAAGGACACGTATTTATTTTTATGTGTAAACTTAAAATTTAGCCGGAAAAGGGAGCATCGAGGTGTCCTACGCATTGCTTAATTTTTTAAATAACATTGAATTTACGGTTTTTTTCCGATGGATGGGTTCACAAAATAAACCAATATTAATGTGCAAATGTAATTAATGTGAAAAAGTATCAGTTACGGAAAAAATGATCGAAAAAAATTAAAACGGTGGGGCTGCACTATTTGGACAAAAATAAACACAACAGATTCTCCTAATCCCAAAGGGGCACCACTCTATTCCTTATGCCCATTGTTAACATTAAATTAATAATCCACGTTTTAAGGCCTAAATGAACCGTTTTTTTTTCTAAAGCAGACCTCCCCTTATGACTTAATTTACAATTGAGTTGTAGATTGGTAACTTCTGTTTCGTTGTGTGATATTTTTCACAAAAAGCACTGAAGTCTGTCAGACTGTTTCACACACACAGCGACTAATTTATGCGACTATAGACTCTGCCTCAAAAAATCAAATTTTTTTGTTTTTGACGACTCGATTTGCAGACTGTCAAATGAGACTTACCGACACATGGTGCGACTTTACGACTACTCGACTCTGTGGAAATGGTCGATCGTTTGGCGAATTTTGACAGTTTTATAACATGTGGATCCAATCAATTCAATCAATATTACAAAAATTAAAATTTGTTTGGAATATGTTCAAACGTTTTTCTTCGAATCTACTTTGAAATAAGCTTATTTCGAGATAAGACAATATAACCAGATACAATCCAATGAAAGTGCTCGAAAATGCATAAATGTCATCTGCGTCAATTGTTTCAATGCATTTTGCTTTGTTTGGGTATTTTCTTTAGCGTGTACACTTTTGTGTCCACAAATTGGGCCAATAAATCTTTTTAGGTTAAACATTTAAAAAAGTTTCTATTGCGCTAGATTCAGAACCCAGAGTCAAATGTTCGATTTTTGCTTCGTTCCATAAATTTAATTCGAACGTGTTAGCGGAGAGTCGACAATTTTCTTGATTGCCTGGTTCCCATTTTTTTTTTTAAATGTTCGTTGTGAGAACAACTATTATGTCATATTCCTCTATATCGATATTACCAAATCTAATTTCCACTCCAGCACTTAATTAGTTTTTTGGAAAAACAATCTAGATCCTGCTCTGGATCCTGCTCAAATCACTTCAGATGGTATTGCGATATCGTCTGGCATGTTTTCAAATGCATCGAATGTCTCTTCAATAGTAAGAGGAGTTTTCCTAACAATAAAAAAACAGTAAATGGCCAGTGATGTGTTTGCGCAACACCACGAAAAACCGTTATCTAGCGCCGAATTATGCATTTATTATTATTTTTTTCTAAATCTTATTGTTTAGTACACGAAAATTTCATATAATGGTAAAAAGTATGTTTTTAACGTTAGACTTACCAGTAATTTTTTGCATCAGGATAAATTTTTAAATTTTTAAATATACAGGCATGAAGTTTTTAACAAATAACAAATATATCAATGTATTAGTGCTACACTGTTAACGTAATTTCTTATAACAATTTTGAGTGGAAATTTTTGAAAAGAAAAAAACGATTGGAAACGTTTAAGGGATTGTAATAATATGCCATCAAGTCAATAAAATAGTTTCAAGTGATAAAAAATAATAAACCCGTTTGTCATATATATAACGGTCTCCCGATTTCTCAATTTTAATATAATTATGTATAACAAACAGATTTCTATTGTTTGAATAGTTTATATTTCAAATATTTCCATAAGCCTCACGAGAATTCTTCTAAGTCGTCATCAGGAGGTTACAACAGTTGTACTATATGTACTAGGTAAAAAACTGTCTGTATTTCATGTCCTAGCGGTCTCCCCAATTTTCAATTTTTTATTTAATTAGTATGGCGTACCGATTTCAGCTGCTTGAGTAGTTTATAAGTCGAACAAGATTATGAAGATCACAGGATTCTTCTATAAGTCGTCTTAGAAAGGTTAAAATAGCTTTTTGTACTAAGTATAATCTGCCTATATGTCAATTTGGGTGGCATACTTATTTCACCTGTTTGAATAATTCCTTGTGATCTTCATAATCGTAGTCGAAATATAAACTACTCAAGCAGGTGAAATCGGTATGCCATACAAATTAAATAAAAAAATTGAAAATTGGAGAGACCGCCGTGACATAACATATATGCAGTTAATTACCTAGTACATGGAACTATTGTATCCTCCTGATGACGACTTGGAAGAATCCCTGAGATCCTCAAAATCTTAGACGACATATAAACTACTCAAGCAGGTGAAAACGTTAAGACATACAAATTAAAAAAAAAATGAAAATTGGGAAGACTGAAGAGACATGGCAAATAGACAGTGTAAGACTATTGTCTTTTCGTGGTTATCACATCTTAGAATAATCCTTGGTTAATTTTGGTGAATAGTCAAACTTTAAATTAGTTAAACTGTTGTAATCTGAAGATAATGGAAGTTACTAGTTGTTAGGAGAATCTATGTCATTACAAGAAATTACTCATTCACTCAGAGAAAACTTGGGTCAAAAGAAACAAAAATCTGAGTCTATTTCGCCAAAATCTTGGTGATTTTCGATCAACCAAATTTCTTAGTTAAAAAACGAACAAGATCTTAGTTGAATAAAATTTTAATTTAAAATAACCAAATCCTGCGTATTAACTTAGTTAATATAACCAAAAACATACGGTTAATTTAATGGATAGAAATGGAAAATAATTGGTAACAGTGGGGAGAAAATTATTTTACTAATAATTAGTTATTATTATTTTACTAGTTTAATTCTACCAAATTTTCTTAGTAATTGTAACAAAAATGGCTGTAAATGTTGCAAACGTTTAAGGTTAAACACATTACATCAAGGTGGGGTTACCAAACCAACACGTTGGAAGTTTGATTTCGAACTAATGAACCATTGAATTCTTTACATTAAAAAATTCGAGCGTCTCATCAGAATGCAGTGATCAAACTACAAAAATAATGAAAATACTTTGAACTTACATTCAAAGTATAATCACAATGATTTAGCGAATTTTATTGATTTGCTAGAATTTAAGGCTTAGTTTATATGACAAAACTTATAGGTCAAAATAACTAATTAAGATAAACCAAAATATTTGGTTAGTTATAACAAGAATATTGTTCACCTAACAAATTTTTTTTTGGTTAAATTAAACAAAACTACGTACCAACATCCTGGTCACTCAAATTTCACTCACTTTTTGTAGTAACCAAGTAAGAAAATACCAACTTTCTAATTTAAACAAGAGATTTGGTTTATCTAGCTCAGAATTTTGCGTTAAAACAACCAAATTAATTTAGCTAAGTATTTGGTAGTAATCTTTTTTCTGAGTGTTGTAATAAATTTTGGCTTATGACGATTTTTTAGTATTTTTTTTCAATTGTTTTTAAAATATTTAGTTTTTAATATTACCGTTTCCGATATTAATGGGTGGGTTTTAATATAAATGTCCAAAATTAAGAAAATTCAGTTTTCCAAAAACCTCAATACTCAATAAAAAGCTAGACGAGCATTTAGACAAATATGTTCCTATTTAAATTCGTCGAATTTTTTGGTGTTAACCTTGTGCTTATAGCATATCAACTACTCAGCGTGAAACTAATAACCTTGAACAATTACAGCACATGAATACACTGGGAGATGAGAAAGAAATCATGGCGACAGTTAAGTCAACGTAGGAGCAGGGTGTTGGTGAATGTCCTGGTACCAGCTCTTATTTACAATGTGTTTCATTATGGGAAAACCGACACCATAATTCGTATTACCGCTAATATTTATTGTATCCCAAGAGGTACCACGCAAAACCAAATTTATCACTAGATCATCGTTCCTTATTTTCATAACTATTAGGAAAACAAAAAATACAAGCGCCAAACCAGGTCTTTCCCTTTGAAATATCGCATCGCAATGTATAATAATTAAGGATAACCAACATCATCCACAAACGAACTGGGGCAAAATCAAGTTTCTCTATTCAGCCAATCAAACCACAACCAAGTGACCTAATTACATTTAAAGCGAAATGAATAAGAAAAAGACGGCAATAAAATAAACCACGTTTTTAATTTTTAAGTAATTAATGGTGTTATTATAAATCAATAATTGTATAATCGAGCCATCAATCAGTTACGTGTTTTTAGTGCAACAGTGTTGTTTTCTCTTTGTCTTTTTAAATTATTTGTAGTGAGTAAGGCAACGATGGGTCTAGAAAGAAGCAGAAAAACAAAAACTATTTCGTGATAAATTGTTTTTAGTACCTGATAAGACTGAACACGAAAACTTTTATAAAACTTTGAACACGATAACTTTGTCCATTACCAATAAAGGAAAATTGGAGGGGAGCTGGAGGGAGGGGGAGCTGATAAGGTAGAAAAGTAGAAAGAAAAAAGTCAGTGTGAAGGACTTCATAAAGAAATGAAAATGTGAGAGCCACTACGGGAGAAACAAATCTCGGTTTCAAATCACCAGCTTCGGATGTATGTCACTGTGCCTTTCTTAGAGAAAAATTAAAAAAACTGTCCGGGGTGCTACTGAAAAGATAGATTGGATATTAGAGAAACGTATTCATAAGCTAGGGGCTGGTGATTTCTACGAACTGCTTCGCCAACCAGATGATGATGAAACGACTAAACGTGCGTTTTTGATTTACAGCAAATTCAACGGTTGCCAAAATTGTGTATTCAGGAGGCTTTTTTTTCACGGCAATTTAATTTGTAAACCTTATTTATCGTTGATCAAAAAAGGCACATCCTTTTTTTATATGTGAACTGAAAATTTAGCCGGAAAAGGGAGTATTGAGATGTCCAACGCATTGTTTCATTTTTTAAATAATTCTGAATTTACGGTTATTGTCCGATGAATGGGTTTGACAAAATAAAACAATTATTAATGTGCAAATGTTATTAACATTTCTGCTATAAAACAAAACAAGACAAGACTGAAGCTAATTTTTCTGTTTTTCCTCAGAATCGCTTAGAAAAAATGCAACGATATTGTCGCATGATGAATACGTCAATGTCTACAAAGAAATTGGGGTAGGAAATAAGCTTGGTTTGAACTGGTTTTTGTATAATACCAAATACTTGAAGGATTTTTTTAAACCATTACAAAATATCAGCTTAATGAAGAGGATTGTACTAAAAAAATTCAAACCATTATTCAGGCTCACATAAAGGTTTATTGAACTTTCGATGTAAAAATTAGTGACAAGTTTACTACCCCGGTTAAACATGGAAATTATTGGAAAAACGCCATGGGCTTCACTTTAAAAGAATTGCTGTTGCCATATCTAATCACAAGGGAAAAGATTCAGGACGATAAAATACTTCTGTTTTACGTAAAAATTATTAAGTTTTTAATTTATTTGAATTGAATATGTATTATAGTTTTTTAAATAAATAATTTCATAACATTTTCATCTTAATTTAATATTGGTTTTATTATAGTGTTCTTAAGAAACAATAATCAAAGCAACATTATCAAAAATAACTATCTTTGCAAGACCGCACGCAAATTCATTTTTATCCAGTAAAATATGAGCAAAACAAACTTTATCCAAACAAAAAATTGAATTATCACACAAAAAAAATAAATATTTTATTCATTTGAGCTATTAAACCTTATCCGAGTGATTTGCAGCAGTAGCCTGATATAAAAAATATACCAATGATAAAATTTTTATTTAATAAACAGTTTATTTTAAAAATCCAACATTTTCATTACTGTGAAAAAGTTGGTTCTGTGAGGACCTTTTACTCCTACTCAGGATGGTATTAATTTTTTTTTTACAAATAACCTTAAAAAATCGATTATAATCTATCGAATTACTTCCCAATACCAAAGATTTGAACCTCGATTTTTAATATAGAAAGCTGCGCTCTGGTAAGCTGGTGAATGGCTTATTCTAACAATATTTTGAATATATAGTTTGGCCATTGGGTCTCCTTGCTGCACATCTGATGTTATTTCGAAAGCCTGTTTCTAGGTTTAGATGTCTTTTTACTTAGATTTACCGATAGATGATAGACGAAAACAAATTCGATTTTGGCGCTGCGCTTAATGTTATAAAAATTGTGCAATAGGGGACAAGGATATAACTTAATCATTTGCTTTTCACCTATAGCTTTTTGAATTAGGTTGTGTGGGAAGAATATATTAGTCACCCCCAGATATATATTCATATTGGTGTATGAAGCCTGGGCCGATGTTAATACGATAAATAGTGCTTACGTTGCTGATTTTTGCGTTGAATTAACCTAAAACAACCTTTACGTCTTGTTGGAGAATTTTGTTTAAAATATCGAGGTGGTGGTTGAAAGTGTCTTTGGCATGTTTTGATTTTAGCTCCGTTGACACATGTATGGTTGTGCATGGGTCTAAAATCATTTAAAAATTGGCGTTAATTATTGCTGCTAGAAAACAAACTCTGTATTTTTGATTATGGAAGTTGTTGCTTGCACAGCACTTGAAACTTTAACGTGATCGACCATGGTAGTTTAAGCTAAATAAGTTCTATATTCAAAATTTTATTTCGATGTCCCTATTTCATGATCGAGCTCGTTATTGAAAATTCAAGATAATTATACGAGGCTCTTGTTCAAAATTTGTAACGATTGAATTTTCTGGCTGGGTTGTTAGCCCAAAAAATGCAACAGTCCACACTCACCTAGCCTACCCTTGTTACGGAGTAGTTACTGGTGGTAGCTGCAAAAAAGCAGGGTGAGAACTTGTGGGAGTAATATGTTGTATTATGTAAGGAGAGGTTGAAATTTCCTCAGGCAAAAATTTCGATCGACGAGTACAGGAAAACCGGACAATGTTTTGGCGCAATTTCATCGGGTCTTAATTAAAAATTTAATACCCATAAATATTTAGCTAAATATTCCAAGAATAAGAGCAATAACTTCATCTCTTATTTGTTCACTGTTTAAAAACATTAAAGATGGTAAGGGAAACAGCAGCGCAGAAGGCGCAATGACTGCAAAAGAAACGCGCAAAGTACCATGAAAAGCAAGCATTTGAGATGGATTCAGGTATAAAAAGGATAGAATCAGATAAATCAAAAACGGGCAGTGTCAGAATCCTGAAGTCAATCCTAGTTGCTAAAATACGCTTTAAAAAAAACTGATGTAAAAGCGAATGAGACCTAAGTGGAAAACTTAAGAATCGCAAGAGCGATTTAGACGGAGGTAAAAAACTTAGTTCGTCTTACAATTGATCGTTTACGCAGATCTGCAGAAAACGACTCTCGTGTTGATTGATCGTTGAAGAAAATCTATTGAAAGAGCGAATGAGGCGGTGGATGAAAAAGAAGCTCGTCTTGCACTTGATCGTTTATCACATTCTGAAGCAAGAGCCAATATGACGCAAGAAGAACATAAGCAAGATTTGCAAAATCGTCACTATGTATATACTCAATGCTCGGCGGAAACAAAACAATTTGAACAGACGATTAACGCCTTCTGCAACCGAAGATTTGTTTTAAGCAGTGCTTTACAAATCATGTGGTTCGAAACAACGGGTCCATCACAAATGAATATTTTTCGGATTCCCTCTATAGTACAGAGTATGATTGAGAATTTTCATCGATGCAATATGCATTTGAGAGATGGAAGATAGAGTGAACCGCAACCTAAGGCTTACTGGAACAAAATGATCTCAGGTGTGATTTCAAAGGAAATGATTGTACTCACGCACAGACTGAGCACTTGAATGGCACATTACTTCCTTTCGAGATTTAATAATCAATCGAAAAGTGCGACACAACGAGCGAGACATTGTTTATGTGATCCCTTTATTGCACAAGCAATTGGACTCAGTGCAGCAGAACGAACTTGGAATGCCCATACCGAGTGCATTTAAATCAATTATAAATTTGACAAGAATTGACCGAGCGAGCTGGAATCAAGCGAATCATTTGGTGTCTTCAGAATTCGATGATGTACTATGCTTGGTGATGGTTCTAGCAAGCATTGTATAATGGCTTCGATTCTTTCATCAAAAAATTGACGAAAAATCGCTAAATCGGATCATGATTGAAGATTTAACAGGCAATACAGCATTTTACTGATGTTCGTTCGGAGCGTAACCCAAAGGAAATTCCCGAGAGTAGATGCTTGGAGCTCAAAAATTTAGATGTAATTAGTGTGACTTTATAATGTTTGCTAAAGTTTTTGCAATTGAATACGATGCCGATCATAATATGAACATAATTCGTTTGTTGCATTATGACGAACAATTTTTATGTTAGAATTCTGAGCTAACAGCGCTGAATGTGAAATGGAAGGCAATACGTTGGATGAATTTAAGAACCGACACAAAAAACGTTCAAAAACGATCAGTTTTGCATTTGCTACATCGATGTACACCACGAGCATTTACTACTGGAAAATAACTCGGTGCCTCGGGATCTCATCCCAATGTGCAGTATGAGTTTTGAAAAGAGGAGAGTAAAAGGCTCAATAAGATTGTTCCTAAAACAAAAGAATGTGAATTATGAGAAAAAGTCTGAACATTTTTGAGTGGTACATTTCTTCCATAGAGGAATCGATTGAATAAGGCACGACCGATTCGCAACATAATACTACACCTTTTCCAATTGTAATTCAGAAAGTATCAGTTGTAATTCAGAAAGTATAAATTGTAATTCAGAAAGTATCAATTGTAATTCAGATTAGTCAATTGTAATTCAGAAAGTATCAATTGTAATTCAGATTAGTCAATTGTAATTTAGAAAGTATCAGTTGTAATTCAGAAAGTATCAATTGTAGTTCAGAACATTTCGACATTCGTCGAATTGTAGCAATTTCACAACAGGAATTTTATGTATTGAACAAATATGTTAATTTACTTCAAAGTTAGCGAATTTTAGGTAAGAATCACTTGATAGGTTTTTAGAGATTGCGGAAGATAACACAACTTACCATTGAAATATATATGTACATAGTAATAAATGAGACGACAGTATGTGTTTTGCGGTGAGGAGGATATTTATTCCGTAATGAAAGATTTGATTGAAAATATTTTGGGAATTTACTTTCTCAATTATATTGATAAATATTGAATTTTTCTGAATTATAATTAACAATTTATTTTTTTACAAAGCACAAATAATAAACAAGCAAGGGTAACATTAATACAAACAACAACAGAAATATAATTTAAATAAAATAAATAATTAAAGTAATAAACGAACTTTCACTTTAGCTACCAACAGACATGTCATTCATTGCCAAAGCGGCAACTTGATGGATTGAAGAATGTTGTATGGCACGAGCACAATCACCTCCGGCTACACTGTTCTTTGCTTGATCAATAATCCCCTCCAAGTATACCAATCTTTGTTCCATAACACCAGGACCTGTAACGCTTGGTATTCTAATATTATTTTTAGCGTAAGCCTTCACCTTTGACCAAATAGTCTCAATAGGATTAAGCATTGGTGAATATGGCCCTGGCCGCAGCAGAGACCCATTAATAACTGTTTCCAGGTTTGAATGGTAAGGTGCGTTGTCTGAAACAATTACCAAATCTTCAAGTTCATTTCCAATATTTTGCCAGTGCTGCATCAGTCTTGTCACCCACGCATTTGCTAGATGGGCGGTAAATGAACCTCTTCTCCGCTCAATTAAAACAACTCCTGCAGTAGAGATTGCTCCTATCAAATGGATGTTAGGGCCTCGTGGGGCTGGGAGAAGTTGAACTGCTCTGGCACCAGCTACTGCACGGCCCCTTGTCCGGCGGCAAAATAAATTAAAATTGGTTTCATCTATCCAAACAATCTGTTTCCCTTGTTGAATATAGTTATTCAAA
The DNA here is from genome assembly GCA_947310385.1 of Nephrotoma appendiculata. Classification (NCBI taxonomy): domain Eukaryota; kingdom Metazoa; phylum Arthropoda; class Insecta; order Diptera; family Tipulidae; genus Nephrotoma; species Nephrotoma appendiculata. Next base: position 125,782,429 of record OX371223.1, read on the forward strand.
CTTTGGATATATTCTGCTCTTTTCCTTTTATTTATGTCAGAGTTCATAGTGCAAGGTTCATTATGAACTTTCTTCGTAGTGAAGAGCCTGGCTTCTAGGTAATTGCCTACTGTTGACACAGATATCGATATGTTGAATTTGGTCAATATTTTTTGTTTTATTTTCTGCAATGTACAGCTGCAATCCTGTTCTACCCATGAAACAAGCGAATCAATTTGTGCCTCATTCAAAATTCGATGTTTTATACCTCCTCTTGCTAACATTTTGTGTTGCCCTGATCGAATCCAATGAAATGCGGTCTTGTACTTGATGTCCAACGTCGCAGTTAAGGACACCCAATCATCACCTTTATTGGCACAATTCACGATTCTTTCACGATCTGCATATACTTCATGATCTGTAGTATTTTTTTGTACTTTTTTCGTTCTGTGCTTTCAGTTGCAGTCAGAACAGCTCTGCAAATAGGACATATAGCATCCGGTACATTGTTCATATCTCTTTGACACTTTGTATGCAGTATAGATGTCTGCATGGTAATAGCCTTATTACTTTATTCCGTGTCATTGAAGTGCAACAAATAACGCAATTGTCTTTAAACTCCAATAAAAAATATGGGATAAAACGATTTAAGTTTTCAGAAGAAATAAAACAAATTAATTAAAAAGTCTTTTTTTTAAACATAGAATATGACACATATTTTTGGTTACTATGTTTAAAATGATCATTTTTTTATGTATAATGCTAGTGCAGTAAAATTAAGTACATATTGTAATTCAAATAACGTTAACATGTTCTGAACTACAATTGATACTTTCTGAACTACAATTGATACTTTCTGAATTACAATTGATACTTTCTAAATTACAATTGACTAATCTGAATTACAACTGATACTTTCTGAATTACAATTAAAAAAGGTGTAGACTACTTCTAGTCGAGAATTCATAGGTCAAGATACATGATTTCAGCGCGAGGATTATCTCTTAAAAGTTTATCGATATTTGATTACAAAATGGTGCAAAATCGGCATAAGTAAAAAAGGTTCATGGTCCTTTATCTCTTTTTAAAAAACTTGACAGAATCAGCTTCTTATAGGAAATCTTGACCTAATGAGACACTTCCTCAAAATAGATACTGCCAATACTCTTTGTTTGTAGACAAGTTTAAAATCGAATATTACTCAGGCAGTACGGAAGATTATGCGAGAACAGGCCCACATCTTTAGAAAACTTTTCAAGGCATATTTTAGAATCCTTAAGGAACAGCAAGTGTTAGCATGCAAGTATGTCCGACGACTTTGTCAACCTTCCCTTACGATACAGTTCCAGAAAAGTGTGTTTGTCAACGCTACCATTGCTTGCTACCAGTAGAAGCTAAAAATTTGCGAGCTTTTTGATCCGTTCGATATATATAGTGAAAAGTAATATTATGGTATCAAAGAAAATTGTGATGTTGCCAACGTAGCACCTGAAGGACGAAGACACGGTGCTTGCTTTTCAAAATCAGTCGAATATGGTAAATAGAAATAATCCTGCACGAACTCCAAATTAGAGCGAGGCCCAGAGAAGAAATACTTCTGTTAGCTTTCTCGTCTAGTACGTTTCATTCCGCAATGAGTTTCTGCAAAACTTTCCATCCAACAGTAAAGAGCAACTGACAACAAGTAAATACATAGGGACATTAAGAAACCGCAATCAGCTATTAAAAAAACGCATTCAATAGAGTCCATACATTTGAGATTCTGTATGAACATGATTTACTCATTGAAAACCTTGAATAAGAAGAAAATCATTAGGTAGCAACAAATGATGATCAATTCCAAGCGAAATTGAAATAACGTTATCTTTACAATCAAGTCACCAATCATTCAGAGCGAGCCTCTAAACTTTTTGACGGATGATGCTTAATTTGCCTGTGAAAATGGATGGATATATTCTAACAAACCCCCTCCTTTATGATATCATCATCATGATAGTGTAACGCGCAGAGTAATTTTCATTACCGTGCGGTTCTATGAACCAGTGCCTCTGAGCGGTCACTTTTAGCGCAGCTAGAACTCAGGAGTGAGGGGGTGGGGTTTTCAGAGGTTGTCTCAGTCTGGATAAACCGCGTAAGAATTTGAAGTATTCGAAATTTGGAGGAAAATTAATTAAAGAAAATTAAAATTAAAGAACTATTGTAACTAAATGGTAATGGATGAGATTGTACCCCAATGATAAAATCTATAGGCAACGGGACGAAATTAAATTAATGGTATAATAAAAATAAAACGATGAAATGACTAGGGATTCTGACCATGAAGAACTATAAACGGAAAAAATAGGAAGAAAACATCAGCAGCATAATGAACTTCCCAAAATTGGAGTTACCAAAGAAAACTGAACGATCGATGAAAAATGCCTCCGCCTGCCATTGCTTAACTTACCTCACCCTCATTGATGATTTGATCAAACTACCATGTTAAAAATTCTCAGAAAAATAAATTAAATTATAAAAATGACAACTTAAGATTTTCGTTTCGAAGTATGCATACATTTCTAGCATACAACTATTATTTATTGAATATGAAAGAATAAACGAAATTAAACTAATAAGACAGCTAGAAGGAAATTCGCTCGAGGCAGATTAAAGAAGAGGGCAGATTAAGAATAATTTCGATAAGTACGCGTATATATGGTACATATGTATGTATGCGAAAGTAATTCAATAAACCTAAAACTAAGCCTATGCTACCCCTACCTTAATAGTAACCTAATATAATATTAACTAAGACTTAACTAAAGGTAAAATTAATTAATTAAAAAAAATTATAATAAAAAAAAATATCAAAATACATAATATTGTTAATCAAGAACCTTTTTATATGTAATCCGTTTGATGAAAATGTTGCATGTTGAATTTAAAGTTGTATGTTGAATGTTGCACGATTATACCAATATTCATTTAATTTGTTGATTGTACATAGTACATATTTAACATTCGTAGTATTTGATGAGTTATTATAAATTTATATTAAATAGTAATTTTATATCTGTGTTAATTAAGTATTATTTTCTATTTTATTATTATGAATTATTATTATTATTTATTAAGAATATTAGCGTATATGTTTCGGATATTGCACATGAAGGAATATTTTCGTAGTATCGCAGTATTTGAATTATGATAATTTTTATTACCACAATGACTGTGATTGTTGATACTATTTTGATCTCATTGCGATTTATTTCCAATTTGTTCTGTATTATTAACTTGTTTTTTTTTTTATTTTTATAATTGTGTCTGCGATAACTAGCACTATTCGTAATATAACCCGCACTTATCAATTGTTTGAATCAACCTTAATTTTGAATTATTAATTTTTGGTTGTCACTGCACGGTATATGTTAGGCGTAATTTCAACTGTATATATTTTAGCACTAATATCTGTTATCACAATTATGTTAGGAAACAGCCGATATTTTAAGTTTATTTATTTTAGTTACCGTGTTTATTGTTTATATATGTTAATTATTTAATTTATATTATTTATTATTTTCTAGTTCACAAATAACTCTTAACATCAATTTATCACAGTTTATTGCTTACATTATAGCACACGGCTTTATAAGTTCAGAATGTGAAAACAACTGTCTCTTAATATTTATAAATGTCCTTGAGACTACTATGAGCACGGGATATTATTTTCGTTAATTTTTGTTTTACACAACATTTGCATAAATGTATAGTCTACTTAACAATACAACTATTTTATTAGTTTAATTAATCACTTTCGCATCATTTTCACAAAACACAGCATTATCCGAATTAATGCATTCGACTAAACAAAAACCGAGATCCATATACTAAAAAAAATTATCGACACGACTTACTTGAGCCAAATTATTCAAGTTTTGTCTTTTTAGTTTAATTTTCAATAATTATCTCTTTAATTTTAGATACTGTCTATCCCGACTTAAAAGATTATCGTTTTTTTAAATTTTTATTTTTCGACTACCTCGGTCATCAGCTTTTGTTTTTCTTTTATAGCCTCTCGTAGATTTGTGTGTGTGTTGCTTCGTATTATTTGGTTTTTGTTGCGAAACCAGAATTTACAATATTGCCAGATAGAACAGTGGAACATGTTAACGCTGTGGTGGACAGCGCGGCGTTACACTCGTGGGGACGACCCTCACCTGAGAAGAGTCTTACAAGCCGGGCCAATATGTTAATTAAGTTGTGTAAAATAGTATTTAATATTAAGTGAATGGACCTCTCTATTCAGCATTCAAAATCCGATTGCTCTAAGATCAATTGTTATCATAAGTCCGATAAGTGATCAATTTATTACGTGAACATAAATTCAGAAATGTGCTTAAGCGTTTTGTCTTCAAAACACATCCAATATTGAAATAGTAATTGGGGTTGCGGTCTAAATTTTCAGGTCCTTAAAATGGAAAATCCCTAAAGATTTACCAAATTCGTCAGTGACTTCACACGAAACATTGCCAACCAATCGAAGGACCTTGCCTTTGATGTACTTTGGTGCCAATTTAACCGCGAATTGATCAGTTGCTTTGCTGTGAGCAAAATTCCTCACATATACTTGCTGGCCGACTGAAATGGTCGGAAGCTTACTTCTAAAGTTTGCATTTTGGTGACTCACTTTAGACGCATGATGGAGATTCGACTGAATTTTTGAAAAAATAACTGATAGATCATGTGGTTTATTTTCCAAAGAAATGTGATTGCCGCCAATTGATTGTAGCTGCTGTAAAAGTGGGTACATAGAAGCATGACAGATGGGGTGTTGACCAAAGACCACAAAATGCGGCGAATAACCGGTAGAATCGTGCGCTGTGTTTCGTAGTGCAAAAGTAACAGCGTTGAGATGTACATCCCACGATCTTTGGTCTTCTTTAATATATGCACGTAACGCTGCTAATAAGGTTCGATTCACGCGTTCGCTTGCGTTAGCTTGCGGGGAGTATTTTGCTGTAAAGATATGTTTGATCCCATATTTATGACATAAGTCGCGTAACAAATTCGAATCAAATTGTCTGCCATTATCGGTTACTATCACCTCAGGGACCCCAAACGTTAAGATCACCCGATTTTCCAAGAATTTTACCACATCGATTGCAGTCGCATGGCGCAGCGGCAGTGTCATCACGAATTTAGAAAAATGATCTAATAATATCAGAATGCATGTGTTACCAGCCCGCGTTCGAGGGTATGGTCCCACAAAATCTAAGTATAACCTTTGCCAGGGTCTTAAAGTAAACGGAAGAGAAAACAGAGGTGGGCGTGTGCAGTAGTTTGCAGCTTTATTTATCTTGCATTCTTCACAAGATTTTATAAATTCTCGAACATCGTGCGATAAAGTTGGCCAATAAAAATAGCGCCTGATAAGATCAATAGTTTTCTTGATGCCCGGATGGCCGCCAGTAGGTGACGAATGTATGTTATGAATTAATGTTTCTGTCAACCCTTTAGGAATAAATAATTTCCATGTCGAAATGTCAAAATCTAGATCATACGCGGGTTTTGGTGTAGTATTAATAAGAATTTTACCATTCATAACAATGAGATTACACTTATTAGATGCACTTCGGGTGTTTTCGACTAGTTCTAGGTACTCAGGCGCAGTGAAATGTGGCGAGTTAAGATCAATTCCAAGATTTTCTCCAGATAGAGAGAGAGAATCCATATAGGCTCTGGACAGAGCATCTGGTACAACATTTTGGGAACCTTTTCGATACTCCACATCAAAGTTGAATCCCTGGAGTGCCAAACTCCACCGAGCTAGTTTACCATGGGCATCCTTTAATGACATGAGCCAAGTCAAACTGGCATGGTCAGTAATAACGGTGAACGGCAGACCCTCCACATATGCACGGTATTTCTTAATCGCTAAAAACGCAGCCAGGCACTCTAGCTCAGTGACCGTATAGTTGCGCTGGGCACCATTTAGCTTTCTCGACATAAATGATATGGGATGGTCTGACCCTTCATCGTCCTTCTGTAATAAAACTGCACCAATTCCAGTTGAGCTGGCGTCACATTGGATGTAGAATCTTTTCGAAAAGTCTGGTGGAATTAAAACAGGAGAGGTAACTAAACACGATTTGAGATTATCAAACGCAGTTTGGGTAGCAGAAGACCAATTGAAGCGTTTGCCCTTTTTGAGGAGATCTGTTAACGGGGACGATAATTCCGCATAGTTCCTTACAAAACGCCGGTACCAGCCCGCCATACCCAGGAAACGACGTACTTGACGAACAGTTTTGGGCCTCGGGAACTCTGTAATACCCTTCACTCTGCATGGATCAGGTCGCAATCCTCCCACACCCACTACATGGCCCAAGTAATCCGTCTCCTTGAGAAGGAATTGACACTTCTCCACGTTGATGGTCAACCCTGCCTTGGACAACCGATTTGCAACATCTTCCAAAAGCGAAATGTGCTCATCAAACGTGGCAGTAGTGATCAATAAATCGTCAAGGTAAACGAATACACGGTCCTGTAGGTGGTGGGGAATCACTTTGCTCATTAATCTGGACAGGCATTGAGGGGCATTACAGAGCCCAAAAGGCATGACCTTAAATTGGTAAAGGGGTCGTCCTGGGATCGCGAAAGCGGTTTTTTCTTTTGAACTTGGATCTAAGGCAATTTGCCAAAAGGCATCTTTAAGGTCTAATTTAGAAATATATTCCGTTTTATCGAGCCGCCCCAACAGACCATCCACAATCGGCAGTGGAAAAGCATCTTTCTTTGTGACGCTGTTAAGCTTACGAGCGTCTAAACAAAGCCGTACTTTTCCGTTTTTCTTACGAACGAGAGTCATCGGTGAACACCACGGGCTCGAACTTTCCTCGATGACATCGAGAGACAGCATCCGATCAATTTCCGCATACATCTCTCTTTGAACCGCGGGTGAGACGGCGTGATATTTTTGTTTAACCGGAAGTGCTTCTCCCGTGTCAATTACATGACAGAGTAAACTAGTTCGTCCAAGACCGATTTTCTGAAAATCAGGGAAAAGTTTAATAACAGATTCAAGTTGCAACTGCTGTTCGGCAGTTAGTATATGATGGTTACTTCCAGAAGCCGCTGAGTCAGACATACTATTATTAGGCAATTCGGTGGAATTCTCTAGAGATTCCAACTGATATTTGTCACTCACGTCAGAATGCGAAATTTGAGCAGTTTCAGAAATAATTATGGGTCTAAGATTAAATGCATTCCAAAAGTCATAGCCGAGATAAAGCGATTGTTGTAAAGATGGAATGATACAGATTTTAAGATTTTTTGTTTCATTGTTGTAAGTCACCTTAGCATTGATGTATCCTTGGATATTTTGTTTAGCCCCGTCTGCGGTTTGAACACTACCCGATATTTTAATTATTTTTAATCGATGCTTCCGAATGAATTCTACAGCACCACAACCCAAAGCACTGATATTAGCGCCACTATCCAATAATCCCTCCATAGGAACTCCATTTAGAGAGATTAATGCGTAGGGCCGGTTATCAATCCTCGCCAGGTTATCAATTGGGTTATCGGACGTGTCATAAACAGATTCTGAAATTTGAACACGAAATTTACGACGAGATCTAAAATGCAAAATTGATCGTAGTTTGTGTTTATTCGATAGGGTTGCGATACATTTATGTTGGGTAAAAATACTATTAGTAGGGGACGTATCTATAGAAGATCTGGAGGAGATTGCTCCTTCGGTGAATTGGGTTGTTCCAACGTTTGGGTGAAATTGGGTTTTGGAGTATGAGCTTGGGAATGGTGGAACCCAAACCGTCCCATTCCCGGTCTCCAGTTTCCCTCGCGCCGATTACATGAAGGGCAGTGGGGTAGTAAGTGATCAGCTAATCCACAGCCGAAACAGAAAGTTTTCAATGGAATATCGCAATGCCACCATGTATGGCCGGCTGCCTGGCAGTTCCAACATTTGAGGGAAGATTTATTACAAGTATTTGGATTAGGTAAATTTGACGATCGAGCCATTTGGAATGCTGAAATATTTTGTCTACTTGCGTTATCGTATTTATTAGTCGCGGGATATTCGTTTTCATGGTGAAATTCGTATACTTGTGGATGGGAAGGTTGATGCATTTTGAATCGTTGCCGCTCAGGAATATGGTTCGCATTTTTCCAGACATCTTCAACGTTCGTACAAATGCTAAGCAACTCTGTAACGGAAATAATAAACCGACCTGCTAAGTGTATTTTTAGTTCGCGACGCATATTCTTTTTGAGGATTTCCAGCATTTCCTGGTCAGTAAGAGGGCTCGTAAGTGGCTGTGCTAGTTCTTGGATACTATAGTAAAATTCAACGAAACTTTCGTCGAGTTTTTGTTTTCGATTATCGATAGTTTGACGAATGTCAATATCCGAACGCCTAATTCTAAATCGATACAATAAGGAATCTTTAAGTTCTTTCCAAGTGCATTGAGGGTTTTGTTGCAACATGGCCCAATAATGATTTCGAGCTAGACCCTTCAAGAACAAATGCAATCCATTAACTAATTGCTGCTCAGACACGTAATTGGTGTAAGACAAATGCTCAACTTGGAATATAAATTTTTCCACACTCACATCAGTCCCGTCGTACGACAACTTCCACTTATCCATTTTTGTCGGATATATATCAGGAATCCTTGTCATTGCACCATGTGTGGAATTCGGTATAAATGTCATATTTTGATAAGTATTATTTGGAATCGTATAGTTCGTTTGGTTTTGACTGGCTCTTGGGATTTGAACATTATTTACATTGGGTGCAGTTGGTTGACCATTATTTACGTTAGGTGCAGCTGGACGACTGAAATTACTGGTAACAGCACCATGACCTTGCGGAGGAATGTAATTTGGTATCAAGGGGTTAGACACCGGTATATTTGGCATCGGTGGGTATTGAAAATTGACATGTGCACCCGGTTGACGGATCGGAACTTGATTCATTAACTGCTGACTAGCAAATTCATTTACAGACGATCCATATAATGAATAACCGTGACCTTGGTTATGCTCCGAATCCGGATTAGAAACAAATGTAGTTTCCCGGGTTCTAACTGGAATATTAGAAAACTGAACTCTTGATGTTCCAGGTAAAACATAATTTGGAGTATATGCGATTTGTTGATTTGGATTAAACGCTATTGAATTATTCGATGTCATATTTGGAATGGTAGTGTTTATTGGGCTGGACACTCGCTGAATTGTTTGACTTGGTCTAGCGACAATAGAATTATCCTGAGGGACATCTTCGGAATTAGCCTTATTTAAACAGGATGAACTTGCGTTAGACGGCACGATATTTGATAGATTTAAACTCATTAAATCTACTAACATTTCTGATGGGCTAATATCGATTGCCTTAAGCTCCGTAATAGACTCATCAGCATCTTGGGATTTATTTGCTACTTTCCCACAGACGCATAATAAACTGGAAATCAGATTAGATAATTTGGATGCTGCAGGTTGTACAATTTGAATTGACGAAACTCGATTTGCACGACCTAGTAAATGGAGTAGCCGGGAATTATAAACCTCAAGCTCTTCTGTTGGACCACTAGGGTCACCTGCCGCTTTTCTAATCCAATTGTTAATCCCATAGTGAAGGTGTTGTAATTTCAAAATACATATTGATAACTCAGCTTGGGGCAGTGAGTTGGCTAATGCATGTAACCGAATTGGAGCTAAGTTAGGGTCATCTTGTTCAGCTGCTAAATGTTCATCCAGGATTCGGAATCGTTCCTGAACATCGCCAGTAATTTGACGTATTTCGCATTCAATGTTGAACTCGTCGTTCTCTAAATTTTCGGATTTTATTAGTGTAAGGTACATTTTGTTTCGGAGGTTCAATCAGTGATAGACGTTATAATATGCTTTAATATTAAGGGGTTTAAATCGTAATTATATTATTAATATTATTTATTGAGTAAAATAATTATTCAAGCTTGCAGTTTTACTCGGCTTAATGAAACATTTATTTATCTAAATTTTTTTTTTTTTTTTTTTTTTTTTACTAATTAAACTGAATCCGTAATTGGTAATTTGTAAATTTCAAAATATTAAACATGAGGCTGAGGTAAGCAACAACAACACCGGAAACATTTCCCATCTATGTATAAAATGACCGATAGTCTAGCTATTGATAGTGATTCTAATGATAATGGGAGTAAGAACGGGTAATAATCTCTATCTGGCATATTACCTTACAATTGACTCGACAACTATGATGGTTAGATGCAATTGCGAATAAACCAAATAAAAAAAAAACCTTTATCCTTATTTATTGCAAACAACTCAACTAGACGGAAATATTTGCGAAGGATAGCAACTGCTTTTAGTCCTTTTGGAAAAAGTATAAATAAATTTACCCTGACAAAATGAGCAGTATGGGGTACCATTATCTATATAGATATATTATTATGTACATGAAATCATTCTTTAATACATTTTCGTAGATTTTCAATTTATTTTTATTTCGACATTTAAAGCACACAAAATAAAAAATCGAAAAATGAATTTCGTTTAGCATATAAGCAAACAGCAGCAAGAGCAACAGTAGGAAGTAAAGCACAATTTAAAATTTTAAACAGATAATTTATGATATTTCGGTATTTATTTTATTATTCTTCTACTACACTATACCATCAGCTACCATCTAAGATAAATTATTGATGAAACAATTTTATCTTTTTTTTTTCTTCCGAAACCTTTTTACTGGAAACTGTGAGGCTAAACGTTTGCCTAAAAGATAAAATTTATATTGATTTGATTTTGCATTAAACGAAAGGATTTATTTGAAAAATGTTTATATTCGGAGACGAACACATCTTGAATATTTTTGTACGTAATTTGTACGTTATATTATTTCTGTTAAGGTTATTGTATAATAGATGGTAAGTAACTATTTTTTAATAGTTTTCTCGAAAATAAAAATTTAAAGCTTCCCACTACCCGAATTATAAAACGAATACGTATAAATATTATTGGTGCACATTTACAAAATTTTTATTGTTTGCAACGACAACACAATATGATTGACAAATAATCATTTATATGTATGGCATAATTATGGCTTCGATATACCATTGTATGAACAAAAAATAATAATAACTAATAAAAATTCACATATGTTAAATAACCGCAATTCAATAAATTACAAATTACGAATAGCAACAAAAAATCGGCGACACAATAATTTTCAAATATCGAATATATAATATGTGGCCGAACTATTTCATTAAAATAAATAAATAATACTTTTTGAAATAAATACAAAATTTTAATTAAAATTTTTTGTTTTTGTAACAGCACATCACTATCCAATTACCGATAAAATATAATGTTCTATATAAATACATGCAAGGTTCAAAAAAACGCATTAACCTATAGACTCCAATTTAAAGCACTATCACTGTGATGAACACCCAAGTGTTATGCAGTATATATTAAGTTTGGAACGGTTGCATCCACTTCCTGTATATTGTACATTACCGGGCCAGAAAAAGCCTTATAAAGTATAATTAAAATATAATACTATTTCATTCAAATAAGTGCATCGGCTGAATCTACTACATTCTGACGACCTAACTTTTCAGTTCATTTGCAATCATGTGAGCCTCTATTTCACCTTTCACCTCATTTACATGGCTGCTTATGTGCTGGTCTTCTTCAATTTTCTGTATGATTTCATCGACTTTTGCAGTAATTGGTCTACCAGAGCGAGGTGCCTCTTTGACATCCATATTTCCAAAACGAAAGCGCGAGAACCAATTTTTTCCTGCTGTTTTTGATAAAGCACCTTCTCCGTAAACAGCTTAATTTTTTTCGCAAGCTTGAGCCGCGTTTTTACCTTTGTTGTAATAAAATTGTGAAATGTCACTTTTGAAACAAACATAAGAATTGCCCGATGTGATCAATGGTTAGTGAATTGATAGAGAATAATTAACTAGCAGCAAGTGTGCATGTTTCACCCGAGTCGCTAAAGATCCTTAAAAGTGTATAAGGGAGATTATTTTGACTACCTCACTGATGTTCTATATCAAAGTCAAATGAGTAGAGTTTCAGACTCAAGTAAGCCAGCCAACAAACTAGAGGATAGCAAAAATGTAAAAACTGAATTACAATTTTTTCTCATATTTTACTGTCCTTAAATTTTTTGAAATTCAATTTTGTAAAATATTTCTTTTAAATTAATGGTCTATGTAAGTGATCGACTTATATGTTTTTTCGGTTTACAAACAAAAGTGTTTGATATTGTTGACTGTGATTATAATTTTTTTTACGATTTTTGCTAACGCGCTCTAACTCAAAAGTAATTGCTGTTTTTGGTACTTAAGCAATTTTCTTAATCTCTTTGCACGTTAAATGCAAAGTAAATTACAATCAATCCGTAAACGAAATTTACATTAGTGATGCGTTATATTTCTTGACAGTGTTGTTCCAAAGCTGCGATATTTGTTTTTGTACGATAGTCGATTACCGTGGTAAAACTGAACCCCCCAAACCGGAAGATGAAACCCGTAAATAACGCAGCATCATGATGGTGCACCATGTGTTTACTTGGGCAACGTTACCTGTATCCAAGGAGTTTGTAGGCCTTCATAATAATATCTTTTTGTAAAATTATTTGCAAAGTCATGTCGCTGATGTTCAATTCTTGTGAACGATGGGGGGTTTAGGTGCTCGGGATGATGATGAACACTTTCAGCTACAGCTGCAGCAACATTTCCCATGGAGCGAGCGGGATGGAAATTCGAAACGAGTCGAACAAACTTGTACGTATTTTTGGCAAGTTTCGGCCACCAATTTGAAAAATTTGACCACTCACCAATTTGAAAATAATTTTTCAATATTTCCCAACCTTGATCGCAAGCGTATATCTACCGTCTGATTTCGTTCACTAAGGATATATACTAATTTTCTGTCACTTAACACACTACATTAACGCTATGAATGGCGAAATAACCATTAGAGTAAAAACGAACCAAGCGGATGCTGCACCCTTTATGGCAATCTAATAATGAATAATTTTGAAATCGAGAATTTTGTCGATTTACAATTCGCTATATCGCCAAAGTCGAAAAAAGTAGTTTCTCAAGTGGTAAATCGGTCTTCCGAAAGAAGAGCTTCCATGTGAGCTTTTTGTTTTTCTATATTTAAATTTACCACAATAACGGTCCACATGGTTTTCCAACGTTTAAGCAAAAATGACGATTTTTGACCAAAAACTATGTTTTTCAACAAATACATATTCGGCTCTGCTTAAGCGTCTTGCACAAATTGGGAGATCTTAGAAATTTTTTCGAATCTTCCGTTTATTTACGTTTTGTAATATTTCCATGGATAGTACTGCTTCAGCTTACTGCAAACTGACAAAAATTTTGAAACGCGCTTACTAAGAAAAAGCCTTAGATAAGCTATTACATTTGACTGATAACCAGCTGGAACATCATGATGTGATGGTATACTAGACAACTCCAAATTACTATTAGCCGAAGTCGGTCTATACAGGAAGTAACAGTTACCATATTATGTATCTTCATCGTTTTTTGTAGTTATTTTGAAAAGTGTAAACCATTTACGAAAAGTCGAGACAAAAAGATAAGTTCAAGTTCAAACTAAATTATTTCATTTCATTTTTGAAATTTTTCCGGAAATGACGAGTTTTGATAAAAAAAAATTGTTTTAAAACTTCATGCTAAAACTTTTCCATTAATTGAGAGATGCTTATGAAAATTGATGGAAATCTATGTACCCGAAGTGGCAGCTACAATAAGAGCTTTTTTAAATTTTTGCAAAGATGTTGCAAATTTTAGCATTTACAAAAAAATCCAGATGAACTAACCGATTTAAATAAATTGTAAGATTAAATTTTCAACCAACAAGGGTCGACTTTGGTGATTTCGTGAAATTTGAATATTAATTTTGGTGTATTCGAGATTTATGTATATTCGTCGCAAAAGTAGGTGTGGTGTTGACCGCAACATACATAACCTTTTTTGTGCTTTTATGCATATTTCAGAATTGTCTACATGCTTCTTTTGACAATAGCGTACACAATTGTTTTTTGCGGAGGCAATATCGACACTTGGTAAAATATGTATAAATAAGTCGAAGACAATGTTTATTATGGTTTGGTTTGTTGTTCACCAATAGTGGTTTTCAAACAGGGGAGATGAGACCATTAAATTTTTTTTAGATTGATTGATTGATTGATTAGAATGTACGGCCAAGACTAAGCAAGGATCCCGGATACGCCGGGCCAACCGTACACTCTTTTTACATATAACAAGATGGAGGGATAGGAAAGGTTGTTAGGTATGATAGACTTGACCCGGTTACAGACACCTAAGTAGTCAATAGTTAGTAAAGCACAAGACGGCACAATTATTTTTGTTCTTCGAGATATAAATAATCAGCAATCAATATCCTAAAAAGTAATTGATTAATTAGTAAATGTCCTGAAATAAAATTTCATTATTATGAGTTATGAAATTTTATTTAATACTATTTCCTCATATCAATTTACAATTGATGCGACGCCGGGCCCGCCACACACCTTTATTATAGCATCTTAAAAAAATTGATAATCAATAATGTTGGCACCCTAATGGTAAATTTCCTGAAATAAAATGTCATTATTATGCGTTAGAGATTCCTTATTTTGTACGATATAATTAAATTATTCTTGTATAGAATAAATGTAACGTAATGATTATTATAACTTAATTAATTACAATTTGATTGTCGTAAAAAAAATAAAATAAAATAAAACAAATCCAAATATTGTAATATCAAACGGATGGATCCCCTCTTCAACGGATGAAAAACCAATATGTTTATTAATAAAAATAAAAATGAAACAAAGACATCTGGTTTCAAAAATAGCTAATCTGGAATCTATAAGGTAATATATCAATAATGAATATGTATAAATAACCCATTACAATTTATTCCCAATCAGAATTAAATAAAACTAATAAGCTAATCAGGAATCTGTAAGATGACAGAATTAGTAATAAGTAGCTATTAGAAAATAATCTAATTAAAGAAGTGCCATTGATGCCAAAAATACAAAAAACATCTATGTATCAATATTTGTCTGATTATAAATTTTATTGTATAGCCTCCAAGCCAAAAATAAGTGAACCCATAAAGTTTCCCTCCACCGACACTTGAATGTTACATATTGCCATAGTCATTTAATCTATTAAAATAAAACCAATTGTCGTGAGACAAATTAAATCTTAAATATACAATTTAATTAAATTAAAATAAGAAATAAAATTTCATTAGTATTAACAATGATTAAATATTATTCTAAACCAAGGTAAATAGCCTTATTTGTTATGAGGCTTAAAAGATTCAGCTTCCACTTCCATCTATATCTGAACCTCCAGATTCTTTTATTATATAAAATTATAGTTAATGAGTTAAATAATAGATGACTCTTTTTTAGTGGAAATTTTTCTTCAATTTACCGTAATTATCTTACTCTAAAAGCAATACTACACAACAATAATTCCCTTTAGCTAAATGGAATAATGTCAATAATAGCAAAAAATCATATATATTGTAGTAGCTGTTCAGGCAAAAACTTATTTATCCCAAGAGTATTTATTCCTCGAAGATTACAAAATAATAAAGCTGCAAATAATATAAATGTAGTCATTACGGCTTCAAAATTCTTCTGTAATCAAAAATGTTCATTAGAGCTAAATAAATTAGCTTAATCAGGAACTGCAATGAATAATATAGTATTAATAATAAACACCTGATAAAGGCGTACCGAACTAAAAAAGTCCGAATCAAGAAAGTTCTCCAAAAATGAAGCAAAAAAGTTGATTTTTGTATGAACACAAGCGACTTATTTTAATTCATATTTTTAACTTAAAATTATGAATTAAAAAAAGCGATTTAGAAAAAGGAGAAAACTCAGAAATGAATTAACAAAGGCTTATACTATTTCATTTAGAACATTAAATGTTTTTTTAGATATTTAAACTCTTTTACATCTCTTTAACATATAAATATAATCTGCGTTATTGTCTTTAATAAACATTAACGCCACGTGTTACCTTTAGGATGTTGGACAATGTCATTGGATAATTTCAAATTAGTTAGCATCTTGAATTCATTTGATTTCACTTTGAATATTTTTTACTCCAACTTCCTTTAACTACAGCCCCTAAATTATTCAGTCGGCTTAAATTTGCCTACAATTTCTCCCTTTTATTATACGACTCTTCTTACTGTTTTGGTTATAATATAGTTTGACACCAGAACTCCCAGCAATCATCAGTTACGAGCAGCTATATACAATACTGATGGTACATGTTACTGATGGCGTCATGGCCACTGCTACATTTTTCAGAATATTTGTTTTTTTCATTGGACATAATCAATGTAATCATTTTAGAGTTAGTGATTTGCTTAAAATTGTCCGTTGAATTCCTTGAAGCAAAACAATTGTAAGGTTCTGCCTACCGACTTGAAACTGGCTCACCGGCGGTGGAATTTGTAAAAAAATTATTTCTCGCACATCACTCGGTAAATTAGCGGACGCCGGTAAAATAATTTAATTAGAACATGCAAAGAGCCGTACTGCATAATCGAAGCTTTGTTAATTTATCAGAACAGCCAAAAAATCGTACAAAGGGTATACGATGTGGTCCTTTTGGAGCACTTAGTTATGAACTGGATATACCGTTCTTTTAGTTAATGGTTAGATTATAGCTTCTTCTCCAAGTATAGGATTGATTCAATTGTTTCTCCGTTATTGGCAAGTGTACCACGTATTTTTTGGGTTTTGCCTCGTGATTTTTTGATAAAATAATTTTCATTCGTCCTAATATTCACCGTCACTATTAGATAAATGGTATGCATTTAGGTTGCAATAAACCCCAGCCAGAATTGGTATTGATGGTTTTGGTATTAAATGGTATTAAATGTTTGAAATGACGTATTTTTTATTATATGGACAATTAAAAGAATTTTAGAGATGTTACCGTGTGCGTGTATGAATCGTCTAATAGTATATCTGGACGAATTGGACAAAAACTACAATAAAATAAAAAGATCTGCGATTGCTCCATGATGATCTTTAAACCAGTTAATTTCATAACACAATATGGCCAATTACAGGTCATGTCCAATTACAGGTCAAAACAGTTAACCACATTAAAATTAAGTAACCTGTAAAGCTAACCTAAAAATTTAGTAAACCCTCAACTATTCATCAAAATACATGCTACATACATTTTGGAATTCTGGAATCTTAGTGATGATACCAAGCATGGCTATGTCGCATAGTCGGCAAATCAGGCTATTTAAAACTGTCAACTATATATTAAAATAAAAATATTTGGGATTGCCACACAAAGTTAAATTCGTGAAATTTATTCGTAAAAATACTCGCTAATCTATGGCAGGTTGTTACTGAAATCCCAGAGATATGGCCAAATATGAACACTTGCTATAATGGAAAATTTTATAAAAGAGCAAATGTTCGACAAAATACTTGCTTTATTATGGCAAATTTCATGAATTTTATTATATCATCTAATAAAGGACGAATCGAGCTGGAGGACAGTTATCCATATTAAAATAAAAATATTAGGAATGACCACATAAAATGTGTGCGTGAAATTTCTTAAAAATTTAAATGTTCATTTAAATACTTGGTACACTATGGTCCATTCCAACAATCTTAGAGACTTTACCAAGTGTGGACATATATCTACTAACAGTAAACAAATCGAGCTAATCCACATTAAAATAAAAACATTTGAGTTCGTTCCAACATATTAGCCAAAAAATTACACTGTCTAGTCTAGAATATAGCTTTACTGTAAAGGCTAAAAATGGTAAAGTGAAACAGACACCAAATTTATTTATAGAACGCCGGGAAATTCAATTCCCTAAATCATCCAACATTATGAAAAAATGTGTGAGTTTGCGTGTATGTGTTTGAGTGTAATTTTAAAAGTATGAGAATACAATTCTTGGAATCGATGATAGTGTAGAACGAACTATGGCAAACATTTAATGTTTCAAAAATTTCAAGCTTCGAAACTTGTGTGGAGCTACCCAAACTATTTTTATTTCAATAACTGGTTGCCTGTTTTAAATAGATCAATTCGTTTTATATAGGGCGACAAATGCTGCATGAGGAGGTTTGTGGACACCTCATTTTATTATTGTTAAATGTTTTGAACAACTTAATTAGCTTACTATTACACGACATATGCCGATACCTTTGTACCATCTCTGAAACTCTTTTATTCATTTATTATTGATTTAATTTTATTTTAAACATTAAATACTCAATATAGTAAAAATTTACTATTTATACTGTCTCACTGCTAAAATATTTTTATATTCAAACTTATCCTTAATTTGTGTTGCTACACTTTTCGTTAATTCTTGTAGCTACACGTATAAATTTAAGTAACTACTCGTTAAAAAGTTCACATCGGTTTTGTCTTGACCTTTGATTTTTGTTCACTGGCGAAATCATCAGAAACCTTAGCTTATAACATATCAGTAGAGTAGAGTTTTGACCTTTGGGTTGCCCTGGGCATCAATTATGAAGAAGTTATAAAATCCGTCTCGCGTCAGATATTCCGTTTCCGAAGTCATAAAATCCGTCTTGCGTCGGATATTCATATTATGAGACTAAAAATACGATCCGCTGCGGAAATTGCTATTATGATAAAAGAATTCGAGTAACGCGGATTTAACGACAAAAAACAAATGCTAAATCTGACTGCTAGTTAGGTGACAGATATTGTAGTATACGCACGGAAAATAGTTCGTAGCTCAAACTTTTTAAATGTTGGTTAATTATTTAATAATTTAATAAATTTTAAAATGTAAGTACATTTCTCTATTAAATTATTTTAATCAAATTTAAATAAAGTGACAAAAATATACTGAAAAATTCGATGATATAGGTCTTCAACAAATGGACAACAGTTCGAAATTGTATTTCGTTTATAGAAAAGAATGAAGGTTTAGCAACCAATCGACTAAATTTTGGAATTAAAACTAATTTCATTCATTAAATTTTGACAATAAAAATACATAAATGCGACGTTTCATAATACGAATATCCAGCACGGATCAAATTTTATAACGTATTTTCCGACGATGTCTTTGTTTGTGATTCAAATTAATCACAAATATTATGGATTTTCTATTACTTTGACGTTCCAGATCCTACATCATAGTTTTGTTCACTTCTTCTTTTGAATGCGTATGGGTATAGTGCGTATGTACGTTCAGCAGTGATGCACCGTACGTACATCTCGGATTCACATTCCGTGCTGTGATTTTACAGAAGGTGTGCTACGCGGAATCGCAGATTTCATCGATCGCCCCTTTATTTTCCCTGGATTATATGTTGTAAAGTGGTTTCTTGTCATTGCAGCTGGAGATTCGTTCGGAATAATAATATGTCTCAAACTATTACCCGTGAGATCCAATGTGCTTTTTATATAGTCCGGCCGAATTCTTAAAACACAATATATCCGCTTTGGTTGTCAAAAACATAATTACTACAATTTAGTAATTATTACGCCTTTCACTGCAAACAATGTTTTGAAAACTTTGGTAACTGGTTATAGTATGTTGTCCGCAAAAATTTGAATTTAGGTTCAAGCAGAATGTATTCGTTCCATCCGCTCCGTTTTATGAGAACTGCCAATTTATATGAAAAAACGAAAATGTCAACACAATGAACGGAGGAGAAAAAAAAACGTAGCGGACATTAAACCCAAATTCAAATTTTTGCTGACAACATAACCCCACATAGTATTTGACATATCAGAAAAAATTAAACGTATTTAATCTCTTCTAATAATCTCACACAAATTAAAATTTTCAAAATATAATCTATAATTAAGTTTTCAAATTATTGTTTGCAGTAAAAGACGTAATAATTACTAAATTGGCTGCGGACCAATTCTAAGGTAAATCTAGGGTAAATGCCATTTTTTCAGTGTATGCGGTAAATTGAAATACCGTACTAAAAAGGTGGGTAAAGCAAAGACACATAAGTAAATGATAATTTGTGACTTTGCTAACATAATAACTCAATAATATGGCGGATTTTCTATATGATTTTTTTCTATTTGAACAATGCAATATCCATTTTTTTTTTTTTGAAATAGAAACATCTTTATAATGAAATTATTGCATTACAATAAATTTTATTTTAATTTTTTTCATTAATAAAAAAAAACACATATTGGCAACCATTAATTGTTTTGAAAATATTCAATTTCATAAAAAAATTTAATATCCGAATATGTATTTTTCGTCAAATTTTTCGCTTCAACTACGTGTTTTATCTACACATCAAACAAGAAAGTGGTAAAAAGCAGCGACATCCACTACACAAATAATACCAAACCTTTTTAATTTCATTTATATCGTCTTATTTAATTGAAAATTTTCCCTACATTTCATTAAATGATTTTTGTTTATAACAAATGTCAAATTTTGACATTATTTTATGTACCTACGAACCAGATATTGTATAATCCAATAAACCATTTTGGGCCTTGAAGCCGTAATTACTTAATTTTATTTACTAATGAATTGGTACGGTTTGTTAAGTAAACTGTACTAAAATTTTAATTTACCGTACTAAACGATTTACTCGAGAATTGGTCCGCAGCCATTGTATTAATTCTATTTTTGAGAACAAAAACGGATTAATTGTGTTTTAGGAAATCGACCGGACGGAGCGGAAAGAAATGAGCGGACCGGAGCGGATCTATTCTGTTTCACATTTTCGTTTTTCACATAAAGTGGCAGTTCTCATAAAACGGAGCGGACGGCACGAAAACATTCTGTTTGAACATTTATTTTTAATTTTTCAAAAATGGTATTTTTCTTGCCTACTGATAGAATTAGTTGCATGTAAATATTTTAAAACAAATTTGAATTCGTAATTTTTGGTCCAAAATTTTTTATTGGAAACCCAATTTTACTTTGTTGCGAAAAATTTTACAACAAGCGAATTTCATTCCAGTAGACCAGAAAACTCAATTCAACAAAAATGCTGTGAAAATATTTTCCAAAATTCCCCAGTCCCCTTCCCACAGGGCTGCTTTATAGAAATTAAAAATTTCAATTCAAATAGAAATCATTTTAAAGAGAATAAATAAAATGTCAGTCTAGGCTGAATCGATAATCATAACGTGGTTAAATCTGGCTATAAAAGTAATTCTTTTTGCATTATGGCAAAAGTCTCGTACACGTTCGAAAAGAATCCAGAATTAAATTTAAGATTTCGTGACCGGAGGGAAAAATCTTACGCACCTGCCACCTTAAAGACACTAATGAACACAAACAATGATGGGAAATAAAAATCTACCTTCGACTAACTTTATAGAAGGACTTTAATAAGTTGATTATTGTAAAATAAAAATATTGATGAGTTTTGATTTGAAATTACAATCATTTTAGATTAATATCGACATCCATTTATCACAGCAGAATAAATAATAAAATCGAATCGTTTTTATTTGGTTTGTATCTGCGCTGTGTTATATTGAATCCCATTTAAATAATAAATTCAAAGTATAAAAATGATAACTATTACAATAATAAAATTTGAATTATGGCTGCCATTAAATAAAAAAAATTATTTATAATTTTTTATACTTTGTTGCAGATAATATCGTCAATAAATATTGTATATAGAGTTTACCATATATATATATATGAAATATATTGTTACGTATAGTGATAATCTTGATAATGAGTTTTCTATAAATCGCTTTTCGATATACAGAGGAAGAAGAGAAAAATAGACTTTTTTGGAAGTATTATTGAACGAAAGAAAGATTTTATGTTTTTATGGCATCGACACGGATATAATTTACTTAGAAAAATGTGATACGAATTAAAGTAGGACTCGTTGGTAAATCGATACACAATATTGATTATGTTGTAAGATTTAAATTTGATGATTGTATTGTCGAACTATTTGTATGTATGCCAGAAAATCACACCAGATGTGTGGTGTAAGCTAAATTCATAACGATATTGTTATTAAATGTAACATATTTTTATACTTAAAGGAGCACGTTAACGCAATTTAGTCTCCAATGCGAATGATGTCCCAGAATGTAGCACCAATAAATGAGCCATACGTCACTCCAAAAAATCGCGAGGCTTACACATTGATTTAATGAAAAATTCATATGATTTTTAGCAATCTTCAAACGATATTTGTCTAAATTTAAAGGCAATCTAACCATTAGTTTACAAGTAACAATTGCTTAACCCTTCGAGTGCCAACATGATTTTTACAAAAATTAGCTAAACGTGCCGCGCAGCTATAGAGAAACATAGAAACTTAAAATTATTTTTCATTTTTCAAAGCATGTCATTTGCGAAAAGTATTTCAAAAACAATTTTATTTTATTTTTCGCTCTAGGCATTTTCGGCTAGTGTATTGACTCCGGTCGCAACAAAGTTTTATCAAAAACATAACTTCCAAAGTCTGTGACAATAAATACCGTCAGTTATAAATCAAAAAGCTGAACAATCGTCAGGTATTTTCGCATAAAAATTGAAAATATTTTGTTAAATTTTGGACTGAAAATGGTTTTAGGTATGAGAATATACGATTTTTGAAGGTTTGTAATACCGGAACTGTTTACTATTGTTTCTATTTGTTAATAGTAAGGTATTACAATGACTAAAAGAGCAAGACCAGTCGTATGGTATGATTGACACAATTAGCTAAGTTTCGTTTGTCCCCATATAATGGGGAACAGCGAAAAGCGTACCATTCTCGTATAAATATGGTTGGCTGAAAATAATTTATGTCTCACATAACCTTTATAATAAGGATGAACTCTGGCTAGCAGAAGAGTACCAGGATTATAGTATAATGAGACTTTCAAGATATTTCTGTGTACGGGCCAAAATGGGTTTCGTTTGCTGATATAAAATGTTATAAGGACCATGAGGATGGGCGTGAAGTTTTTCTTGAACCCTTATCGTAAAACCCAAACAATAATGTTAAGAAGATGTTTATTAAAAACTTCACAACCCTTTTTAGTAAAACTAAATTTGTTCTAAATTTAAAAATATTGACTTATAGATAAACAATTGATTCAATGTTGTGGATACAATTATTTAACAAAAACTGTTCAACAAATACCATTATTTTAAGATCATGATCCATTCAAGAAGCACACACAGTTTGAAGGAATTCCCTTCATATACAAGAATACATAAGATGAAACTTTCAGACCATACGTTGCGTATGGCTAAATTTTAAAATTTCCGTTCCAGAAATCAGTTTAAGCTTTTGCGTATTGATGAGACTAATATTTCTAGATCTTGTTTGGTCTATATAGGACGCACATAAAATTTGAAAAAAGATTTCTAGGCAATAATAGGGCTAAATAATACAAAAACTACAATCGGTCGTACGTTAAGTGGACAAATTTCAATATGTTCCTTCCATAAACAACAAACATTTCATAACAGACTTGAAATATTGTCGTTCAACGTACGACCTAAGGTTTGTCTTAGTTGACCCTGTTACTGCGCCTGTAGTGGTTTTTGGAACGGAAATAGTGAAATTTGTCCGTTCAATCTATGTACTGGGGTGATTTTTGTCTTATTTAACATTGTTATAGTGCAAAGAGAATTTTTTCGAAATTTGTATGCATCTTGAATGGACCAAACATGATCCAAAAATATAAATCTCATCAATAACCAACAGTTTTTAGTGGTTCTTGGGAAGGAAATATTAGTGTTTTTCAATATCATGTGAATATTGTCAGAGTGAATTTTGTCTAATTCGTACCTACTATTGTCGGAGGAAGTTCATAATGTGCGCAACTTATATAGAACAAACATAATCTAAAAAGATTATTATTATATTTGGTAAAAACCGATAGTGGATTCTAAAAAAACGTGTTAACTATGCCGGTTAACATATGACCTGTTTGACTACCCAATAACAATTGCTGGCATCGGCCAGTGTAAAATAGAATCAACGAGAGGAATTGCTTCAATAAATTTCATTGTAGTTACTGACAGGAGCACTCAGATAGCAGTAAAAGCATACATTCTGCCAAAACTCATTACTATATTACCACCATCATTTTTGAGTGCAGCTGATATTCGACTTTTGGAAAATGTACAGTTAGCCGATCCAGACAGAAGGTCTCCAAAGTCCGTACATATATTATGAGGAGCTGACATTTGCTTTGACCTATTGCGTCCAGGAAAAATTTGTACCGCCAAGGGTCAAACTATCGTTCAATAATCGCAACTTGAACGGACTGTAGTTGGGAGACAAACCACGGTTGACGAAAACACCGTTTCACTACTAACAACCGCAGTAGATCATCCACCACTAGTCAATATCGATAATTGCCTAAGGGCTTTTTGGTAATTAGAAGAAGTTCCAGAAGCAAAATCTACAATGACAGCACAAGATGAATTGTGCGAGAACCACTTCATTGCAAATACCACAAGAGATGCTACAGTCCCTTTTGTGGTAAGATTATTATTTAAGGATCAAAACCTAACATTTGGTAATTCTCTAAACATGGCGATGAGGAGATTGAATGTACTTGAACGGAAACTCATGAAAGACAAAACGTTGGCGAGAATGTGCAGCTAGTTCATACGTGAATATATCACACTCGGTCATATGAGGGAAATTACCCACGAAAAGGCAGTTAATAATAGTTGTGTTTTCCTACCACATCATGGGGTGCTCAAAGGTGAGAGTGTCACATAACGATATGCTTTTAGTGGGTCCAACTATTCAGTTCAACATTACCGAGAATCGAGATAATACTACGATATAGAGAACACGCATATGTGATGAGCGCAGACGTTGAAAAAATGTATCGCCAAGTTTCAGGCGACGAACTGGACCAGAATAAACCTTGCATTGTATGGCGAGATGATCCAAATAATAAGATTCGTTTTTTCCAATTAAGAACAGTCACGTATGGAACCACATCTGCACCATTTTTGGCCACGAGAGTGATGGAAAAAATGGCCAAATTAAATCAAGAAAGATTTCCTCACGCTTCTCGAGCACTTCATCGCGACATGTATGTCGATGATTTGATGACGGGTGCAAATATATTAGATGATGCGGTCAGGTTAAAAGATAATCTCATATAATGTTGAATGAAGCAGGTATGTCGTTACGCAAATGGAGCTCCAATTCCAATCAGTTCATCAACACAATTGTTCCAGAACATCGAGCATCGTACACGAAGGAAATCAAGGACAATCACAGCGAAGTATGTCTTAAGTTGCTCGGTCTTAACAGGCACCCTGTTCATGATAACTTCGAGTTCAGAGTGCAGCTACAAAGGTACACATCAATCTCAAAGCGAGCTATACTTTCGAAGAGTAGCAAAATTTTCGACCCCTTGGGGTAGTGTGCACCAAGCACGATACGCTTTAAAATAATTCTACAATCGTTATGGCAGTCGAATTATAATTGGGATGACGAATTGCCTGCTGATGTGGTAGCAAAATGGAATTTTCTAAGAGAAGATGTGAATGACGTTGACAAAATAAACGTCCCCGACGGTTGCTTGAGGATAAGGAAGTTGATATCATTAGCCTTCATGCCTTCTGTGACTCCAGCGAACTTGCATATGCTGCCGCAGTTTATCTAAGAGTTTCCTACAAAGATGGACGATCTACATCCAGACTGATAGCCGCAAAAACAAAAGTATAAAAGCGCCGATTTAACAGCTATCCATCCCGCGACTACAACTGTGTGCCTGTGTTCTTCTATAGTCAAGCTAGTTGCCTTAGTAAAATCATGTCTCATCTTCGCCATCGAATCAGTCACAGCTTTGACACATTCCAAGATAGTGCTGGACTGGTTGTCATCTCATCCACCATAGATGGTCTACGTTCGTAGGCAATCGGACTTCGCAAATAACACAAACAATTAGTCGGAGCAATTGGCACCACGTGCCATCGAAATCGAATCCAGCTGATTGCACCTCCAGAGGTATATCAATTGAACAATTACATGATCATACATTGTGGTGTTCTGGACAAAAATGGCTTATTGACGATGAATCTCAATGGCCAGAGCAGCAAGCTTCGTAGGCCTCCGAATATGTTCGCTTTTACTGCAAACGCCGACACCACTACTTGGTTGGAATCCATTATAGATTCATGTTCTAGTTACCACAAAACATTGGCAATAATCAGTTGGATCCACAGATTTATCAACAATTGTAGAAAGTTATCACCTAGAATTTGCGGACCATTAACCAAAAATGAACCACAACATACTGAAAACTTGTTAATTAATACTCTTCAATCGAAAGTTTTTGCAGCAAGTCGATAACAAAGAAAATGGCAATTGGGCGGCACAGCAACTTACTCACGTTAGCTCTGTTTATTGATGAGCACAGCATACTCAGAGTTAGAGGAAGAATCAAAAATTCGATTCTACCCTTTGAGACCAAACATCCAAGTATTCTTCCCAACAATTCGAATTTGGTGAAACTGTTAGACAGAGAGGTTCACGTTGATCAAGGTCATGCAGGATTATCATTGCTAAACAACACGCTAAACAACGATTCTGGATAATCCGAGCAAAAACCGTAGTCCGAAAATGTGTATAACGTGTACCAGATATCACAACCGAGACGAAAATCAATTGATGGCTGATCTACCCGAATGCAAAGTAACCTACGAAAGACCTTTTTTACGAGTGGGACTTGACTATGCAGGACCACTGTACATTCATCATAACCGTGGTAGAGGTCAAAAACTGCATAAGGCTTACATTGTCTTATTCGTATGTACTATAGTGTGAAAGCGGTTCACATCGATCTACTGCGGTAATCATGAGCTGAAGGATGTGTTTCATTTATTAAATTAAAATTCGATTATTATATCAAATTTTTTATTAAAGGTAAGAATAAATTGGCCTTTTAATCCACCTAATGCACCACACTTTGGCGGTTTATGGGAGGCGGCAGTGAAATCAATGAAGTTCCACCTAAAACGCGTTGTTAGAAACCAAATCCTCACTTATAATGAATTCTCGACTATGCTGATCCAAATAGAAGCATTGATTAACTCACGATCATTGTGCAAGGCCAGTGATGATGAACTTGATGTTTTAAACGTCCCTTAATCTAGCATAACCCATACAGCAGAGCATTACAAGATAGTATGGATAATTATAGACTAATTATAGGCTAATTAAATGCCCCATTAAAAAATTTTGAGCTCCACCCCTTCCAACTAAAACGCGGGTTCTGCTAGCTTTAGAAAAAGTTAGTAGAACTCATATCAAAAACTGATTTAAAAACAATTGGAAAAGTAAAGGTTAATTTTAGGCTAATTAAATGCCCTATTTAATTTTTTTTATTCTGCTTGATCTAGAAAATGCAAAAGGCTTTATCATTTCATAAGATAGCAGAACCCAAATTAATAATCGAACCAAAATCGAAATTAGAACGCAAAACAAGATCTATTGATAAACAAATAATTTTAGGCTCACTATGGGCTAATCAAATCCCCATTAAAATAATTTGGGCTCCATCCGTTTTTGACCAGACTTCTGGTCCAGAAGTCTGGTCAAAAACGGGTGGAGCCCAAAATTTTATAATGTCGAATTTGAATAGCCAATAGTGAGCCTAAAATTATTTGCTTAACAATAGATCTTGTTTTGCGTTTTAATTTCGATTTTGGTCCGATTTTAAATTTGGGTTCTGCTATCTTTGAAATGATAAAGCCTTTTGCATTTTCTAGATCGAGCATAACAAAAAAAATTAAATAGGGCATTTAATTAGCCTTAAATTAACTTTTAATTTTCCAATTGTTTTTAAATCAGTTTTTGATATGGGTTCTGCTAATTTTTTCAAAAGCTAGCGGAACCCGCATTTTAGTTGAAAGGGGTGGAGCCCAAGATTTTTAATGGAGCATTTAATTAGCCTATAATTAGCCTATAATTATCCATACTATCTTGTAATATTCTGCTGTATGGGTTCTGCTAGGTTAAGGGATGTTGTTTTAACGCCCACGCATTTCTTCATCGGACATTCTGCAAATTACATTCCCGAAATTGACGTCACAGCTGAAAAATTGCATATAATTCGCGATGGAAGCCTATGTATAGCAATTGTGTCAACATTTTTGGAATCGGTGGTACAAGGAGTACCTAACGACTCTTTAAGTTAGAGCAAAATGGGATACTTCAAACGGCAACATAAATGTCAATGGCACCATGCTGATAAAAGAAGACTGGACTCCTCCAGCCAAATGGCAGTTAGGTAGAGTACACAAATTATTTCCTGGAACTGACGGAAAACACACGGGTCATTGAGGTTATCACGGAAAATGGTATCTTCAAGCGTCCTACATCTACCAATCGATAATTGATCTTATTCGTTCAAAGGAGGCGGCATGTTTGGCTACCATGTGCAAAAGCATTAGGTTAGGTTTTGGAATGAATATATTTTGCTTAGAATACTTATCTTTTAAATTCAAATGTAGCCTACTTGTCAAGGGTTATCTTTATTGTTGTTGAATTTGTTAACTTAAAGTAAGAAAAATCTATATAAAATCATAATTATGTAAAACTAATTAAATTTATACTTGTCTTGTAATGTTTACATAAAAATATTGACAGATCAAGAGTTGAATTCTCGTATCGCAATAAATTAAATTCGATACCCAACAAACAATGTTGAATTAAATGTATGCAACCAATTCGGTGTCGAATCAATGAATTGCGAGAGTAATAGAGATTTTTGTCAATACAGATTTATTCAAGTTTCATTTGTCTCTGTGGAAATCAATGGGCTAAATTGCCGTTTATTATATCAAGCAATAAAGTTTGTCGTTACTGGAACAACCACGTTGGAATTTTGCGTACGTTCACCCACCTTATGTTAGACAGCGTGGGTTGAATTTTATCTTCGGGCGTACTCCAACGTGACCTGCGGTATGATTTTTGTCACAGTTGACTCTGTTAGTGTCAAAAAAATGTTTAAGTTGTCAAACTGTGTTTTTACTTTGTATAAGCCAATCTTCATCTAAAAAGATTAGTTCCTACTATGGTCAAGATTTTATAATATAGTTTCTGTAGCGAAAATATTGAAATAATCATCGTATGATCTGAAGTTTTTTATTTTTTTTTTATTTCATCATATTAGTGCCAACAGAATTTTATAAAACTTATTGCATCTTGTATAGACCAAGGATAATCTTAAAATATTAGTCTCATTTGTGGCCAAGAGCATAAACAGGTTGATGTTTTTTTTGAATTAATTAACTAAAATAAGATTTTATATTTTATAATTTATTGATTGATCATATGGTCTTTAACACTACTTATGGAATATAATGCCGGTTAAGTGGCTGCATCTGGCCGTGGCGTGAAGGCAAACTCTTTTAAGCGAACTTTTCATAATATTTTCGCAGACTTCCGTTGTTATTTCAGTAAAAGTTGTCTTAAAGCAACGAGATTGTTGGGTTGGTGGTGGTTGGTTTATTGGTGCACATTTATTCCTTCAAGTATTATACAACAAAATCAGGGGATCGTGAGGACCAGTCGATGTCACTACTATTTGTAATTATTCAACCGGGATTTTTTTTTTTCGAAAAATTTGCATCGTATTGTGAGTTGAGTGTGATAAAGCACAACCCTGTTGGAATAATTTGTTCTGTAATTAATCCAATTCGGAAAAAAGTTTTTCAACATATTCCCATAGCGGTCACCAGTAACTGTTATATTGTCTTTACCATCCTTAAAGATTATGCTGCTTACTCAGATGGCTCATGACACAGTGACGAGGATGCAATGGTCTTTGATGTATCAATTGAGAGTTTGCAGTGTCCCAATAGCGACTATTCTGACCTGACAAATTTTTTTTTTTTTTTTTTTTTTTTTTTTTTTATTAAGAAATCTTTATTTCTGTATAATATTACAACTAATCATATGGATTATCTAGTAATTGTTTTATAAGTTAAGTAGTCCATTCTTGTGGGATAAGACCTATCAGTTCATCCCAGCTCTATGTCAGTCCTTTGATTTAAGCGGCTCAAGGAACCACTAATTCTAAAGGCTTTATTCTTTTTAGGCGCTTTGGTCCATTGGTGCGATCCAGTTGGTTCCGTTGCTCCTAGTTGTCATTCTGCTGCAGTCGCAGTACATGACTCCTTGCAAATTTTTGTATTTCATCGCTGACGTTTACCATGTTTAAGTCTCGATGGAGATTGTCGTTTCTAATGTACCAAGGAGCATTCACAATGCTACGTAGTACTTTATTTTGAAATGTTTGAATGATCTTCACTGTAGTTTTCCTTGCGCAGCCCCAAAACTGAATACCATATGTCCAGATAGGTTTTAGGATTTGTTTATATAACAGCAGTATCTTGTGTGTTATCAGTTCGGAGTTTCTTCCAATAAGCCAGTGCATTTTTCTGAATTTTAAATTCAGTTCTTTCCTTTTCTTTTTAACATGCGCTTTCCACCTGAGTATAGAGTCTAGCGT
Source organism: Nephrotoma appendiculata (assembly GCA_947310385.1). NCBI lineage: Eukaryota > Metazoa > Arthropoda > Insecta > Diptera > Tipulidae > Nephrotoma > Nephrotoma appendiculata. The sequence goes on from OX371223.1 coordinate 125,812,977, forward strand.
CATGCCGAGGTACTCTGCATTGTCAGAATATGGTATTTGTTGTGAATTCAGTCTAATCGGAATATATTCTAATTTCCTATTTGTAAAGTTTATGTGTGTTGATTTCGATTCGTTACGTGTTATTCTCCATTGTTTTGTCCAGTTATTTATTATATGAACAGCATTTTGTAGTTTTCTCGTGGACTCAACTATACTAGCATCGGTGGTTATAACAGCTGTGTCATCAGCAAACGTTCCTATTCTAGCTTCTTCTATGTTTGGTAGATCATTTGTATACAGGAGGTATAAAACGGGACCTAGAACACTGCCTTGTGGAACCCCTGCCAATATTTTCTTCAGTTTAGAGTATTCCCCTTCCTGTCTCACCTGAAAGTAACGGTCGTTGATGTAAGACTTTAGCAATTCAGAATTTTCTTTTGGCAAATCTCGTTGGAGCTTAAATTCTAGACCACGGTGCCAAACCTTATCAAATGCTTGGGCTACGTCTAAGAATATTGCTGAGCATACTTCCTTTCTCTCCAGCGCCTCCTCAATTGTATCAGTAATCCTATGTACCTGTTCTATCGTTGAGTGCCTTTCTCGAAACCCAAATTGATGTTCAGATATAAGATTTCTACTCTCTATAATTGGCTTTAATCTCTTGAGAAACAGTCTCTCGAAAATTTTTGATGTTGATGTTAACAAAGAAACAGGCCTATACGATGTTTTGTCATTTAGTGATTTATTAGGCTTTGGAATCATTATGATTTCCACTACTTTCCACTGTCTCTGAACATAACATAGTCTAAAGATAACATTGATTATGTGCTGTAGTTTCCTTAGTGCTTTTTCTGGTAGAGCTTTGATTATTTGCCCCGTTATCAAGTCGTATCCAGGGGCTTTTTTATCTTTGAGATTTTTTACTTCTTGTTTGATTTCTTTCAGAGTAACTGGTAGCACAGATGCCTCGTCTATTTTGCTTATAGGTGTTAGATATTCATTATCCGCTTGTTCAATTGGTGGTTTGAAGGTATTTTCTAGGTGTTCGGCAAAGAGATCAGCTTTTTGTTTTTCGCTGCGAGCCCAGGTTCCATCAACCATTCTAATGGGTGGCATTTGCATTTTAGGCCGTTTTAAACCTTTAGTGGCTTTCCACAGGGAATAGTCTGTGTCAGGTTTACTTGTCAGATTACTTAGGAAGCTTGCAACTGACTCATTCTTAATCTCCTTTATAAGTAGTTTAAGTTTTTTGCACAAGTTGTTTAGGATTGTTTTGTCTTCAGGGGCTCTGGTTCTCTGCCAAGTCTTACGAGCTCTTCTTTTTTCGTTAACCAACTCTCTCACTTCAACTGGATAGTATATGCTTTTTTGTAATATTTCTGGCTGATCAGGAGTACTTTCCCAAGCCGCTTTTTGCACACTTTCAATGAGGTTTTCTAGTTCTTTTTCTATCGTATAAGCATTCGAGATCTGCACCTGTAGGTGGATGCTTTCTTCGACTAGCTGTCGAAAGTATTCCCAGTTGGTTTTGTTATTTGTTAGTCTTGGGGGGGCTTGCCTTTTTTATTACCGTGTCACTTATTGTCATTAAAACTGGGGAATGGTCTGACGATAACCCTTCTTCATTTTCAGCTGCTAAGTAGTTTTCGGAGATACCTCTTGATATATAGAAATCCAGAAGGTCGGGATTTTGGGTCCGTAGGCCAGTAGGTTGGCTTTCTACTGGAGAGGAACTCACATTTTAATGTCCTGCCTGCTTCAAATAGCTCCCTTCCTTCGTTTCGCGTTAAAGTCGCCTTCAATAATAAAATTATTGCCAAGCGATTTAAGAAGTTTGATATAGTCTTTTTTTTGGGTTATATCTGGGTGGACAGTAGATTGCTGATATATTTATTTATTTATTTATTTATTTTATTTAATATAAATGTTTGAAGTTCTTATGAACTTATTACATTAGTGGCAACTACTTATTTTAATTTATTTCTAGTTTATTAATTGAATTAACCTATAGGTGTGCAGCAACATTTTAGCGATTCATCAACTTGAAATTGGCAAAAAATAGAATTTTGATATTATTAAGGTGAAGAAAAGTATTTTTTCCGAAACACGGCAGGGGATTTAGATTTTTTAACGTTATTACTTAACGAATTCCACATGCTAACTCCCCTCACAAAAAATGATGAATTCATCAGATTACTTTTGTTAATAGCCGGAGTCAAAAGATGAATGCGACGATTGGAAGACGAAACCAATTTCCCTACAATATAGGTGGGTTGTTTATACTTTAAGAACTTGAAAATGTATAAACAAACTCGAAACTCATAGAATTCAGCAAGAGACCAACCAAGTAATGAATTAGCAAAATTTGAGATGTGGTCGTACTTTCTTAGCCCATATACATATCTCACACAAGAATTAAATATCAATCGAAGTTCATTAAAGTACTTCTTCTTTAATTCAAAGAAGACAATATCGCCGTACAAAAAATGTGGAAGGATGTAAGATTTCACCAATTGGAGTCTAAGATTGGTATTAAAACACTTCGTGGTAGCCCATAACATTCTTAATAAAAAAATTACTCGATTACAAACTGTTTCGATGTGGTAACTCCAGCATAAGCACTTGTCAAAAGTTAAGCCTAAATTATTCACAGAATCAGAGAAATCAACCTCCTCTCCTAGTACGCTGATTTTAGGTAGGTTGTGCGTATCACGAATTGTAGAAGATATAATAATAGATTTGGTTTTCCCAGCATTAAGTTCCAGATTATTTTCTATAGACCATTTTGTAATCAATTGAATTTCGAAATTAACAGTTCCGATAGAATTTGTTATCTCGTTGGGCCTACAAAATCTATAAATTTGCAGGTCGTCCGCGAAAAGGTGATATTTGCATTGAGTGATAACTGCAGGTAGGTCGTTTATATACATCATGAATAGAAAAGGACCTAATACCGAACCCTGGGGAACGCCGCAATTAGTATAAGAAGAGCTTGAGATTCCTGAATTAGTTCTAACCAATTGCGATCGATTTGATAGATATGACAAAACCAAACGACAAGCCGACATTGAAAATTTAAAACTGTTACGAAGCTTGCTAACCAAAATTGAATGATCAATTTTATCGAAAGCTTTACTGAAGTCAAGAAGAACCAGCGTACAAAGATAACCCTTATCTATGGCCCTGCGGATGTCGTCATTGATATGTAGTAAAGCACTATTAGTGCTGAAATGACGTCTGTAAGCAGACTGGTACATTGATAGTAAATTTTCCGATTCAACGTAAGTTAGTATTTGTGACTGTAGTATTTTTTCAAAAACTTTAGACAAAGCAGGAAGCAGACTAATAGGGCGAAAATCAGATAAGCATTTGGGATTTTTATTCTTGGGAATGGGAATAATAATTGATTGCTTCCAACTCTCTGGAAAAATAGAAAACGTTATTAAGCTATTGAAAATATGTAGTAAGTAGCAATCAACCTTTGGTAAAATAAGTTTAACAAACTTAATCGGTATTTCGTCAACTCCAACAGCGTTTGATTTAACGGAATCTAAAGCATCCATAAGGTCAGTGATATCGATGTTTTTAAAACTAAAGTTACCTTCCATCGCACGAGAGTTCATTAATACATCAAAAGTTAGTAACCCCGCTGAACCTGCACTGTTAAGAGAAAAATAATTATTGAATTCATTTGGTGAAAATTGTGGTGATGGTTTTTCGTTGGATGATAGAAAGGGACCAACAGATTTTAAATTTTTCCAAAAAACTTTTGATGGTAGGGATGGGTGCAATATAGATGAAAAATATTTGGCTTTTGCGCGTTTTATAATATTATTACCCCTATTTCGTACAGCTTTATATTCTTGGTACAGTTCAACTCTTCTTGTACGCTTCCACCGACGTAAAATAAAATCCCTGAAATTTATGGTATCCCTGATCTCATCATTGAACCAAGGCAGCTGTTTAGGTTTGGGTGATATAGTCCTTAGTGGTACAAATTCTTCAAACAAGTCTACAACTAGTTCTGTAAAGTATTCTACTTTATCAGCAGGGTTGTTAAAATTGTAAACCATGCTCCAATTTAAATTATTGCATTTATCAAGCAAATCTGATGACCTAATGCTATTGTAGTCACGAAATGAAATTTTAGGAATAGATCTCTCATGTTTAATATCATAGGAAAAATAAAGAAGATCGTGATCAGTAAATCCAACCGAGATTTGGTTATGACATACAATTTTATCCGTATTAGAAATAATACAGTCCAATAATGAACTAGAGTGTGACGTAAAATATGTTGGCTCGGTGTTCACAGGAGTGAGAGAAAATTCAGTTAGCAACCTTTTAAATTTCTTCGTTGTTGATTTAGTTTCTTTGAGGTCACAATTGAAGTCACCGCACAGTACAATATCATTATAGTTAACACTATAATTTTGCAAGAAGGCCCCAAAATCTTCAAGGAAACGTTTATTCGGCGGTTTATATGCAACAACCAAAAACACCTTAGCTGCTCCGAATAATAGTTCTATGAGCATTACCTCCAAATTAGGTGCACAATGACCATGTACCAGTTTATATCGAATGCCTGATTTCAGAAAAACGCAAATACCACCTCCCGTTTTTTTGCATCCAAATTTCGGTCCAATCGTAATATATTATATCCAGAAAGACAAATTGAAGCGTCCGGAATTCGATCATGGAGCCATGTCTCAACAAAGCAGAGAATATCAAGTTTTACGCCGCACACTAAATCTCTTATTTCATCAATCTTGTGAAGAATACTACGAGTGTTAAGAAAAGAAAAATTCAGACCTTCGTACCTATTAATTGAAGATTTGAGAACCACATTGTTTACTATTGAGGAGAAAGCATGTGAATTAACACGTAGATTATTCATGTAACATCCCAGTATGTTTCGGAAAAAATAAGATATATAAGAAACATAAAAATCAAAATGAAATTAATATCAAAATCAATGAATAGCCTGTCGCTGCACACACCAAAGGTAACTATAACACTAGGAACTAACTTACTAAAACTATATATATTCATTAAATTAGCAATAATTATTATTCTAGTCTCATAAAACAAATGTAAGAAAAGGATGTAATTAATTCAAATAAATGCAATTAAATTAATAATATAAATTGAAACGTTGTACAAAATACATGATTAAGAAAATAATTCATGCGCCAATTCCCGCCACCAAAATGAAACATAACATTTTAATAGAATGATAATATTTAATATTTAAACCAGTAAGTTCCTGTAATATGAGTATCAATTCATGTTAAATGACCGTACTGAATGAAAATAAAAATAAAATAAAAAATTAAATAGAAAATAAAAAGAGATCGACGTCACGATTTATTGAATGAAAAAGAAATAAAAAAAATAGGTTGACGTCACGGAACATTCATTCACGATTAATACATAGATAATTACGATAACTCTTTAATCCACAGTTAGATGAAACTTGCATAATGTTTCGACGTAGTTACGTAGAGGTAGTAGATGATGTTTTCGATCTGGTTGTGTAACCACGTAAGTTAGTATTTGTGACAACATCATCACCTTCAAGTGGCATAGCTGGAACAGGAATAATAGCCGCAGATTGATGAGTAGATGGGTGCGTGTGATATTCATTGTCAACCATAGTTCCCAATTGTTGTATACTACTCACTGGAGTTGGCCCTGACGTCTTAGTTTTAACAATGTATACAACTCCTGATTTAATGAAAGTTTTATAAATACCTCCAGATTTGTAGATTTTCTTGGCCTCGCCGAATAACAAATTAGTTTTTGTTGTTAAGCCTCGATTAATGTAAATCCGAGTTGATGAATTCATGCCAATATCCTTTAATGATAATGATTGTTTAATCTTATACTGGTTAAAAAATTCGATAGCCGATGCTTTTAGTGCGAATTTAATTATTATCGGAGGGGCACTACTGCTCGATGACATTTTACTTTTAGTCCGGAAGGCAGAAAAACTGTGATCGTTACAGTTGAAATTGATTGAAGTACTAATTTTAGCGACAACATCAGCAACAACTTCGTTGGTTAAAACAGGAACTTGCGTAATAACTATATCGCAGGATCTTTGTTCGGTCTCTAGATAATCAATCCTTTCACTTAGACGTACAATTTCGTCACCCTGGTTATTGATTTTAGTGATAATTGATTCAATTTGATTCTTGAAATCACTCAAATGTGAATCAATACATCTAAGTAAGTCTTGCTTGACATTTTTGGCAAAACCATCAAATTCATCAGCGAAGCTTGGTATTTTTGATACGGAATTACTATTAAGTGACATGGTGACATTTATACTATAGCTCTTATTATTTTTGGTTTCGATAGATACAGTAGCTACTTGCACAGCTTCCTCCTCTATTTTTAATTCTTCGTGGTGTTTTATATATCCTTAATAAAGATTGCTGTCCCGCCTCTAGCTCTTTCTGCTGGATGTAGAGCTTGATAGCACTGGTATCCACGTATTTTGGCATACGAGGATCTGGTAAAATGACTTTCTGAGATAAGGCATATATCAATTTTTTTTGTGTTTAAAAATACTTCTAATTCTGAAATGCGTTGCGCTAGGCCATTTGCGTTCCAGGTAGCAATTCTTAAATAGTGTGTCATTATTTTTTCTTGATAAGTTTGTTTTGACTAGGATTAATGTTTTAGTGGTGTTAATAGTTTTACTTGACGCATCCGTTATTCCTTTATCTTGGATCATCGATGCATTTTCTAGTGTTCCTAGTCTCTGTTCTTGTTGTTTCAGTAGCTCGCCTATAGATTCTAGTCTTTGGTCTTGCCCAGCCAGATGCAAATTGATAGAGTTTAGCTTCTGAAGTATTTCTTGCAGGACATGGGTTTCCTGTCTCGAAGCATTCCTAATATTTTCGTTCTGCTTAGCCATTTGTGCATATGATATGCCTTCTCTTACTTTTCCGCTATTTAGGGGGATTTGTTTTGAGTAGGATTGCATCCTAGGTTGAGTACTCTGACTTGTTTGATTTCTCTTGTTGTCTCTCATTCTTTGCAGCTCTTTCGCTACCTCGCAGCCTCTGTAATTTGCTGGGTGATGATTACCACAGTGTATGCATTTCACTACTTCGTTCTTACTTTTATTGCATTCTTTTGTTAGATGTTTCCCAGCGCACTTTACGCATCTGGGCTCCCTATTACAGTATTTGCGTGTGTGGTTATACGCCTGACAGTTGTAACATTGTGGCATTCTACTCGGGTTCTTTTTTAGTGCTTCAATCTTAACTTTCATATTAAGGATTGCTTTGATTCCATATACCCTATCAATGCTCTCAGCGTTTTCAAATGTTAGCTTGAAAAGTCGGAGGCCAACTTTGGTTGCTTCTCGTTCGCCGTTTGCGTTTATAGTTATCTTTGAATCCTTTCTGGCGAAGTTCTTCAATTATTTCTTCGTTGGGGCATGTATGATGTAGCCCTCTGGCCATGACTTTAATTAGTTGCTCAGCTTTGTTTTCATAGGTGAACCATTCGATGTTTTGAGCGGTGATTGCATTTGATAGCATTCTGTAGGTTTCTGAGTCAAGTGCATTCACTTTCCAAACGTTATTATTTAGTGCAGTGACTTTATATTTATCGTTTGGAACTAACTTCACTATTTTTTTAATTGTTTCGTATTCACTAACATTAAGTATGTTAATGGGTGGAGGTGGTATCTCTTTACGAATTGTTTGATTTTCCTGCATTTCCCCTTGGTTAGTTACATTGGATGTTTTAACCGGTTGCAGTGGTCTCTCTTTCGGTATCAATGATAAGTTCTTATGTACATCCACTATGTCCGTAGATGACCGTCCAGGTCGTTGTGGTTGTGGTTTTTTGACGCTCTGTGTTGATTTTTCCACTTCAGGCGAAGATTCTGGTTTTCTGTTGTTGTTTTGACGTTTAGTTTTAATTTGCCTTCGTATAAAACTCGTTTCATATGCCAATTCATCTTCATCTGTTTCATAGATAGCTACAGTATTTTCTTTGGCTTGATTATCATTTTTGATTACTGCAATTTCTTCTTTAAGATGTTAGACTTCTTTGAAAAGATGTTCATTGATTTTCATTAAGTTTTCTATTGATTTCTTTAAATCATAGTTTTCTCTAGCGACATCGTGGTGATTTTCTTGGTTACCGTTCTCCCTACGTTCAGCATTTTCATTCTCCTGCTGAGTTGTGGGAAGCATTTGTCTAGTTGGTGATCTAGAGATACTTGTGCTTGGTATAAATGGGTTTCGCAATGGTTGGCTCACCCCAGAATCCGTTGAGCCTGCCTCGTGCGAGGGTGGATTGGCCAACTGTAAAGTTGACGTACCACCTGGGGTATACATTCCGTTTTGTTGTACACTCATTGCCTTAATGATTGGTTTATTATTCGGGGTTCCTTCCCCTAGCCAGATTTGGTCCGCGGATGGTATTTTATTTCCCACCTACCCTCCGGCAAGCCGGTTAAAGAGCATTCCTCTATCCGCCACCTGAGGACGCGCCACGATGGGAGTTGACATACAAAACAAAATGGTGGGCTAACAAAATCGAAGAGGAACGTAAAAAGCACCCTGTAGTGATTTTTGGAACAGAAATATTGATATTTTTAATTCCGTTCAGCTTATGAACCGAGGTAATTTTCGTTTTAATTAACTTTGATAGTGCGAAGACAATTTCTTCAAAATGTGTGTACATCTCAAACGGACTAAACGGTACAAAAAATATGTTTCTTCAATAGTCAAAAGCCTTTAGTCGTTTCTGGAACGAAAATATTGAATTGAAATTGAAAAGACTTACTGCTAGGAGAATTTCTCAAACCGTATCCGATATAAAAGTTATTGCAATCATTACAGATAAATTCCCCGCTTTCGATTGCCATTTAATAATCGGTTTTCATAAAGTTTATTGAGCTTCTTTGAAAATAATATTAATGGTTATAAGCGTTCTTCTCCAAAAAGCTCTGCCCTGCGGAAATTAACTTCGGAAATTAAATACTATCAGCAATTCAACCTATAGTGGTTTTTGGAATGGAAATTTTTTGTGAGTTTTGCCGTTCATACGTGACCTGAGATAGTTTTGTCTTAGTTAACCGCAATTCCACTATAAGAAAACTTCATCAAACTATGTGTTTATCTTGAATTGACCAAGCAAGAATTAAAAATTAGGAACCAGGAGCCTAATATGGTTTCGGAAACGGAAATATTGAAAATTTTGTCGTTCTACTTATGACCTGGAGTGGTTTTTTGTCTCATTTCGCCTTGTTAATGCCAAGACAGTTTCATAAACTTATGTGTTGATCTTTAATAATCCTCCATATTAGTCTCATCTAGCGACAGGAGTCATATATCAGGAGTGCTCGTCCTTCTTAAGTTTCTTAGTACCAAGAAGATTTCTTTAGATATAGAAATGTATCAGCTAATGAGACCAATTTTCGTATATTATAACTCATAGACTAACCTTATGTGACACGTCTGACATGAATCGTATAAGTGTGAAATAAGATTGTATTTGTATATGAACAAATACAATAAAAACATTTTAGTTTAGTGCAGACTAAAATTTCAAAATTATTTATCACAAAATAATATATACAATGTGTTAAACTGCCCTAACAATCATCTTCCCCACCACATTGTTTGTTTTGTAGAAAATCTGCTTTGTTTAAATTTGCATAATAAACCAAGTATAAATAATGTTTACTTACCAATTTGACAATCAAAATCTTAACCAAATAAACAAACAATAAAAATATTAGTTGCGATGGCGTTGAATGAAATGCAAATTATTTTATATCGCTCGATTGTCTACTTACGCCATCGTCGAATGTCGACAGTTAAAGGAAAAGTCATTTGATAAATTATTGTGACGTGTCATTAATTGGTTATTCAGTCAATATACCATCAAACATTTTTTTCTTTTTCTTACAAATTTATAGAAAAAGGTAAGCAATAAAAAGGTAAGTTTTTCGTAGAATAATGTTCACATGCATATGTTGACAAATTCCCAACTGCGATAGAGCAAATATTGTCCCTTTCACCAATTTTTTAAGCTGTTTTTTAAAAACTGCAATCCTAATTGGATCGTGGCGTTTAGATTGAAAAATTAATTTTTTCAAATTTTAAAGTAAAACAAATTTTCGATATAGGTGATATGAGGAGGGGAGGGAGATGTTAAGGAAATTGAAGATATCCTACTGCAAATTTGTCGTTATGCCCTTCAAATCAATTCGTGTTTTACATTTTAATTTCGACATAGTCCTAAAATTTTAAAACATTTACATATTTTTCGGAACCAAACAAGTACGTGTCTTTGTATGTTTTTTTATAACATGCTACCGAGTTTTACTTTCATTTTACGCTAAATTTACTTAAATACCTAAAATGCCTAGCTATCACAAAATTCTGCACGCCAACGTCTAAATTGCAATTTATCTGCTCTTTATTAATAAATTATACAATAATCGTATAATAATATAATTTCATTTAATAAAATTAAATAATTGTTTCTAAATGTTCGATTACACAACACCCTCGCATCTTGATTTGAGAAATAAATACAAAATATTCAAATTAGATACAAATCTTTAAATTATATTTTTTTATTCCATTGTTTATTACATTACTCGTTTCAATGTGAATTGTGAATCATATGTATTTAACAAATAAATAAATAAAACAAGTGAATTACCTAAAATCAAAATATAAAACAAAACATTTAAATGTTTTATTAAATGTTGTGGGCACGACAACCACGATGTAATTTTAACAGTACTCGCTATACAGAATTTTTGTTGGTATTGCGCATTATGTGGATGTTAAGTAACAATTCGTGGTGCCTTAAAGGTTTAAGTCTGTAGAGGTAATACATATAGAATGGATAAAGAAGAAGATTGAAAATAAGAAACATGATGATTTTAAAGATGATTTACCTTCATCCACACGACATACATTAATATTGGAAAAAATTCCTGTATATAACCGAATGCTCCCACAGTAACGTACGTATAATGCACGATTATATGCATGCTGAGAACCTCAGCTTAAGGTGTTCGAAACGTCAGCAGAATTTAATTACAAATCTATTTCGACACTCAGAAGATGTTAAGCGATACAATATTTCAAGCCTCCTGCTTGCAAATATATTTCTTGATGCAATTTGTAAATTTAGTGGTTTGTGAATTTTCTCCGCTACATAAAATGTCAATATATCGTGAGAAATCTACATTTATTTCAGATTTCTAAGATTTGTGCTATTGTCTTATTTGTACTGTATATGCAATTATTGAAACGATATGACTTTATGTTCAAACACGATTACATACATTTCAAACAGCACAGTACATACATAATTAGTGTTGACTGTAAAGTAATGAGAATACGACGATGACATAATTTGGTAATTATTTAAATGGTAATTTAGTAATGGTTTGTTCTACTTTTACATACATATGGATAAATAATAATTATGATAGGTGGAGTTAACAGACTGACTGATGGTGATAATTAATATTAAAAGGAAAGTAGTTAAAAAGTTGAAAATTAATTTATAGTTATGCTTCCACTATTATTAATCATTTCAATGTTTTAGCGCTACTAATATGCACGATGAGAAAATTTAATAAATTTCAAGTCATACTACTCGTATATGAAAGAATTTTCTAACATGTTTACAGTTCATAACTGTTTGTATATTTAAATACACTGCGCAAAAAACAAAACGGGACAGCATTTTGTTTTTAATACCAAGATATGAACGCTTTTATCTTGGTCAAACAATACCTTCCAAAAGAATAATTTTGCTTCTAGTTGAGAAAATTTTCTCTTCTTTTCGATATTGGAATCCGTTTTATTATATTAGGCGTTTTCTGAAAAATCCCATGGTAACTTTTGAGTAATTTTAATTTTTTTAATGTTGGTAATAAAAGATACTCTATACAAAAAAGTAAAATTACATTTGGCGTGGTAATATTTCTTTGGTCAAAAGGGAAAAGGGAATAATTTTTTTCTGCTGGTTTTCAAGAGAGCAAAATTACGTTATTTATATTTATTTTAAAAAATGCTATCAACAACTAGGTAAGGAAACTATTAAATAAAATGCCCATAGTTATCCCCTACTTTTGGGTATCGGTCATTTTAGCTTATAATTATTTTGCAATACAAAATCTAATAATTCAGTTATTTCCTTTTCCAAAACTCGCAATATTCATAAATGAATGGTTTATTAAGATAAACTACATTATCAATTATTATTCAAATAAATAAGTTTACAGCTTTCGTTGTAGCTTGGACGTTATGGCTTTAAGATCAGCAATTACATTTCTTTGCCAAGTGATATTCCCTCCCCCTGTTCGAGACGTACACCAAACAATAATTAAATAAAACACCACTAATTAAAATGAAATGTCATCTGGCAAAATTCAGCCATTATTATTCTTTTGGATGCCAATCAACATTGTGCTTGAAATAAATTATATAATCGAAATAAAAGTGTTATAGTTTATAAATTATATAAGCGAAAAAAAGTTGTAATTCATCACCCAGTTGGAAATCTTTGTGCGTTCATTTCAACGCCCTTATATTCGTGAACATCAACCAGCGATATGCTCCAAATACAGTCCACATATATATTAATTTACTCGATTTTAGACACCCCTCTCAAATCTTGGTTGGCTTGACGGGCGAAAACTAACTTTCTCACATCATGCCTATGCACGGAGCATAAGGTTTATTCCGTTCCGGTCTTTAAGTTTTTTTGTATGGAAAATTTAAGCTTAGCAATCCTTACATTTAAAAATTTGTGCAGAATCCAAGCAGTAGGTAAGCAAGAAAAAACAGATTTAAGAAACTATAATTCATTTTGTTCGGTACCAAATAATTATGTTTATAACATAAAACTATCAACAAGCCACTTAAAATAAGTTATAAGAAATAAAACAATTACAGATTTTTATAGGAGAAAACAAATCTTATTCTTCTTCGGCAGGCTCTGTTAAATCTGGATGGAAACATCGTTTTATTAATGAGGTTCTTATAAAAATCATGAAACATAGGGTCAATTAAAGGCAAAAGAGATAAAAGGTCTTTTTTTTTTTCTTTACTTATTTTAATTGGCTCGTTATAAGCTCTTCTGACATTCTCGACCGCAATCGAATTTACTCCACATCGTTTGACGTTAAATGTTTAAATTTTTCGTCATCATCTAGAGAGTTCTTGGAACAGACAACACCATGCTCCTTCATATATCTTAACCAACGAACCTGTCTCCATGAAAATTGGTTATTTTTGGTATCCGTGGTCCGCCATAAAAATTTATTTTTAGATACGCTTCCAAAATTCAATATGTCGGTTTGATTCATTTCGTATACAATGAATTTTGATTTTTTTTCCGACAGTTCGCACAAACTGAAACCAATCTGTTGGTCAATGAATTTTAAGTTGAGTTGTTTTCGTCTTCTTTCTTTCTGTAATAGAGTGATCGATATCACACTCCATGTGTGAGTGGCCGACTACCAAAAATGTATGGTCAATTGTCTTTACATTCGTATCACCATGCAGAAAGCTCATGAACATGGATGAGATGTATGTGTTTTTATTTTGCTCGGGGCATGAGTCACTGTATAAAGCTATATGTTTTGTTGTAGGTGGTTCCATTTGTAATTTGTTTCAACATACATGCCGCAGTTTCATTGGCACCGCGATTACCGATGGCTTCATGCCATATGAAACAAAGTGGTTGGTTCGTATAGCAATCGTGGACAGTCAAATTGTATGTCCACAAGGATCGTTTATAGAACGATATATTAGTATTTAATAACGGAGTTGGTAGATACTGTTGTAAATCAAAACTGAAGACTTTCGGTGTCTGATCATCCTTAGCTTTAACTTTGTATGCTTCCTTATTTTTGTAAGCTTTGTCTACATCTTAGTGATGGTTCTATTGCTGGATTTTTATCCCTTTAACTGTTTAATTATTTTTTAGCAAAGACGAGTATACTCGACGAAAACAGAGTAAAATTTTTTACAAAGAAACACAACCAAAAATGAAATAAAAAAAAAATTCAAGGACATTTTTGTGTAGTGATAGAACAATAAAAAAAAATTTGGGGTGATGACATTTTGATACATATATAAAATAACGGTTTCAAAGCAGTAATAAAAAAATCCAGTTCATTTTTGTGCTTTATGTTTTAGTTATAATTATTTAAAAAAAAAAAATCGATTAATTATATTGCATCGGTGCGAACTATGCGAAAACATTTTAAAAATTATTTTTTTTTTAACAATTTTATTATACATTTATAGACATTTTATCGATGACGACTTATTTTGAACCAAGAAGCGGTGCTTCAAAGAAGCCTCAGTGATTTGCCCTTCTTCATTAAAAAAAAATAAAATTGAGTCGTTGAATAATAATTACGAATGTAATTTTGTTTTATCTTGATGACGAGTATACTCAACATAAACAGTTAAAGGGTTAAAGCCATTTTACTTTCTTTGTCAGCAATGTCAATTTTAGACTTCAAAATTTCTCAAGTGTTACTCGTGTCAATCTTTGGGGATTAAAATTTTAAATTCATCGAATGAAACACTTTGTAATCGGAAAATTTTGTAATCAAAACTGGGCTCTGTCTTGACGAGCAAAACTGTCGATAAATCAATGAAATATTTAGTCTGGTGGGAGATATTTTTCTGAAATATCTCTTCGCGTATAGTGAATTTTGTATGCGACATATAAATTGATTTGATCTTTCATGTCACTGTAGCTTCAGGTATTTTATTTGACGGAGTGTATTTACCTCTCAACTCACATTCAATTTTCGACCCCGCCATATTCATCATCTTGTCAATAAGGACTCTTAAAAATTTATCAGTTTCTCCAAGAGTATGTAAGAAGCATTAGTTGCATACGTAAAAAGGCTCATCAAGAATTTTAAAATGGTATTTACAACTGAACCTGCGGAATCGTGTCGATTTTGGTTCGAGCACAGTGGACTTTTTGTCACAAATATCGATCAAACCGAAAACTTACACCACACGCAATGAATAATTTCCTATAATGATAAAATATACTTATATATGTTAATAAGTGTTGTTTAAAAAAATTTACATATTAAAAATATAGAAGAAACTAGCCAGTTTCAATTAAATTATGCTAAACATTTATACATAATAGGCTAATTTTTCTAAGAATTTATTAACTTAACGTGTAGAAAAAGTATTATGTAAGGGTTACTTACCTTGGGACCAGTAGTTAATGGAAATGATTTTTTGATCTTTAACGGATACTTTAGCATAACATTTTTTCGGCAATTCGTAAGAGGTTTAAAATTTTGAGCTTTTTTTACAGTGCCAGTGCGAGTTACATAAGATTGTCCCGAATTACGATTTATTTGGATCGTTTGACGTTTATCAACCAAATTTTCCTCAATCTGTAATCCCATATTACGTGTTTCTCCGTTTATGTCGCTATTAGCATTATCACTGTCAGAATCTAAATTACTCGGCACAAAATTTGAACCGGCAACACTATCATCGTAACTAGATGCTGAGTCTTGATCTGAAACTTAAAAAACCAATTCATAGCTTTAATTTTTAAATTGAATAGTAAATTGATTTACTGACCGACCGGAATATTATAACTTGGGCTCTGACATCCATTTTTTTTTTGAAAGAGAATCTATGTTGTGGGTTATATTTGAATTTTACAAGCTAGAAAAAAGGTAACATTAAAATTGGAATACGTTTAATCTGTTTTTCCTGACCGGTAGCAATGGAACTAGAGGAAACTATGCCGTTAGCATAAACAGAATTCAAACTTTGTAAAGAATCCGAGCTATTTTTTGATTGTTTGAGTATGGATGATGCTGTCTCAGGGGAAACGACAGAATCAAAAAATTAGCATCGATACAGCAAGCTGTTTTTTGAAGTTTTTCTTCGATATCTAAAATTAAAAATGGAATCAGTACAATCACTAGGCTTAGCTATTAAAAATAAAAATTATTACTAACTCGTGTGTTCCTGATGTTCATTGTAATGTTCCCGGTTTAAATTTTAATCGTAAATTGCTTATTTGATCGTGGAAAATTACTCCTTGTTGACAATGCGATGAGTCTCTCTTTTCTAGTTAATTTTTCAATATTACTAATTTTAGGTACTATACACTTAAACACACGTAAACTATAAAGTTATTCTATTGAAATACTATTAAACGAAACAATTTTAAAGAAACCGTTGTTAGTACTCGTCACAAAAAATGATTTAATTCACTATTTTGTTTTTACACTTTTCATTGAAATAATTATGCCATTTTGCAATACGTATCTCCGCTATTAATATTGCTATTTCATAAAGGATTTAAATCACATATATACCATGATGTAATGAATAACAAATGTGTGAAATAGACAAAGGACATAACTCGAGTTATGGCCTTTTGATATTTTGCCACCGATTTATATTCAGAAAAATTTAATGACGTATGTTGACAAATGTGACATGCTGGTTTTTCGTACACTTAGTTTGTACTTGTGAAATGATTAACATTTTAGGTTTTGTAGTAAAATAATTTAAAGTTATTATAATAAAAAATAAAATAATTAATCAAGCGATTAGCTCCTCGTCAGACAGCGAGGACGACATGGATATATTAATCATGAGAGATGATTCAATGTTGCAGAGTGATATTGCTCTGGCGATTAAATATCAAGTTAAAGATATAATTTGGATAAAATATCTGCGTTTACGTCGGTAATCGATAAGTATAGTGAATCATAATTTAAGAGTCACTGAAGATTATCGCGAAGTCCAGTAAATATCATTATTGATGAGTATTGTATTTTTTAATATTATATTAGAAAATTTTAATTAAAATTTATTTTATTTTCATAGAATAACATAAAACTAATTTGAACAAAATGTGTGGCTTGGTAGACACTTCGTAAGCTTTTAATTAAAAATTTATCTCACAATTTGGCATTTAGCTAATCAAGAGACATTTAGGCAAAATGCAGGTAGGTTTAGACTGGCAATATGTACTGCTTATGAAATAATTAAAGAAATAACTTGCTTTTAGGTAAAAGAGTTGCCTAAACTTATAAAATGGCCCAATCCTGAAGATTACACCACTGCATATCTAGTGAGTTTGAGAAAATTGCCGTGATTAAAAGCGTAGTTGGTGCAGTTGACGGATGACATATACGATTAAAACAGTCTTCATAAAACCCGGATTTGGATTTCTATAATCGAAAAAAAATATTAGAGTGTTCTACTCCAAGGTGTAGACGACTACCAAAAAAAATTTATTGATGTGTATTGCGGTGAACCTGGATCCATGCATGATTGGAAAGTTTTTCAGCGATCAAAACTATTCGACCTTGCTGAAAACCGAAATGTTTTAGGACATATTTTTTTTATTGAGAGATTCCGCAAATAAAAATAATAATTGGCTTGTTGCTCCATTTAAAGATTACGGTAATTTAAGCAACCAACATAAAAACTTCAATCAAATTCATTCCAAAACAAGAATTGTTATCGAAAACGTCTTTGGATTGACAATTTTTCTGTATAATTTATCATAAACATGGCCGCTTGTACTTTACAAAATATACAACTAATTTTGGACAAAATTAGATCAACAAAATGATGATCAAAATGAGTATGTTTCTCTCGGTGTTTCGGAAAATGAATATATAGTCAAACCTGTTTTTGTGCGGTATTTTTTGTGCAATTTTTGTTTGTGCGCTCTTTTTTGTGCAATTTTTTTATGCAGTATGAAAAAAATCAAAGCAATCTACTTAAGTTCTTTCAAAATTTCAATATAAGTTCAAACCTAATTGAACGTAATTAATCCAACTAGTTAACTAACGTTGTTTTTTCGATTTTTGATATTTCACACATTGCGTAATGAAAGTAGGTACAGGTAACCTTCCACAAACACGATTTTCGTTATTCTCTTTTATTTAGTTTTTTTTTTGTATCATAACAAAAAATAAAACTTTACATTTTTTATTTACCTTCCTGTTGTCTCGAACAACACGGTTTTAAAGAACACGGAACGAATTGATCGTGTTCTTGGAGAGTTTCCTGTATTGTGTCATGTTGCGTAATTTTTTCAGTTTTTCTTCTACGTGGAACTTTTTTGTGTGGTCGCTATTCACCGCATAACAAAAACTTTAAAAATGTGTTGCGAAAACTATTTTTTATACCTACTCGTAAAGTTTCGGACGATTTTTTTATGCGATATTTTTATGTGGTCAGTTGGTGAAAGATTCAAAGATCTAAATAAAAACTCAATAAACTATTTTTTATGTTTGAATTTTTGACTTATATGTAGATGGCTAATGTGTAAGAATCACAACAATCAGTTTCGAACAGATGTGACTAATGTTTTGAAAAATTAGTCTTCTCATCAGGTCGCGACGATTGATGTTGTTTATTACTTTGAAATATTGTCTATATATATAGAGCAGTACCATGTAGTTGTACTACTAGCGAATTACTGCGTAGCGTACGAAATTTTGATTCTTTCACATTTTCATCTATATTCTATTTTAACAATTAACTTTTGGCATTCACGAATTTTTATAATTTTACTTTGGTTTTTATCAATTATGGTTTATTGAGGTCATCAATTATGGTTTTATTTAAAAATATTATTTATTATAATTTTGCATTATATTTTCTAACTGTGCCATTCTTTCCTATGGTGCCACCGTTCTTTAGCCTTTGCCTTTTTATTATTTTCCTCGCGAATAAAATTTGTTATTTCTTCTAACGATTCTTTCTGAATTTTTCTTGAAAAATAATCATTTTACAACCTATGTACATGTAAGGTAGATATTTTATATATTATTTCCCATTTACCTTATTAATTCTAGGTCGATTCCAAAATCCATAATGTCTATGGAAGGTCGATTCATCCTGAAACGAGACAAGTCATGTATTAATTTCCATATAACCAAACACTATTTATAGTTAGCTTTAAATTTATGTTACTGTATAATTTATCCAGGATACTATGGATCTCCGTATGCCGATTCCATTTCTTATCTAAATTTATGTAAATTAATTAATATTAGTTACTTATATTATTGTTTAATGTTAAATTTAATTACTTATTTACCAAAAACCAATTTAATTGTTTGACAGATGACAACAATCGTTCGGTATTGTTTTTGTGTGGTTGGCTCTTCTGTCAAATTATTAAATATAGTAAAGTTCATTATGTGATTCATTCATTATACTTTTGAACGCCAGCAAGTGGAGCAAACCAAAAATTTATAAATTATAAAATAAATATCTGTGTATAATAATAAAATAAATAATTAAAAAAGGGAAAACCGATCGAGAGCCAGTGTAATACCAATTTAATTAAACGAGTCGTGCGAATCCCGTCCAAGTTGCAATATTGAAAACCAGGGACAGTGAATAAAACACTTGTATTCCATTTGCAATTTTGGACATCAAGTAAGCTATTATTGAGGGCGTCATCCACTACCATTACCAACAATTTGAAGATACAGTCCACTCATAACCCATTTGGGACCAACTTTTTGTTCTTAATTTTTTTTTCTTATTCAACTACACAAAAACCGTTATTTTAGCAGAACACCAAAACAGATATTCGCCACTCGGTTAATATATAAACTTAACGGTCTAGTAAAAAAAAATTACGTAAATCCCATTTGGGGATCATGGTTAAAAATGGGATAAGCTCGAATCGGAACAAGATGTCTCCAATGGGGTTTCAAGGGCATCCTAATTATTAAATAAAATAAAAAAAACTTTGTTAACCTATTTAAATTTGGGGTTATAACTGTTAAATTTCTAAGATTATTTTTAACACGTTTTAAAGAACATACCAATTAGACATAAATGCAACAGATCCAATATTACAACAAGAACAATATTACATAAAGCCAGAAAAGGACACATACTCAACAAACTTGAAGAATTCGAGATTTACAAATACAATGAAAGCAACGTACTGTTAAAAGACAAACTGAATACCAAAACGAACTAGATTTACTACCTAATTATAGACAACCATAACTATAGTAGGAGGGGCCTAACAAATTAGACCTAAGACTAGTACTTAAGTAGAATAATTTTAGAAAAAGTGTAATAGTTGTAAAAAGGAACTGAAGAAAAAGTAAATTCGAAATTGATATTCCAAAAATAAATAAAATTGTCACTAATAGAGAATTTTACAAGTATTTTTTTTTGTAACAATTTAATTCAGTAATCTTGCAAAGTATTGTATCGGGGATTGGCCAGTACCCAGAGATTTTCGACAGATATGGTATAAATGTGTAGTTAGCTTAAGAGATCATAAACAAATAATAGTTATCTCCATTTTAATACGATGAGGTAGACCCATTTGTTATTGGCCCTGATCTTGATCAATTTTTGCAAATTTGAAACAAATGGACGAACTAACACATTCACTTTATCGAGGATTGGGCAGTACCCAGAGATTTCCAACGGACATTGTATATATGTGTAGTTAGCTTAAGACATCCTTAACAAATAAAAGTTATCTCCATTTTAATACGATGAGGTAGACCCATTTGTTGTTGACCCCGAGCTTGATAAATTTTTCAAATTTTAAATAAATGGACGAGCTTACACATTCACGGTATATCGAGGATTGGCCAGTACCCAGAGATTTCCGACGGGCATGGTATATATGTGTAGTTAGCTTAAGACATCCTTAACAAATAAAAATTATCTATATTTTAATAGGATGAGGTAGACCCATTTGTTGTTGACCCCGAGCTTGATCAATTTTTCCAAATTTGAAACAAATGGACGAGCTTACACATTTACTGTATCGAAGGTTGGCCAGTATATGAAGAGATTAGGTCGGTAATTTAAGATTGGTTATTTGCTTCATTTATACTAACATTTCCGTTCTTAAGGTGATTCATAAAATCTCGTTTCAGCTCACGTTTTATCTTTAACTTTGTTATAAATGTAATCGTTTAGATTGCTATTAAATCCATCGTTTATTTCGAAAATTCTGATGTGTATGGGGATAGAGTTTACTAAAGAAGTTAAATTTTAATAAAATTTAATTTTAAATTGGATGTGCGAGGAATCTTCGGCAGCGCACCTTTAATTATTTTACTTCATTAACCTACACAACTACGCTTTAGTTTAAATTTAGTAGTTGAATACTACACTATGATGGCAGATTTTTAAATATGTTTTTGGTTAATATTTTATTAAAAGCATAAAATTATGATTTTTTTGTTCATAAATTTGTGGTCAAAAATTTTCCATTTACCACGGTTTCTTGAAGTAACTCAATAAAAGCTTCCCCTCTTTTTAAAGCTCCCATTTTAATAGTACGGCTCTTTAAAATCATAGATGGCTCTGGGAGTAGTAGTAGTATACAGAAATTTCTACAGCATCATTTTCAAGGTCTCTAAGTTCTCAAAATAGCTGATTTGGATTTGCGAATGAAATATCGAGCAAGTTCGATTACAGTCACAAACAACAGCCTAGTTGTTTTTCTATTGGACAATTTTTATTTTACGCAGAAAAGTCATAAAAAAATAAAATCAAATAAAATTCAAGTATCGTAAAGCACGATTTACATGATGAAAAAATGTTGGCCCAGCAAAAACAGAAGAGTCTGGTATATTAAAATTTTCGTGTGTATGATAAGAAAAGAATACCATTGTGCAAAAATTTTGCTGTGTGGTTTTGTCTTTTTCATAAGCAAATGCTGCCATAAAATATAATTAACCCGAGTATATTTATGGCAACAAATATTATTTATAGCAGTTTATATTTCTTTCTCAATTCAACTAATGCGAAATATTTATATTGTGTGCAGCTTTAAACACACAGCAAACATTTTGCTGGGCCAACAGTTTTTCCATCATCTAAATCGCGCAGAAGATAAAATTTCGTTAGAAGCAAAATTATTTTTTTAATTAACCGTTCAAATCTTGGTATTTTTTCGTAAAAAAAATCTATTCCCATTTTTGTTTGGTGCAGTGTATAAAAAAGTCTAGTAATTGAGTTTGATAACTCTTCATTGATTTTTTAAACATATTGTTTTCACTATTTTGTAACTGTGCATAATGTGCATTGCATTGATAAGAATAAAGCAGTTTACAGTATAACATTTTTTTTATAATATTATGTTAAAATCATTTGTCATTCCATCCTCAAACATATAACAAATTTTTCAGTGTACATATATAGATATGCAGCTACATAAAAAAGAATGAGGGTGACTATTGAGTGCTATATACTATTTATATGTTTTGTTTGTTTTAGAAATGAGCACAACAGAAAGTATCCCAACACAGAAAAACAAATTTATATATCAATATCTATGAAATTGAATCCGTCATTAGGTCCCAAGGGTGAATAATAAAACTGATTGGTTTTCTTCGTACATTTTCCAATGTAGCGTGGAATATCTATATCGACTTTGTCAGTACGGTATATGTACTGGTATAATATGTCCAGCAGCTAAATTGGATTTAGAGAGACGAAGTCAATTTATGCTAAGTAAAATAAAAACAGTAGTACCCTCTATGTGTAATATACGAATACAAAAAGTTTTATACATAATTTAAAATCAAATAGTAAATAATTTAAATTTAACTCTCAAGTCGAATTCATACGACGGATAGAAATCTCGGATTTTTCCATCCGAGATTTTTTTTCAATTTTTTTCAACTCTTTTGTATGAAAATAGGCGTGTCTATTGTATAATTTACGTGATGTAATTGGTTAAAACAATGGGATAGAAAAATCCGGGATTTTTATCCGTCGTATGAATACTACTTCAAGGCTCTGTACATTTGGTATTTTTTTTAAATAATAATAGTGATTATAGCATTTTTGTTATGAACAAAAGTGAAAAGAATAATAATAAATTATGATAATTCGAGACAATATTAGAAGTTTTAAAATAATTTTCTTGCTTTATTTAGAAAGGAATTTATAGTGAAATATTTAAACTGTCGAGTATATTTTAAATTTATTTAATTTTAATTTGCTCATGCATAACGTATATTTGACAAGTTGATGTGGATAACTGCAAATATGTACGGTGGTGTACCATATACTGTGCAAATAATTGTGTATGAGATATTCATGTTTATGAAATGAATTTTCTGTTTATATTTATGCCAATCTACCCTATTTCTCCAATAATCACCATACTCCATTAAGAATTGGAAAGTTATAGGTTAATTTTAGGGCAATTAAATGCCAAACTAAAGTTTTTTTTTATTCTGCTTGTTCTAGAAAAAGCATAAGGCTTTATCACTCTAAAGCCAGCAGATCCCAAATCAAAAATCCGAAATTATAACGCAAACCAAGATCCATTGACATACTAATAGATTTAGGCTTACTAAGGCTCATTTAAATTACCCGGTAAAAAATGTTGGGCCCTACTTGTTCTTGACTAAGCTTAAGGTCATTTAATTTAAATCAATTAGAGCTTATATAGAGACATTCATATAATTTTAGGATAATTATGACCTAATGAAATTTGATTTTAAATTGATAAATTTATTTAATATACAAATATAAATATACCATTCATTTTTATTATCTTAAAGTCTATGATTGTTGATAAAATTACTTGCCTTTGAGAACTTTCTAAACGTGGACCCCCTCCCTATATATGGGATTTTCGGGAGCTTAATCGCTGCCAGCTGCTCGATTGTTTTTGTATTAGGCAATACAGTAAAAAATGTCATATAATTCCACAAACTGATCTCCCTGTGTTGTCTTTGTTTGACTTGCAGGTGTTGTGTTTAGAAATTTGCTAATGCCCGATTCAACGCTTTGTATTGATTAAGCCTAATCCTTTCCTAGAACGAACAGAATATAACAAATTTGAATAGGGCACTTATGCCAAAGCTAGCAGAACCCAACGTTTTAGTTAGAAGGGAGACGGAGCCAACATTTTATAAAAAGATCATCTAAATTAGACTATTACTAGCGTATAATTATCGATGCTATCTTACGTTTGAGAAGTTGGCCCAAAATGCTGGCCCCAAAAAATTACAATTCTTGCCACTGGTAATACCGTCATCCATTTTGATAACTATCATGACAGACAACTGAAAAACCCTTAATTATCACATAAATTCAAAGGTTATATATGAATTTGAATGAAATAAATATAAATAATACAATTGTATTTTAAATTTATAAAATTAGACTAATAATAAAATAAAAAATATACACATTTAACTCAAACATGTTCATGCTTTAAATGAAAGTGATAAAGGACATTTTTCAAAATTCTATTAATTTTTTAACAAAAAAACTATAGTTGCTATCACGTAAGAACTGTCAGCCCAAAAAAATCGTATATCACGACATTTTAGTGATGTCAGCCCAAAAATCAAAAATGTTTTTCGTTATAGATTTTTTAAGTAACTACAAATTTTTTTATATCTTGTTGTTGTCTTGAAATTTATGTCGAACACACTCAGCCCAAAATTCAAATTTTCATAGTTGGAGGAATCATTGTAACGGTGTATAATAAATGTATGAAGCAGCCAAGAAGCAATTCTTATTTTTTTCGAATGGTTCATGAAAATATTATTTTTAAAGAACAATAATATGTGACTTCAAGTTTCAAAGATGGACATATACCAAAATTACCGTTTTTCGAATTAAAATGAATTTTCTACTTTTGTTTACTATCTTTTGAAATATGTGAACAACTATTAAAAAATCCAGGTTTTCGGAATTTTTAAGAACTAAAAATCTATGACGTATGTCGGTCTTTGTTAAAAAACATCTCATATACGATTAGTCGATGATCCGTTCATAAACAGTTTCATTTTAATATACATATACATAATACTATACATCCTCATACAGAGAATGACCTATATTCAGCCGCTCTACGAACAACTATAATATTTAATGGAAGTCGAGATTTTCGGTATTGGTTTGGATTTTCAGTCTCACTATGATTTTCGAACAGATCTAGTTCTAGCCTTTATGAGTAAGAAGTTTCATCAGGTTGTGATGGAGCCTTCATGCCAAGAATGACCTATATTCGGCTACTTTACGAACAACAATAATATTTAATAGTAGTTGAGATTTTCGGTGTTGGTCATCGGTCTCGCTATGATTTACGGACAGATCTGGTTCTAGCTTTTATGAGTAAAATGTTTCAGGAGGTTGTGATGGGGCCCTCATATTGAGAATGGCCTGTAATTAGCCGATTTACGAACAACCATAATATTGAGTGGAATGTTGAGGAAATCTGTGAAGTGACATTGGCATCAACTCCTAATTAGAACTTTCTCGACTTTTATGGTTTTTCCCAAATATTTCAAAAAATCATTATAAACAAAATTATTCTAATTATAATTTGCTATGAAATCGGTCTAAAATTTAAACGAAGATATTTTTCAGGCAGATTGATTGATCGGTATTAAACTTTGTCAGTCTTTGCAAAAATTAGGCTAAAACGGTGATCTAGGAGTGGACTCCTTTGTGAATGTTTTTTAACTTTTGCAATGTCGAAAAGTATACAATTTACAAAATCCGACTATTAACTATAAGATTCTTTTGAATTTATAGATTAAGTGTTTCAGAAGAGTAGTCGAAGAGTAGGAATGAAGATTTTTGGCCTAACAAAAGTTTTTACCAAAATTTTGGTAAGTTGTATTTCTCACCTTAGAAATCAAGTATGATGTATTCAAGATTTACAATGTGTATTTTCGTTTTGAAAGAAAATCGGGTGCTGTTTTTTTATATATTAGGTTTGCAAGTAGAAACTCTGACAAAAATTAATTATCGAAATATTTACCATTATTATCTATCTAACAAGATCTGTCCGAAAATCATAGTGGGACTGATGACCAATACGAAAATCTTAACTTTCATTAAATAATATGGTTGTTCGTAAAGCGGCCGAATATAGGCCATTCTCGGTATGAGGGCCCATCACAACCTCTTGAAAATTTTTACTCGTAAAGACTAGAACCAGATCTGGCCGAAAATCATATTGAGATCGATGACCAACGCCGAAAATTTCCACTTCCCCTAAATATTATTGTTGTTCGTAAAGCGGCCGAATATAGGCCGTTCTCGTTATGAAGCCCCATCACAACCTCCTGAAAATTTTTACTCGTAAAGACTAGAACCAGATCTGGCCGAAAATCATATTGAGATCGATGACCAACGCCGAAAATTTCAACTTCCCCTAAATATTATGGTTGTTCGTAAAAGCGGCCGAATATAGGTCATTCTTAATATGAAAGTGTATAAGTATTATATGCATATTAAAATAAAACTTAATGACCGGATCGAGTAGTCGTATTTATAAATGAGGCGTTTATTAACAAAGGCTGATACACTTCATAGATTTTTTAGTTTTGAAAATTTCCAGAAACTCTCACTTTCTTAATAGAAGTTTACATATTTCGAAGATAGTTAACAAAAGTAAAAAAAAATCCGTTTAAATAATTTTGGCGTATGTCCGTCTTTAAAACTCGAGACCACATATTATTCTTCCATAAAAATAATATTTTCGTGAACTAATTGAAAATAATAAGAATTGTTTCTTGGCTGTTTTACGTTTATTATACACGATCACATTAGTTCTTTTAACTATAAATATTTAAATTTTGGGCTGGTTGTATCCGTATATAACTGTATATAACTGTCACGAAAGTGGTTAAAAACGCCACGAAAATTGGGGTGAATTCAAAAATCTATAACGAAAAATAATTTTATTTTTTGGGCTGACATCATTAAAATGTCGTGATATACGATTTTTTTGGGCTGACAGTTCTTACGTGAGAGAAATTATAGCTTTCGTGTTGCCACTACGTTTTTTTGGGCTGAAATTTTGCCAACTTTACATACATTGCTATATCTTGCAAAGTTATGCTGTATGGGTTCTGTTAGCTTTAGGGGCATAAATTAATTTTTGTTGACAATTATATATTTGTTGATTTCAAAAAATTGAAATCGGCACCAAATTTTAATCAAATCCAAGAAATCGCAGTTTCTTTACGAAGTTTTAGTATTTTCAAAAGATTTAAATAAAGTATCTAAGCCTTAATTTATGAACACCGTAAATCAATTATTTTAATTCAACAACTAAACAAATCTTAGCAACAAAATTTTTGATTTACACCACAATATTGAAATGATGTCAAAACACGCCATAGGCAAAAGACCCGCAAATACTGTTGCAACCTCGAATCTAATAAATTTCAGTTAATATTAATTAAATAATTCATTTTTAAGAATTCTATCATAAATTAAACATATGCTTATTCAAGCTCATTAACTAGTTGATTAATTTATCTGTTTCTTTTAATATTTACAATGCAAAAAATTTAAGAGACAGTACATAATTTGTAATTTTTCCGCACAACAACCCACTCCGGAACCACTTTCCGTATTGCTACGAAACGGTGTGCTTTTTGTGTCCTTTAGGCTTCCACCTTTTAAGACATCCTTCATTTAACGAGCTTAGTTTCCCGCTGTAACATGCTGATCCATATCTGGTTTCTTCAACCGTAGAATTTCCTCCACGTATTTAGAAACCTTTTCCCAGTTGAAAAGATTGACGAGCAGATTTCCACTATAGTATCAGGTGTTGTGTGACCGATACTTCTGGTTAGATTTTCTATGTCTGTCCTCCATTTAATACATTCGAAGAATTATGCTGCGCATCATCGAGATCATAGTCGCTATACATGCATAAGGAATTTTCAAGTTTTCCTATTGTATATAGGTACATGCAGAAGTACCCATGACCCGACAGGAATTGGGTGAGGAAATAGTTGCGTACAAATTTTTAATTAATTTTGCCGTCCATCTGCCGCGGCATTCTGTTTGCCACCTTTGTTGCCATAGTTTCATAGTTTGACGCCTTCCTACAATTGCAGCAATACTATTATTTTCATTTTCGAAGTTCTCCTTCCTCTCTTGCGCCATTGGGTCGATGGGGGTTGTACCGGCGATGACCAACGCAGCGGTCTCGGATACCGTTCTGTATGCGCTTCGGATTCTGAGCGCACCACGGCGTTGCACGATTGCCATTTTTTGGGAGGATTGAATTTGTAACAGACATTAACAGCTTCCTCTTACTTGCAACAGGACCGCCTATGTTGATCATCAGTCTGCTTAATGCAAATGAGACTTTGGTTGCATTCTCTGCGGTTTGGTTTATGTGTTCCCCGAATGTCATTTTCGTGTCCAAGTGTATTCCCAAGTATTTTATGTCTAGTTTGGTCATAATTTCTTAATTGGAACGTTACCTCGCTGTTTACTTGGCGTCTGGTAAGCAGTACTAGCTCCGTTTTATCAGTGACTAGGGTGAGACCATGATCTTGAAGCCAACACGTACACCTTCGCATCACCTGATTTACTTTCCGTTGTGATTCTTCCATGTTGCAAGTGCTAATTATTGCCAGAATATCATCCGCGTAGCCCACCATAAAAGCAGCGTCCGGCATCTCCATGCGTAGGGTTCCATCATACACTATGTTCCAAAAATCGGGACCAAGGATGGATCCTTGGGAAACTCCATCTTCTATCTCCTTCCTGCATTGCCCTTCCTTAGTTTCGTAAATAAGCGTCCTGTCTTGGAGATAAATGTGCGTCATTCTCAGCAGGTAGTCCGGTATTTGTAAAGCGTATGTTAGCGCTGACAATATATCAGGCCACCTCTTGCGGAATTAAAAGCATTCTTCACATCCAGGGTCACTAGTAGCACAATTTTCCTTGAGAAATGATTCCCCTGTTGCGCCTTATGAAAGGTTCTCACCACGAATCTTAAGCGCCAAACGTGGACCGTCCTTTCCGGAAACCGTACTGTTTAGGGGATAAATCTCCTGCCTCCTGGATTGCCGCTGCGAGCCTTGGTTTTAGTAGGCGCTCAAGCAGTTTCCCCGCTGTATCCAGCATGCACAGTGGTCTGTACGCTGACGAGATATTCGGGTTGCCATTTTTTTGTTAATTAGCACCAGACATTGGGTTTTCCAAGCTTTTGGGAAAACTCCTTTTCTCAGGCAGTGATCACTTTTACAGCTTCTGCTGGGATCATATCTAGTCCTGGCGCTTTTCTGTTTTGAAGCGAATACGCTGCCTCTCGTAGCTCTTCCGTGGTAAAGAGTGGTATTTCTTCCAGTTTATCGAGGCAAGGTGACCGGCCGTTTTCTTAGTGGTAAGGAAAGAGGGAAATTACAATATTCGACATTTGTGTCGCTTCCATTATAGGGCTGGGTACTTGTGATCCAAGCTTTCGCAATACGACCTTGTACTCTAAGCCCCGTGGTTCCGTGTCCACGTCACTCTTAAGCTCCTCCTACTTTCGACACTTATTTTTGTTAATTTCCGCTTTGAGTGCACGCCTGGCTGTCCAATACTCTTCTCGCTCGTGTTCTGCTGCATACCCGTCTCTTCTCCTGGCTCTGGTGACTAACCGTTTCAAGTGTAGGCAACGTCTCCTTAGGTTTGCGATTTCCATAGTCCACCAGTAACCCGCAGTGCTTTCACCTCTCGGGCTACTTTTCTTCGGCGTTGCTGCGTTGCATACCTGTTTTACTAACCGCATTGTGGTCCTCGCCATTTTTTCAGGTAATTCAGTTTCCTGCAGTACAGCATTTTTTCCAGCTTCGATGCTTGATGTTAGATTTTGTTGGCACAGCTGCTTGACATTATATCCTATCGCCCGTTGGTTACTGCAAGTGGTCCATCATGGTCCCCTCTGTACAGTTTACGTTAAGTTTTGGTGGTCGCTACCGGTATAATCTTATATTACTCGCCACCCTATGACGTATCGAACCTCTGCTTCCGAGGCCAGAGTGATGTCAGGAATTGTCTCGGCATAACCAGATCTTCTGAAGGTTGAAACTCTCCCCTCATTGATCACCGTTAATCCTAGCCTGTCAGACATGTCTAGGATAAACTGTTCTCTGGTGTCCGTTACATTCATGCCCACTTCAGAGCCTTTGCGTTAAGGTCTCCGGCCTTGTTTTCCAAACAATCAATTTTTGTTCGGAAGCCATCTATCGGTTCATTTGGCGTGAAATAGCAGCTCGCGTAGGTTAGGTTAGGTTAGGTTGGAGTGGCTGCTATCGCACACTAAGTTATGGCCAGTTATGGCCCATTGTGATACCACAGGATCCTATCTCCCCTTTACTCCTGCTGAAACCATCCAGAGCTACTTATGTAGCGTAGAATATCTCGTATTCCACAGCCCGCGAGTATCGAAAGGCTGTCCATACCGTACACACCTAAATACTTATGCCTTCTGTATAATAGTGTCGGACATGAGCATAGGAAGTGATCTAGCGTCTCTTCCTCCTCTTCGTCTAAACAACTTCTACAGAAGTCATTCGTCTGTAGACCCAGCCTTCTTGCATGTTCCCCAAAAAGGCAGTGTCCTGTCAGTATCCCTACGACCAATCCTAACTCTCGTTTTCCCAGGGATACTAGTGCTTTGGAGCGCCGCAAGTCCAGTTTTGGCCAAACCTGTTTTGCTACTCTGCACGTGAGGGTGTTGGTCCACCTCTCATTTGTCAAGGCGATTGCCTTTTTACTGAGCGCTGATCTAAGCGCTGCTATAGGCCTCCCCACACCTGCCCTTTCCGGTTGCATCTGGAGAGTCGTACCGTACCTAGCTAGTTCGTCCGTCTTGCAGTTTCCCGTGATGTCCGAGTGACCAGGGACCCAGATTATCTGGATACTAAAATACTCAGCAGCTCGCGTAGGTAACACCTTTAATTTTGGCCCATACAAAGCCATCTTCGTTTCCATGTGTCTAAGACACGTTTGGGTATGCGATCCAGATAGCGGCCGTACCAAGGTTGTCCGAGTACTATTCCACTCCGTTTCTGTTTCAATATTACTCGTTGATCATTATGAGGTCTGTACAAATGCCTAGCTTGAGTTGGTGTAGCAGTGCGTCCGCCGTCTTGCTTCGGTGAAGGTTTCCTTGCAGAATCCTCATCTTCCGCCTTTACCCCTGGCTTTATTACGGGCCTATCTTGAGCCGACCTATTTTAAGGAGTTCTGTGGCCGCTAAATTCCCAATTTCCACGAAAGCCATTTTCTATTCCCTTAAGATTGATTTCGTTAGGTAGACTTTGACATCGTTCTTGATTTCGTTTATACTCTTCTGTATCGCTTCCTTTACCTCGGCCTCCGTGGTTAAGCTCGGCGTGGTTCTCGGCTCCAGACTCCTTACCGTAGTACTGTCTTCAAGAGCACCTCTAAGCGCCTCACATATACCGTCCTTGTTTTCCGCTTCGTGGCCAAGCTCTAACAGGACATCCCCCATCCGGGTTCAGTGTACTGATTTTATTTCAGTATTCAGTGTTTCGGAGTGTTTAGGCGTCTTCTGCTTCTTCCTACCGTTGCGGTTGCGCGGTTGTTTTTTATATTGAACCATTTGCCATTCCTCTGTCTTGCTCTCTTTTTCTATTTCCTTTTTCTGTTTAACAGAGTCCGGCTGGACAGGCCTGGACGCAATTCTTTTGCCACGTGTTCCTTTGGGTGTGGTCGTAGACTCAATATCGATGCTTTCAGTCACCTTTTTTCCTCCCGATGGAGCAGGTGGCGCTTGTTTTTGTCTAACATCTACTCCTGTGGGTTTTTGTTCCGCCAGTAGTCATTTGTTTATATAGAATGCTATGGCATCCATTGCCTCCTCCAGCTCACCCAGGCCATTTTTAACATCGTTGGAGATGTTACGCTGTCGGTTGGTTGCTTCTTTCAATTTAACGATTATCTCCTTCCATTTCCGTAACTCCTTCTCCTCACATTTCCTCGAGAATGCGATCGGGCATATATTTACCGGCCATTGGGATATACCTGAGATGGTTTTGGTTGTATCCCCTTGCGCATGGTTTGCCGTTG
This sequence comes from Nephrotoma appendiculata, assembly GCA_947310385.1. Classification (NCBI taxonomy): domain Eukaryota; kingdom Metazoa; phylum Arthropoda; class Insecta; order Diptera; family Tipulidae; genus Nephrotoma; species Nephrotoma appendiculata. The sequence goes on from OX371223.1 coordinate 125,844,851, forward strand.
ATTTTGGCCTGTCGCTTTCTATTGGAGTAACGGCCGATTTTGCTACTGATGGCTTACTTCCCGTGGGGGGTGGTGTTCGTCGAAGAACATTGCTCTAACCGAAACGAACTTGTTTCTCGTATGGAACTGTTTGATCCCTTCCAGTAGCATCCGAGAGCGTAGCAGCCTGGTTGCCTACTGCAAAGCTCTTCCGAAGTGTAAAGTTGCATGCCTTTCCCCCAGAATTTGTGAGGCAGCCCGATAAATCGGGGTGGGATTCAGAACTTGTGTTCCTACCCACCTCGGGTATATTGTTGTTGGTGCTCGACATGCCATATTTAATTGCTAATTTTGGTCCGCCCCGGGTATTTTATTTCCTCGGTACCTTCCATATCTGGCGGGATTTCCCGTATCCGCCACCCGGGGAGGCACCCGATGGGGGACTAGCGAAACCTCGCAATAGATAGATTTATCAATAATAGTTGTTGTTGTTGTCAAAACTATGTCATTAACCAAAACTTTCACCGTTATTGTTGCTTACAGAAACCAATAAAGTATCAAATTTGATTTATATAATTTAAATTTATTAAATAAATTCGTAATTTAAAGCAAATCTTTTAGAAATGTGGTTGCTATCAGAATAGTTTTTATTCATAATAAATGTTGTTGTTGTCAAAAAACGCCATTACGTAAAAGATTTGTCAATTCTGTTGCTAAGAAACCACGGAAGTTTCAAATTTGAGTTAAAATGATAAATAATATTATTTTTACATAGCTTTGATGAAATCTTTGGCAAACCATGATTTTTGTTAGGACAGTAATTGTAATTATCAATAATATAGTTGTTGTTGTCAAAAACACTCCAATATGCAAAATATTTGCCATTTTTTTGTAGATTTTTGAATTAAAATAATTTTTACGTAATTTTAAGCAAACCTATCGGAAATGTTGTCTCTTTAAGAATAGTTGTAGTTGTCAATAACATGTTGTTGTTGTCAAAAACACACCATTACTCGAAATATTGATCATTACTGTTGAAGAGAAAGCTCATATGCATCATACTGGTTTATAGTTAGCCGAAAGTTTTCAGGAGGAAACTAAATCATATGTAACTTTTGAATCATCTACTTGCTCACTAACCCTACCATGGCTATCAGATAGGTTATCATCCTAGGTCAGCAATGACGGAGTTTGGGGCAAGTTTAAACATTAAAAGTTAGCAAACAGTTTATTATGTTAGTTTTGAAAATTTCGATTTTTATTTCCACATTACACTCCCTATTAGGCTTTTTCTAAACTCCGTCTGGGCTTACCTAGAATTACAATCTACCTGCTATAGTCATAGAAGGATCAATAGGCAAGGGTAACTCAAAAGGCGCAGGACATTTTTTAAATTAAATATAATATAACTATCCTCTATTCCCTTCAGACTTGCCCCAAACTGCTCCTGCGCTTATAGGATTATAACCTGATGAGCCTTAGTATGGATCATCCGCCATAGTATGAATCGATAGAAAAATGAGTTACTGCAAAAGTATAGAACATTTGAATAATTTAGTTTCGGAAATTTCTCCTTCAGACTTGCCCAAACTCCGCCTGCACCTACCTAGAATTATAATCTCACTGATGGCCATAGAAGGAATAAAATTTATAAGAGGGTTACTCAAAAGTTACAGAAACTTTTATTGATTTAACTTCGATTATTTCGGAATTTGTTGTAATTTACACGTCACAAAACAAGGATAAATCTGGTATATAGCTATCTGCTATCTATAATATCTGGTATATAGCTCCTGATAGATTATTTTTGTAGTCTGATTATATCTATAGGTGATAGTGGATCGGAATATTTTTGCGACTGATATTGCAAAGCAACACTTTCTGCATTACCATTTTGTGGGTAAACACTTTTAGACGACTAGTATTACAACAAAAATTAACTATGTATTATTGTTGCATAGTAAACTCGAATGTATCAAATTTATGCGCGTGAAATATTTACTAAATCTATCCCAAGTGTAAAATTTTTTTAGGAAAAGTTTAGGAAAAATTTCAGTCTCCTACACACAGCCGTGAAATATTTCCTAACGAAATCCTATGTATGCTAGTGTTAGTGATATATAGTCTTAAAAGCGAACATTTAGGCGAAAATATATTTTAGGGTAACTCCTATTTTAAATTTTATGGAATTTAGCAGATACAAACGAACTAAAAAATTAAAATTAAACACAAAAAACATCTTCAACTAAACTCTGGTGCAAATGTTGCCAAGTACTCATTAATTCCACTATGTTTCTCGGTTAGTCGTATCAAATATCAATATAGTGTTTTGGAACATTATCCACCATCAATTTTACTTTTTACCATTATAATTTTATTGAATCATCAACCACCATCTAATTACAAATGGGGAAATAAAATATGGTGATGGTGAAAGAGTAAAAGATTACTCAGATATGAGATTCGATTGTACTTAGAGAATTTATACTTCTTTTCTAAATAAGAGCTAACAACAGATTAAAGACTGTAGATAGATATAGATACCAATGTAAAAAACCAATGTGCATGTTAATTTTAAGAATTTTGTCATAGTTCTGGCATGGGCAAATATGGTCCCGAAACGTGTGAGTTATGATTTACCGTATTTTTCAAATTCAAACGATTACTAATCGAGATTTTGCCCGGTTCTCATTGATCCAGTTATTTTTTCCAGAAAAATATATAACCAGTTCGTATATTAACTTGAGTTGGAATAAGTTAAATTTGTAATTATGTACGTAATTTTTGAGAAAATTGGTTTGATTAGAGTAATCTAGTTCTCTAGATTAATTGTTGTTGTCAAAAATACGCCATTATGAAATTTTTTTCGTTGTCACTACTGGTGCACAGAAACCTTGAAAGTGTTAAAATTGTCTTAAATAATCTAAATTGTTAATTAAATACGAAATTGTTTATTCCAATTATTGCGAGAAATGTGTTTCCTATCAGATAAGTGGTTATGCGGAGGTAAAGGGTAACAAACTAAGAATTAACTATTACTCCTTTACACACAATTAAATTAATGTTTTATTTTATATTTTATTTAACATTTATATACAATAAACTAAACAACAATTAATTAGTTATTTATGATTTTAATATTAAAAGTCGGTTCGCTGAATTTTATAAATCGTTACTTGAGCGAACTCTATTGAGTTTTTATAACACGAATTTTATTCCAAATACTAACTTTTATTTTTTTCTTCGCATTGTTTTTATAGTTGGGAACAAAGAAATTCATGATACTCTATTATATTCCGTATTGCATAATCTACAATTCTACAAATTCTACACGAAAATCGAGGTCATAATTTAGGTTTGAAACTTTACTGATCTTTACTATTATAAAGTTGATTTTGAATGCATTGGTTAACCGCCACATTATCCTTCCCCCAGTGAAACGATACTTTTTATTTAAAACGATTTGGTTTATTTAGAATACGGCCAGATCTTGATTTAATTGATTCGTCTATCTTTGGATCGAAAGTTACTTGCTTGCGAGATTTAGTGAATTTTGAATCAACTATCGGATTTGTTGAACATGAATTTGGACTTATGTATGTTGTTAAAATGTTTTCGAAGTTGATTTACCATTTCTGTCTGACTAACGAATTTACTGGTTGTTACAAAATCCGCTGGTAAAGTCTTAAATTTTGTCCGACTAACTCTGCCGAAGTGCTTTTAAAATCTTCACGGAACGCCGTTCTTAATCCTAATAATACCAGGGGTAATGATTTAGTCCATTGCGTATTGGCAGTGTACATAATTGCACCTTTTAGCGTACGATGCCAACGCTCGATAATACCATTGCAAGATGGATTATACGCTGTGGTTCGCTTGTGATGGATACCTAGAAGTTGGGTTATTTCATCGAAAAGTGCAGACTCGAATTGAGCACCTCTATCGGTCACTATACTTAAAGGCACACCAAATCTACTGATCCAGTTTTTTACTAATGCGTCAACAATGGTTTCAGTACGATTATCTGGAATTGGAATAGCCTCAGTCCAACGAGTGTATCTGTCGATCATCGTTAAATAATAATTCTGATCTACAGATGGTGGAAGAGGTCCAATGAGATCGATATGCAATTCTTCAAACCGATTGCTAGTTGTTCCGAATGAACCAACTTGACTGTGCACGTGTTTCGTTACCTTAGATTTTCGGCATCTAATGCAGCTTTTTGCCCAATTGCGTATTTCTCTGTTCATAGATGGCCAAATGAATTTATCTGAAATCTGTTTCACTGACGATCGAATGCTAAGATGTGAAATGTTATGATAGGCTTCGAAAACTTGCCTACGAAATGCTTTTGGGACAAACGGTCGTTGTTTGCCATTTGAAATTTCACACGTTACAAGATTGTCTGATACAAAAATTCGAATTTTTGCCCATTTTAACTTTGGATTTGATTCTACAAGGGCCGCTAATTCTGAATCATTAGTTTGTGCTTGTGATAGGGCTTCATATTCGATTGTAATACCTACATATATTGATTTGCTCGATTCGAGATAAAGAATCAGCTACGACATTTGAACTGCCCGCAACGTGTTGAATGTCTGAAGTAAACTGCGCAATTAGGTCTAGATGACGTCGTTGTCTCGGTGAATCTTTATCTAAATTTTGATGAAGTGCAAAAGTCAAAGGTTTGTGGTCCGTAAACAACACAAACTCCCTTTTTACTACTATAAAATTGATTTTGAATGCATTGGTTAACCGCCACAGTTAGTTACAATATTAATTGTTGAGACCTCGAAAGTATTAAATTTAATTTAAAATGATTAAAATTTTTATTTAAATCGTAACTTTAATCAAATCGTTGTTAAATTTGATTGAAACTAAACATTTTTCAATCGATTAGCCGAAAGAAACGAAATTGGTCAGTAAGGATTTATAATGTTTCTTTAAAGTTAAACTATTACTGGGCCGATTTAAAAATTTAGGATATACTATATCCAATTTGTAAGCTAACTATTTGTTGCTCACGAATGTATAAGAGTAATTAAGTTTGATTGTTATTTGACTAATCTGGAACATTGTCTTAATAATTAGCCTAAGTAGATTTTAGACTGTTAAGATAATTACTTCATTCGTGGGTTTTTTTTTATCTATAGTTTCCTTTCAAAAAGTTTATATAGTTGTAATAACTCCCCAATTGCACTCTAAATCTGTTAAACACTATACAATGTAATTTTTTCTTAATTATTGTTTTCTTAATTAATTTTCCTGCCAATGCAAGTACACCAGTCGTAATAAACTAATATTTTTAAAGTTGAACTTAAAAGACTACAGGCTTTAATCATTTAAAATATAGGTTTGATTGTGTATGGGATATTCTTACACAAGACCATCAAAAAATTCTTTACTTATAGCTTATAGTTGGCTGTTACATTAGAAAATTATACGGTTGCCTATACCCCTACTAATTAAAATCGAATAAAACTTTATCTTAAATGTTTAACTTAATGTTTGTTCAATATCATGTCAAAAATAATCACATCTAAAACTACTAATTAAATAACACATGAAATTGTTTGTGGATTTTAATGATCTTATATGTAATTACAAAATATAATGGTGTGTCTACTTGACACCTTTCAAATATGCGAGTATGTATTTGACACCTTTCAAACATGCGAGTGCCTTCATTTGAGTAACATGTAATGTCATTGCCAGCGGAACGCTTAATTTTGATATTGTGTTGTCATATTCAATGCAACAGTATAGAATATTTTTATATAATTATAAACCTGTACTCTGTTATAAATTTACTTATTTCTTTTTCCATGGTCAAAGTTTGTGGAGCATTGTTTAAAGTTTTCAAAGATAATGTATAGTTTGATTTTTCCTTGTGTACAAACATTTAAATGTAATATAATATGTCCTTAATCCATCAAGCATTATGATGATTAAGGAATAGGCATGAGGATCATTAAAAAATAGGGGAACTAGAAACAGGAATTTTTTAAAATATGTAAATATGTGTATGTTTGACCGTATTTTGGTCAAATCACAAATTTGATAGTTGACAATTACTTAATATGTTTTTCGCTTGCTGCTGGTCAGGGCTGGACAGAAACACGTTGACTGTTGTGTAAGAACTAATATTTATTCCATAATTCATTTGATTTATATACAAAAAAGATCATTTATAAAACTATTGATTATGCAAAAAATGTAAAATTAAATGAAAATGCCCTAGTCAATGTGAAAACCGATATACATATTCCGTGTCATCAGTATTAACGGATGTATATGTATATGGAAAAATTGATATATTCCATGTCATAATTTGATATAAGTGTTGTTGTTATAACATTCTCCCCGGCCAAGATGTGAAGATTATCTAGCTTTATACCAGAGCCTCTAGAGGAGTGACTCTGTCTGGTTTATTTTTGGTTGCATCAATTCTTCTTTTGATTGCCACGAAGACTATGAGTATGAGTACGAGCGCAAGGAGCCCATACGTGAGTGCATAGTGGTGCACGTGGTGATGAGATAAGCTTTGTCCTGTATTCATCGTTACTGCCCTTATTCTTTGCTATGTAGTTCTTCGATTCCTTGTACCTTTGACAAGTCTTGAAAGTGATGGGAGTAACCTTGTGGTTGCTTGGTCATTTCTGTTGAGAGATTAAATGTTGGTAGTATTGAGGAGTATACTTTGTGATAGTACGATTGCTTCGCTGGTATGCTTATGGTTCTTCCCTTCAGTGTACAACCAGAGCCTAAGCTTAGAATTCCGCTTCTTGATATCTTTGTAGAAAATGGCTCTTGTTGACAAACGATACTGATCGTACGTTCAGCTGGTACTGAATAAAGCCATCTGTAATCTCTTAGTTGGATCCATGTATCGGGCATGTTGTTCGTCTTCCTTTCGACCACCTCGCATTTGTTATTCACTTTTTCTTGTCGTAGCAGGAGCAGCTCACATAAAACATCATCTTCTTGATTCTGCTGCATAGCCTGGGTTAGCTGGCATATGCTAAAGTCGTTGGTGCTGATACAGTTTTGCCATTCAGAAGTTGTCATTGAAGAATATGTGTGCCGATGCAAATCTGTCACGAGAAGTTCTATTTGTGGCCGTATAAATATAGATGGACTGTTGGGGGTAGGCAGCGGTATGGGCTTATATATTTGGTATATTTCCTTATATACTAATGGCAGCTTCACCTCAAATATCAAATATTTGCCTTGCAGCCTTGTCTTGGCTGTCATTGGCTGGTATAGTGCCAATATGTCATCTGTGTCATCGATATTGGGAAGCATTAGTTCAGGTGGTAGATTTCTCGTCATAAAATCTATTTCTTTTTTCAGTTGTTGTATCGTTAAAAGCCTCGTAGTAATGACTCTATTGTGCGTATCCAATACTGCTTCTATCAGTGTATCTTGAATCTCCTTGATTGCAATCATGCGTTACATTGTATGTATTGATAGAGTTAGAAAGTTGCTTTTTTCATCGTTGCTCTCTAACGCCTCTTCTAACTGATTCTTGAACACAAGCCAAAGCATGTTGACATCTTCTTGTCTATTTTTGAAGACGTTTATAGTCGCATCTATGATTGACGTTTGATTCTTTAATAATGCCGTGAAATGGTTGTTGTTCATCTTGAGTTTTTCTATTTCTGCCTCATAACGTACCGCGGCCCTGTCATCTGGCACCCCAAATAACTCATTGGCTATACTTCCTCCTAAGCTAAAAAGTCCACGTTTGCTTCTTCCAAAACTCACCTTATGGTGGTGAAGCAATTCATCCTTGTGCTCCATTTCTTGTAAAGATTGCTCAAACGATGGTTCTATTAGTCCACATGTATTTTCTCTTGATCTTTTAGCGATACTCGAGTTTGTGAAGTTGTCGTCAGGATATGAACAATATTTAGCTAGTTTGTCTATGGAACGCTTATAGGCAGCCAGTTCTGCATAATAGCTGGTTAGATTGTAATACACTATTATGTTCCAATCGTTGTTTGTAAGTTTGAGCTCTCCAATGGATTCAAAATAGATACCTGGTTGATTTTCGAACGTTGTGATATTGTATGGTAGTGCGCTCGAATTGCAAAAACTAAACGTAATTAGTAATATGAGTAGTGGTGCATAGATCTTCTTGGTAACCCTGGCAACTCGAGACCTACAGACCTTGTGTTGTCCTACCTTGTCGTCGTCTACTGTTACATCTTCATCTGATTTGCTTGTTGGATCTTGATTATCCTCAGTTGGAAGGAGACCTATCTTTGTAATCGGTCTCTTGAAAATGGTGCTTTTTGCACCCTTTATTGATACCACTCTGGTTAGACCATCTGACCCTGGATGAGTATCTGTTATCCTTCCCATTGCCCATTTTGTAGGTGGAAGTTGTTCATCCTTTATTAGAACTAGCTGACCAATCCTGTAGTTTGCTTTTGGTTCTTTCCATTTGTACCTTTGTTGTAGACTGTTCAAGTAATCCTTAGACCATATTTTCCAAAATCCTTGAGTCATCTTTGAAAGTAGAGTCCACCTCTGTTTTGGACTTATGTTGGTTTTATCTGACTCAGGGGGTTAAATTAGTGGTCTCCCGATTAAAAAATGTCCAGGTGTCAAAGCATCAAAATCATCTAAATCGCTTGACAGTAAAAGAATCGGTCTGGAATTTAAACATGCTTCAATTTGTGATAATACGGTGCTGAACTCCTCGTAGGTCAGTGTTGTTTCACCGATCACTTTCTTTAAGTGGCCTTTCGTTGATTTGACTCCAGATTCCCAAATGCCTCCGAAGTGGGGACTACCGGGCGGGATGAAATGCCAGTTTGTTCCATAGTTATCTGCTTCCTGAGCTGCGTTGTTGTTTGCTTGTTGTATAGCCACCTGTAGCTCCTTACTTAGTGCGTTCCGAGCTCCAACGAAGTTGGTACCGTTATCACTGTATATGTTTAAAGGCGTTCCCCTTCTTGAAGTAAATCTTCTAAATGCTGCTGTTGTTAGGTCACTCACCAGTTCCAAGTGAATTGCTTTCGTAGAGAAACAAATGAACAATGCGACATATCCCTTGTAGGACTTGTTTCCTCTTCCTTTGGATACACGAATTGCAAATGGACCCGCGTAGTCAATGCCGGTATTAGAAAATGGGGCAGAAGGAGTGACTCTAGCTTCCGGTAACATACCCATTAACTATTCTGATGCTGCTCTTCTGAATCGAAAGCATTTTACACAATTGTGGATTGTTGTGCGTACTAGACGTTTACCATCCAAAATCCAATATTTTGAACGTATTTGTGCTAGAGTTGCTTGTATGCCTCCGTGTAATACAAGACGGTGTGCTTCAATTGTGATTAGGTTTGAGTAAATATGATTTTTTGGTAGAATTAGCTGATGCTTTTGATCATACTTAAGTTGAGATTTTTGTAATCTACCGCCGACCCTCAGCAAACCATTTTCGTCCATGAATGGATTTAGTAATGATAGTTTGCTGTTTTTTCTGGCTTTACTCGTTGATTTGAGGAGTTTAATATCTGCGGCGAATTCCGAATCTTGTATTGTTTTTATGATTACATTGTGTGATCTGGTTAGTTCATCTACTGTTAGAAAACTGGGTATCTCTCCAGGAACTTGACGTATTCCATTTTTAATGATAGTAATAAATCTGTAGCAATACGCTATAGTTCTTTTGATTTTAAGAGCCGATGAAAATCGTGAAAAAAGTATGAACTCTGGTTGAGGAGGTGCGTTGATAAATAAGCAATTTGTTTTTAGTTCCTCAAGCGCTAATGGATAATTTGAGTTTTTTAACCAGCTTGGTCCTTCCCACCAAAGTTTATAGTTGCGCAAGTTTTGTGCGTTCATGCCACGTGAAGCTACATCTGCGGGATTATAACTGGATTTTACATAATACCACTGACTTGGTTGCATAAGCGACTGAATTTCCGCTATTCTGTTACCCACAAAAGTTTTGTATTTACTGGGATCGCCTTTTATCCATCCAAGCGTTATCATCGAATCCGTCCACGCATAGGTAGTAGCGTGTTCCAAATCCATAGCATCTTGAACTGTTTTTAATAACTTTGCCAATAGTACGGCACCGCATAATTCCAACCTTGGTAACGATATTCTGTTTTTTATATGAGCGACCTTGGTCTTTGTGGTCCCATATGTTACTGTTTTAAGTTTAAACGTTTTGATTTCTTCTTTTGGTGATTCTCTCCACAGGAGCCGTTGATAGTTTTGATCTTCTTCATTGATTATGATCTGGCGGAACATCTTCTCTATGTCGGCTTTAATGACGAATTTATGTTTTCTCCATCGCATTAGAATTGATATTAGATCCTGTTGTAACGTTGGACCGTTTAGCATTAAGTCATTCAATGATGCACCGGATGTTGTTTTTGCCGAACCATCGAACACGACTCTAAGTTTTGTAGTCGTGCTGTCTGATTTCATCACTGCGTGATGTGGTAGATAATATGCTACAGTTGAGGCTTCCTCATCTTTTAGCATCTCCATTTGACCAAGTTGTTCATATTCACGCATAAAGTCTGTATAGCTTTTTCTGAGATTTGGTTCTCTTGACAACCTTCTTTCGACTTGAAGGAACCTTGCTATTGCCATGCGTTTAGAATCTCCCAAATGTATAGCTGGATCCTTTTGAAATGGGATACGTAATTCGAAGCGCCCATTGTTCAGTCGCCTGTGCGTGTCACGAAAGAATTCTTCACACTCCTTCTCTGGCTTTGTGTGAATGCGTGGGGGATGCATTTCTTCTAACTCCCAAAATTTTTTTTGTTGTTCATCTATCTCAGCCGATGAGACGTGTGAGTTGTATTTTAGCTCTGTTGTCTTGTTGGGTGTAGATATTCTTCCTAAAATTACCCATCCGAATTCCGTGAGCTGTGCTGCTGGTTCGTTTTTATTTCCTTTGATGCACTGTGGCTTCAAGATCTGCGTGTAATAATCTGCACCCAGTAGTATATCAATCGGTGCGGGAATGTTGTAGTTTGGATCGGCCAATAGCAGCTCATTCAAATGTTCCCATTTTTCAGACATAAACGGTTTTTCTGGCAGATTTTTGCTTATTTTGGTTAGTACTAGAGCTTCAATTTCTATTGAAAATGTTGACGGATATCTTGGTTGTAGGTTGATATTTACAATACTATTGACTCTGCCAGCAACTTGTCCGCCTACACCATGGACCTCTGCACTGATTTTACGACCTAATAGATTTAAACGTTGTTTGGCTTCTGTTGTTATAAATGATGTTTGTGAGCCGGTGTCGATCAGCAATCTTAAAAGCTCCTCCCTTCCATCAAACCTTGTGGTTTTGACAAGGGCGGTTGCTAAAAGTGTTGTCTCATGCGTTTTCATCGCACTGTTGGTTGAAATGCTTCTTGAAGTTGTAGTTGTAGACTGCTTTGTATGAAGTAGACTGTGGTGCTTGCCATTGCATTCTTTACATCTTGATTGAATATAACATTGTTGAAAATTGTGTCCAGTGGCTAGGCACCTTCTGCATAGATCATGTAAGTTGACAAGCTGTATTCGTTCTATGTGACTCATTTTGTTAAACTTGTGACAGCATTCTAGATTATGATTTCCTGAACACAAGATGCACGATTGATTTTTTACTATTGTTGCACTGAGTGCTTGTTGTTTATGGCGAATGCCATCGTTTGCCGGCGTTAATTTTGGTAGTCGTAAGGTTTCTAGCAGTTGATATCGCTGTTCCAGAAACTTGAGAAGTCCGTTGGTAGATTGAATCTCCTTTGGATTTTCTAATGACATCTCATATGATTTAAGAGTCTCGTTGTCAAGTTTTTTTTGTTAGAAATGGAACTAGCCAGGCACCCCAGGTCGCAATGTCGACTCCTAAGTTCTTTATTGCATGTAAATTTTCCCTGACGGTGTCATGCAATATTCTAATTGTAGATGCTGCTTCTTGTTGAATATTGTGTAGGGCAAAAATAGCGTTAATATGGTTGTTTACTAGCAACCTTTTGTTTTGATATTTGTTGCCTAGTATTTCCATAGCGCTTTTATAATTGTCTCCTATTGGCTGCAAATGTTGGATGATTTTGCTCGCTGCTCCCTCCAAATGTGTTTTGAGATACATGATTTTGTGTGTATCTGTTAGACTGTCGTTTTGATCTACCAATTTTGAGAACAGTTCATGGAACCCAACCCAATCTTGATAGTTCCCATTGAACTTTGGTATCTATATTTCCTTTAACCTGTAATTTTTTGATTGCTGATTGTTGGTGTGTGTCTCACTTGTTTCAAGCGTCTTATGTACCGCTTGTTGTAGCTTAGCAGTACATTCTTCTGCACGGCTGCTAATCTCGAAGTAAATGTTGTTTTTAAAATAGTCTTGTTGTTCTAAGTCTTCTTCAGTTGTCTCTAGCAGTATTTCTTCGTGCAGCTCATCTATTTTTTTCATCGTCGTATTTAGTTGTTTACTTTTTTGTCTCAGGTATTCAGCTTCTTTTCTGGTGTTTATGAGGCCGTATGCTTGAATGATGATGTTCTCCAAGTGATTTATTTTTATTAACTGCTTTCTGAGGAGCTTTTCCTTGGGAGCATCGCTGTTAGCTTGAATCGTTGGGATTACCAACTTGGATGCAACTTTTTGTTGTGCCGTAGTTGTGCTGGCTGTATGAGTGCTTTCGATATCCAACTCATCCAGTTCTGCTAGCTTAGTTGTTGTTGCTATCGGCAGTTTTTCAATTGGTTTGTCATCTGCTACTTTTGTAGTTGGAGTTGTTGCAGCAGTTTTTAGCTTATAGTTGATCTCAGCTGTTATAGTATCACAAGCACGTTTTATCTGTTTGCGTTCTTCTATGTAAGGCAAGTTGTCTATGCCTTCGTAGTAAATTAATAACTTGTCGTTGTCTTTATATCTTGTGTAGATATCCGCGACATCTTCTCTTCTTTTTTCCAGGTGGGCCTTCGTTTCCCGGGCAGCTGGATCCTTCCTTATATTTGAGATTAGTCTTTGTATCTGTTCGCCCAGATCACTTTGTTGTTTTAATAATTTCTCCATAATAAATTTTTGTTATTGTTGTTGTTGTGGAGCGTTTCACCTAGCGTGATTCTTTTTCTCGAAGGACCAATGTTTGACCGTATTTTGGTCAAATCACAAATTTGATAGTTGACAATTACTTAATATGATTTTCGCTTGCTGCTGGTCAGGGCTGGACAGAAACACGTTGACTGTTGTGTAAGAACTAATATTTATTCCATAATTCATTTGATATATATACAAAAAAGATCATTTATAAAACTATTGATTATGCAAAAAATGTAAAATTAAATGTAAATGCCCTAGTCAATGTGAAACCGATATACATATTCCGTGTCATCAGTATTAACGGATGTATATGTATATGGAAAAATTGATATATTCCATGTCATAATTTGATATAAGTGTTGTTGTTATAACAGTGTATGTATATGTTCGGCGTTATTCCAAAAATGTATATTGCAACTTTCGGTACGAATGGAAACACTGGTGTATGATCAACTATCGCGCCACTTAACAGAAGCCAAATTTAATATAAATTAATCTTTTCATGAACAAAACATAAATTTGGCAGATGCAATTAATTGCAACTGTTCAAAGAACTAGAAATTCGCGGTTATATTATGTCATCGAACCTGGATTCCAATGGAATGAAGTGACATATTTCAACAACTTAAACGCTCATCTGCTTAAAATTATATCAGTAATCCTGAATAACCGATACGGTGACAACAAATTTTATCCGTTCAAAAAAAAGTTAGACTAACCATCAGGGATTTTTTTCAAAAAATTAAAAATATTTTATTGTTTAAATTCCCGCTCGAAATGATTGAAGGTGATGAAAAGAGCATATTAAGCAAGAAATCATCGGTTGGTTCCATATGAAAAGAGCTGTTAGATAGGAAATTTCGTATTTAAAAATTCGCGGTTATATTATGTCATCGAACCTAGATTACAAGTGAATGAGGCGATATATTGAAACAACATAAACGCTCATCTGCTTAAAATTACATTTTTTTTCTCTCTTTCTCTCTCTCTCGGCACTATATCTCATCAAGGAATTTATCCGCCTCAAATGAGATTTCATAATCATATTTTCATTTCGGATTATGAGTGATTAAGTTATTGATTCTAAACCAGCCGTGAAATTGTTTCCTTGCCACCACCGGATATCGATCCCGGCACCTCTGAATACTATTAAAGTTAGCCGAAAGTTTCCAGTCGAAAGATAAAAAAATCGATAATGCAGACAGTGTCTTCGCCTTCTCAGCCGAAAGTGTATAAATACGTCACCGTTGATCAACATCCTTCAGCCGAAAGTCATCAGCCGAAAAATTTATTTCAACAACATATAAACTGAAACCAATTTGAATGTATAATTAAGTTTCTTCTAAAACCTAATCCTATTTAAAATTGTAAAATATAAATATTTAAATCAATCAATCATAATTTAAAAAAACATTATTTTTAACCTTGCTCCAAATGGGCATAAAATATGGTAGGGATGCCACTATGGCCATTTGATATGTCATAATGTTGGTCAACTTCCGCCTAACTGTGGATAAATTCTGAAGAGGATAAAGGAATGTAATTTAGGAAAATTTCGATAATTCAATGTATCGAGCATTTAATGACATGTCGTTCTAGGTTAAAATACCATGTCATTGATGTCACTATGGTCATTTGATAGGCCACCATTGGCCGATTCGGCTACCAGAAAAATTTCTGAAGATGATACAGTGGTGTAATTTAGGAAAATTCCGCTAATTCAATATATCGAAAATGCCATTATACGACAGGCCATTCAACACTCGATATATTGAACTAGCAAAATTTTTCTAAATTACACCCCTGTATCCCCTTTAGAATTTTTGTGGTGGCCGAATCGGCCTTTCAAATGACCATATTGACATCAATGACATGGCATGTTAACCTAGAACGATAGGCTGTTTAATGCATTTTTGATATATTGAATTAGAGAAACTTTCCTAAATTACACCCCTGTTTCCCCTTTAGATTTTTTCCACAATTATGCCGAAGTTGACGAATATTATGATATAGTAAATGGCCATAGTGGCATCCCTACCATATTTTATGTTCATTTGAAGCAAGGTTAACAATATTTCTTTTTGAATTGTGATTGATTGATTTAAATATTTGTATTTCACATGTTTGAATAGATTTAGGTTTTACAACAAACTTCGCATCAGAATAAACTTAAATTGGTCTTTCTTGATGTATTGTTGAAATAAATTTTTCGGCTTAGTTTTGGCTGAAGAATGTCGATCAACGGTGACGTATTTATACACTTTTGGCTGCGAAAGCGAAGACACTGTCTGCATTATCGACGTTTTTATCTTTCGGCTGGAAACTTTCGGCTAACTTTAATAAGGTGACCTCTGGTCGCTGGAGCACTCATGCTGACCACATTGCCACCGGAGCGGCACTTAATGTTTTGATAAAATTGACTTTTTACCAAGACGTTGGAACTTGGAAGTTTGGTTTCGAACTAATAAAATATTGAATTATTTATCTTTAAAAGTTTGGTCGTCTCATCAGACTACAGTAACCAAACTACTTAAAATTACATCAGTAATCTTGAATAACCGATAAATACCGAATCAGTGACAATAAATGTTATCAGTTCAAAAAAAGCAAGTCTAACCATCAGGGATCAGGTTCTATACATTTCTGTTATCATGCAGAACTGTTCAGAACTGTTGAGAACAACGATATTACAAAAATTTTTATTAAAAAAAAAAAAAAAAAAAATTTATTTTTAATTTTACAAAATTTGACTTAAACTTTCTCGATCTCGAACAACTGGTTTTTTGACAAAAATGTGTCTAAAATTCCTGACTAACTAGATTTATGGTTAGTTGATGCTAGTTACTGATAGATATCTCTATAATATTCACAAATCACAATTATGTTAGATGTTCATTCCAAACTGCAAAATTATTTCAGCTTTGTAAATCTCCAGTAAGAAATATTTTGGTGTTTGATAAATCTTAATTTATTTAGCAAATTTTAATTAAACATCAGGTGCGGTTTCTTATGTGTCATCTATAAACAGCTAGTAATTGAAAATTTAAACAAATAAAATCAGCGTGATGCTCACAGTATGTATACGTTAATTTTAGACTAAATCCATGTTTTGTATTTTCAAAGATGTGCACAACAGGCGGCATTTAACGGGAAATCTCATTCATAGCTTCGAATTTACCCTCGTGTGCGACGTTTTGATTATCGATAAAACTTAATTACATTTTATTTGTTTTTGTAAATACATCTTGATGAACTCGATTCCGGCTAGAATTTAAATTTCGTTTAAGGCAGCGTTGGATGCAAACAATTTTTTGACGTGAATTATGACGTCTTTAAATTTGTTGTCATATGGAATGATGAACATTATAAAAACAGAGATTTCAGGGGATAGAACCTTCAAAATTGAAAAAAAAAATTCAAAGATTTTTTTTTAATGGAATAAAAAGGGATATCTTTTAATTAAACTTTCCATTGACATTTTATTTAACTGAAATTACAAAAATAATCTTTTTAGATTTTTTTTAGCCCAAGGTCGTCTGCTACAAGGGTTTTCCAAAAACACTGAAAATTCGCGGCGTGCATCATAACTACTCTCAGAAACGTTTGATTAAAAAAAAACGGGGTTTTATTCAACATTAAATCGCCCTTGGAATGAACTAAAAGAAAAAAAAATTGGTTGGAAAAATAAAAAAATGGCGGCATTTTTGTTCCCCCCCCCCCCCCCCAAGATTGGGGTTCAAGATTGATCTCTCCAAAACACAAAAAGTTACTTGCAGCTGGCCAATACTCAAACTGTGAATTTTACTCAGGAAGGGAACCAACGTAATGGCCAACTGATCCTAACAAAATCCCAGATCTAATAGATTTCTATATCACTAAAGGCATATCAGAACGCTACATCGTCTTAGAAAATGATGAAAATCTAACATCTGATCATTCTCCTGTTATTGTGACGGTTAGTCTCTGGAAAGCAACAAAAGGGTTAAAACGACCAAAACCGCAGATCCCCCGTTAAAAACAAACGTTGTTAATTGGGCTAAAAGTGCGAAAGATAAAACTGACCTGTTTGCTTCACACCTTGAAGAAAAATTTCAACCTCTAGATCAGCAGACCAGTGACGAAAACACTGCTGATACGCCCAGAATATCTGAAAAGAACTAAAAGCTGAAATTAAGAACGTAAAAGTAAAGAAAGCTCCTGGTTATGATCTGATAACAGGGTAAATAATAAAGGAGCTGTCTGAAAAAGGTACCCGTCATTACTGCTCATAATCAATGCGATTCTCAGGAAAAATCATGTGCCAATGCAGTGGAAAGTAGCAGAAGAAGTAATGATTCCGAAACCAGGCAAGCCACCGAATGCTAGAAAATCTTACCGGCCAATTTCACTTCTACCGACACTACCTGAAATTGTTTCAGAGACTGTTGCTCAAAATATTGAAAAGAACCATAAAATAGAGAAACCTTATCCCAGAATATCAGTTTGGTTTCAGAGAGAAACACTCAACTATTGAGCAGGTTCATAGGCTTACAGATGTCATTGAAAATATATTAGAAAGGAAAAAGGTTTGTTCTAGTATCTTCCTAGATGAGGCGCGTGCCTTCGATAAGGTGTGGCACAGAGGTTTACTTTCCAAACTACATAGAGATTTACCAAACCAATATTATATGATTTTAAAATCATACGTAGAAATCGCCACTTTAGGGTGAAATATGAAGATGAATATTCCGAGTTAAAAAAGATTTCGGCAGGAGTCCCGCAGGGTAGTGTTTTAATATCAAATATCGAATATCGCAAAATGTATTGGCTTCTCGGGAAAAATTCGGAATTGTCAACCGAAAATAAATTGCTTTTGTATCAACAGGTGGTAAAGCCTGTTTGGACTTACGGAATACAGCTGTGTGGATGTACAAAGAAAACCAACACAAAATAATACAAACTTTTCAAAACAAAGTGCTACGTGGTATAGTTAACGCTCCGTGGTACATTAGGTGTGATGACCTTCATAGAGACCTTAATATCCCGATGGTTCATGTTGGACACTTCACATGCAGTAAGACGATTGCAGAGAATGAAACCAATTGATTTAATGGATCAAGGACACCAGAGCAAAGACTATACTTCAGTAAATAACCTATAAATGGAACTGGTTAATGGGCCTCTTCTCATTCACAAGTGACTAAATTAAGAAAGAAAAATAACTAGATGAATTGTATTCAGTTGTAATAATTTAAATAAAAAAAATAAAAAAAAAAAAGGCGTATGCCAGCGCCACCCATGTATGAACTACCGCCGTACGAGATTGTTTCAGCAAAACAGCAATGTGAATATTGCTCTTCTGGACGCCGGTAGATCCGGCCTCTTCTATCACTACCATGTAGACATATTCTGCACTCTTCAGTGAATATATCGCGCCGCCAACGCTCGATGCTCCAATTGATGTGTTCGCGACCAAATTAGAGTTGCTCTTTGCGGTGGCGTGTTTACAATTTTGAGCCCCTAGTGGCCGTCTTGGAGTGAGGTTGGCTTCCTTCAAGTGTCTTCTTACTGTCCATTGAGATCTCAATTTCACAGTGAATTTAGGACGATAAATCGATCGTCCCTCTAAGATGAACACCGATATCGGCTGGTTTATGTGATCTCCGATTGAAAGTCCCAGTTTCCTGGGATTGTATTTTGCTTTTAAACTTTGCGATATATCTCCAATGACAGTAAACATAATTTCATGATATGTGGAAGTCATTAAAGAATTTTTAAAGTTAAAATATTTGATACCAAGGAAACCGCCATCTCAGTATAACGAAAATAATTCCAATAAAATCTACTATATTCTACATCATGATGCCGTAAACACAGTTAGGTACAACCACTAAATTTTAAGTCGTATTTGACATTTCTCAACTATTGCATATGAAGAGATATTTACCGAACTTACAAACGATTTTGATAAGTAAGTATATAGAAAATGCTACAAACTTCTATGAAAACAACCAAAAATTAATTATAATATGCAATAAACTAACCAATAAAAACCAACAGAACCAACAAATTGTTGAAATAGGGAAAAATAAATAAAAATATGATGTATACAGCACTTGTGACAGCGTTAATAGTGCTTTGATTTTAAGCCGATTTCTTACTCATCGTTTGTCGTGGCCAGCTCTCGGCTAAAAATTTAGAACAAATTTACAAATCTTGAAATTAAAAAGAAGATTAAATACTTGTGGAGCTATACAATTTTCTCGGACTATCCGAAAACTATTACAACTTGTATCAGGTCTACGCGTATATTGAAATAAGTGCAGTTAATAACCGGCACAAATTTACAATTAAGCTTCAATCGCCCTACTAATACAGTCAACTCTCCTATAACGCGGTATTTTTATTACGCGATTTCCATATAACGTGCAGTGAAAACTGGAACTGTAACCTATAACGCGACTCGATCTCCGTATAACGCGCTTTTCGTACAAGGTCTTTCCAACAGTTCAGATGACGTGAACATTTATTTTTTGTGCCGCAATCGAATCTGCAAATATGTATACAGCACGAAACGATTATTTTATACATCCCTATGTACATGACAACGGCTCCCCGAATTAAAAAAGGCCGACTTAAAAATGGCGTTTTTATTAAATTGTTTTTTTAATTGTAAAATTGACTAATGGTACTCTCTATTGGACATGTAATTCCAAACCATTCAAAATGACATGTCTTAAAAAAGGTCCCATTTTTTCATATAAAAACACCATTTTTAGGTCAACCTTTTTAATTTCAGCCTTTTTTTTAATTCAGAGAGCCCATCACAACATATCACCCCAATTTTGTTTATTGTTTTATCACTACACACTAGAAAAATAAAATAAAATTAACACACACATGCATCACACATGCGAAAGATATATGTACAGGAATTTTTTTTATTCCATTTCTTTTTTTACGCGATGATACGTTCCAGCCGTGTAATAAAAACCAACGTAAAACAACCACGTAAAACCGTGTAAAAAAACTGTGTAAAAAGGACATTGAGTACATAGAAAAAGGCCGTAAAGTTCTAGAAAAAAAATTTTTTTTTTGTTTTTCAAAGCAGTATTGTTCAAAACAAAACCGCGTAAAAACAGAATTTGTACATCCTTTTATATTTAGACACACAATTGTTGTGTATTGTTTTGTTACTGCTGTCTCGAAAAAAGAAGTTGAAGTATGAATCTAACCTTATGTTTCTTATATAAACTCAATTATATAAAGGAACGAAGAACTTTATTTTTCCACTGTAGAATGAGCACTGCAGAACATTCAAGGTAAGTAAAATGTCTGATAAAAGCGGAAAACAGTTACAGCGCATACCCAATAGAATTCCTTAACTTTTTCCTTACAGAAAAGTATGAAAAAAAAAAAATTTTCTCAAGTTTTTTTTTCATACTTTTCTGTAAGGAAAAAGTTAAAGGAATCCTATTGAGTATCCGCTGTTAAAAAGAAAAAGTATAACTCTTGTGGAGAAATTTTCAATTTAAATTCGTTGTAATGGAGAAAAACTATCTTCTGTTGCGAAATCGTTAAATTTGAGTAAATCTTCAATTCGGACTTTGAGAAGAAAAATGATAAGAAAATTAGATAAACTATTGCAGATGGTTGTCCCTTAGGCGCAAAGTACCCGTATAGAAAACGTTATTATGGTATAAATGGAACGAGCATTAATGATGTGGTTGGAAGAATATATAGCCAAAAAGATAGCTGTGTGTGGAAATCTGATTAAGCGGAAAGCACTTCAAATTGAACATTTTAAAGGAATAGGCAACTCTTCTCCAGAGCATCGCAGTCACACATTTACTGCAAGCGCAGGATGGCTAGACAAGCTAAAAAAGGTATTCCTTGCACACCATCAAATTTCAAGGAGAACATGGTTCAGCTGATATCAAAGCTGCCGAAAAATTTAAAAAGGAGCTCCCAGAAATTGTCGATAAATAGGGATATGACGCACCTCAGATTTTTAATGCGGACGAGACAGCATTGTATTGAAAGAACCTTCTATCTCATTGGCTCCACCTTTGTACCACCACATATCAAAAAGTTTTGTCAAAAGTGATGGACGAATTCGTTCGGTCATCGTATGGTCAGGATTGGTCACTAGTTTTTATCGTTTGGTCACTTACGATTAAATGGTAAATAAATAATGAAAAATTCAAAAAAAAATCCCGGGTAGCATCTCATTGAAAGAAAATCAAACCGTTTTTATCAAATTTCGTTAGGTAATCGTAAGGTCAGGATTGGTCACCACATTTTGGCGTTTGGTCATCAACGGGTCAGTTTTTATTGCGAAAAAACAATTTCAAAATTGTAGTAATTCAATAAAATCAGGTTCGTCGCTTATTTGGGAATTTCATTTTACAAAATTAATAAAAAAATCCAATTGGAATATACCATTTAGATAAATATATTTCTTTTTTCAAAAGATTGTATCTAAAGTGGAAGACATAAAGATATAATCAATTCAATTTTATGGTTCTTCATATTTTGTTGAGGATTGATCACTAGTTGTTTTCGTTTGGACATAATGATTTATTGCAAAAATTCTTGAAAACTAATAATTTCTACATGATTTTAAGTGTTCTTCGAAGCTGGAAACTTCACCAATACTAATAATTTTATAAGTCCAACGGTTGGAATCGGTTGGTCGACTGTCATTGAGGATTGGTCACTAGTTTTTTTCGTTTGGTCATCCCAACATAATGATTTATTGCGAAAATTCTTGAAAAACTAATAATTTCCACATGATTTCAAGTGTTCGAGGCTGGAAGCTTGGCTAATACTAATAATTTTGTAAAATCGACGTTCGGGGTAGAAAATTTGACCAATACTAATAATTTGATAAATCCAACGGTCGGAATCGGTTGGTTGAAAGTCATTGTGGATTGGTCACTAGTTTTTTTTGGTTGGTCATCCCAAGATAATGATTTATTGTGAATATTCGTTAGACTCAAAAATGTTCTTTAATTCGGATTGTTTTAGTCTGGAAAGTTTGAGAATCCTATTGTATTTTTATTTATTTGTGGTAAATGTTAGAAAGATTTAAATCTAATTAATGTTAAATTGATTTTATTACACTTTTGATTAATTCGACCAAACGATTTCGACCGTTGGACTTATAAAATTATTAGTATTGGTCAAGTTTCCAGCCCCGAAAACTTGAAATCATGTAGGAATTATGAGTTTTTCAAGAATTTTCACAATAAACCATTATGGTGGGATGACCAAACAAAAAAACTAGTGATCAATTCTCAATGACAGTCGACCAACCGATTCCAAACGTTGAACTTATAAAATTATTAGAATTGGTCAAGTTTCCAGCCCCGAACACTTGAAATCATGTAGAAATTATGAATTTTCAAGAATTTTTGCAATAAATCATTATGTCCAAACGAAAACAACTAGTGATCAATCTTTAACAAAATATGTAGAACCATAAAATTGAATTGATTATATCTTTATGTCTTCCACTTTAGATACAATCTTTTGAAAAAAGAAATATATTTATCTAAATGGTATATTCCAATTGGATTTTTTTATTAATTTTGTAAAATGAAATTCCCAAATAAGCGACGAACCTGATTTTTTTGAATTACTACAATTTTGATTTAATTTTTTCGCAATAAAAACTGACCTGTTGATGACCAAACGCCAAAATGTGGTGACCAATCCTGACTTAACGATTACCTAACGAAATTTGATAAAAACGGTTTGATTTTCTTTCAATGAGGTGCTACCCGGGAATTTTTTTTTCGAATTTTTCATTATTTATTTACCGTTTAATCGTAAGTGACCAAACGATAAAAACTAGTGACCAATCTTGACCAAACGATGACCAAACGAATTCGGCCATCACTTTTGACAAAACGTTTTGATGGGGTGCTAGAAAGGTGTAGCCCATCTCATACCTACAATTCAACAAATGAAAAATGAGCATCAGGGTTTTAAGCTCTAAACAACGTATAACTCTACACATGTGTAGCAATCTGTCAGGAAATTTATTAATGAAACCCATGATCATAAATTTTTCTTCAAATCCTCGAGCCTTCAAAAATATTAACATATCTGAGTTGCCCGTATTTTGGCGAGCGAATAAAAAAACGTGGACGACTCAAGAATTATTTAGGGATTGGTGTTATAATTGCTTTATTCCTCAAGTGGAAAGGTTTATGGTCGAAAAAAACCTTAGTATTAAAGTTTTATTGAACGTTGATAACGCCAGTAGTCATAGTAAGGAGTTGAATCACCCAAATGTGAAAATTCTTTATTTTCCTCCTAACTGCACTTTATTATTACAGCCGCTGGATCAAGGAATTTCATCCGAACTTTCAAAATGTTTCACATACCGAAATTTTTTGAAGCCATTTTCAACAGATTAGAAGGTCAAGAAGGTAAAATGCTTCTTGAAATTTGGAAAGAATTTACTATTTTAGATTGCACTCGGATTGTTTCATTAGCATGTACAGAAATTAAACAGCAAACACTTAATGCATGTTGGAGACCTTTGTTACCTCAAACGGTTCAAGAGGGAAACGATATTTTTGATCCAAAAGCAGAAATTGTACAGATTGCTTCTACTTATGGCAACGAAGGATTTGCAGATATACACGACAAAGATATAGAAGACCTACTTCAGGAAATAAGTTTGAATCAGGAAAAATTGACAGAATTAATTGATGAGTCTACCTCCAATGCATTTTTGGAGGAAGACACTAATAACGAGTTTGTTTCAAACTTCAGTTATGATTTAAAAAAAGGACTAGAATTGGCTAAAGAATTAGAATTAAAGGCTAAAGAAGAGCCAATTAACCCAAAATGACCCTTCAACCATACGCAGTGGGAAATTTAAAAGAGAATTTCAAAATTGCTTTGCTCCATATAAAGAGGTTTTGGAAGACCTACAAAACTTCATGTGAAACCCAAGAAGAAAATTTCCAAAGTGAGAAGGATTTTCAGCCAATTAGGAAAAAAAAGTTAGAAGGCTAATATTTGACAGTGATGATGAATAATAACACAATTTGCAATGTATAATTTTAATTTTTTGTTGGGAATAATTTTTTTAAGCATTTTTGTTAAAAAATGCAATATGGTTTCGGGTTGCCGTCTGTCCGTCCGTCCGTCTGTGTCTACTATAACTTGAGAACGGATAAAGATAATAACCTAATTTGTTCACTAAAAGTTTAAGCAATTCATGGGAAAATGCCCTATTGATTTGGATATTTCTGTGTTCAGGGTGTTCGGAGATATGTAGGGTTTTGTTAACCCCCCTCCTTAAAATAGATAGAATTTTTTTATTTTCTATACTATTTTGATTTCATAGAGCATGTCAATGTGGAATAAAAATATATCTCGTGTGGATGTGGCTTTATGTGGATGGTGTGGTTATGGGGGTGGAAGGAGTGGTGGTATGGGGAGTGCAGGGGGCGGATGGGATGAGGTGTTTTGGGTTTGGTGTAAGAATTGGGATTTGATGGATGAGGGTTTGTGTGGTGTGTGTCGGAGTGGGGATGGAGGTGGTGTTGATATGGATAATGCGGTATAGGGTAGTGCGGGTGAGATGAGTTTTAGGGGTTGAATAGTGGGTGGGGGTGGTAATAATTTTTAAGTGTGTTGGTTGATTGGGGTAGGTTGAGTTATGGTGTATTGTGGTTGGTTGGGCTGGGTGTAAGGGAGGTTAGGTGGGTGTGGGTGGGCGTGATATTTGAAACACGCAAATCACACATCACATCTTTATAGACAACAAAAATGCTTAAAGAGTTCTTAATAATTTTATGAGATATGAATTATATGCAATAAATTTAGATTAAATATCTGTATAAATTATATATTCTTTGTCGTTTTATAAAATTCATTCTTGAACCCTATTAACTACAACCTGTTGTGTTTCGAGAATGCAGTTTTTTATATAGGTTTATTTGTGTACAATTTGTTTATTTCGAAAATTCCATACAACGCGGTACGAATTCATTCAATTTAAATTAGTTCTCAGTTTCTTATAACGCGTTTTTCATATAACGCTATGTAAGTTAATATGATTTTTTCTTATTTCTATGTTTCTCAATGCGATTTACATAAAATGCAATTAATTACAATCGAGTCAATATAACGCGGTTTCCATATAACGCGTTACGAATTAATCGCGTTATACTAGAGTTGACTGTAATCTACAACGGTTACTTAATAAGAAATCAATCTAAAACTGTAGTAAAGTTTAACATTTACAGTGCAACCTCTTTTATCCGGAATGATTGGGACAAACAATTCCGGATAAATGATTTTTCCGGATAAAAGATTTTTTTTAATAATTTCATAGTAAAACAGCATATTTTTATATTTTTTAAGCTTCAGTGTCATTTATTAAGATTTTAAATTTATTTTAGTTAATTACATAGTAAAAAAATTATTTCATTTTTGGAAAATAAGGTGAAAATGAAAGAATACGAAAAAAAACTTATTCCGGATAATAGATTTCCGGATAAAAAAGGTTTCTATGTATTGTAATTTGTTAAACTATATTTATTCACACACAAAGTTGAGTTTTAAAGCGAATTTTTACTTGTTAAATTTTAGTTTCCATTTTATTTTATTCTTATTGTCCAGCCTAATTAGTTCTTCAAATTTCTTGAATTGTCGTCGATATTGACTTAAAGGAACATTACCTCTCCTCTAAGCTTTTTGCAAACCGTATAGGAGTGAAAAATGTTTTTTTATTTTTTTTAATCCACCTAAACGGGTTGTCTGGTCTGCTGTTTTATTTTGGTAATCAATCACTTCATTTTAAACAAAACTTCATTCATCATTTATTTTATGTTTCGTTGATGATTTTTAATGATTGAGAGTGGGTGACAAACAGACGCCGGCTAAAATGGTTGTTATTGTTTGATATACCGCTTCAGCTTCACCAATTTTACCACTACATTTTGGAGAGCTTTTTGATCATCTTTTTGGGTAACCGGCGTCATTCTTGACGGTTTTGGCATTCAGGAAGATCGCCGCGATTCATCCTATCGTATTTGTATTGTGTTTGTTTCAAAGTCAGAGGGTTTATCCTTTATCTGCTGGGATATAAAAATAATTCAGTTATTAACCATTGATGGTGTTTGCAAAATCCAGCTCCTGACGGGCGGTATAGTAATGATTTTATTGAAACATAATCTTGAACCACGCGATATAATACACCGCAATAAAAATTTACATAGACATCTCCATATCATCATTTTCTCAACAACAAATTTTACAACTAATTAAATATTCTGCACAGGGATAAATAATATTTTGTATAATAAATTTTAAACCGACCTAAAACTAATTAATATTCAAATACAATTGAATAACTTGACATTTACCCTAGTTACTGCCTTAAATTAATGATGGTTTTTATGTAACATATTCTGGTACTATATACCCTGCTCTCTTACATAATTCCACAACATCTAGAACATTTGTAAACATCAATCATCATTTCGTATAATATTTGGTCGTTTCCTGTACCAACCTCCCCCAATAACATAACGTTTTATTTCTTAAGGATTTTATATGGCAAAAATATTCTTCACTTGAAGAATGAGAAAAAAATGGTTTTGTACCAAAAAACCAAAAATGAAATAACAAATTTGTCTGAAAATAGAACGAATGCTAGTAAAATGTGTTCTTTTCGAGAGATATTGTAGCATTTAAAAATTTTCCAGAACTTCTGTAAATTAATATACAAATTGGGATGAACAATAACATAAATTTCTTTCATCCTAATACCATTTATTTAAAATTATTATTTTAAGTAATTTCTAGAAAGTTGTGGTACACAAAAATGGAAATGGTAAAGCCACAAGAATTTGTCCCTAAGTCTGTTTAGTATTATATTTTGTAAAACTATATAGATACATAAAAAGGCAAAATGTTTATGGCATTATAGATACTGGAATGTCTCTTTAAATTATTTAATAAATTTTATAAGAAAACCTATATAAATTTATAAATTATTTTTGAATAAATAATATTAAAATGTTGATATACATAAATAAAATGGTAAATTGTGGTTAGCTACTTTCACAAATAATATTTCAGTTTATAGCTAACATAGCGAGTAGCGTCGCATTTTATGCTGCCTGTATAATGTTCAAATATTTTGAGGGCGTTACATGAAAATAAAAATCATCAGATAGGAAACATTTTAAATATTAAGAATCTTAAATGTATAGAAGTGTACCAAAATAATCTACAATAACCAACTGTTGCAAAACGATTTATTTTTGCGTCGGTATTATTAGTTTGGTGTTGCGGCAAACTAAAAGCTATGGAAAAAGCAAGAAAACTTGTAATCATCTCTATTTACAAATTCGTAATCTAAATTAAAAATAATTTGATATCAGTTAGGTTAAAATCAATTTCAGGCTCACAACATGCACATTAGTTCAAAAATCAAAACTATTGCTAACAGATTTTCAAAAAAGTTACGCGGAAACACGTGACCCTCTGCTGTTTTATAACGTTGGCCGTATGCATTATGGTGCTTCTAAAGAATTCTGCTCTCTGCATAGGAGGATTTTTTTATTGTTACTACAACATTTTTCAAATTATCGGATTGTCGATACTTTATATTTGAAACAGTTGACGCAACATTTATATTTTCAGCCAAACATTCTCACTGTTACGTAAGTACAGTAAAACTGCCTTTTTAATAATTTAGAAGTAAAATAAATGATTCGCGAATAATGCAAAAATTTTGCAAGATTTATTTTCAGTCGTACAATTACTATACAGAAAAAAAGTATTGAGATCTCACAATTTGAACTTATACCTTTATCCGACCTTCTAAAAAAATAACAGATTAGGAGATGATTTTTAAAAAGATACTAGAATGTTTGAAATCCGATAAAAATAAATCGGTGGAAATAAAACTAACTTTAAATGGAATTAAAGAGGGCTTTTCTAATTTTTTTTTCTGCAGCTTTTACTGTAACCTACAACTGTTTTGGTGTATTCAGGTACAATGTACTGTACCTACGCATAAAGTGATTCGAAAAAACTTGTGTCTACATTGACTATTAAAGATTGTCAAGAATTTATGGTCTTCATCCGGAACACTCAGCACGCTGAGGATCGCGTTAATTTTTTAAAACAGAAAGCGGAATGTATTCAGCCATTTAGTCTAGCAATTGAAAATCTATAAAGTTCATCGAAAAATTATTATTAAAAATTCATTATTAATGTAGGAGATAATTATTTACACCCTAATACTTTTTTAGAGCGTTAGATGTTAATTAGCCTTATAATTTTTATAAATAACCAGCTGAATTATCCGGCGTTGCATGGAAGAAATTAAAATTATTTTAATTTCGAATATTTTGCAGGCAATTTATCGACGTCACTGTAGTTGCAATCGTATATTCATAAAGTACTGAATTCAGTATCGGAAGCATCAAATAATTTAAGAATAACATTTTACCCAGGGTCCCAGCCTAAAATTTACCAACTCAGAAACCTTCGCGAGCATGCACGCAACCCCTCATTATCGTTTCTTCGCAATCAAATGAATGGTACAGAAACACAAAAATGGACCCCTTGATGCAGAGGACGCATTCCTCGGATTCGAATATGCCACTTATTCCATGAAAATTGAAATTTTACGAAAAAATGGTATTGAGCCCCTAGATCCCAGCCTTGACATTTAAAACGAAGAAATCTTCGCGGGCGTGCACACATAGAACATTTTTCTACAAATTTTGTTATAAATGATTTTGATTTAGGATTACCCAAAAATCATTTGAAAATAAAGCGCATTTTGTTTGCCAGATTATGTTATTATTGTATTATTTTTTAATTCAATAACTGTAATTAATCCGCAAAGTTCATCGTAACGCTTGCTAATGAACGATATTTTTTGCCTTTCTGTACGGAGAGAAAACAAATAGTGCTGATGGTTTACCTACTCTCGAGCACGCCACATAGAACTGCTCATGGGAAAAACACGGCAATTAAAGGTTTATTCCAGACACTTCCAACGATTGGCCTTGTGATTTATTAATCGTCATTGCGAATGCAAGACGAACCGGAAACTGAACACGCTTAAATTGAAACGGCAAATCGGTTGGAATCAATGGTATTATTGGAATCAGAACATCCTCGCCTTTGAACTTTCTAATGAATATCGTTTCTTCAATTGCATTGTTCATCAGCCTTTTAACAGTGAGTCTTGTTCCATTGCATAATTTTGGTTGGTTCAGGTTGCGTAACATGATTATCACCGAACCGACCTCGGGAACACTTTCGTGATCAATACTTCTTTAGAGGTTCTGAATTGTTAAAAATGAGGTGGTAACGAAATGAGGCCAGTCGAAGCGTCAACTGTACTTTCAAAGAGGTTCTCATTATTGCACAAATATTTCAACGTTCGATCGAGCGCCTCTCATGCTTGTTTGTGGGCCATCGTTTACTCATCCTAAATGATTATTTTGCAAGTCTGTAGCACTTTCGCCTTGCTAATTTTTTTGAAATGTTGCACGTCAGTTCATCTACCGTTTGCAAATTTAGTGGCAGTTTGAGTGCAGAATGAGCTTTCCGTCCTCCTTCTAACAATGTAGCAGCGATCCCAGATGATGCTGCTGCCAGTGTTATTTGACTCTGTGCGCGAATCAAAGCTAAAATCAACGAAATTAAGAAAATTTTGCCAGTTCCGCCCGGTGCGTCGAGGAAGAAGATTCCTCCGTCGCCATCGTTAGCT
Source organism: Nephrotoma appendiculata (assembly GCA_947310385.1). Classification (NCBI taxonomy): domain Eukaryota; kingdom Metazoa; phylum Arthropoda; class Insecta; order Diptera; family Tipulidae; genus Nephrotoma; species Nephrotoma appendiculata. The sequence goes on from OX371223.1 coordinate 125,874,646, forward strand.
GCCATCATCAATGTGTCGTACGTGGTTTTCTGCTGCTGATTCAAAAGCTGGACTATTGTCCGTACTGACTGACTCAAAGCATTTCGATCGTATTGCTGCTCTTGTTTGAATTCACGATTGAATACAACGTGCATGGGACGGTTCGGCGTTGGCGTCCCTAACTCGTGCAACATCTTGCCGCACATCATGAGATACATACAAAAATACTATTCCAAATTTTTGACTTTCCGGTGGATTTTCTAAAGAATTGTTCATTCAAACCTTGTCCTGGCAATTATATATACAACAAAGACAAAATTTGCCAAATCGGTCGAGCCGTTGTCAAGTGTTGATCTCTCATGCGCGCAGCAATTGAGTTTTATGTATAACAGTAAATTGATCGAAGTTAATACGCAGTAGACCAAATAACAGCATCAGCCAGTGTACGATCCCAATGAATGTCATCCTCGAGCAAATGTAAACGCTGACAGGTGTCTCGATATAATGCGCACGGCGCACAATTAGGTTTCAGTAGTTGACACTTAGATCATTTTTGGCCCATTGTGATACCACGCATTCACGCCACATCATAAACTCATTCACCTATTCACCTACTCACACAACTACAGTATACCACTTGCATATTGCAAGCTCCATGTCAACCTGTACATTGACATGGACGGTGGGTCGGCGCTGAATTCTGCACTCCATCAGAAGGTCTAAGTTGTATTTATTAACATCACCGATTGTAATCGATGATAAAAATTTGATTTGCATCTAGCTTCTGATGGGATTCGAACCCAGTACCTCCCGGTCCAAATGCCGAAGATTTAACTACTTCGCCACTTGTCCGGTGGCGCACAATCAACGTAGAAAGTCAAATAAAGTCAGTCCACGAACAATAACCAATAACAAAGGCAGGTAGAAAATTCGTCATTGCTCAGATAAACTGTGTAAATGCGCACCAATGCATCGGTTGAATATACATTCACGTATCCAGGAACAGGCTGTCCGTGATTCTGAAGTTGGAATTTTTTTGATGATGTGTTCCAAGTGAAATAACTCGGCATCTCCAAGTAAAGCACTGTTCTTGCAAATGGATCACTTGCGCATGTCGCGAGGAAGTTTGTTGGCGTTGTCGCAGGTGGTCGTTGGCCATGTGGACTGCCATGAAATAAACTGGCTGTCTATTCTCCAAGTGCTCAGCATAATGGACCCCAGTTGGATGACGTTCATCTATTGAGAATAGAAAGATACTTACAACGCGTCTCATTGCTGCTGACATATCTTTCCATTTGATATTGCAAAACTTCATCGTTGGTATCAGGAAATGATGTGTCAAATACAGCCATGTCACTTCCTTTCGGGTAGTAACAGCTGTGTGATTTCGATCCATTATGGGCTGCGAGTGAAAGTGATGAATAAGTTTGGTCGATCGTAATGGCGTACGTAGATCATTGTATCTTATGCGTATTCATGTATGTGCCTCGGGCTTCCAACATACGTCGCTGGTAAAATGATACGTCGGCCTAAATTGTTTACATTTCCATCTATACATTAATGCAAAATCTCGTGTTTCGATAATATCCGCCCCAAATGATGTCATTTGGAAAGAACCGTTTTACTTTGGTATACTATGAAAGAAACACTTTGGCCGAGGTTCTTGGCCAGAAATCAATGATACCAATGGCTCTAGTGGCGGTGTCAATTGTGAAAATTTCACCTTTCCGCTAGTACAACATAATCTTGGCGGTTTGTGCTGAAACCTCCAAACATTGCAATGTTGACCAACCGCTCATTGTTCCGAAGTCAACCGATATATCCGTAGCATAATCGACTGTTGGATCATATCTGAACTCCAACTTGTCACGTTTAGCCGTCTGTTTTGTCGACATTTCAAATTGTTTTGTACGTAAGCTTGAAATGAGCGAGTCCCCTGTATCCATTGTTATCGAAGTCATAATGAACCGCACTTGAAAACTTCTACAGAAATCAATTCAATGTTTGCATCACACCAAATTACAACGAACTTAAATAAATTCAAATTACGGATAGACCAAAGATTCGACCACCACTGAACTATCGCTTTAAATTTAATTATATTTCACAAAATATAAATATTTCCTGAAAACTAGGAACACAGCAAAAAAAGATTGAGTAAAATCGGTTCAGCCGTTCTCTACTGATGCGCTAGAAAAAAAATTCAATTTTCCTCGAGTTTTTCCGGAAGTTTTCGTGTTTTTTACTCAGATTTTCCAATTTTTCTCTTCTGAAGGACCATCTGGATCAGACACGTGCAAAATCCTGTACAAAAGTATCATTTTTCGATTTTCCAAATTTTTCGACTTTTCCAGTGGATTTCCTAAAAATTTCTTTCATAGAAACCTTGTCCTGACAATTGCAAACACAACCAAAAAAATCAGCCAAGTCGGTCGAGCCGTTCTCAAGTGATGATCAGTCATACATGTGTCAATTGATTTTTATTAATATAAAATAAATTTATGCCGCAGCCACACGAATGCAAATACACACCAACATTGGCGTATTTGTCCAAATAACAAATCGTGTAACCACAAAACAAATGACTAATTAAAATCAAGGCTACATTTTTCCAACATTCGTTCAATAGGCGGTTTTCGTCAATCGTCTACACGAATGGCATCTTATATGGCACCAATTTTCGCCAAATATAAAATACGCCAATATTGGTGTGTATTTGCATTCGTGTAGCAGCGGCATTAGTATATCCAAGCAAGAGCTATCCTAATACTGTTTTCTAGTTTTATGAATATTTGGGTGATAGATCCAATACCTTTTTGTTCATTTTGCACTTGTTCATCCAATATGTCTACAAAATTTTGCAACATTCCACTATAACGTTCAGTACCGTTATTTAATTGTGTTCCAGTTTTAGCAACCTTCTACTAATTTTGTTCATTTTGCATTTTTGGATATTTTGGCAATTTCCCAGCCTCTATGCTTTTGGGAATTGATTTGTTACAGTATCTAGCATACTATGCTGGACTTTCTGTGGGTTTTTTACATTCCTTCGTTTAGTTTTGTTGTTGAAGCATCTTGGGTCTCATATACTGTTTTTCGGTTGTAGCGAGCTAAATAAAAGGAGGTCTGACATGGTATTTGAGGCGTTACCATAAACGAGAGTGCAGATGTAGCAACAAATGAAAGACGGATGATGCAGAGGGATCAAGTAAAATGAGATCCAGCCACACAAAGCCGAAATTTTTTTGCTCAAAAAACACGTGCGATTCACGAATGCACACAACAACAAAGTAGCGCTAAGTAAACTGCGTTTATTTAAGTGCAGTGGAAACCAAAAGGAACAATATATTATGGTGAAATAAATTGTACGTTTGATAACGTAAAGAAATTAAAGCCTTTTTAGTTCTACCCAATTATACCAGGGTATCGATTTTGTCTCGTTAGAGACTCATTTAAAATGAGTGAAGCAAAAAAAATCGGATACGTACACAGTGTATAATACACAATTATGTCCTTGTATTTGTATTTTTCTTTTGTTCGTGTTTATGCCATTTGTATGGTGAACAGTACCAAAATAAAATAATTTTTATGGTGCTTACTTCCTTTTCACATTACGTCTGCTCTCGAGCTGTGGAGTGTCATTATTTAACATACCAATATATTTTATATTATCTATTATCATAAATTAATTTTACATCTAATAATAAAATTTTATAGGTAAATTTATTTTAAATTTCATAAATGTTAGAAATTATAAAAATTCGAAAATACATAAACAACGCAAAAGTATGGCGTTTACAATGGTTAACCTTTTGAGTGCCAAAAAGCGCAATTGTGTTCCTCAATACACTAGCCGAAATCATGTTTGCACTGAAAGAGTTAATATGAATAAACAAAAAAAGAATGCCACGTGACTTGCATATGCAGAAAAACAATCATAGGCTGATGACACACGAGAGTTTTTTGTATTTTGGCATTTTTTTCTACCAATGTTTTGTTCTGCTTTCTCTTAAATAAAATTTTAACTAAAATGAGTCAAAAATGTCCTTGAAATATTTTTTATTTCATTTATGTTTGAGTTGTGTGGTAGAACAGAAAATTTGTTTAAGTCGCAGTTAAAACTTGTATCATAGGTAAACGGGGAAAGAAACGAAGAAAAATGCGGCATTTTTTTTTACGTGTGGCATGGGCCATACGCACGAAACTACCACAAATACATATGTTACTACTTGCTGTGTTTTAATATTGGAGCACTATCCGGAGCCAAATGGCAATTTTCTATTGAAACTGCAGCTATTATTCACTGGTGTCGCTGTACTATAAAAATTAAAACTTAATTCATCAATAAAACAAACATTTATCACCTGAAATATATTAATTGATATTTATTTTGACATGACGTTATAAACAAGAATTCATTTTGATGCGTTTTAAATTTTTATTGTAAGATTTAGTTTCTAATGGTTTCAGGGGTTTAAAAAATAAAAGCCTTTTCTAATTTCCCATTGAAATGGATAGCGCTCCCGATAGCGGCTCCCGATAAATAGGTAGAGCAAAATATTTGTATATCGATTTTTAACTAAAAAGTTGAATGAAAAATCTTAGTTTAGATTTAAATAAATTAATTATATGCAATAATAGCGCGCTAAATATAAATTTTGACATAGAAAATTGGCTGCTTCGGATACAGCTATCGGGCGCTAATAAAAAAAACACAGCAACTATATCATTCCGGTTACACTCATTTCGTTTCACACATTTCGGGACAAAATTGGTATACAGATTTGGACAAGATATGATGTGGCGTTTTCAAATAAAAAAACTAATTTCGACAAATTTTTAGTGTATTTGGAAATGAAAAACTACAGTCTTTTAAAGATACTGTAGAAATATTATGACTTATACTTTAATCAACATGGATGATTGGTTGTGAAAATTTTCTCAAAAATTTAATCTCAACATTTATGATTTTACCTTTAATACATAGTATTATTTTTTGATTTTATCATTTTTCAACAAATTCTTCAAATGATTTTTTTTACAAATCGCACAAGAAACTAAATATGCCAATTTCAAGTCATTGAACGGTGGTGAATACGAAGTTTAATAATTTTGAAATATCTACTGTAACTTTACTTGGAAACTACAACCACTATATAATGGAGTAAATGCTATACTGTAAAAACTCAACGAGGGATGGAAGTGTGTGAGTTGCAACTGATTCGGCAAACAAAATACAGTTTTGGGATAAGATTGAAATGGCTCGGCTCGAGATCTACAAGGAAGCTACGAGGGTCGTTTGAAATGTTTCCGACCTACAAACATTCTCTACATAGTCTCTATATATTGCTTATTTTGGATTCGTTTCTCCTGGGCAGTCCACTGTTTTGACTCTATTATTGATTTTGGAATGTAACGGTGTATCCAAGTTTCATCAACTGTAATTAGCAGAATAAAACTCTTTCGTTTAATTCGCATATTTGCAGTATTTTTAATTGTTAAATTTATATAAAATACAAATTAATGTAATAAAATAATTTCAATCACTGTGAAAGTAACTAAAATATATAATAAATAATTTGAGAAACAAATTGTTTAAAAAGGTGTAAAAATGAATCTTTCATTAAACTGACTGTGGCTTCAAAATCTGGAATCAATACTCGCAGCAGTAGTAAAACGATGGATGAACTGAGTAGAATCGAACAACCTACTAATGCTGACCTGTCACTTGATGAGTGCAATGTTAATAAATTAAAAAAAAAAAAATCGAGCAACATAGCCACTTACTTAATGATCACTCCAAACAACTTTCTAACCTCAATCATCAAATCGGAATTCAACATCAAAAATGTGAATTGGATAATTAAATTAAAACTGTGGATGACAAGTGTACAAATAATTCTTCTGACATTAAAAAGCTAAAATTAATAATAAATCAAATGCAATAAAGCGGTATCCAAAATGATGCAATTGTCTCTGGTATACCACCGTTGAAGGGAATTAATAGCCAAATCGTCGCAAAAAGCGTATGTTCTATACTTGCGTTTGATACCTCAAAAATCACAAGTGTAATTTCATATGTCAACAATAAACCTAACACAATTGAAGTAAATGACAAAACTTCGCAATTTCTTCATATACAGCTAAGATTTATAGATTTTAAAGGCAAGCCGGAATTCTTCAAATTACATAAATCCCATGGACCAATAACGTTTAACCAGTTACTACCAAACATCAATGTGGATGATACAAAGCTGATAAACATTACCCATTCTACTAATGTTCAGTAGATTTGTTCAATATATTAAAACTCATAATTTGATTTCAAAATCAAATATAGGTTTCAAGAATGTTCGAGCGCTACCTCAGCGACCCTGTGCTTAATTATCAATATCTTTAAATTTCTCGAGATGAAGAAAGCAACTGGTTGTATCTTTATTGATTTAATGAAGGCTTTCCATTGTGTTGGCCATGTGAAAATTATTGGAAAGCTCTACAATTTTGGAATACGTGATAAAGCACTTAGCCTAGTGCAAAATTACTTAACCAATCGAAGGCATTTTGTCAAGCTGGGCTCAATTTGTTCACAAACTACAAATTTAATTTCCGGTGTGCCGCATGGCTCAGTATAAGATCCTACCCTGTTTCTTATGTACATTAACGATCTGTTTAAATTAAATATGAAAGGTAAAGCACAACTATTCGCTGATGACCTCGCTATTGTATATGGATCAGATAATGCTGGTGGTCTTCTATCTGATATGGAACATGATTTATGCCTTCTACACAAATGAATGGAATAAACTGGAAATGAATTTTAATAAAACCACTTATGTAACACTCAATAATATTGCAATTTCAACCAATTTTATGCTGGTCCAAGTTAATAATTAAATTATTAACAAATCTGATGAAGTTATATATTTGGGGTTATATATTGATAGCAGACTTAGTTGGTCATTTCATGCAGATAAATTAAATCTTCGTTTTGCAAAAATGATAAGTGTCTTTAGAAGGACAGCCATTGGTTTAAAGACCACAATATAAAGAAGCAACTATATACTACTCCTTTGTCCAGTCTAATCTTTTATACTTAATCCCTATTTGGAGTTTTACTAATAAACTAAAGGATATTCAAATAAATCAAAATAAGGCTTTGAAAGCCGTTTTCTAATGACCTCCTCGATGTCCAACCAAACTATTATATTCCATAGAAATGTAACCTGTCACAAAATTTATGGAATTTAACATTATGCTTATTTATAAAATAAAACACAATATGATAAAATCATCGATTTTGTTGGAAACCAATTTCCAAACGACTATGAGAAATACTAGGCAACCCGATGACTTTTGAATACCTGCGTAAGTAAACAAATCATCTACCTGAAGTATATCTATCAAGGGTATAAATTTCTAACGATTGGTGGTCTGCACATTGTTTTTTCCCCCTATTACACATTCCATCTTATAGTGGAATACCACCTTTACATTTTGAATAGTGGCTATTCGTTAACAGATGGCAGAAATGCGCGTTACGAATAATTAAGATTTATTTATCAATTTTTTTTGGTTTGACAGCTACCGAGGTGACGAGGAAAACATAAAGAATTGAAAAAGAGATTAGACCACCTACAACCGACAAGATCGGATGAGAAAAAAAACGTATAAATAAAAAGTGAAGTGAAAAATTGTTCAGCTACACCCAACTGGGTAGCCAACTAATAGAGTGGTGATTATTTAAGTGAAATATTAAGTGCGTGGTGTTGTTGTACGCAGTGCACTGGAGAAACGGATCTCATCGGATTGGTGCTATCGCGATCCCAAACATATTAATAAATATTGTGCTAAATAACGGATTATACTCGATAAGCGCTATACACACCACACGATCGGAATAACGCTGGTACACAATAATAGGCGGCACCGGTATATACACACTGATAAGTGAAACCACTATATATACACAACTCGAGCGTAGAAACCTGGATAATCCTCAGTTTGGATACTCAAAAATCAGCGAAACCACGAATAAAGGCGGCGTACGAGCGGTCCGGCTTTACGGTGGGCGGCTATTTGCGGACGGCAGAATGGCAGATCAAGCAGCGGGTTTGACGTGGGTGATCGGTACTCATTTTTTTTTCTTTGTTGTTTTGTTCCATGTTACGGTCAAGGTCATTACATTGATTCGGTTTTTTTTTTTTGCTGTAGATAAAACAAGTAATCTTAGCTAACCTAGTTTTTCCCAATATAATCGCCTGCGGTCGCAGGCTTTTGTTTTGTTTCATTTCTATTTTCAGATCGGAGGGATCCACCGACGGAAACTTGAAGTTGTGCATCGATGTGTACGGTAGCTTTGGGTGTATTCGCGATTGGAGGAAAATTTTTGTCGGATTGTAATCAATCAACTTTCCATAACCATTTAACTTCAGAAAATTGTACAGCTAGCTTGAACAATTTAGACATATTACATATACAACCCAAAAGCAGACGTTTAGATACCTTATAGAATCTCACGAAATTAGAAAATCAATATTTCTTAACCAAAATATCCTTAACGAACAGAGATAAATCCGGTTCTCACCAATTACAGACCCCGCCCTTTTCTATTCCCACGTACGCAATAATATAAAATAAACTTTGCTAAAAAAACATAGCTCTATTGTGCAACGGCCAACGTTAATAACGGCGAGTGTTTTGGTGCTAAAGCCAAAATAATTGAAAAAACCATTATTAGACACTAGTACCCCCATCAGGCGCCTCCCCGGGTGGCGGATAGGGGAATGCTTGCCAGATATGGTAGGTACCGGGGAAATTAAATACTTCGGGCGGACCAAAAAATAGCACACCAAAGCTAAGGTGGTACTACATACGCCGATGGCTGCGTGGCTAAGAGGGTGCTTAGTCGTTAGTATGTGAACTCCGAATTTGGCGTCATTCTGTTATAGGCGACCGTTAATTTCTCGTGCTACTCGTGGGAATAAAATAAAAATTTTAAGATGAAAAATAATGATGAAAATAATAGCCTAATAATACTAGGAAACGAGACGGATGCGTCTATAGATGCATCAAACCAACCGGGCCGCTCCATATCTTCTTCGAATGCTAGTACCATAGATTCTGGGGGGAACCAACCCTTGGCAAATAAAGGGAACAACTTTCCTAAGAGCATGAAAATGTTGAGATCACCACCTCCACATGTAAGTAGACGTACACTACAATTAGAGACAACTGTGCCAACAGCAACTGCCTCCACAGTAACTGCAAAAGACGCAGTCTCCACTGAAAAAGGAACTTCATTACAAATGCAGAGTGCATCAACAAACATTATAAACAGCGAGGATCTGTTAACCAAGTTTTAGAAAATGAAGAAACTAATCGCGCAGCTGAGCAATGAAGTTGCTGAACTGAAGAGAGAAAACTCTACACTAAAAAATAAAAACAGGTTAAAAATAGTAAAGCTGAGGATTCAGCACGAGCTAACAACCTGCCTGTCAACCATATTCAGCCATCAACTAGTCAACATCATTCAAATAATTCCAACTGGCTGCTGCAGCAATTTCCAGTCTCTCAACAAAAAGATTTAATGCTCTGAGTATAGAGGATTATTTCACAGATGAGGAAGAACTGGAAGAAGAAGTTTCCAGAGCTAATAACAGAAATCCTAAGAAACGTAGGCGCACAAAAACGAAAACTCCCGCAAAAAATAATACACAAAGTGTGAACAGTAGCACTGAATAGAAAAACCCAAAAATACCACTGCCTCCACCCATTAATGTGAGCAATATCAACAGTGAATCAACTAATTTTAAGGCGCTCTCAAATAGTGACATTAGAATTACCCTACAAAATGAAAATGATTACAGAAATGTCAAAAAATTACTGGAAGAATTAAAAAATGAATCTAGCAACCAACAAGAAAATATTCAATATCTCAACTACCAGCTGAAGAGTGAAAAGGCCTATAGAGTGGTAATCAGAGGCTCACCTTCTTCTATTAGTCTTCTATTAGTGTAAAAGTCAGGAAACACTTTCCATTGTTTTACATCTACTTAAAACAAAAAGGCAACAATAAAGAAGTATACAATATCAAGAAACTTGCGTACTGTATAGTTAAAATTGAGCCACCTAACAAGACAAGGGGAATTCCACAATGTACGAATTGTCAACAACTTGGACATACCAAGAGCTTTTGCTATCGTCAAACTAAGTGCGTTAAATGCGTGTAAAATCACCACACGACAACATGCAAGAAAACACCAGATATCGCGCCTGCTTGTGCTCTTTGTCAACAACAAGGGCATACTGCAAATTATAAAGGATGCAGAGTATATCAGAACAAAATGAAAAGTCATCAGAATAATAGAACAAGCGCAGTGCAGCGATTACAAACCAAAGTTGCTAAACCACAAACAACAATCACACCATCCACAGTTGGATTATCCTATGCGCAAATCACCAAAGAGTCTAATAACATTAAAATTGTTAAAATGCTTAGCCCAATCCAACAGTCAGTTGGTCATTTAGCAGAGAGGGTGGCAAAACTGGAAATCTATATATATCCACCAAGCGAAAAAGTCCAAATACTCACAAATGATTAACTCGTTCCTACGCATTGTAACTTGGAACACTAATGGGCTCAAGCAACGAGCCCAAGAACTGGAAATATTTCTCCATACAAACAACATTGATATTGCGCTGATTTCAGAGACGCACTTCTCCAAGAAAAGCTTTATCAGAATAAGGGGTTTTAATTCCTACTGGACAACCCATCCTAGTGAAAGAGCCAGAGGTGGTTCAGCTGTACTAATTAAAAATAATATCAAACATAATCAACAAGAGGATATTCGTGAAAACTATTTGCAAGCAACTGTTACCTCAATCTAATATAATGGCGCAGATCTAAATATTGCAGCAGCGTACTGTCCTCCACGACATACACCAAAGAAGTTACCATTTAATAACGTCTTCAATAAGCTCGGTCCAAGATTTATTATTGGTGGGGACTACAATATAAAACATATAGCTTGGGGTTCCAGGCTTATTTCTCCTGGGAAAGGAAACACCTTGTTCAATGCCATTCATGAAAACAAATGCGAATATCTGTCCCCAGGGGGGCCAACGTATTGGCCAACGGATACAGCAAAAATACCAGATCTACTGGATTTCTTCATCATAAAAGGTATTCCTCTAAGTTACACTAGAGTCGAAGGAATTAACGACCTAACATCTGACCACATTCCTGTACTGTTGTCAGTAAGCGCTATAGTAATAAAGAAACAGAAAAAGCAAAACCTTACTAATAGATTCACGGATTGGGACATTTTCAGAGAAAAATTGGAAGAGCTAGTTGAATTGAAAGTTAGTATTAAAAGCAACGAAGAATTGGAACAACAAACAAACAATTTCATTGAATACACTCGAATGGCTGCCTGATTAGCTACTCCTGAATTAAAAGGCAAAGCGGAGATTGAAGTCAAATACCCGGCTGAATCCTTCCACAATAGATCAAGTCCATCGAATAACTGCGGTAATAGAGCAAGCGTTAGAAGAAAAGAAATTTTGCCCAGCCGTATTTCTGGATGTATCCCAGGCCTTTGATAGGGTTTGGCATGAGGGATTGACATTCAAGATGAACAAAATGCTACCACAAAACTATTATGCCAGCTGCTTGAATCATACCTCTTTGATCGCCAATTCAGAGTCATTCATGAAGAAACATGTTCGTACTTTTATCCAGCGATTGCGGAAGTTCCTCAGGGAAGCGTATTGGGTCCCCTCCTCTACCTTCTTTATACTGCGGACATACCTACGACGAATAAAACATTCATCGGCACGTTCGCTGACGGCACTGTAATTATGTCAGTAGACGAATCTCAGCCAAGAGCAGTGGAAAATCTTCAACGAGCAATGGACAACGTTACTAAATGAACAATTGACTGAAAAATCACACTGAATGAGCTCAAATCAACCTATGTAACATTTACGCTCCAACATAAAAATAACACTCTTCATATATACTTCAAAGGGGTACAAGTGCTGCAGGCTGAATCAGCAAAATACCTTGGTCTGCATTTAGATTCAAGGCTCAACTGGAAACATCACGTGAGACAAAAAGCTGAACAGATACGATTAAAACAACGTCAAATGTACTGGTTTATTATACATCATTCCAAAATGAACCTGTTTTGCAAAAGACTGGTATCCCAGACTATCTTCAAACCAATATAGATGTATGGTGGGCAGCTATGGGGTTTATTTATTAATTTATTTAAATATTAAAGGAAATCGATTTAGTACATTACAATTATGATTTCAAATTAACAAAAGTAAAATATAAAATATATTAACAAAAATGAGAACAAAAAAATTAAATCTAAAAATAGAATTTTAAAAATAGAAAATAAAAAAAAAAATAATCTATTCACACTTAGATTGTAAATAAATAAGAATTATAAATAAAACAATTATTTAAATCAACAATTAGTACTTCAAATATGAAACTGTCAAAGTACTTATTAAAAATTTAGAAAATACGATTTTAACTTTTTTAAAAATGTTTTTTGATAAATTAAAATCCAATTGATCAATTACGGCATTGAAAGATTTTGCAGATCGATTAATGGGATTGTTGTCGCCATAGTTGGTTGGATGGTGTTCAAGCGCCAAAAATTGATGATTACGCAAAGGTTGTACACATAAATCCAATAGAGACATTATACAATGAAGCCAAAATAAATTTCTTCGAATGGTCACCAACGCCACCCGATTTGTGACTAACAAGGAAATCCACAATGATTTAGAAATACAATTGATAGATGACGTTATCCGCGAATGTGCCATAAAACATGAAAAGAGACTTTTTACCCACACCAATCTTGAGGCCGTACAACTACTGGACAGTACAAACGAAGTAAGGCGGCTCAAACGGATCAAACCACATGAGCTAACCGTATGAAAATTATAAACCAACGGAACTGGACACTGATCCAGCAGACCCACACAAGTTTATGCTTATCTCATAAGTACTAATGTCAACCTTATACTAATGAATTAATAATGTTTAAGATTGTAGTAGCCATATCAATAAAGTTGTTATAAAAAAAAAAAAATGTTAAACGTTTGCGAATTTCAGTGCCAAATTGAAACAAGATAGATATTAGAGATATAATCCAGAGTTTTGTATAACAATAACAGATTGAGAATCCTCGGAGAATTGTGGTTCATAAGAGCCTTATAACAGTACCATAGGAACCTACAAAAATAACTCAATAAAGTGCCGTCAGAAATGTTTACGTCCAAAGGCGAAGCTGTTATACATATGTATATAAAAGAGCATTAGTTTTATGCCAAGCAAAAAAAATATTTAATGTAACTATTTTTAAAATTAAAAATTTCTATGTTCATGTTTCCATAACAACAAACAGACTTTTAGATCTAAGCGCATAAAACATCAGCTATTTTTTCAACAAAAACATATACCATACAGCTGTAGATTGCTGCCGATAATTGCATAAAAAATATTTAGACAGTTAACAAATTTCTATAATCGCGCAAGTGTATGTCGGATTATCAAAAAACAAATAAATTTTTGTGCCTCCAGCAAATTAATTATTAAAATTGATTTAGATTGCGAGTTGGTCACAGAGGAACAAAACATTGACGAAAACTCGATATTGTACATATATTTATAAGATTTATAAACCAGTCCAGTTTAATATGCCTTGCAGATATTCTGCAGCCATATCATCAAGCATTTCGATCGGCAGGACCACGTGAGAGACCGTCTGATCAACCAAATTAATTTTATCTGCCTATTTTTAAAACGAATCAATTTCTTTTTGGAATGCTGCATCACCAGCAAACTCATCGACTCATTTTATGCAATTTTATTAAACATAATATAGAATTTTTATCAACTGCTGCATATTGCTTTTATTTGATAAAATATTAGATATTTTTTTTCTAAAAAACTTCATGACATGTCACGGACATTTTAAAATATAAATAATAAATGTTTCAAAGCGTTAATAAATTTTTCACATCATAGATACAAGTGCTTAAACATATTTATTATCAAACTGTTCATGTTATATGTTGCAGATATTGTCAATTGCTTTGTGTAATATAAAAATGACTGCTCCTTTGTTCGGTGTTGTAAAACTACACTGACTTTTATCAAATGCAAATTTTACTTTTTTCAAGTTGCTCTTCTATATTACGTACATTATTTTTCAATTTCGTTTTGCGACAACCCAGCAGAAGAAGCTACCTATATTGCAATCAAACACTAGATCGATATATGAAAAATAATAAAAACCGTACGTGACGATTTTGCATAGTTACGATGGAAATTCATATTTACAGTTTTCATTTGATTCATCATTTTGCAAGAAGATGTATGTAATGAATATGAAAAACCTTGATTGGTGTACATTGTCTTGAACAAAATATTTTAGTTATGTTTTAAATTGAAATGCTCGAGACAAATTAACCAGCTATACATAACACTAAATTGCGATATATTTCTACACAATTATCGCGTATTGAATAGACAAATAAGTGCAATCCTTTCAAAATATGGTGAAGCACAATACAGCGATTTACGCTAAATTGAACAGTGACAAATTTATGTAATTTATAATCTCAACTAAAACTATTTTGAAATTTAAATTGAATTCAACAAAAAATTTTGTTGAAATTTAGAACGTGATTCTAATATAATGGTACATTGTTTTTTATGAAGATGTTATTCAATTGAATTTTTATTTGAAGACAATTTTAATGACACAATATTTTATATTCGGTTTGAAAGGTTATTGTTTTGGTTATGTCAAAGCTGAATGTGACAAATTCGCTTCAAACTTTATTAAGTTTTAAGCATTTATTTATGTAAAAGAATTATGTCGCGGATTAACAAAGTATAGATTTATATTTCAATGCAGATATTTGCTCGTAATTTTCTATCTTACAGCGGTAGCAATCGTTCGATGGAATGTTGATGTTTTTAAAAAATCAAAACTGCAGAGTTAGTAATCAGCTGTTTATAACTATTTAAATCGATAAAATAAAAACAAAGTACATTCTCTTAATATTCAAGAGTAGTGGCTAGTTAAGGGTTGAACGGAAATAATAAAAAAACAAATTTTTTATTTTATTTGTAATAGTGCGGAATTGTATTGACATTGCATTGACCGTATTATAACTCCAGTAAAATAGTAACTTTTTAAAAATATTTCTTGAGGTACCGCCGAGAGGTTGAAAATTGATAAACACATAAGAATATCCGTTTGCAATTTTTTTATTGGAACTTTTCCTATAAATTCCATTTTATACAGAAAATCAAAGAATTTTACACGACTCAAGTTTTATATTCCGATTTTGTAGAAAAACTTGGCAACAAATTTCGAGATTTAAGTGTGGTACAAATAATACCATCTGGCGAATCAATACCGCAAACAGCGGTGGCAGCCTCCATCACCAATTTTACACATCTCTCTATACCGCTTGAGTGTGGCACAGAAATCGATCAAAATCTATGCTATCGATTGGCTGGTCTTTTTGGATCATAATTTGTAGTTCTCTAACGGCTTTGTGTGGCTCATCAAAGGAGGTTCTGTTATTTCAGGCCAGCTAATCATCTCATAATATTCCTTGGCTTCAAAGTTTATTTTTTATACTTGAATCTTACGGATGTTTCTTTTTGTCCGTTGAGATCTCGCTTTAAAACTTTTCGAACTCCTAGTTCCTGGATATGCTCTCAATTATCCGATATCATACACAATAGAATATTTTCCGAATGGGCAGAGTATCCGTTTCGTTGAATTACAGGATCAATACTTTTTTCGTAAATCCGCGCTAAGATATCGACTATTGAACACTTTCCATAAATGCTTAGCTCCATGTTTACAACAGGATTGAGATGTACGTGGCTTATATTATTAATTCGTTTGGCGGTGCTTCACTTCCAACATATACACGTAGAATCCAATTAGCCGTCTTAAGCCACCTTGTGTGAAGAAATCCTTGATTTTTACTAGCCAAATCGATTGAACACTGACCAGATTCAATCACCTGACAAATTTGCAATAAATATTTTTGATCTGTGGTTTGTATTAAGATACTGGAATGTTTGTGCAAATTTCTAATTGTTTCCCAATAGGCCCCGAATAGCTTTCAGGTCTTGTAGTTGCTCCATTGAGATGATGGAAATGGTGTCGAAACGGTAGTTTGTTGGCGGGTAACTGACATACAAACCACTGTAGTGGACGATTCCATTTTATTTCTAGTTTTCTAATGACTCATGCGTTTTGGTCTGTATTTATGACTGTTCCATCACAACCAATTGCACTTAAGTAAGAAGAACCGATTGAATGTTAAGTTACCGTGTCTTTATTTTGGTTGGTTTTTTTTCTCCATTTTGTTTATTTCGTACTCTCACAAGAACAGATATATGTTTAAGAAAAACTAGAAGCTAATATTTAATTATGACTAAAATAATACACAGCGCAGAAGACATATCCTACCGATTCCAGCAGCACATTGAAAATAAAAGTTTTATAGTTTAAAGCATAAAGATGCCAATGACGGCGGCTCAAAAGTTAAGTTAATTGCAAATTGCATTTTTAACATTTACTAAGAATAACAATACGTAACTTATCCACACTATTGCGATTCATTTAGAACTAACAAGCATTGTCGTTCCACCCTACTAGTTATTCAGTTATTCATAATCGCAGTATTATATACTATCAGACCAACGAGATCTCGTAATGATTTGTTCGATGATCACTGCCACATGTTCGTTGAAAATAAAAAAAAATCGTGAAACATGGTTAGCTCGTAACACTACAAGCACTCTAACAAAATATTTTCGTGTCAGAAAAGCTATGACTAAAAATTTCCAAAAAAAAGCACGGACATGCAAGAAAAAATGTCAAATTCTTAGACCTGCAGCGATATCAATAACTGTTCGGCAAGAAACTCAATCGAAATACAAGCAACTTGGTTTGAAAGTGATCAGCATTAAAACCAAATTCTTATCAATGTAAATTGTAAATACATCAGATGAATAATAAGATCGTCAAATGATATATCAAATTGTGCCTTAACTGCGATATCGAGTTTTGTACGTCAAGCTTGGATTTTGGATTGGACACTGATCTCTTTGACTGCAGATTACAAACACTGTCTTTCAAACGGAATGTGATAAAAGTTTTGATATGGAAAACCGATAACATTGCTATATTTTAATATTAAACAACTTTCTCTCTCTCTCTCTCTATATATATATATATATATATATATATATATATATATATATATATATATATATATATATATATATATATATATATCTTTCTATCTCTATCCCTCTCTCTCTAGCTTTCACATCCACTGAAGGAATTTTACTGCCTGCATGTTTGTCCTCAACTATATCGGTCCATCTATATCGTCGCGCCAGCGTTGTTTAGATCTTCTACAACGTACGCTAACTGGTTGTTGATGGAACGCATTTCGTATCATTTGTTTTGATGGGGATCTTTTAACGTGGCTCAGCTATTTAACTTTGTTATATTTAATGAATCCGATAAAATCGAGGTCTCGGCCATTCTGTGTATACCCTGATTCTCTAAAAAACAACAAATGATGTTAGCTTTTAAGAAAATCAACGTACTGGGTATAGTTCGTTCATATTATAATTGGCGCGAGGTATTTAAAATCATTCACGTTGACAAAGTTGTAGGCGTTTGCTACCAGATTTGCCCTGGGAAAGTTTCGTGGTAATGATAACAATTTTATATTGGTGCTGTAGATTTTCAAACTTAGTAGTTTCGTATAACGGTCAAACGGTATTCAATTTTATTTGATATCATTTGGTCTCCGCCCAAGAAACACAATATCATGTGTATATCTTAGAATTTGGCTTAACTCATTCAATATGCATCGCGAAGTTTCAATACAATTCAATGTATTAATCCTTATTAATATACGTACTCGAAAAGATTAAATACATTCAGAGAAAAACTTGGGTCAAAAGAAACAAAAATCTGAGTCTATTTTGCAAAAATATTGCTAATTTTCGATCAACCAAACCTCTTATACTAGTGATATAAATTGGTGATAAAATAAGCACCACAAAATAACCACCCTGACATGATAGTGGCCTGCATGGTTAGGTGTTGTATGAATTCAGCATTCCAAAAAGTATACCATGTCATAAAATCAACATTTCCCAAAAATATCAAAAATTAAGAAAAATAGCACCAGATGTAGGAAAAGCCATTTCGGAATTTTCCTCATTATTAATATTACGCAATTCAATTTTTTTTTTCTAAATCCACTCAAATCAAACTCAACAGAGAGCTATATGGTTTGGTGCTACTAGAACCAAGCTTTCCAAAAAATACTAAACCGTCAGAAAAAAAAGCCTTCTTTGCGGTTAGGGCAAGCCTTTCTCGAAGACATCTTCAATATTCAAATTTTAAGTCGATTATTATAATTAAAACATGTTTTAATCATCTACAAGCATGTTTTTTTATTATCCCTGCAATTAGTTCTGGGGCCACGGCCTTCCCAATTCTTTTGCGGTTTGCTTTTTCCGTCCTCACTATTACGCCATTGCCAGCCAATTCGAGAACGTATGGCTATTATGTCCGATTTATCACCATATGCACATTGCATAGCTTCATGCCAGCCTATCCTGGCAAGGAAGATTGGTAAGCGCATAAGTGTTGCACTCCGAGAGACGGTCATAGATGCGTCCTCAACCATTAGACGCGAAAAAATCTGTCTAGGTAGGTGCTATAGAAATACAGATTTACAAAAATTATTTCTATTTGAAAAAAATTAAAATAAAATAATCGTCATTATATTAATAATCACGAAATTTGAGAAAATAGTTTTTCTTAACCACCAGTAGGTAACGTCCTTTTTTCTTTTGGAACAGACAACTTTTGGAAAGCTTGGTTCCTATAGCGTTAAACTTTATAGCGCACTATCGCATCAGATGAATATGGATATTAAAAAAATTTGTTAATTTTTAAAAAAAATTCCAAAACAAAAATATATTTGAAATTTTGTTTTGTTAATAACATTTATTTATTTAAAAAAAAAATATAATTACGTAATCCACTTTAGTTGAGAGATCTGTTATTTTATAAACTTAAACGGTAATCTTGAAAATTCTGGCGGTGGACAGCGGTCAAACAAAAATTTTTTTTTTGCAACATTACAAAAATTAGAACTTGCAATACAAAATTTACATTAGAATCCCTCATACAGATCTCAAATTTGACAGCAGACGTTTAATAAATAATAACAGTTTATCAGATTAACCAAATACCAAAGGGCACGCGTAAAATTCTTACTGTTAAACACTACAAAACTTACAAATTTGACAATAATTTGCTCTGAATTATAATTGCAAAAGCAGAAGTACGAAAAAATGAAGGGTTTTGAAAACTGCATTCTTACTAATTAAGAATTGAGGATTTTAATATCCGCAATTTTGAATTGGGACATTTACATAGAATTTCAAAATTTTAGTATAAGAAATTGTATTTCCCGGGATAATGGTCACCCAAATTTAGCTTCAGTCAATATCTGACCAGTCTAAGGTGAAATTAGCCAGTTTCAACAATTTCTACTAATACTTTGCACCTTTAATAAAATAAAAACATAATTTACATTCATAGCACAATATCCGTAAAAGAAATTACCCCACTTTCCACTATCATATCTTACATTTTTACAGCGTGAACTCTAATTAAATTCCTACCATCTACATCCATCCACATTATCGCCATTTCGCTAAAAATAATAATCAATCTAAATTTATCTCAACACCGATTTGAAGAATCTACTTCGCATAATGTGGACATATACACCATACAATTTTGTTGATTTCAAAGTATTATACAGTTAAAAAAAAATTAAATTTAAAACGGAATGAACAAAGAACAAAATTAAAATTTTCTACCTTGTCACGAAATTTAATTTCCCTTTTCCCTATTATTCAATTAGGGCTATGTGTTTTTTTTCTATTTTCCTGTGTAGCGAATTTCGTTCTTTTATTAAATTTTTTATTTTATTTCCCGATTTTCAATGATTTTAATTACATCAACAAGGTATACACTCGTGCCTATGGTACTAGCCGCCGGTAAAAAAAATTTACAAATAAATTGAACAATCGAATCAATTAAATTATATTTACGAAAGAGAAACCATAAAATTAAGATAATATTTGACAATGATCTATAATCATGGCCATAAATTGATTAACAATTTCGTATATTTAAATACGTGAGGTTAAACGTAACATATATAAACGCCCTCATTATTCAATAAAACAAAAATTAAATAAAAACTCGCGTACTCGCGCACTCATTAATCAAATTAGAAAACAAATTTTAATTTTAATACGATTTGGTAATTTGAAATTTTTTTTGAGCGTGTCATAATTTATAAAAATTATGTTCATTATTTAACACTTTTCTATTTTTTGATTTAATGATATAATTTTTCGAATTAATGTGGTGTTTAAATTGATTTTAGTGACAATTTTAATTCGGTTTTGTGGTTTTTAGATATTTCCGGATTTATGCAATCGTTCTGAGACAAGTGAATTGGATTTATATATATTTTTTTATGGTTCGTTGATCAAGTTAAAGTGTAACAAGAGGAAATATTATATGAAAAATAACATTTACATATGGACAGGGACAGGGTCTTGCAAAGTATAATTTACATTTTTGGATGGCATTCTGCATTTATATACGTTCTAATTTTATGGTTCGACCGGCGAGAACGTAAAAGCTTATTTTGTAATCGATTTAGACCTGGGTGCAAGTAAGGGGTAAAAGACCAACCACATTTTTTGGTGGTGTCTGCGTAGAAATTTTGGTGTTGACAGTGTCGATTCAGGCCACCCCGGTGGCAAAGTGGTTAGCATGCTCGCTCCAGCGACCGGAGGTCCCGGGTTCGATTCCCGGTGGTGACAAGGAAAAATTTCACGGCTGGTTCAGGATCAATGAATTAATCACTCATTATCCGAAATGAAAATATGACTATGAAACCTCATTTGAGGCGGCCAAATCCCTTGATGGGATGTATAGTGCCAGAGAGAGAGAGAGAGAGTGTCGATTCAGAGTCACAATTCTTAGTGCATTTATACTATTATTTGTAGACAATGTGGATTATTATACTTTTTTGCTGTTTTTTCCACTGTTATTCAGTTCAAATTCGTAATTATCAAAATTTACGCGCAGTCATCTGAAAAAAAATGGGAATACTGGCAGATTAAAAAGCACCGTCTTCAACCTGCTTCCGGTAATTCAAATCAAGATATTAATTTTTAATTTTTGCGGTAATATTTAGCAGAATGTTCGACTTACATCCGCCAAGGATTTTTGGCATTTTCTTATTCACCTATAATCTTCCAATTGTCTTGTTACTCTATTAAACGTGTTTTAAGTTTTGGCGTTTTGGATCGGAAGATGCCGGATTTGAATCCCGATAGGGCGAGGATGCAAAAGAGATTTTTCATCATCTGATTACGAGCGGTGGTGGAAATGAACACAATGATAACACCCTTTCGGTGTGCACAACCCATGGACCGACCCCTTTGGCCACGATGCCACACGCCTTATATAAACAATTAATTTAAATAAACTAAATATATTAAAAGTACAAATTAACTCGGTCCGTTTTTTTTAAATATTTAAAATGTATTTATTTTAAAATAAAATGAATGAACAGAATAATTAAAATATTGTCAATAGCTGCTTACGACTTTTTCCCACCTCTCAGGCAATTTTCGAATCCCATCTCGGAAAAACGTTTCGACTTTTGAGGCGATCCAAGTTTGAAGTAAATTTTCAATTTCTTCGCAAGAAGTGAACCGGTGACCTACCAAATCATGTTGCATTCGTCGGAACAACCAGTAATCAGAAATAGCAATGACCGGACAATACGGTGGGTGCGCGGAAAATATCCCATTTGAGCGTTTCCAAATATGTTTTTACAACTTTTGCAATGTGAAGCCGAACGTTGTCATGCAGAAGAATAAATTTATCGATGGCAATGAGTGGCTGGGCAAAGCGTAGTAGTTTTTTTTCTTGGGATTATCGTAAAATAGCCACCTCTCGTCACCAGTCACTATCCTATGTAAAACATTCTTTCTTATTTTCCTTTGTAGCACCTGCTCGCAAGAATGAAATCGCCTTTCTCATCTTGCGTTTGACTCTGGTCTTTATCGAGTAATGCCTCTAATTCATCATCTACGAATGTTTTTGGCTGTCCTAATCGAGGCTTATCTTTCACACTGAAATCATCATTTTCAAAGCGTCGAAACCATTCTCTATATGATTTATCGGTTGAAGCATTGTCACCGTAAACTTTCACAAGCATTCGATGTGTTTCAGCTGCATTTTTTTTCTAATTAAAACAAAAAAATAACACATCCCGCAAATGCTGTTTAGTTATCACAAAATCCGACATATTCAAGACCGTAAAAAACATGTTTTGTATGAAACTCATAGAATGTTATCGGTAGATGTCTAATATGCCTGAAACAATGGAAATCAGCTGTCACTGTAAAACATTAGCTAAAGTTTACTTTACGTATACATCGAAAAAATCAGGTAAGGAGTAAAAATTTTTAAATGCAGGATTGTTTATCAACAGTTTTAGGAGGGGACGCTAAATTTTTCTGTAAAATTACATCATTTTCCGGGAAAATTTTCACTTAAAGAAAATTGAGTATTATTTTATTTAAAATACGTACCAATATTTTGATATTAAGATTGTATCTTACCAGTTTTTCGGTAATACAAGTAATTTTTGCGGGAAAATTTTGCAATTTTTACAAGAAAATTTTATAATTTTAAAATTTTTTTTTGTACTTAGTTTAAAATTATAAATAAAATTTGACATTTGAAGAATTGTATAAATTCAAAAAGTGGGGTTTGTGGGCGGCAGCCTCCATCCTCTAAGGTACACTGAAAAAAAATATTGTTGAAATTCCCCATGTTTTCCATATTTCTTAATTATATAGTTATAGGCGATTTTGGGACAACAATAGTTTATTGTTAAATTTCCCATATTTTTGCTAGCAATCGCACTGCCAATTTCTCTATTTTTATGGCACGTTAAGCTTCATTTAACAACGCAAAAGATCTTAATGTGTGGTATTGAAGCTTTAAATATTGGCAATCTAACAATATGCAATATGACTTAGATTATCAGTTATATAGATAAAGTCCCATTATTTAAGGACAACCTACAACGTTCAGTACATATTACCATATAATTATGCGTGAAAATCATATTTCCATATAGCACACCTCTGCTATTTAGAATTTAGTATCAATACGTTATTGGCAAAATTGTACATTAAAATAGAATTTATTGACAATCGTACAATACAATGAGGAAATATTGAAAAATTACAATGTAAAAAGAGTACTTTCCGATTATTATAGGATTTCTGGAAATTTGGTTATGCAAACTTTAAGGTGAAATCCCAATATTTGATGAGTGATTCCTATACATTTTGATGAAACTCCTATATTCATATAAGAATTGAATGGATATTGCCTTCTAGTTTGAAATTTTACTTATACCTTAGGTGACCCACTATCTCATATGGGTATATTTTGTGATTTCTCAATTTCGCCTATAAATAATTCAAATTAACACATTCACCACATTTGAATAAAATAATTTTATTATTAATAATAAAAATACACTTGATTAACGATTACATACTCAGTTTTAAAATTCGTTCTTTTTTTCTAAACATCTATCGAAAATTTGAGAATAGTGTCAAGATGTTAACATATGGGTTTTATTCGTTTTCGAGTTACTCCACTTATCATATCAAAATGGCAATCAAAAAATGTTTAGATTCAAAAAAATTTACCGACACACAGAAACATTTATTACTACAATTAATGAACATACTCTTATTTTAGTCCAGGATTTGCCAAATTGTATTCGTTCCAGTATATCGCAACCATCGATTGATTAGAAACCTTAGGAACAATAAAAGAAACATAAGTTCATAATTATCAATATAATTTAATTACCTTCACCTGAGTCTACATTTTGATTAATTCGTTGTATTTCTAATCCGAAATGCAAAGTATGTCTCTGCAAATGGTCGTTATGATCATTATGATCAATAGATCTTTTAGATATATTTTTTACCACTAATTCACTAGTTTATTTAATAATTTTAAATTTCACTATTTTAAGTTCAAATTATTTTAAAAATTTTCACCGCCACTTAAAAAAAATACCAAACTTTTACAAGAACAAATAACTTCGACACGACTGATTCATAAGATAAACTAAGCTCTAATAGCAAAACTGATTAGTAAAAGTTTAGTTTGTTTTAATGACTGTAATACTTGTGGCAATCACATCAAAGTTTATAGGTATATTTCCACCAGACAATTGGTAGGATTTTAAAAATTCCGAGCCGACAATATTAACTCGTTGAATGCCAATATTGTATAGGGGCTATATCTAAACATTAGTTCCTATATCCTAACCAAAATCTTAGTCAAGTAATACAATATAAGAGGGAAGCTTACCTATAAACTATAAACAAATCACCAAAATTATTATTTTGACTTGCCCAAATAACTTAAAACATTGGTTCCCTCCGATATCTCTGTTATCTATATTTTATTGGCACATAACTAAAACGCTTTTTTCTCAGTGTATAAAACGAATTAAAATTAGTTTAAAAAAAATTTATATGAACAAAAGTTGATTTTTTCACCATTTGTGGCACTATCAGAAGAAGCGATAAGAGCGATAGAAACCCTTTGATCTGTGTCTGCTTCATTGACGAAAAATGATAAAAATTAATATAATAATAAAAATATTGAAAAATCTAGAATATCTCGATGCATACGTCAAGTAAAATTAGGCCAAAACATGTATTATAGTCAGAGCCACTTTTTGAAAATGGACAGAATTAAGTTGTCGTCCCAATTAATTAAATAAAACAAATTTATTAATTTAATAAAAATAAATTGAATATATTTTAATTAAATAATAATTTAAACAAAATAATTTAATAAAATAAAATTAACAATATATAAATGCACCTGACACCGGTTTGGCTATAATAATTATATATTTTCATAGGAACGACCAAAAACAAATCCGCAGGTCCATCTTGAGTTATAATACAATGTGTGTGCGAGTGCCAAACAAAAAATCGCCGCACCAACGAAACAAATTTAATGCAAGCTGCTTTAAAGCCACCACACCCATGCGTCGTTTGTATACGTCTTTACAAAAAACAAATGAGCCAACTGTTGTCCTCACAAATTTCGGTAGCTGCCCACGAGGGAGCAAAACGGCGGCAACAACAACAGCACCTACAACAGCAGCAGCGACGACAAAAGCTGCAACAATACCAATAACGACAACATTGTTACAATACAACAGCTGTAAATAATTTTAATTTTACTATACTTTTTTGTGTTTTGTCATAAATAGAATAAAATAATATGCAACCTTATCATGACTCAAGCAGCACGTACGTTGTATGAACAATAATAACTTGTTCGCATTCGTTTTTGAATAGCATCGCGGCCATCTTCATCCATGTATCGTGTCAACTATCCTCTTCCTCTTGCATGGATCAAGCAACATCCATGATCCATAAGTTAGCAAATAATGCTCACCTCTACTCTGAAACCAATCCTTCTTTTCAGTCAGTTCTGAACGACTGGCTAAACAGCATTTAATCAATACTGAGAGATATTAGATGAGACACTTGAAATGTAAACTGGGAAACAATTGTTCGCCATCGGCAAACTCTTACTTACACTACGACTATGTTTAGATTTAGAATATCGGTCCACTTGGCGACCGATTAGACATTCGAAGCTATTCACTAAGCTTCTGCACCTTTTAAGCTCGCATATTGACTAAGAACTACTTCCTAACACTAACAAGAAAACTTATCACTACCGATAAGGCAGTGCTTTGTCGCCCTCGTCAGCTTAGCAAATAGAGTGCTTGCTCCGCTCTTCGGGGGTCCCCGGTTCGATTCCTGGTGGTGACCAGTAAAAATGTTACAAATAGGTGTCGTGAATTCGTCAATTTTCAATTTTTCAGTTTTTACAGCCATAGTACTTACTGCTTTGTCCTTAATATTTTAAAGGTGTCAACCGAAATGTTTCAAAGAACTTTCGATAACCCAAAAAATCAATCACATTTTGTTGGCAGTGTGACTCATCTGAGGCGATGGGATGTAGCGCATCGTGTGTGCTGTGTGACTCATTTGGGGAATGTGATGTGGTTGGATCACATTTTTCGGACGCTAAGTATTATTTTTTCCTTAGTTCTGGGGGTGGTACTGCAATTTTTAAAAATTAATTACACAACATAGCTCTTCTAGAGACGCGTTTAAAATCATTTTATCTTACTGAGGCGTGTATATTGAAATTGATCACACATCAAAAATTAATATTATTTTTTATATATATATTACAGACTTGCCAATGTATATGAACCCACCCTCAAACTTGGTAAAACAGCCAAAAAACTTATTATGTACAAAAAAAATGACCCATGAATTTATTGCAATAGCCCATCACATTCACAAAACTCGATTATAATTTGCATAAAATTATTTTCCCGTACTAGAAATTGATTCTTCTGAATTTATTACAACAAATAAAACCAAACACTCAATCATAGAGCATCAAGTTACCTTGCTTTTCAACAAGCCTCAATCATCCCCTATCCTGAGGTTTTCAGTACCCCACCAAACATAGCCAACCAAAGTTATTGTCGTCTATACCGATTTAGCAATAAAACTCGAGCAGCTCAATCTAGACTCCGTTCATGATCATGTTCCTGCAGCTCTTGTGTCAATTGAATTTTACACCACGGTAAAAATAGACATTTTCTTTGAGAATTTCTAACAAACAGAACAATTTTAACACGTTGTTGCGGCGTTAAAATAAATTGCTATTGACCACTCTCTACGACTATTAAATTCAAACTGTCATGAAAAACATTTAGTTTTCAGTATTCCCATTCCTGTTTCACCCGGAAGTGACGTTCCTTGAAGTAAAACTAGCAATTCAAAACATTGTATTAGGTAAATCTCGTTGAAGCTCAAATTCTCAAATTTTTTTCCGTGGTGCAAAAACTTAACAATTTCTTAAGCTAGGTCTTGAGCGTAACTAACTATTTTATCGTTGAGTACCTCAAATAACAAAATTGCTATTAAAGTAATTTAAGAAATTTTCATACTGCTCGATCGTTGCGGAAGAAGACTTAGTTTGTAAATGAACACTAGTAAATTTTTTGCAACATCCAGGAACATCTCCCTGGCAAATCTCAGAATTAACGACCATAATTTTGATAGCGTCAAAAATTTCAAATGCTTCGGATCCGTTATAATATCGTTTAATAATATGCAAACAGAAAAATAAAACCTGAATTTTCTACAAGTTTTCTACGCCCAATCAAAATTATTGCGATCTAAAAACCTATCGCTGTCGTGCAAGCACTCACTTTATAAATCACTCATAAGACCAGTGCTGGCTTTCTAAAATGAGAGATGGACCATCACCTCTCGATTTTAGATTGTTATCTACCTTCAAAAGGGACGTCAATCGTTCCATTGTTACTCCAACTTAAGTCGCGAATAACGAATATCGGATTCGTACGAACCTCAAAATAAAGCAACTTCCCGGAGTAAAGACCACTACAGCGCTGGCGTGGTGACGTCGAACAACTGTTACGCATATTGGAATGGTTGAAACTGGAGTACCAGAACGATGGATCGAGACTGACGAATGACCATAGTGTAGGTGGCAAAATACAATCATTTGGGATGTGAAGGCTTGAGAGAGAGAGAGAGAGAGAGAGAGAGAGAGGGAAATTTAAGAAGTTTGGTTGAGTTTTTTTGTGCTATATGTGAGTGAACAGTAGATTGCTGATATCAATATATAGACTAGATACTTGCATAGCTTCTGCATCTATTTTTAATTCGTTATGTTGTTTATTATTATCCTTAATAACAATATCTGTTTCAGCTGGATATAGAGCTTGATAGCACTGGGTATTCATATATTTTGGCATACGCCAGGTGATAAAAAAAGTTTAAACATAAAATAAAAATTGGTGACGAAACAGTGAAAAACTTCTATTTATCTTTTCTACAATTTTGCCGTTTTGGACTATGAAAACCTGGTGCATAATACAGGAACAAATTATATATTTCGGTTAAAAATTTAAATTGACTAGACTAGACGGAAAGAAAAATCGAACTTGCACACGGAATCGACACCAATAATTCTGTAATATTTTGCTTATTTGAAATTTCTCTCTAGCGAGTTTCCGATATTATTGTAAAAATAAATTCTAGTTAAAATAACAAACTCCACCCTGTCATATTTTTTTATCTAGTTCTACACTTTTTGTTGAATTGTGCATATACATTTTTTGTTTTTTGTTAATTTGTGTAGCCATACACTTTTGATAAATGTTGAAAACTTCACACCGGTCAAGCATAGCTTGTTTTGTTGATGGTAATGCCATCAATGCATATTTTTTGTGAATTACTGACTAAAGTTTCGTTCATAATTTAGTAAAAAAAAATTACCTGAAGCACATGGCATTAGTGTCCGTTTTCTTTAGTATATTCACAGCAACTACGATTTTGAGTCCTTGCTAGCAAAGTTCCTCAACTATTTCTTTATTTGGGCATGTATGATATAGACTCTGGCAACAACTTTAATTGGTTGCTCAGCTTTTAAACCATTCGACTTTTTTCAGCAATGATTTCATTTTATAATATTCTGTAGGTTTTTGTGCCAAGTACATTAACTTTGCAAAAGCTAATATTCAGTAGAGTGACTTTATATTTATCGATTGGAATTAGCTTTATAAGTTTTTTAATGGTTTCATATTCAGTAACACTATATATATGTTAATGGGTGGAAATGGCACATTAAAAGGTATTGGTTGATTTTCTTTCACTTTTCAATGGTTAATTACGTTGGGTATACTGATTGCAGTGGTCTCTGTTTCGGTTGCAGTGGATGACTGATCAGGTCGTTTGGGTTTTTGCTTTTCTTATACGTTCTTTGTTGATTTTCCCTCAGGCGAAGATTCTACTTTTCTTTTTTGTTTTGACGTTAAGTTTTAATTTGCCTTCGTATTAAACTCGTTTCATACGCCAATTCATCTACATCTATTTCATTATTGATTATAGCAATTTCTTCTTTAAGCTATTGTACTTTTTTAAATAGTTAGTTATCCATTGGCTTGTTTTAAGTTTTGTTAAAAGTTTTGTGATTTCGTTAAAATAAACGTCTTTTCTAGTGACATAATAGTGGTGGTTTTCTTGATTCACGTTCTCCAATCTTTCAGCATTTTCGTTTCGCATTTGTCTGCGTGATGGTCTAGTGGTTGTGCAGCTTGGTATGAATGGGTTTTGCAATGATTGGGTCAAGCCAGAATCCGTTGAGCCAGCCTCTTGTGAAGGTGGATAAGTCAACTGTGCTGCAGTAGGCGTACCATCTGGGGAAAAAATTCCGTATTGTTGTGCAATTATTGTTTAAGACTAATCATTGCAGCAGCAGCCAACCTGACCAGTTAGATTGGTAGTGTGTTAGTGAAGAGAGCAGTATTTGCTATAGGTTCTCGGTATTTGCAGGTCAACATTTGGGCTGGTAAATGGCATGAACAAATCTCTATACTCTAGCTTTGTAATATTTTGAATAACACACTAATTTAAATACAGATGGTAATATGTACTTCTCTCTATGATTGTCAGCTTATACCAAATTAATTTTAATTGTAAACATTGTGCTACGCTCCATAGCGGTCGGCGATTAAACGTCGTAGAGGAAAGACGTGTTTTTTTGTCTCTCCTCTAAATAATTAAAAATAAATAGTTTAAATGTGTTTTAATTAACTAATTAATTAAATAATATATATCTAAGTGTTCATAGACATAAATAATATATTGTGTGATTTAAAGAATTTTGAAGCCGTAATAAGATACATATTGAATAGTTATATTAATTTGTGTGTGATGCGCTTGCAATGGCGTAGAATATGTATATTACAATTTCGTTTATATGTATTTTGATACCGTTGTTTGAATGCATCATACGCATTGTATGTTTGTAATTTTTCAATATGTATAGGACTTTTATGATTCCAGAGGATGAATAAGATAAGTGTTTTCTCATTTTTTCCATTGTTTTACCACGTTTTAATACATATTAATTATTTACATATATTTTTCCAAATAAATTTTAAGTACATAATAAAATGATTACTGTATTCTATAACTCATAAAGGTGTAGAGTACTAGTATTATCATGGTGGTAGTATTATTTGAGTGTTGTTTGTGCCAGAAAGTGTTTTTCAATTCTGTTATTCTGTTTTGTTACACTCGATAAACATTTTTGTTGTTCTTTTTGCGACGATTGTTTTTCGTTGGTACTTTTGAATTCGAACTTTTGTTTTTTATATTTATTTACTCGTGCGACTTATATTATATTTTGTATGGAAATTAGTATTGGAGGTGTATCGCGGGATATAATGTACATTTCAATCAGGGATGCCAACTTAGCGATTTTGCCGCTGTTTTTAGCGGTTTTATTATAAGCGCTGCGATAAAATTTATATCTTGCCGCTATAGCGGCTTTTTTAGCGATTTTGTTTTACAGATTAGCGATTTTTAGTGATATTTATCGCTTTCAAAATTGTTTAAAATGGTATTACTTTCCTCATCCATCTTCCATTAGAATTGTTTTTCCATTATAAATTTAGAAATCGATTAGTTCTATGAGCATTTTTCAGGTTAATATATAATTTTCTAGTTTGTGTGGTTGGCATACATTACTTTTACACCGTAGTTTTCTTCTCTTTTCTACTCACTTTACAATAATGGCTCAACAAGAAAGATGTTACGCAGCTGATCAGCTTTCTTTTATGTATCGAGACAAAAAAAATAGGCTTTTTTTAAGTTCCTGCATCCAATTTTATCAGAAGTTCAAAGAGTGGTTAAAATTTTTGAAAGTAATACTGCAGACCATTCGAAAATATTAAATGACCTAATTTTATTAATTAGTTTTCTTTTAAAAACAATTGTTATTTCAACTGTGCGTATTGATCCACTATCGACACTATCGTGCGTATTGATCCACTATCGAAAATCATCTGGATCCAAATCCATATATGGACTATTGTTTTGAGAATGAGGTGCATGAACTTAAGAAAAATAATCGATGTTCTTTATCAGATGAAATTGATCTACGAGCAAGATGTAAACGATTTGTTATAACTTTAATTAAACAACTACAACAACGGCTTCCAGAAAATGTTTGAATCTTGAAGAAAATCAATTTGATAAGTGTAACCAACGTGCTTAAACAGTTAAAGGAGCCAATTACTGAGGTTTTACAAGAATTTAAATATTGTGATGATATGATCACCAAAATTGAGAACCAGTATGAAAACATAAATTTAGTTAAATGGTCCGAAACAAAAGACACTAAATTATTCTGGGCTGAAGTAAATAATTATAAAGATGCGGGCGATGTTAATCCCTTTTCCGACATTGTAGATTTCGCCAAAACTTGTTTAGTGATGCCTATATCAAACGCGGATGTAGAGAGTGTTTTCAGCTATGAACGTGATAAAACCTAAAGCCAAAAACAGAATGAAAACTAAATTATTACAATGCCTTTTAACTGCTCGATTTTGTTTGAAACTAGCTGGTGAAAATTGTCACACTTATAAATTGCTTAAAGAGGTTGTTGCAAAAATTGCTACTATGCAGTCGTACAAAGGAGGAGACGAGGATATAGATGAAATAATTGATATAATTGATATTGATTAAATTATTTAACGTTTATGAATGATATGAATTCCAAATTCAGTTTAGCTATAATTATTTTTTTGAAAGAATATTGTATTTTCGTTTACAATGAAAGGCATGGTTTATGTGATCTATGTACATATATTGATGTGTCTACTATTTTAATAAATAAATAATTATTTAAAAATTGTTAAAAAAAAAAATTAAAACTGTTTCCTTCAATTTTTTACAAGCTTCGCGATTTATTTCCTCTTAAATTAGTAGTTTTTCACATTATTATGTTGAAATATTTAAAATTTATTAATTATATTTTTTTGAATGGTTATTACTACATATTTCTTTTTAGTGACATCTAGTGATATTTTAATAATATTCGTTCAGCGGTTTTAAGCGGTTTTTTAATTTTTATTTGGCGACAAAGCTATTTGAGAGTTGGCAACACGGAATTTTCAATACCACCGAAAATGTGGTTTTGCAATGTATATACAAAGCTTGTTATATATGCTTTCGGCTGTGCTTTGTATGGATGTGTATGTATTGATTACGAACAAAAAATATACAAGATCAGGGGACTTTTGTTTTCATTTTGTTTTATTTATGTCATTACATAATTATTATATTTTTACTTTTTGTGCTTGGTAGTGTAAATGTTTTTCTATATGAAAAAAAACGATTCAATCATTGATTTTTTGCTTTTTCATTTCATTTTGTGTGATCAATTTACACAGGGGCGGCGAGGATACGGTGGATGTGTATTGCGATAAATTTTCTTTTATATTGATGTTAACGGGCGATCGCTGAGTTTTCATCTATTGGGATTGGGAAATAACTTTATGGGTTGCAGTGTGTTGGTTTTTTATTCTAGAGAAGCGGGTAGCAAGCACTCCTGGATCTACATTACATATTTTTCTTGGTACATTTTACTAAGATTATTTACGAAAATGATTCTTTCCACATTTTGATTTCAGAAATTAACTAATTTTACTAATTCCTACCTCCAATTATTCACCGTTTGAGTATTAAATTTTTATATTTATTATGTTTTATATGATGAGCAATTTAGAGTTATCAAGGTTTATCAGGGGCTGCATGAATTAAAGGGGTCTGAATTGAAGGGTTTTTTTAAATTAAAATAAGTGTTTTTGATTCGCTTTGGGGATGAATTAAAATCGGAGTTGAAGAAGAAATGAAAGAGTTCGATAAGGTGAATATGGACGGGGCATTTCTTAATTCATTCTTAAAATAAATTAATATCAATGTTTATAGAATGAAATAATATAAGCCTTTTTTATTTATATTTATATTTTATAACTAATCAATGTAAATCCATGCAACTATTATTTTCATTAATTATAATTTTTTGGAATTTAAATTTAAATTTTAAATAGAATGTGCCTTTTTTAATTCATTTTGAAGGTGAGTTAGGGTACGTGTTTTAAAAATGAAATAGTATAAGCCTTTGTTTATTCATTCCTGGGTTTTCTCCTTTTTCTAAATCGCTTTTTTTAATTCATAATTTTAAGTTAAAAATATGAATTAAAATAAGTCGCTGGTGTTCATACAAAAATCAACTTTTTTGCTTCATTTTTGGAAAACTTTCTTGATTCGGACTTTTTTAGTTCGGTACCCCTTTATCAGGTGTTTATTATTAATACTATATTATTCATTGCAGTTCCTGATTAAGCTAATTTATTTAGTTCTAATGAACATTTTTGATTACAGAAGAATTTTGAAGCAGTAATGACTACATTTTTATTATTTGCAGCTTTATTATTTTGTAAGCGTCGAGGAATAAATACCCTTGGGTTAAATAAGTTTTTGCCTGAACAGCTAATATATATGATTTTTTGCTATTATTGACATTTTTCCATTTAGCTAAAGGGAATTATTTCTCTCTCTCTGGCACTATACATCCCCTCAAATGAGGTTTCATAATCATATTTTCATTTCGGATAATGAGTGATTAATTCATTGATCCTGAACCAGCCGTGAAATTTTTCCTTGTCACCACCGGGAATCGAACCCGGGACCTCCAGTCGCTGGAGCAAGCATGCTAACCACTTTGCCACCGGGGCGGCTAATATATATGATTTTTTGCTATTATTGACATTTTTCCATTTAGCTAAAGGGAATTATTGTTGTGTAGCAATGCTTTTAGAGTAAGATAATTACTGTAAATTGAAGTCGTTGAAGTTAGCCCGAAAAATGTCAGCCCGAAAAAATGGTGCGTTTCTCGGATAAAGTGTAGCTATTCCGAAAAAGTGTAAATGTAAGTAGAAAATGTAGCCCCATCCCGAATTAACATTTCATTACCAATAGTAAGCTAA
The DNA here is from genome assembly GCA_947310385.1 of Nephrotoma appendiculata. Lineage (NCBI taxonomy): Eukaryota > Metazoa > Arthropoda > Insecta > Diptera > Tipulidae > Nephrotoma > Nephrotoma appendiculata. The sequence goes on from OX371223.1 coordinate 125,908,831, forward strand.
TTTTGGTACTGAAGAAAATGAAATGATAATTTTATAGAGGAATATAAAGACACTATTGAATAACAAATCTAAATAACACGAAATTCATAAATAATAAATATTTCGAATTGTGGAGCCTTAAATTTGCTTGTGCCTATACTAGAGATATTTATGTGTAGTGGCCTATACGGCCAGATAGGTCTTGGTCACACCAATATGTCATGATAACCACTGGTCCATATCATGACCATAGAGCATAATTTTATAACCCTTTCCATGAGAAATTTACAATATAATGAATATTTCGAATTAAGGTGCAGTCTTAAATTCGCTTGTGCCTATACTAGAGATATTTATGTGTAGTGGCGTATACGGCCAGATAGGTCTTGGTCACACCAATATGTCATGATAACCACTGGTCCATATCATGACCAAAGAGCAGAATTTTATAACCCTTTCCATGACAAATTTACAAAATAATGAATATTTCGAATTGTGGAGCCTTAAATTCGCTTGTGCCTATACTAGAGATATTTATGTGTAGTGGCCTATACGGCCAGATAGGTCTTGGTCACACCAATATGTCATGATAACCACTGGTCCATATCATGACCATAGAGCATAATTTTATAACACTTTCCATGAGAAATTTACAAAATAATGAATATTTCGAATTAAAGTGCAGTCTTAAATTCGCTTGTGCCTATACTAGAGATATTTATGTGTAGTGGCGTATACGGCCAGATAGGTGTTGGTCACACCAACATGTCATGATAACCACTGGTCCATATCATGACCATAGAGCATAATTTTATAACACTTTCCATGACAAATTTACAAAATAATGAATATTTCGAATTAAGGTGCAGTCTTAAATTCGCTTGTGCCTATACTAGAGATATTTATGTGTAGTGGCGTATACGGCCAGATAGGTCTTGGTCACACCAATATGTCATGATAACCACTGGTCCATATCATGACCATAGAGCATAATTTTATAACACTTTCCATGAGAAATTTACAAAATAATGAATATTTCGAATTAAGGTGCAGTCTAAAATTCGCTTGTGCCTATACTAGAGATATTTATGTGTAGTGGCGTATACGGCCAGATAGGTGTTGGTCACACCAATATGTCATGATAACCACTGGTCCATATCAAGACCATAGAGCAGAATTTTATAACACTTTCCATGAGAAATTTACAAAATAATGAATATTTCGAATTAAGGTGCAGTATTAAATTCGCTTGTGCCTATACTAGAGATATTTATGTGTAGTGGTGTATACGGCCAGATAGGTGTTGGTCACACCAATATGTCATAATAACCACTGGTCCATATCATGACCATAGAGCATAATTTTATAACCCTTTCCATGAGAAATTTACAAAATAATGAATATTTCGAATTAAGGTGCAGTCTTAAATTCGCTTGTGCCTATACTAGAGATATTTATGTGTAGTGGCGTATACGGCCAGATAAGTGTTGGTCACACCAATATGTCATGATAACCACTGGTCCATATCATGACCATAGAGCATAATTTTATAACACTTTCCATGAGAAATTTACAAAATAATGAATATTTCGAATTAATGTGCAGTCTTAAATTCGCTTGTGCCTATACTAGAGATATTTATGTGTAGTGGCGTATTAATGATGGACCAGTGGTTATCATGACATATTGGTGTGACCAAGACCTATCTAGCCGTATACGCCATTACACATAAATATCTCTAGTATAGGCACAAGCGAATTTAAGACTGCACCTTAATTCGAAATATTCATTATTTTGTAAATTTCTCATGGAAAGTGTTATAAAATTATGCTCTATGGTCATGATATGGACCAGTGGTTATCATGACATATTGGTGTGACCAAGACCTATCTGGCCGTATACGCCACTACACAAAAATATCTCTAGTATAGGCACAAGCGAATTTAAGACTGCACCTTAATTCGAAATATTCATTATTTTGTAAATTTGTCATGGAAAGTGTTATAAAATTATGCTCTATGGTCATGATATGGACCAGTGGTTATCATGACATATTGGTGTGACCAAGACCTATCTGGCTGTATACGCCACTACACATAAATATCTCTAGTATAGGCACAAGCGAATTTAAGACTGCACATTAATTCGAAATATTCATTATTTTGTAAATTTGTCATGGAAAGGGTTATAAAATTCTGCTCTATGGTCATGATATGGACCAGTGGTTATCATGACATATTGGTGTGACCAAGACCTATCTGGCCGTTTACGCCACTACACATAAATATCTCTAGTATATGCACAAGCGAATTTAAGACTGCACCTTAATTCGAAATATTCATTAATTTGTAAATTTCTCATGGAAAGTGTTATAAAATTATGCTCTATGGTCATGATATGGACCAGTGGTTATCATGACATATTGGTGTGACCAAGACCTATCTGGCCGTATACGCCACTACACATAAATATCTCTAGTATAGGCACAAGCGAATTTAAGACTGCACCTTAATTCGAAATATTCATTATTTTGTAAATTTGTCATGGAAAGGGTTATAAAATTCTGCTCTATGGTCATGATATGGACCAGTGGTTATCATGACATATTGGTGTGACCAACACCTATCTGGCCGTATACGCCACTACACATAAATATCTCTAGTATAGGCACAAGCGAATTTAAGACTGCACCTTAATTCGAAATATTCATTATTTTGTAAATTTCTCATGGAAAGTATTATAAAATTCTGCTCTATGGTCATGATATGGACCAGTGGTTATCATGACATATTGGTGTGACCAAGACCTATCTGGCCGTATACGCCACTACACATAAATATCTCTAGTATAGGCACAAGCGAATTTAAGACTGCACCTTAATTCGAAATATTCATTATTTTGTAAATTTCTCATGGAAAGGGTTATAAAATTATGCTCTATGGTCATGATATGGACCAGTGGTTATCATGACATATTGGTGTGTCCAAGACCTATCTGGCCGTATACGCCACTACACATAAATATCTCTAGTATAGGCACAAGCGAATTTAAGACTGCACCTTAATTCGAAATATTCATTATTTTGTAAATTTGTCATGGAAAGTGTTATAAAATTATGCTCTATGGTCATGATATGGACCAGTGGTTATCATGACATATTGGTGTGACCAACACCTATCTGGCCGTATACGCCACTACACATAAATATCTCTAGTATAGGCACAAGCGAATTTAAGACTGCACCTTAATTCGAAATATTCATTATTTTGTAAATTTCTCATGGAAAGTGTTATAAAATTATGCTCTATGGTCGTGATATGGACCAGTGGTTATCATGACATATTGGTGTGACCAACACCTATCTGGCCGTATACGCCACTACACATAAATATCTCTAGTATAGGCACAAGCGAATTTAAGACTGCACCTTAATTCGAAATATTCATTATTTTGTAAATTTCTCATGGAAAGTGTTATAAAATTATGCTCTATGGTCATGATATGGACCAGTGGTTATCATGACATATTGGTGTGACCAAGACCTATCTGGCCGTATACGCCACTACACATAAATATCTCTAGTATAGGCACAAGCGAATTTAAGACTGCACCTTAATTCGAAATATTCATTATTTTGTAAATTTCTCATGGAAAGGGTTATAAAATTATGCTCTATGGTCATGATATGGACCAGTGGTTATCATGACATATTGGTGTGACCAACACCTATCTGGCCGTATAGGCCACTACACATAAATATCTCTAGTATAGGCACAAGCGAATTTAAGACTGCACCTTAATTCGAAATATTCATTATTTTGTAAATTTCTCATGGAAAGTGTTATAAAATTATGCTCTATGGTCGTGATATGGACCAGTGGTTATCATGACATATTGGTGTGACCAACACCTATCTGGCCGTATAGGCCACTACACATAAATATCTCTAGTATAGGCACAAGCGAATTTAAGACTGCACCTTAATTCGAAATATTCATTATTTTGTAAATTTCTCATGGAAAGTGTTATAAAATTATGCTCTATGGTCATGATATGGACCAGTGGTTATCATGACATATTGGTGTGACCAAGACCTATCTGGCCGTATACGCCACTACACAAAAATATCTCTAGTATAGGCACAAGCGAATTTAAGACTGCACCTTAATTCGAAATATTCATTATTTTGTAAATTTGTCATGGAAAGTGTTATAAAATTATGCTCTATGGTCATGATATGGACCAGTGGTTATCATGACATATTGGTGTGACCAAGACCTATCTGGCCGTATACGCCACTACACATAAATATCTCTAGTATAGGCACAAGCGAATTTAAGACTGCACATTAATTCGAAATATTCATTATTTTGTAAATTTGTCATGGAAAGGGTTATAAAATTCTGCTCTATGGTCATGATATGGACCAGTGGTTATCATGACATATTGGTGTGACCAAGACCTATCTGGCCGTATACGCCACTACACATAAATATCTCTAGTATATGCACAAGCGAATTTAAGACTGCACCTTAATTCGAAATATTCATTAATTTGTAAATTTCTCATGGAAAGTGTTATAAAATTATGCTCTATGGTCATGATATGGACCAGTGGTTATCATGACATATTGGTGTGACCAAGACCTATCTGGCCGTATACGCCACTACACATAAATATCTCTAGTATAGGCACAAGCGAATTTAAGACTGCACCTTAATTCGAAATATTCATTATTTTGTAAATTTGTCATGGAAAGGGTTATAAAATTCTGCTCTATGGTCATGATATGGACCAGTGGTTATCATGACATATTGGTGTGACCAACACCTATCTGGCCGTATACGCCACTACACATAAATATCTCTAGTATAGGCACAAGCGAATTTAAGACTGCACATTAATTCGAAATATTCATTATTTTGTAAATTTGTCATGGAAAGGGTTATAAAATTCTGCTCTATGGTCATGATATGGACCAGTGGTTATCATGACATATTGGTGTGACCAAGACCTATCTGGCCGTTTACGCCACTACACATAAATATCTCTAGTATATGCACAAGCGAATTTAAGACTGCACCTTAATTCGAAATATTCATTAATTTGTAAATTTCTCATGGAAAGTGTTATAAAATTATGCTCTATGGTCATGATATGGACCAGTGGTTATCATGACATATTGGTGTGACCAAGACCTATCTGGCCGTATACGCCACTACACATAAATATCTCTAGTATAGGCACAAGCGAATTTAAGACTGCACCTTAATTCGAAATATTCATTATTTTGTAAATTTGTCATGGAAAGGGTTATAAAATTCTGCTCTATGGTCATGATATGGACCAGTGGTTATCATGACATATTGGTGTGACCAACACCTATCTGGCCGTATACGCCACTACACATAAATATCTCTAGTATAGGCACAAGCGAATTTAAGACTGCACCTTAATTCGAAATATTCATTATTTTGTAAATTTCTCATGGAAAGTATTATAAAATTCTGCTCTATGGTCATGATATGGACCAGTGGTTATCATGACATATTGGTGTGACCAAGACCTATCTGGCCGTATACGCCACTACACATAAATATCTCTAGTATAGGCACAAGCGAATTTAAGACTGCACCTTAATTCGAAATATTCATTATTTTGTAAATTTCTCATGGAAAGGGTTATAAAATTATGCTCTATGGTCATGATATGGACCAGTGGTTATCATGACATATTGGTGTGTCCAAGACCTATCTGGCCGTATACGCCACTACACATAAATATCTCTAGTATAGGCACAAGCGAATTTAAGACTGCACCTTAATTCGAAATATTCATTATTTTGTAAATTTGTCATGGAAAGTGTTATAAAATTATGCTCTATGGTCATGATATGGACCAGTGGTTATCATGACATATTGGTGTGACCAACACCTATCTGGCCGTATACGCCACTACACATAAATATCTCTAGTATAGGCACAAGCGAATTTAAGACTGCACCTTAATTCGAAATATTCATTATTTTGTAAATTTCTCATGGAAAGTGTTATAAAATTATGCTCTATGGTCGTGATATGGACCAGTGGTTATCATGACATATTGGTGTGACCAACACCTATCTGGCCGTATACGCCACTACACATAAATATCTCTAGTATAGGCACAAGCGAATTTAAGACTGCACCTTAATTCGAAATATTCATTATTTTGTAAATTTCTCATGGAAAGTGTTATAAAATTATGCTCTATGGTCATGATATGGACCAGTGGTTATCATGACATATTGGTGTGACCAAGACCTATCTGGCCGTATACGCCACTACACATAAATATCTCTAGTATAGGCACAAGCGAATTTAAGACTGCACCTTAATTCGAAATATTCATTATTTTGTAAATTTCTCATGGAAAGGGTTATAAAATTATGCTCTATGGTCATGATATGGACCAGTGGTTATCATGACATATTGGTGTGACCAACACCTATCTGGCCGTATAGGCCACTACACATAAATATCTCTAGTATAGGCACAAGCGAATTTAAGACTGCACCTTAATTCGAAATATTCATTATTTTGTAAATTTCTCATGGAAAGTGTTATAAAATTATGCTCTATGGTCGTGATATGGACCAGTGGTTATCATGACATATTGGTGTGACCAAGACCTATCTGGCCGTATACGCCACTACACAAAAATATCTCTAGTATAGGCACAAGCGAATTTAAGACTGCACATTAATTCGAAATATTCATTATTTTGTAAATTTGTCATGGAAAGGGTTATAAAATTCTGCTCTATGGTCATGATATGGACCAGTGGTTATCATGACATATTGGTGTGACCAAGACCTATCTGGCCGTATACGCCACTACACATAAATATCTCTAGTATATGCACAAGCGAATTTAAGACTGCACCTTAATTCGAAATATTCATTAATTTGTAAATTTCTCATGGAAAGTGTTATAAAATTATGCTCTATGGTCATGATATGGACCAGTGGTTATCATGACATATTGGTGTGACCAAGACCTATCTGGCCGTATACGCCACTACACATAAATATCTCTAGTATAGGCACAAGCGAATTTAAGACTGCACCTTAATTCGAAATATTCATTATTTTGTAAATTTGTCATGGAAAGGGTTATAAAATTCTGCTCTATGGTCATGATATGGACCAGTGGTTATCATGACATATTGGTGTGACCAACACCTATCTGGCCGTATACGCCACTACACATAAATATCTCTAGTATAGGCACAAGCGAATTTAAGACTGCACATTAATTCGAAATATTCATTATTTTGTAAATTTGTCATGGAAAGGGTTATAAAATTCTGCTCTATGGTCATGATATGGACCAGTGGTTATCATGACATATTGGTGTGACCAAGACCTATCTGGCCGTTTACGCCACTACACATAAATATCTCTAGTATATGCACAAGCGAATTTAAGACTGCACCTTAATTCGAAATATTCATTAATTTGTAAATTTCTCATGGAAAGTGTTATAAAATTATGCTCTATGGTCATGATATGGACCAGTGGTTATCATGACATATTGGTGTGACCAAGACCTATCTGGCCGTATACGCCACTACACATAAATATCTCTAGTATAGGCACAAGCGAATTTAAGACTGCACCTTAATTCGAAATATTCATTATTTTGTAAATTTATCATGGAAAGGGTTATAAAATTCTGCTCTATGGTCATGATATGGACCAGTGGTTATCATGACATATTGGTGTGACCAACACCTATCTGGCCGTATACGCCACTACACATAAATATCTCTAGTATAGGCACAAGCGAATTTAAGACTGCACCTTAATTCGAAATATTCATTATTTTGTAAATTTCTCATGGAAAGTATTATAAAATTCTGCTCTATGGTCATGATATGGACCAGTGGTTATCATGACATATTGGTGTGACCAAGACCTATCTGGCCGTATACGCCACTACACATAAATATCTCTAGTATAGGCACAAGCGAATTTAAGACTGCACCTTAATTCGAAATATTCATTATTTTGTAAATTTCTCATGGAAAGGGTTATAAAATTATGCTCTATGGTCATGATATGGACCAGTGGTTATCATGACATATTGGTGTGTCCAAGACCTATCTGGCCGTATACGCCACTACACATAAATATCTCTAGTATAGGCACAAGCGAATTTAAGACTGCACCTTAATTCGAAATATTCATTATTTTGTAAATTTGTCATGGAAAGTGTTATAAAATTATGCTCTATGGTCATGATATGGACCAGTGGTTATCATGACATATTGGTGTGACCAACACCTATCTGGCCGTATACGCCACTACACATAAATATCTCTAGTATAGGCACAAGCGAATTTAAGACTGCACCTTAATTCGAAATATTCATTATTTTGTAAATTTCTCATGGAAAGTGTTATAAAATTATGCTCTATGGTCGTGATATGGACCAGTGGTTATCATGACATATTGGTGTGACCAACACCTATCTGGCCGTATACGCCACTACACATAAATATCTCTAGTATAGGCACAAGCGAATTTAAGACTGCACCTTAATTCGAAATATTCATTATTTTGTAAATTTCTCATGGAAAGTGTTATAAAATTATGCTCTATGGTCATGATATGGACCAGTGGTTATCATGACATATTGGTGTGACCAAGACCTATCTGGCCGTATACGCCACTACACATAAATATCTCTAGTATAGGCACAAGCGAATTTAAGACTGCACCTTAATTCGAAATATTCATTATTTTGTAAATTTCTCATGGAAAGGGTTATAAAATTATGCTCTATGGTCATGATATGGACCAGTGGTTATCATGACATATTGGTGTGACCAACACCTATCTGGCCGTATAGGCCACTACACATAAATATCTCTAGTATAGGCACAAGCGAATTTAAGACTGCACCTTAATTCGAAATATTCATTATTTTGTAAATTTCTCATGGAAAGTGTTATAAAATTATGCTCTATGGTCGTGATATGGACCAGTGGTTATCATGACATATTGGTGTGACCAAGACCTATCTGGCCGTATAGGCCACTACACATAAATATCTCTAGTATAGGCACAAGCGAATTTAAGACTGCACCTTAATTCGAAATATTCATTATTTTGTAAATTTCTCATGGAAAGTGTTATAAAATTATGCTCTATGGTCATGATATGGACCAGTGGTTATCATGACATATTGGTGTGACCAAGACCTATCTGGCCGTATACGCCACTACACAAAAATATCTCTAGTATAGGCACAAGCGAATTTAAGACTGCACCTTAATTCGAAATATTCATTAATTTGTAAATTTGTCATGGAAAGTGTTATAAAATTATGCTCTATGGTCATGATATGGACCAGTGGTTATCATGACATATTGGTGTGACCAAGACCTATCTGGCCGTATACGCCACTACACATAAATATCTCTAGTATAGGCACAAGCGAATTTAAGACTGCACATTAATTCGAAATATTCATTATTTTGTAAATTTGTCATGGAAAGGGTTATAAAATTCTGCTCTATGGTCATGATATGGACCAGTGGTTATCATGACATATTGGTGTGACCAAGACCTATCTGGCCGTATACGCCACTACACATAAATATCTCTAGTATATGCACAAGCGAATTTAAGACTGCACCTTAATTCGAAATATTCATTAATTTGTAAATTTCTCATGGAAAGTGTTATAAAATTATGCTCTATGGTCATGATATGGACCAGTGGTTATCATGACATATTGGTGTGACCAAGACCTATCTGGCCGTATACGCCACTACACATAAATATCTCTAGTATAGGCACAAGCGAATTTAAGACTGCACCTTAATTCGAAATATTCATTATTTTGTAAATTTGTCATGGAAAGGGTTATAAAATTCTGCTCTATGGTCATGATATGGACCAGTGGTTATCATGACATATTGGTGTGACCAACACCTATCTGGCCGTATACGCCACTACACATAAATATCTCTAGTATAGGCACAAGCGAATTTAAGACTGCACATTAATTCGAAATATTCATTATTTTGTAAATTTGTCATGGAAAGGGTTATAAAATTCTGCTCTATGGTCATGATATGGACCAGTGGTTATCATGACATATTGGTGTGACCAAGACCTATCTGGCCGTTTACGCCACTACACATAAATATCTCTAGTATATGCACAAGCGAATTTAAGACTGCACCTTAATTCGAAATATTCATTAATTTGTAAATTTCTCATGGAAAGTGTTATAAAATTATGCTCTATGGTCATGATATGGACCAGTGGTTATCATGACATATTGGTGTGACCAAGACCTATCTGGCCGTATACGCCACTACACATAAATATCTCTAGTATAGGCACAAGCGAATTTAAGACTGCACCTTAATTCGAAATATTCATTATTTTGTAAATTTGTCATGGAAAGGGTTATAAAATTCTGCTCTATGGTCATGATATGGACCAGTGGTTATCATGACATATTGGTGTGACCAACACCTATCTGGCCGTATACGCCACTACACATAAATATCTCTAGTATAGGCACAAGCGAATTTAAGACTGCACCTTAATTCGAAATATTCATTATTTTGTAAATTTCTCATGGAAAGTATTATAAAATTCTGCTCTATGGTCATGATATGGACCAGTGGTTATCATGACATATTGGTGTGACCAAGACCTATCTGGCCGTATACGCCACTACACATAAATATCTCTAGTATAGGCACAAGCGAATTTAAGACTGCACCTTAATTCGAAATATTCATTATTTTGTAAATTTCTCATGGAAAGGGTTATAAAATTATGCTCTATGGTCATGATATGGACCAGTGGTTATCATGACATATTGGTGTGTCCAAGACCTATCTGGCCGTATACGCCACTACACATAAATATCTCTAGTATAGGCACAAGCGAATTTAAGACTGCACCTTAATTCGAAATATTCATTATTTTGTAAATTTGTCATGGAAAGTGTTATAAAATTATGCTCTATGGTCATGATATGGACCAGTGGTTATCATGACATATTGGTGTGACCAACACCTATCTGGCCGTATACGCCACTACACATAAATATCTCTAGTATAGGCACAAGCGAATTTAAGACTGCACCTTAATTCGAAATATTCATTATTTTGTAAATTTCTCATGGAAAGTGTTATAAAATTATGCTCTATGGTCGTGATATGGACCAGTGGTTATCATGACATATTGGTGTGACCAACACCTATCTGGCCGTATACGCCACTACACATAAATATCTCTAGTATAGGCACAAGCGAATTTAAGACTGCACCTTAATTCGAAATATTCATTATTTTGTAAATTTCTCATGGAAAGTGTTATAAAATTATGCTCTATGGTCATGATATGGACCAGTGGTTATCATGACATATTGGTGTGACCAAGACCTATCTGGCCGTATACGCCACTACACATAAATATCTCTAGTATAGGCACAAGCGAATTTAAGACTGCACCTTAATTCGAAATATTCATTATTTTGTAAATTTCTCATGGAAAGGGTTATAAAATTATGCTCTATGGTCATGATATGGACCAGTGGTTATCATGACATATTGGTGTGACCAACACCTATCTGGCCGTATAGGCCACTACACATAAATATCTCTAGTATAGGCACAAGCGAATTTAAGACTGCACCTTAATTCGAAATATTCATTATTTTGTAAATTTCTCATGGAAAGTGTTATAAAATTATGCTCTATGGTCGTGATATGGACCAGTGGTTATCATGACATATTGGTGTGACCAAGACCTATCTGGCCGTATAGGCCACTACACATAAATATCTCTAGTATAGGCACAAGCGAATTTAAGACTGCACCTTAATTCGAAATATTCATTATTTTGTAAATTTCTCATGGAAAGTGTTATAAAATTATGCTCTATGGTCATGATATGGACCAGTGGTTATCATGACATATTGGTGTGACCAAGACCTATCTGGCCGTATACGCCACTACACAAAAATATCTCTAGTATAGGCACAAGCGAATTTAAGACTGCACCTTAATTCGAAATATTCATTATTTTGTAAATTTGTCATGGAAAGTGTTATAAAATTATGCTCTATGGTCATGATATGGACCAGTGGTTATCATGACATATTGGTGTGACCAAGACCTATCTGGCCGTATACGCCACTACACATAAATATCTCTAGTATAGGCACAAGCGAATTTAAGACTGCACCTTAATTCGAAATATTCATTATTTTGTAAATTTGTCATGGAAAGGGTTATAAAATTCTGCTCTATGGTCATGATATGGACCAGTGGTTATCATGACATATTGGTGTGACCAAGACCTATCTGGCCGTATACGCCACTACACATAAATATCTCTAGTATATGCACAAGCGAATTTAAGACTGCACCTTAATTCGAAATATTCATTAATTTGTAAATTTCTCATGGAAAGTGTTATAAAATTATGCTCTATGGTCATGATATGGACCAGTGGTTATCATGACATATTGGTGTGACCAAGACCTATCTGGCCGTATACGCCACTACACATAAATATCTCTAGTATAGGCACAAGCGAATTTAAGACTGCACCTTAATTCGAAATATTCATTATTTTGTAAATTTGTCATGGAAAGGGTTATAAAATTCTGCTCTATGGTCATGATATGGACCAGTGGTTATCATGACATATTGGTGTGACCAACACCTATCTGGCCGTATACGCCACTACACCTAAATATCTCTAGTATAGGCACAAGCGAATTTAAGACTGCACCTTAATTCGAAATATTCATTATTTTGTAAATTTGTCATGGAAAGTGTTATAAAATTATGCTCTATGGTCATGATATGGACCAGTGGTTATCATGACATATTGGTGTGACCAAGACCTATCTGGCCGTATACGCCACTACACATAAATATCTCTAGTATAGGCACAAGCGAATTTAAGACTGCACCTTAATTCGAAATATTCATTATTTTGTAAATTTCTCATGGAAAGTATTATAAAATTATGCTCTATGGTCATGATATGGACCAGTGGTTATCATGACATATTGGTGTGACCAAGACCTATCTGGCCGTATACGCCACTACACATAAATATCTCTAGTATAGGCACAAGCGAATTTAAGACTGCACCTTAATTCGAAATATTCATTATTTTGTAAATTTCTCATGGAAAGTGTTATAAAATTATGCTCTATGGTCATGATATGGACCAGTGGTTATCATGACATATTGGTGTGACCAAGACCTATCTGGCCGTATACGCCACTACACATAAATATCTCTAGTATAGGCACAAGCGAATTTAAGACTGCACATTAATTCGAAATATTCATTATTTTGTAAATTTGTCATGGAAAGGGTTATAAAATTATGCTCTATGGTCATGATATGGACCAGTGGTTATCATGACATATTGGTGTGACCAAGACCTATCTGGCCGTATACGCCACTACACATAAATATCTCTAGTATATGCACAAGCGAATTTAAGACTGCACCTTAATTCGAAATATTCATTAATTTGTAAATTTCTCATGGAAAGTGTTATAAAATTATGCTCTATGGTCATGATATGGACCAGTGGTTATCATGACATATTGGTGTGACCAAGACCTATCTGGCCGTATACGCCACTACACATAAATATCTCTAGTATATGCACAAGCGAATTTAAGACTGCACCTTAATTCGAAATATTCATTAATTTGTAAATTTCTCATGGAAAGTGTTATAAAATTATGCTCTATGGTCATGATATGGACCAGTGGTTATCATGACATATTGGTGTGACCAAGACCTATCTGGCCGTATACGCCACTACACATAAATATCTCTAGTATATGCACAAGCGAATTTAAGACTGCACCTTAATTCGAAATATTCATTAATTTGTAAATTTCTCATGGAAAGTGTTATAAAATTATGCTCTATGGTCATGATATGGACCAGTGGTTATCATGACATATTGGTGTGACCAAGACCTATCTGGCCGTATACGCCACTACACATAAATATCTCTAGTATATGCACAAGCGAATTTAAGACTGCACCTTAATTCGAAATATTCATTAATTTGTAAATTTCTCATGGAAAGTGTTATAAAATTATGCTCTATGGTCATGATATGGACCAGTGGTTATCATGACATATTGGTGTGACCAAGACCTATCTGGCCGTATACGCCACTACACATAAATATCTCTAGAATATGCACAAGCGAATTTAAGACTGCACCTTAATTCGAAATATTCATTAATTTGTAAATTTCTCATGGAAAGTGTTATAAAATTATGCTCTATGGTCATGATATGGACCAGTGGTTATCATGACATATTGGTGTGACCAAGACCTATCTGGCCGTATACGCCACTACACATAAATATCTCTAGTATAGGCACAAGCGAATTTAAGACTGCACCTTAATTCGAAATATTCATTATTTTGTAAATTTGTCATGGAAAGGGTTATAAAATTCTGCTCTATGGTCATGATATGGACCAGTGGTTATCATGACATATTGGTGTGACCAACACCTATCTGGCCGTATACGCCACTACACCTAAATATCTCTAGTATAGGCACAAGCGAATTTAAGACTGCACCTTAATTCGAAATATTCATTATTTTGTAAATTTGTCATGGAAAGTGTTATAAAATTATGCTCTATGGTCATGATATGGACCAGTGGTTATCATGACATATTGGTGTGACCAAGACCTATCTGGCCGTATACGCCACTACACATAAATATCTCTAGTATAGGCACAAGCGAATTTAAGACTGCACCTTAATTCGAAATATTCATTATTTTGTAAATTTCTCATGGAAAGTGTTATAAAATTATGCTCTATGGTCATGATATGGACCAGTGGTTATCATGACATATTGGTGTGACCAAGACCTATCTGGCCGTATACGCCACTACACATAAATATCTCTAGTATAGGCACAAGCGAATTTAAGACTGCACCTTAATTCGAAATATTCATTATTTTGTAAATTTGTCATGGAAAGTGTTATAAAATTATGCTCTATGGTCATGATATGGACCAGTGGTTATCATGACATATTGGTGTGACCAAGACCTATCTGGCCGTATACGCCACTACACATAAATATCTCTAGTATAGGCACAAGCGAATTTAAGACTGCACATTAATTCGAAATATTCATTATTTTGTAAATTTGTCATGGAAAGGGTTATAAAATTATGCTCTATGGTCATGATATGGACCAGTGGTTATCATGACATATTGGTGTGACCAAGACCTATCTGGCCGTATACGCCACTACACATAAATATCTCTAGTATATGCACAAGCGAATTTAAGACTGCACCTTAATTCGAAATATTCATTAATTTGTAAATTTCTCATGGAAAGTGTTATAAAATTATGCTCTATGGTCATGATATGGACCAGTGGTTATCATGACATATTGGTGTGACCAAGACCTATCTGGCCGTATACGCCACTACACATAAATATCTCTAGTATAGGCACAAGCGAATTTAAGACTGCACCTTAATTCGAAATATTCATTATTTTGTAAATTTGTCATGGAAAGGGTTATAAAATTCTGCTCTATGGTCATGATAAAGACCAGTGGTTATCATGACATATTGGTGTGACCAACACCTATCTGGCCGTATACGCCACTACACATAAATATCTCTAGTATAGGCACAAGCGAATTTAAGACTGCACCTTAATTCGAAATATTCATTATTTTGTAAATTTCTCATGGAAAGTATTATAAAATTCTGCTCTATGGTCATGATATGGACCAGTGGTTATCATGACATATTGGTGTGACCAAGACCTATCTGGCCGTATACGCCACTACACATAAATATCTCTAGTATAGGCACAAGCGAATCTAAGACTGCACCTTAATTCAAAATATTCATTATTTTGTAAATTTGTCATGGAAAGGGTTATAAAATTCTGCTCTATGGTCATGATATGGACCAGTGGTTATCATGACATATTGGTGTGTCCAAGACCTATCTGGCCGTATACGCCACTACACATAAATATCTCTAGTATAGGCACAAGCGAATTTAAGACTGCACCTTAATTCGAAATATTCATTATTTTGTAAATTTCTCATGGAAAGTGTTATAAAATTATGCTCTATGGTCATGATATGGACCAGTGGTTATCATGACATATTGGTGTGACCAACACCTATCTGGCCGTATACGCCACTACACATAAATATCTCTAGTATAGGCACAAGCGAATTTAAGACTGCACCTTAATTCGAAATATTCATTATTTTGTAAATTTCTCATGGAAAGTGTTATAAAATTATGCTCTATGGTCATGATATGGACCAGTGGTTATCATGACATATTGGTGTGACCAACACCTATCTGGCCGTATACGCCACTACACATAAATATCTCTAGTATAGGCACAAGCGAATTTAAGACTGCACCTTAATTCGAAATATTCATTATTTTGTAAATTTCTCATGGAAAGTGTTATAAAATTATGCTCTATGGTCATGATATGGACCAGTGGTTATCATGACATATTGGTGTGTCCAAGACCTATCTGGCCGTATACGCCACTACACATAAATATCTCTAGTATAGGCACAAGCGAATTTAAGACTGCACCTTAATTCGAAATATTCATTATTTTGTAAATTTCTCATGGAAAGTGTTATAAAATTATGCTCTATGGTCATGATATGGACCAGTGGTTATCATGACATATTGGTGTGACCAACACCTATCTGGCCGTATACGCCACTACACATAAATATTTCTAGTATAGGCACAAGCGAATTTAAGACTGCACCTTAATTCGAAATATTCATTATTTTGTAAATTTCTCATGGAAAGTGTTATAAAATTATGCTCTATGGTCATGATATGGACCAGTGGTTATCATGACATATTGGTGTGACCAAGACCTATCTGGCCGTATACGCCACTACACATAAATATCTCTAGTATAGGCACAAGCGAATTTAAGACTGCACCTTAATTCGAAATATTCATTATTTTGTAAATTTCTCATGGAAAGTGTTATAAAATTATGCTCTATGGTCATGATATGGACCAGTGGTTATCATGACATATTGGTGTGACCAAGACCTATCTGGCCGTATACGCCACTACACATAAATATCTCTAGTATAGGCACAAGCGAATTTAAGACTGCACCTTAATTCGAAATATTCATTATTTTGTAAATTTGTCATGGAAAGGGTTATAAAATTCTGCTCTATGGTCATGATATGGACCAGTGGTTATCATGACATATTGGTGTGACCAACACCTATCTGGCCGTATACGCCACTACACATAAATATCTCTAGTATAGGCACAAGCGAATTTAAGACTGCACCTTAATTCGAAATATTCATTATTTTGTAAATTTCTCATGGAAAGTATTATAAAATTCTGCTCTATGGTCATGATATGGACCAGTGGTTATCATGACATATTGGTGTGACCAAGACCTATCTGGCCGTATACGCCACTACACATAAATATCTCTAGTATAGGCACAAGCGAATCTAAGACTGCACCTTAATTCAAAATATTCATTATTTTGTAAATTTGTCATGGAAAGGGTTATAAAATTCTGCTCTATGGTCATGATATGGACCAGTGGTTATCATGACATATTGGTGTGACCAACACCTATCTGGCCGTATAGGCCACTACACATAAATATCTCTAGTATAGGCACAAGCGAATTTAAGGCTCCACAATTCGAAATATTCATTATTTTGTAAATTTGTCATGGAAAGTGTTATAAAATTATGCTCTATGGTCATGATATGGACCAGTGGTTATCATGACATATTGGTGTGACCAACACCTATCTGGCCGTATAGGCCACTACACATAAATATCTCTAGTATAGGCACAAGCGAATTTAAGGCTCCACAATTCGAAATATTCATTATTTATGAATTTCGTGTTATTTAGATTTGTTATTCAATGGTGTCTTTATATTCCTCTATAAAATTATCATTTCATTTTCTTCAGTACCAAAATTAGCTTACTATTGGTAATGAAATGTTAATTCGGGATGGGGCTACATTTTCTACTTACATTTACACTTTTTCGGGATAGCTACACTTTATCCGAGAAACGCACCATTTTTTTCGGGCTGACATTTTTCGGGCTAACTTTAACGACTTGTAAATTGAAGAAAAATTTCCACTAATTAAAAAGAGTCATCTATTATTTAACTCATTAACTATAATTTTATATAATAAAAGAATCTGGAGGTTCAGAGATAGATAGAAGTGGAAGCTGAGTCTTTTAAGCCTCATAACAAATAAGGCTATTTACCTTGGTTTAGAATAATTTTGTTAATCATTGTTAATACTTCAGATATAGATAGAAGTGGAAGTTCAGATATAGATAGAAGTGGAAGCTGAGTCTTTTAAGCCTCATAACAAATAAGGTTATTTACCTTGGTTTAGAATAATTTTGTTAATCATTGTTAATACTAATGAAATTTTATTTCTTATTTTAATTTAATTTAATTGTATATTTAAGATTTAATTTGTCTCACGACAATTGGTTTTATTTTAATAGATTAAATGACTATGGCTATATGTAGCATTGAAGTGTTGGTGGAGGGAAACTTTATGGGTTGACTTATTTTTTGGCTTGGATGCTAAGCAATAAAATTTATAATTAGACAAATATTGATACATCGATGTTTTTTGTATTTTTGGGATCAATGGCACTTCTTTAATTAGATTATTTTCTAATAGCTACTTATTACTAATTCTGTTATCTTACAGATTCCTGATTAGCTTAATAGTTTTATAATTCTGATTGGGAATAAATTGTAATGGGTTAATTATACATATTCATTATTGATATATTACCTTATAGATTCCAGATTAGCTATTTTTGAAACCAGATGTCTTTGTTTTATTTTTATTTTTATTAATAATCATATTGGTTTATTAGGGAGTGTAAGGTTATCCGTTGAAGAGGGGATCCATCCGTTTGATACTACAATATTTGGATTTGATTTATTTTATTTTATTTGTTTTACGACAATCAAATTATAATTAATTTAAATATCGTACAAAATAATGAATCTCTAACGCATAATAATGACATTTTATTTCAGGAAATTTACCATTAGGGTGCCAACATTATTGATTATCAATTTTTTTAAAATGCTATAATAAAGGTGTGTGGCAGGCCCGGCGTCGCATCAATTGTAAATTGATATGAGGAAATTGTATTAAATAAAATTTCATCACTCATAATAATGAAATTTTATTTCAGGACATTTACTAATTAATCAATTACTTTTTAGGATGTTGATTGCTGATTATTTATATCCCGAAGAACAAAAATAATTGTGCCGTCTTGTGCTTTACTAACTATTGACTACTTAGATGTCTGTAGCCGGGTCAAGTCTATCATACCTAACAGCCTTTCCTATCCCTCCATCTTGTTATATGTAAAAGGGGTGTACGGTTGGCCCGGCGTATCCGGGATCCTTGCTTAGTCTTGGCCGTACATTCTAATCAATCAATCAACATTGTGCTACGCTCCATAGCCTTTCCCATTCACATGTGATCAATTTTCTTTTTGTCGACTGCGTTCAACAAAAATTGGGAGCTTTTTCTGATTATGGAATTCCCCCTTTACTATATTTTTTAGAACTGACATTGATTGATTATCATACTTTTCAAAAATTGATACCACTACGGGCCTTAAAATGGTTAAAATAGAATCTCAAAAATATGGTAATTTACTAATTTTCATAATTAGATCTAAATTTCAACTCGGTTAATTTAAACGATCCAATAATGGTTATCTGAAAATTTGCACCACCACACAAAATAAAACTATACAGACAAAGGTTGCTCGTGCAATCGTTATATATTACTTTATTGACAATTTCCCACCATAACATAAAAACCGAATCGACATCGTAAAAAGCACAATAATATTTCAGGAAAAAAGGTGTTGAATTGTTTTTTGCTTAATAATGTGAAAACTGGTGCTGAAAATAGGTTAAGCTTTTTTTGTTATATTTCCTTAAGAAATCGTACTCGTACATTGCCAATAAAAGGAATATATTACCCCGGTTGTTGTTACTCTTATTATTGCTTTACTGTTGTTATTATTGTTATTACAATTTTTTTATGTTTTTGTTGGCACACTGAAAATAAAATCAGGAAATACAAAATACGAAAAAAAAATACAATTTTGGTAAAACTTTTCTGAATCGTGGAAATGTAATAAATCACAATTTAATACTCGATTTTAAACGTGATTTGAATTTTTGCAATGTTACTGCTTTTGTGGTGCGCTTTAAACAGAGATGCCATTCATACTCTTGGAAATATTCCATACAACAATCCAAGGAAATTTAGTCACCTCGATACGAGTAGATACATAAATACTCCGTAAACGTACAACAAGAATGTAGAATTATTTGTGAAACGAGATAAATGCCGCATAAAACTTTTCACGAAAATGGGTAAAAAACAAAATATAAATATTATCCGATTCCAGCCAAGTCATTTGTCAAAATAGAACTAAGATTAACATAAAATGTTAGTATTATTGAAACCCACACAAACAAAAAAAAAATAACCACAATACTATTAAAATAAAAAAACTGTCTAGGTCATTGAAAATCAATTGTTGTGCTGCGGGAAAAAATAAAATTTTCAGGTGGTAATTGTAGTGAATACAAATTTTTCGGGGTTTAAGTTTTGGCAAAAGTGGTATTTTTATGCTGTATATTTGTTTGTTTTAGTTTTTCGTTTACTCCAATCTGAATTATTTGTTTTATTATAAGTTTAAAACGTAATGCAGACATAACTGCACAAAAAGCAAAGTACCTACATATGCTACTCATACTCACAGCAAGTGTTAGAACTATCACAAAAGTTTATATAATTACCAGCAGAATATTTTTATACGTTTTGTGTCTCTTTTATCACTAAATCAAACACCCCAACGGATTAAAATACTAAAATTGATCCGTAAAATTACAAATTGATTGATGTCCGAAGTAAAGGAACTCGGTATATAAAATCTTGAAATTTAACAGTATTCCGTCTGTCTAAATTTGGATAATAGTATTCATTAGGGATTTAAAAGTAAGTTTTTGGACAAAATTCTAGGATCTGTTCGTGCTGAACTAAATTTGGCCATTTCATAACCAATCCTTATGAAAAATTATATCTGTACATTCTACTTATAAATAAATTTTAAACTGATTCGGTTACTTCTCTATCAATAATTCAAAAACTTGTATCGCATACAGGGACAATTCGGAAAAAAATTATGAATTAGAATTTTCACTGAAATTTTTTGATTTTCTGCGGCCATGTAAGTTATTTTCAGTTTTTGACCAATATCACAAAAACTTACACTGTAACCAATACAACTTATTATACAATATATAAAATTTTAGTGAAAAATTCTAATCAATACATTTTCCCCAAATTTTCCATGTAGTTTCAGTATGCTTAGCTATTAGAAAAACAACTGAAAGTATTGGATACTAGTGGAAGTTTTCGAGGTATTGGTCAAAAATTGAAAATAACTTACATGACCGCAGAAAATCAAAAATTATAGTGAAAATTCTAATCCATAAATTTTTTCCGAATTGTCCGTGCATGCGATAAAATTTTTACAATTATTGATTAAGAAAAAGCCGAATTCCCTTCAGTTTAAAATTTATTTATTTCGTGTAGAATGTACTGATACCATTTTTCATAAGGATTGATTATGGAATTTCCAAGTTTAGTCCAACACGAAGAGATCCTTGAGTTTTTTTTTTTTTCAAAACTTACTTTAAAATCCCTGATTAATACTACTATCCAAATTCCATTGTAATTCGATAAGAAATGACAGACACACGGAATATTGTTAAATTTCAAGATTTCATATACCGAGCTCCTTTACTTCGGAGATGAATCAATTTGCCATTTTAATTTAGTATAGGTTTTCAACTTCAAATTCGCAATTACCAACATCAAAATCAATTTATTCTCAAATAAATTCATACTATCCCATATGAGATTCAAAGTTTTACCGTTCAAGATAATACTAACGCAAAATAAATTCAATCATGTAAAGTTTAAGTTCGCAAAAATAAAATTAAAATTCAATTTGAATAATTGCAAATTCGTTTGTTTTTTAAATTTACTGGTTACCAGAGTTGTTAAATTACATGTAATTTTTTAAAAACTACATTAACTACATTTGCCATGTAGTTTATGTAGTTAATGTAGTTAAAGTAGTTAATGTAGTTCAGTGTAGTTCATGTAGTTAATGACGTCAGTGTAGATTATTATACGCATGCGCATTTCTGTTATTTTGGTTTAAATTTTGTTTTTTACTCTCTAGTCTCTACCTTTTGTGAGTTTGTTTGAGTGAATGAAAATTAAATTTTGACATAACATCAATTTTTTGTGTACTAAAGGAGTTTTGTAACTAAATATATTATAATTTAAATGAGTGAAGGAAGGGCGATTGTAGTTAACGAATGTAGTTAATGCATGTAGTTAATATGTAGTTAATTCATGATTTTCGCCTACGTAGTTTATGGATTAACTACACGTAGTTTTTGAGGTAGTTTTTATCTCCTAAAACTACTTAACAACACTGCTGGTTACCCTCCAAGAACACGGTATTCAAAGAACACGGTTTTGTAGAACACGGGTACCCAATTTCTCAAATTACACGTTTCAAACAACACGATTTTCGTTATTCTCTTTTATTTTGTTTCTTGGATATCATAACAAAAAATAAAAAATAGAACGTAACATTTTTTTTTTGTACTCTCGAACAACACGGTTTTAAAGAACATGTGTAACGGAATTCTATTTAATTCCGTTACTAACCTATCCCAAACAAAAAAACTAATAATTTTCTTATCTGCATGACCTTGGAGATAATTCTCTAACTATATCTAACTTATGTACCAGTCATGCTACGTTTTCACATTTTCTTTTTACGTTTATTTACTACAAGGCCATTTAATTAATTCATGTTAGAATTTTTTTTTAATGAGTTTCTGTGGGGTAAGCGTAAAAAGTTTATGCAATTCGACACCTCTACATTTTTCAAGTACACGATAAATGCAAGTGGTTTATTTATGTATAGCGTTGACATATTTACGAATACGTCAACCTATGTGAAAATCAAAACCATCTGTATTTGTTGTTGTACAAACTTCCGCTAGTAGCAAATACGAGCCGGAAATTCACAACATGCGCGGTTTCTAAAAGTTTTCTGGATTGTCATCAAAAATAAAATGTAAGTTGATTGAGAGAACAATTTTAATCACTGGGTTAAAATGTAAATTCTCTCTCTCAACAAGTAATTAAGTTTTGGAATAAATACCGCGAAATTTTCTTGGTTCGAGGCAGTCAGTTAATTATCCGTGTAGTAGCTCAGCTCGGCGGATAATTAAATTAAATACTTAGTTTTTTGTTTTTGTCTTGTTTTTTTTTGTTTTTTTTTGAATAAAAGTTCTGTGTTAGGTTAACGTAAATATTGTGTGTTTTTTTTCGGGGTGAAGAACAAAGCGGTAAATTGGTAAGTATACAGGGCTCACCATACTAATTCTTACGGCCCAGGTAACACGGTGTTCTTTTGGCTGTCTCTCGGGACGGGAATGTTGTGACATAGGCACTCTTTCCCCTTCTGCCAAAACCGCCGTGGTACCCAAAATACTTACTAACGTCTATTGTGGGCCAGAGGCCAATATATTGTTGTATTAGTTGATCTAATATGATGGTGTAAACACCATAATATACAACCTCGGTCGACTCGATCCGCATAACGGGTCGACGAGACTGCCACTATGTAGGGGTCCGCTACCCCACTCAACTGTTCCCTTTTTCTTCTGCGGCTAGCAAGGCCGCTATCCATGCACTCCAATACCCACGCCATTTTCCTCTAAAAGACTGAGCTGCGGGAATAAATGCCGCAAGGAGTGCGAACATGGGTAGTGGCAAATTCTGTGAAACCGGGCTGGCCTCAATAGGTAAGAGGCTAACCCGTTTCAAGTGGCGCCCAAACGGGCCTAAAAACATCATAGGTCTAATTTATTTTTATGTGGGCACCACTGTTTCAAGTGGCGCCCAAAACAGGGGGCACAACATCTGTTCCCTGCCTTTAACAATTTATTTAAATGATTTATTTATAAGTTTTTGTCAATACAGATATGAGATTCTGACCGGTATGAGTATGGCAGCGGTCATGCTCTAGAGGCATGCCTGACCAGATTCAGTGGTGGGTCATAAGCATACCGGGGTGAATCTTAAACTTTTAAGTTGCATTGCTGGATTTTCGAATTCTTGGTTTATCTGTGGCATGTCCCAACCCACACTCTGGGGGATAAACCAACATTCGTGATAGCATTTGGAATTTAAAATTTATGTATTTAGGATTGTCATAAACTGGTACACAACATCTGTTTCCAATGTAAATAAATTGTTGGTATATAGGCATCACTGTTTCATATGGCGTTTAAATGCGTGCGTTTAATGAACCACTGTCTCAAATGTTGTCGATACGTTAAAGAAAGAAAAAATTTTCGGTAGTAGCAACACCAATCATTTCTCAAGCATTAATTATCGAGTTGTACGGTTTTCGGTACCTGGTACAACTAACAATCTTTCAATTCTGTACAGGCAAGGGTGAATGGTGTGATCCCTGGAGCAATGTGCATATCTCTTTCTCGGCCGGGGAAGATACCGGGGGTATAAAGGGCTGCACATTCCCAGTTAAATTTGAAACATCATTCCATATCCCGGTCAGATGGTAAAGATTGCCCCCTCAATTTTTCCTCAGTTTTAATAACCCAGCTTGTAGTAAGAAGTTACGCCAAGTGAGGATAAATTTGGCTAAAAAGTAGATTTCCACCCACAACGTTAGTTAGGTTTCGCTGTATTTCACCTCGTTAATTCAATTTTAAATTTGCATCCTTAGGGATGGGTTCGCCAGTCCTCCTTTTTAGATTAAGTACGTCCAGGGCATAGCACTTGTAGCTGTTCAATCTTGTGTTCTGATTGTGGACGGTTATATGACCCCAAGTTTTGGACATAAGTTACAAGTACACGGTTAAAAATAAAAGTATGAAATCCATTCTTTTCCTATCCTTCTGCGGAATAACTATACGTCCATCCTTTTCTAAGGATTAAAATTATACTTCCCAAATAAATAAAATTTATACTTTCAAAATTAAAATAATTTTGTCCTAATTTTAACAAATTTTATTTTTGTCCAAAAGATTAAAATTCATCTATCGGACAATGATAATTTTTATTCTTTGGCCGAGTGTCAAAAGTACACAAATATAAAATAGAGTTTGCTCTTTGAAAATGACTAAATTTACTCTTTTTGGCGTATACAAAATAAGTCACAAAGAATAATATTTATCTAATTAAAAGATTAAAATAAATACTAACCATTACCATATTTTATACAATTCAGAGAAAAATTTTATTCTTTTTACCAATCAAATTCAACGTTTTTATAAGTGATGTTCAAGTAAAAAAAGTACAAATTTTAATAATAAAACATAGTTTTTTATTTCAAATATTGGCATATAATATACAATACTTTATGAAAATTGCGTAGATCATATACTATCCGCCCGCATATAATAATCTTCGAATTCATGAAAATCCGTTGGGTGAAATGTTGGGTGAAATATCAAGCTGATTAATTCCATGTTATAAACTCGTGGTGTAGCTCCATCTAACTTGTTTTTGCCTAAATAAATTAAATATTTATAAGAAAAAATTATCAAATACATATTTGTATTATTTATTTACCCGTACATTTTGCAACAAAAGGCAATTTCCATCCGTGTTCCTGTAGTGTGATTGAGTGCGGGCTGGCTGTAGATGTATCTAGATGTGTTATTGTTAAGAGTAAATAACAGTTTAAAAGTAAATAGCGCTAATTATAATCAAAAACTACATAAATTGTGTAGAAATAAATACTTACTTCCTTATTCAAAGCAGAACCTTTTCAAACAATCAGCAACTAATAACTAAATTTTTAAGTCAAATTTACTAAAACTATATCAAAATATTTTTACCAAAAAGATTGCTATCCTTTATTACCCCACAAAAGTAATAGAAAAGATAAAGACATACAATTTTAAATTTTAAAAGTTTTCTGTACTGCAAAACATATTAATTTATGTTTTTAAAAGCTGATTAATATGTTCAGATTTTTATGCAAAATTGAATAAAAATGGCAAAAAAATTTTTATACTAAAAAGGACAAAATATGATTTTCTCTTCAATTTTTAGTCAATTAAGTATGAGTATCCGTTATTATCATAAGTTTTCAACTGGTGGTTGGCCTACCATTATTCTACAAACGTATCTAAGAACTGTATAAGAACATGATTGGAAAAAATAGACCATCAATAGTTCATCAATGACATTGAGAAAAAGCTGTGCCGCAACTCCAATTAACGTCTATTAATTGCCCATGTGATTATCCTTCATTAGCGTTACGACTAAAATAATATTGAATTTTTGTTGTGTTGAATAAAATTTGTATTTTGTTTTAAAGGTATTGTTTGAGCGAAAGGTATTGCCACTCAGTGCTAAGATTAACCATCGTAACAATGAATGTGTAATATATTCATTGTTACGATGGTTAATCTTAGCACTATTACTGTTCTAAAATTATCTATTTCTCCTATAAACATTCGTAATACATATATCTTTAATTTTTCAGTTTGGTTGATAAGTGTAAATTTCTTAATGTTGTATAAGATATGTGGGGAAAATGTTTTATCTTTATACAAAACAGCGATATGTATATCTACAAAAGCATATCACAATGATATAAATTTGAGTGGAAACAGTAACCTGTTAAAAGTAGGCTAAACCTGTAAAACCTGTTGAAGTTTACAATAAAATGTTCTAACCTCATAATTGTATTCTCCTAGCCATTTTGTTACTTTGATTATCTAGAAAATTTAATTTTAAATGGGTTAGTTTTAAACTGGATGTCAAAAGTTACAGCATAAGTGTTATACTCTTACAATCTTAACAAACTGTATCTGTTAATGTGTAATTTTACAATTCTATTTGATCTACTCGAGGCGTATAATTTCGAAATCCATCCGCTAAATTTTTTGAGATTACCATACCGATCTCTGAAAAGTTTATGGATGAAGAAAATTAATATTAAATATTTTTGTTAAGAGACAAAAAAGAATTGTAGTTGAGAGGAAGCATTATATGACCTTGACAGAATAAAGCACAATATATGCGATTCAGTTCCAATAATTTGATATGCTTTTACTGATGCGAACGATATTGACATGCAACATGTGTAAATGGGCGAAGCCGCTCACTATGGCACATTTCAAAACAGGATGTAATAAAACAGGACATCACAAAACAGTACATGGTACGAAACAGGACCGATAAAAACAGTACATCACAAAACAGTACATGGTACACTAAAGTACATGGTACGGGACAGGACCGACTAAAACAGTACATCACAAAACAGTACATGGTACACTAAAGTACATGGTACGAAACAGGACCACATTTATTGAATACGTTTAGTAATTAGGATATTATCAAGTGGATATTTGCCTTCACTTAGAGTAATTAGACAGTATTACTATATAGAATTATAATTGCTTTAAGTTATAACAAAATATCCCTTCACCTAAATATATAAATAATATATTTATTTTATTTATATATATATATTTAAATTTTTGATCTATTTTGCAACAATAAATAAAACTTAATTAATTTTTTGGAATTAAAAACCTGCAAGATTAGGTTATTAAAATCTTAAAATTGACTATTAACTATTTTGTGGTGTTTTCTTAATACGTACTGTTTTGCAATGTGTTCTTCCGTACCATGTACTTTAGTGTACCATGTACTGTTTTAATCGGTCCTGTTTCGTACCATGTACTGTAGTGTACCATGTACTGTTTTGTTACATCCTGTTTTGTGATATCCTGTTTTAGCACATCCTGTTGTGAAATGTGTCGTTTCGTATGGGACCCGTAAATGGGATGTCCTTAGAATTTAAGAGTTTGATTAAAATTAGCTTATCATTCTTTATTTACTATATGTAAGGTAAATTGATTATTTATACTTTTAAGCTTAAATTATTTTACTAATCTTTATGCAATTTGGAATAAAATGAACTATTTGCCAATATATAAAATATTTTAGGTTTAATATAGATAAACAATATCATTAAAAGGACAAATTTTTACTTATGTAAAGAATAACTCGAAAGAATAAAATTTGTTTCAAATAAAAGAATAAACAATAAACAAAATAAGAATAAAATCATTTAATAAGCAAGAATAATATTTAGGTTTACGAAAAGAATGTATTTTATGTTCCAAATTGAATAAAATTTATTCAAAATAATTTTATACTTAGGCTAAAACTAATTTTTGTCCTTTCATTTTTAACCGTGTAGGTTATGAGACACGTTGTGGAAATCTTAGCGATAGCCGGCGAGTTATCGTTCCTTCTTGATAAAACAATAATCCGGCCGCGAGAGCTGAGCATTTGGCCTCGTAGATATCGGATTACTGCGTGCCAGTTCTGACTTATCACTCACACGATCCATTGTCTCCAAATGTAGGATAGGAATCTGGATTGTGGAACGAGGGTAAGGCTG
Organism: Nephrotoma appendiculata; assembly: GCA_947310385.1. Classification (NCBI taxonomy): domain Eukaryota; kingdom Metazoa; phylum Arthropoda; class Insecta; order Diptera; family Tipulidae; genus Nephrotoma; species Nephrotoma appendiculata. Next base: position 125,937,527 of record OX371223.1, read on the forward strand.
ACGACATGATCAAGCAGGTACTTTAATCAGTTTCGTTAGTCTAACCAACATGGCAGTGAGGATCACTCGTAAGTAGTTGGGACGCCCACTGCATAATTGAAGGTAGATTAGCAAGCTGATCAAAATTATAAATCTGTTCCTTTTCCTATTCCTTGTTTGACCCAATAATAGTGGTATTCTTATTGTCGACCCATGGTGGGGGTCGGAATAAACCGTGGTTGTATATATTTTGAATTATTTTTTTATAAGATGTTAGGTTTATAGTAATCATAATTTTTTTTATTTAAATAAGTTATAAGTTAGGAACTCTGTCTCAGGATGGAGTTCAACATAGAAAAATTGAGCGAGGACGAGTTGCGCATAGAGTTGGAGGTGCGCAACCTGGTAGTTAAGGCTAACCAGGAAGTATCCCAAACCTTGAAGCAAGTGTTAATTCGCAGATTAGAAGTAGAGCGCGAAGATCCATTTCTAGCGCCATTTAAGGCACATGCCGCCGCGCAAAAACAACCGCAGCGTGAGATAGAGGCATGCATCAAGAAACTTCTACTGCTGTGTCAAGGGATGGTCGAGAATCTGAGGAACAATACCGCTGTGGCCGATTGGTTGCCCGAGGGGATGGCAAAACTAGTGCATATTCAGGGTAGAACCAATCGGGTAAGTAAAACCCAAGAGACATTTAAGATGTTCGAGAGCTTGGATGAAGCTGTAACCGAAAGTGGAAGGATAATAGGCCGGGTCAAACGGGGTAGGCTGACATCCAAGCAAGCTCAAGAAGAATTAGAGGATTTGGTCATCACAATACTCGAGCGAGAGGCCATAGCGCATTTTAGGGGATTAGAGGAGGATCAAAAATTGCCACCAAATAGTACGTTAACTGATTCCGTATCAGGCGCACATTATACAAATGATCGCGCGCAACGACAACATCTCAGGCTATTGCGAAAATTACATAGTAGGCAATGCCTGCCAAGAAAACCAGTAGTGGTTTCACCGCCAGCACCACCTATATCTAATTCACCTGATGTACCTAGCTCGGTTAAAATAACATCAAAAAGAGCCTTACAAGATAGCACTATTAAAACGCAGGTTACAGCCGATAATCAGGTAGTACAAACTGTAGATAGTACTAAACCAGCGCTACAAGCGTCACAAATAATGTTCCAATTAACATTAAATTCAGATGGTGGATGTGGTGGTACTGGTACAACATCAAGTAGCTCCCCGTCAATCTGCATCTTAGAAGATGAAAATCTTTCGGGGGTAGTTGGTCAAGTTGTTGAACAGCATACGATACACCCATTACCTAACGAAAGTTCATCTCAAGACTCTGAATTTGTGTCATTCACTCCACAGCAAGAAATTGCTAATGATCATAGTGTTACTTTGCAAGAGATGGTCACGTGCAGCAAGAAAAGGCGGGCAGATAACAGTTTAGTAGGTAATACGTTACCTCCAAAATGTAAATCATCGAGTCTTGCATCTTTACGAATTAATAGGACTTCGGAATCTAAACTTAGGAGGTTACCTATCAAATTAGGTAATAAAAATAAATTCAAAGCCTCTAAAAATAAAAAGAGCTCACCTCGCAGAAAGAAGAAGCGTTGTAAAACTTACGATCCATGGCGATGTAGATATCACAAGAGGCAATTGAGAATCGTACGAACATCGGGGAGGCTGATAATGCAATTCCTTGACACCAACAAAATACATTGCAAGACAGAGTTTGGCCATAGGGAGTTAACGAGATTAACTCTTACACACGTGTACAAAGTGTGTTTTAGCTGGAAGTTTCTGACGATGCTTTTACAGCGAAATTGGAAGCGCCGTCGTAGAAAACGCGGTCGCATACATCATCCACTTTCCCATTAGACCATCTATGTTTAGTTGGGCATCTACATAGATGATGTAATGGTAAAGTGAAGGCTGGTATATTGCGCGCGCAATTATGAATATACCAGCGGCATTAGTTAAGACAATAGGGTTAGGAAAGTATAATGTTAAGTAGTTGAAAGAAGGGTAGTGGTGCTCAAAAATAGAGTGAGTGCGTAGAGCTGAGGAAAGGTTGAGCCATCTCAGGCTACAGCTCAGTACTTGGAGGAGAGAAAGAAGAGAGAGGCTAAGAAACGCGAGGACGAAGGAAGAGGAAAGGAAAGGCGAATTATCGCAGAAGGGAGAAATTGGTGAAGTCGCGGGCCAGTCTGTTGTCACATCATCTATGCGACCGTAACTGCTCGCATAGTTGATGTGATAACAGAGTGAAGGCTGGTATTGCGAATACCGGCAATAGGTTAAGTACGCTTGCTAGGTTTAGGGAATTAAGTTAAGATTAGAGAGGCAGGAGGTTGGCTCAATCCCATTCCTTGCACATGGTTCAGCGAAAATGGGGTTGGGGCAGCGCCGTGCTTATAGATATTAGGTAAGCCACAGGGAGTAAATAAAACATGTCTTTACCAAATAGAGAAATCATTAAATCAGAAGATGCACTCGGCTTAACAATAACGGATAATGGTGCAGGCTATGCGTTTATTAAGCGTATCAGGGAAGGCATAAAAGTTAAACAAATTCCCTACGGCCAATTTTTCTTTTGTTTTATAAACTTAATTAAATCGTTATAAATCTTTATTTTTCTTCTTTACGCAATTTATAATTTTTTTTTTGACTTTTTGGTAAATTAATTTGTTTTTCGAAATTTTTTATAAAATTATTAAGTTATGTGAATTAAATATATTACATTTTAGTGGAATGCATTACTAAATATGTATTACGTGCAAACGCGGACGCGTACATCATCCACTTTCCCATTAGATCATATATGTACTCATACGCGGGTATTTACATAGATGATGTAATGGGAAAGTGAAGGCTGGTATAACGCGCGTGTAATTATGAATATACCAGCATCGTTAGTTAAGGTAGAAGTTAGGATTATTATTAGTAAAACTAATAATTAGTAAATAAGATGTAGGATGAGGTTAGCTCAACCCCATTCAGATAACTTAGTAATCTATGGTTGAGGTAACGCCACCAACATAATTAGATAGTGGTAGGTTAAGTTACTAGATTCATATTGGTAATTCAAATGTAATAAAACGTAGTTGAAATTTTAGTTATATCGCCAAGATGTCAATTAATGTAAAATAAAATTAAACGAAATTCTAATAAAGAGGAACTCAAAATATTTGATGGATTGAGAACAATATAAGGCACTGCTAAACTTAAGATGGTGATTAAACAATAGATGGTATGTTGGGGAGGTCTTTTATGCAGTCAGAGAATGGCCAAAACTTTTTCATCGAAGATGTGAACAATTAATAGGATTCGGGTGGACAAAGGATGGAATCTTTCCGAAAATTATACATGGATTGAAGATATGCAGTCATGCTGAACCAGTGATTAACGAAGAAACAAACGACTGGGAATTAAACAAGACTAAGCGGCTGATTAACGAAATTCTACGAGTTGCGAAAATCTCTAGTAAATCTAGTAAGATAATGGGTTCCAATTCGTTACAATATGAAGCAACATGTAACTGGTGATTCTGTCGCCTGGCAAAATACATAAACCAAGTTACGCAGCACTGTCAATCCAGCAGAAGGGATGAACCACATTCGAGATAAATTCCTTCTACCTTACATGAGAGGGGCGTTATGTTTTTCGACCGAGGATACAAAAAAAAAAACAATTTTTTTTGAGTACGACGTATGAGGCCAAAGTCAACGCGTGTCAAGGATGTCATATCCTCAAGAAATTATTGAATGTGATTATGCCACTAACCCCTCTTGTGTTGCTGCAATACGCTCAAGAGGATTCGATTATCAAGTTAAGCATAACAACAACCGGGTATGGGAGCGAATCGCGAGGCGAAAGTGTACTTCGACTACGAGGAATTCAATCGAGGAGGCAAACAAACCAAAGTTTTGTCTTTTTCACTGTCTGCAAAAATTCCAAACCAAACATTAACCGTAATTAAGAAGCACCACATAATGGATTCCAACTCAACAAATTCAGGCTCTACACGACCCATAATTCATCATCAAAGGAATTTCAACGGTTTATATGAGTTCCTCTACCCTGATACAATATTATGATTTTAAACATTTATTTTATATAATAATTCCATTTTTTTTTTTTTTTTTTTTTTGCTATCTAACCTTTGTAATGAATCTATGGCATTTTCTAGTAACACATTTTTGGAATAAGACTCAAGTAAATTTTTAAAATATAACTATTTTTAAGCAAACTAATTTAAGGAGGTATACTATTGAACATTCAACACCCTAATATCAAAATTGTATAAAGTCACTAAAAACTATTTCCACACTAAGTAGTAATTACACAATAATTGACACATCATAATGGTAGATAAATTGAAAAAGCTAACTATTCAAATCAAAATTTTCAAACTAGTTAAGTTCGGTTCAATAATTTATTAAAACAAAAATGAATTGTTCTATTTTTTTTTGTTTGAATGTTCATGGAATAATTGTCAATATTATCTAATGCTAACAGTTAGAATAACTAGGTTAAGTGCCCGGCTTTGAGACTATCTCAGGGTGTGGGGCGTCCGCCACGTTGGGCTACTTCAAGTACCTACAGACTGACTCATTAAACCACGTCCCCCTAAACAGAGCATGAGATCTCTTTTCATTCTCAGGGATTGGGTTTTCCCCACGCTGTAACGGAATTCTATTTAATTCCGTTACTAACCTATCCCAAACAAAAAAACTAATAATTTTCTTATCTGCATGACCTTGGAGATAATTCTCTAACTATATCTAACTTATGTACCAGTCATGCTACGTTTTCACATTTTCTTTTTACGTTTATTTACTACAAGGCCATTTAATTAATTCATGTTAGAATTTTTTTTTAATGAGTTTCTGTGGGGTAAGCGTAAAAAGTTTATGCAATTCGACACCTCTACATTTTTCAAGTACACGATAAATGCAAGTGGTTTATTTATGTATAGCGTTGACATATTTACGAATACGTCAACCTATGTGAAAATCAAAACCATCTGTATTTGTTGTTGTACAAACTTCCGCTAGTAGCAAATACGAGCCGGAAATTCACAACATGCGCGGTTTCTAAAAGTTTTCTGGATTGTCATCAAAAATAAAATGTAAGTTGATTGAGAGAACAATTTTAATCACTGGGTTAAAATGTAAATTCTCTCTCTCAACAAGTAATTAAGTTTTGGAATAAATACCGCGAAATTTTCTTGGTTCGAGGCAGTCAGTTAATTATCCGTGTAGTAGCTCAGCTCGGCGGATAATTAAATTAAATACTTAGTTTTTTGTTTTTGTCTTGTTTTTTTTTGTTTTTTTTTGAATAAAAGTTCTGTGTTAGGTTAACGTAAATATTGTGTGTTTTTTTTCGGGGTGAAGAACAAAGCGGTAAATTGGTAAGTATACAGGGCTCACCATACTAATTCTTACGGCCCAGGTAACACGGTGTTCTTTTGGCTGTCTCTCGGGACGGGAATGTTGTGACATAGGCACTCTTTCCCCTTCTGCCAAAACCGCCGTGGTACCCAAAATACTTACTAACGTCTATTGTGGGCCAGAGGCCAATATATTGTTGTATTAGTTGATCTAATATGATGGTGTAAACACCATAATATACAACCTCGGTCGACTCGATCCGCATAACGGGTCGACGAGACTGCCACTATGTAGGGGTCCGCTACCCCACTCAACTGTTCCCTTTTTCTTCTGCGGCTAGCAAGGCCGCTATCCATGCACTCCAATACCCACGCCATTTTCCTCTAAAAGACTGAGCTGCGGGAATAAATGCCGCAAGGAGTGCGAACATGGGTAGTGGCAAATTCTGTGAAACCGGGCTGGCCTCAATAGGTAAGAGGCTAACCCGTTTCACATGGAACGAATTAATCGTGTTCTTGGAGGGTTTTCTGTATATTCATGATTTAAAAAAGTTCAATGTGTCAAATTATAGACATTAATAAATATACTGGGTGTCTCAAAAAAATGTACTAACACATCAACTCACGAGAAAAACTCGTACGTTTGAAGTACAGAAGACAAACGTAATTGAAAAAACATGTTTGCAAATGCTTAAATTGATAACCATTATTGTTCAGACAGGGATTCGCGCAAACATCATGAGACAGTGCATTTGGAATATCGTGACATATTGTCTTTCAATTTCCAATTTCAATGCATCATTTGATCTTGGTTTGGTGCCATAAACTCTGTTCTTGAGGTATTCCCCATGCCCCACAAAAAAAATCCAGAGGGTGAGGTTTGGGGAATGTGCAGGGTATTCAGTGCTACCTCTTTGAGCAAATCTGCATAGAAGTGGGATCATACATCGAATTCCCTTCTGAACCGTCTTCGAACTTCCGTGGCGTTTTCGGCCTTCAATAATATTTCAGGACAAACTTCCTTTCTTCCAAGCAAAGTAGATTTCTTGCCATGCTGTAACATTAATTACACCTGCAAAAACACAAAAGGCAGCATGTTAGCGACCCAAAGTGTTAGTGCATTTTTTGAGAAACATATTAGTAAAGACATATTAGAGACATATTTAGTAAAATAATTAATGTGAAGGAAGTCCTGCTGCCGCTGTAGGTAATTTTGTTAGCATATTTAAAAAGTAGTTGCTACGAGTTACTATCTTTGTGCGAAATTGTACTGACTAGTCAATTACATTGACCAACGATAGATTTGGCGATGTAGCAGTCAACAAATTAGTTCTTGTGAATTCCTGTTGATTCCTTCTGTTGATTCAATTCTGTTGATGCCTTCTTGAAAATACGTGATCTATGGGATTAAGCATAGGGGAATATGGGGGAAAATATAACTTAAAATGTGTAATGTACTACCAATCAAATCACGAAATTCCGTTGTTTTGTGTACCGCTGCATTACCAAGCACGAGTAATACCTCGCGATTCCAACGATTCAAATAATTGTCCTAAAAATTCAGAAAACATGGTTGTGTTGACTGATGAATGCGCTACTGGTCTATGACAAATAATGCCCAGATTATTCATAGCTACGATCGACGATACGTTGCATCATCTTACGGTAGATACTATAACAGGAACTGGCGTGTTAAGTTTTGGCCTAGCCTGGGCCCTTCTCAAATTATAATTGAACCCCGATTCATCTAGAAAAATAATTTTTTCTCGTTCTGCTTGAGCATTTTCCAAATACCTCAATGCATATTCCTTCGTTAATTCGATGGTGCGAGTACTGTTTAGTCGATCCACTTCAATTTATGCAATTTTGAGGGTTATTTTTAAAGTTTTTAGCCCATCGAAGTCAAATCAACATTATAATTGGAAGATTTATGCTTTAATATTTTTTAAATAAATCGCCGGATTCTGTTCGACAATTTCTTCAATTTTTGATAGTATTTGAGGAGTTATTTTTGTTTTTCGCTCTCCGCCACATTTTTGTTCAATTATAGTTCTTGTTTTAATCCCGGCAATTGTAGCTGCTTCAACAACACTTTTCTCATCCTCGTATAAATTAATTAAATTTCTTTTTGCAACCATACTTACCCTATTGTATGTGATGGCTCTTCGTTTTAATCAAAATTAAATTTAATGAATTTGAAGTTATTAAAGTTGAATTTTAATTTTGTTTTGCGAACTAAACCTTTACATGATTGAATTTATTTTGCGTTAGTATTATCTTGAACGGGAAAACTTTGAATTTCATATGGGATAGTATGAATTTATTTGGGAATAAATTGATTTTGATGTTGGTAATTGCGAATTTGAAGTCAAAAACCTATAATAAAACAGACACAAAATGAATAAAATAATTCCGCTGGTAATTATGTAATCTTTCGTGATAGTTCTGGCTTTTGCGACGAGTAGCGTAATCTGAAAAAATGTGTTAGTTAAAAGACTCCATTATTGCCAGTGTCCATCCCCTTAGTATAATTCAAAATTGCTAAATTATAAAACGGTTCTACTTTTTAAATTTGGTTAGGCAGCAGCCATTTATCTCGATATAAATATTCAATGAGGATCACAATTAGACATAATTTGACACAACACCGTGGTTTCTTCCAAACTGAGGGAATTTCAGTTCCTTGAATTTGAAACAATTGGTATATTAACTGGTTGAAGCATACCGGCGCTCCAAGGGAAAGAGAAAGTTTCCATATCATCTTTTTTTAAACTGCTGGAATATGATGAATAACATACCTGCTGGAGTACGATGAGCAAAATGTATGTATTCTAAAATCTCTCCGGCCCGGTTTAATATAATTTGGCCATGTAAATTAACTTATAATTACAGTACATTACCTTCTTTGATGAGAATCAGGTTATACAATTTTGTATGTTTTGGGATTTACGGTTGTTTTATGCAATCCGCCAAAAATTGGGAAATCGAGGTTTATTAAAAAATAATAAAAACATATCTTAACGATTTTGATGAACAATTTTGCTTAACAAAATTTCAGTGTCTGTACTGCGGAGACGGATTGATTAGGCAGGATGTTTGGTCAAAAATTTTGTATCTGATATTGGCGTAGGAGCTTGTTTTATTTTTGCATTGATAATGAAAAATTTGGCAATTAATAATGTTTTTAGGATGATTGCAATCATGAATATTGCAGATTTGCCATTGCAGAAATAAAAAACGTGCTTTAAAAAAATCTTTGTATGTTTCTGCGTGTCTGGTTCCATGTAGGTTTAATGTCTGTAACTTTTCTACAGCCCAGGCGGATTGGCTTATTGGGAAAAAACTTAATAATTAAGCGTTACCTTATATTAAGGAGTTTTTTTTCGTGTTTATGAGACCAATTAAAGTTAAAAGATTGTAAATTAAATTTGTAACATTACCGGGTCAGATTTGTTTTTCAAAATTTTGGCAAAAAAGATGATGAAAAACGATTTTTGACATATAATTGTTTTTTTAGCAAAAATTTGGTCCGTGTATAACAAAATTCGGATTGATTGTTTTGGATGAAACTTCATACCAAAGGTTTTTCTATATAAATCGAGATAAAGGAATGATTTTCGTCGACATCGGTCTACTGGAAGTGGCAGCTTTTATAGATTTTGTGGAATCCTACTAACCAGAAAATCTAATAACCTTAAATTTTGGTTCTCTATAACCAAGTTCTTTTATCTGAAAAAATCTCCAACATCCGGAAAAACGTTTTTTCCGTATTCTTTCATTCTCCCTTTAACTTCGCTTGTGTAAAATTGACTTTCACTAAACGGGATCACCAAACGGAATGGACGTTATTTTGCTTTATAATTTTGTTAAGTACATGTTCTTTGATAATTTTTTTTAAATAAAACTAAAATTTCTAAAATTCAACAAGTAAGTATTACATATATATTAGGTACAGGTAGTACATATTAGGTTCTTTGCTGATATTCTAATGATTTTATTATCAATTTAATTAAGTTATTATTAATAATTAAATTCAGCTAATAATGGCACCTCCAAAAAACAAAACTGTAAAAAGACAACGAAAAGTAATAATTATTAAAAATAAAGTCAACATTATTAAAAATGTGGAGATCGGTAGAAGCGTAAGTATTCTAAGGAAAAATACGGCGTTGGGCTATCAACAATCTATGATTTAAAAAAAATAAAGAGACCATTTCTAAATTTTTTGCGGAAAGTATGATTGTAAAAGGTATGACTGAGCAAAAAACGTACATTGATATGCTATGCATTATATAAACATGTGATTTAAAATTGTCGTGTTAATGGAGTCCCAATTTCCAGCCCATTACTAACTGAAAAAGCAAAATATTTACATAATGAGCCGAAACTTACATTGGACTGTATCATAAAGCAAAATATACATAAGAGGACTCATGTAGAGATTCCGAGGTTAATCTATTTTACATTTGGCAATCTGTATAAGCCTAACAAGAACAATGAACTATAAAATAACTATGCCGATATGTTTATAAGATACGTATATATGGACTAAATATAGAAAAAAATTAAATTTGTGTATATAAATATATTAAAACTATAAAGTAAGATTAACCTCGGAAAAACCTGCCTATAAAATTTGCACTACTTGATTTCTCTTGTATATATATTGCTCGATGACTGTATTTACTCGTCAGGGTGACACAAATTTAAAAAAAGGGATGGAATTCGGCACCTCAATATTGTTGGAGAACATTTGTCTGCGGATTGCGATGCTGCTACTTTATTCATAGAAATATTTTGAAAATTTGTCACAGACGAAAATTTAACTGTAGATCAAATTTATAACGCCGATCAATCAGGCATTTTTTGGAAATGTCTTCCGCGTAATAAAGCATTCTCGCTCTTCAAAAATCTTTTAACAGAATCGTTCTGGCCCCAGACGTTCTGGATAAAAGAGGTTCAACGGATATAATTTACTATTAGATTAAAGTGAAGCTAATTTACTACAAACAATTGAAAATTTTATAATTTTCTCGGGCTGAATTTTTGTTTTAATTTTCAGGATGGAAACAAAAACATTTTCGGGATGGACATTTCGGACCAACTTCTAATACATCCAAAATTCAACATCTCTACAGTCCAATCAGAATGATTATTTGGAATAAAATATTATAAATGAATTTTTTGTTTTGGTTCGGGGTCCTTGCACAATTTGTTAGAAATCTGTGCACCGGAAGTGGCAGCTTCAATGGGAGCTCTCAGGTTTTGCAATGTTGTTACTAAGTTAAGCATTTACAAAATGAACAAAGAGTTAAAAGATTAAAACAAATTTAAAAATTAAATTTTTAACCCTCAACGGTTGTTAACCTTACCGATGTGAAACTGGCCCGAAAAGTAGCCCGAAAAAATGTGTCTTTGCTTAATCTGTAATATTTTCGGGCTGGCCCGAAATATTTAGAAAAACTACATTACCTTCACTTCTTATCTCGTTTTTTTATTAACATTCTACAACCATATTTGATTTTACAAACCAATACTAAAAAATAGAAAAAATTTAATAAATAAACAAATATGTTTATGAAGAGCAAATTTAGTGGTAGCTTCAAAAAATCAATCTGTAATAAAAATACGAGTATAATAATTATACGAAAATTTTTGTAAAAAAATACGTTTACGTTAATCGAAACTGAAATAGTGAACCCTTATTTCTATAAGAGGTTAAAAAAAGGTTCGTGCCAGTCTCAGTATGTAACGATTTTCAACAAATAACAATTTTCAACAATTTAGCCAATACAATAATGCACTATTAAACAAATTTAAACTTTACTGTTATAATCGTAACTATCACCAGAACAAATACCGTTATTATTTTTGTTGTTTCACGAAACATAGCTGTTTCACTAATCGTTACATACTGAGACTGACAACCAAACTATTCCCACCTTACACAAATATGAGGCTACATTATTTGGATTCCATATGGCCTACACTTATTCTGACAACCGCCACAGTCAAAAATTTCTTAGTAAATTTTTTGTTGAAAATCGTTACATACTGAGACTGGTACGAAGCTCCTTTTCACCTCGTACAGGAATGGGGCTACATTATTTAGGTTTTAAATAACTTAGACTAAGTCTCGACAGTGGCCGAAGTCTAAGGCAATCCCTGTTTAAACGCGTTATTTCAAAATGTTTTGGTATTTTTTTTTAAATCGTACGTAATATCTTTGACTCGTATTTTAAATTGAGACTATTTTTTTGAAAATTTCACTAAATTTACTTCACTAAATACGTATTATATATTGATTGAACAAATTTTTTTCTATTTTTTCGTGTTGGCTTGTAAAATCAAATCTTGTTGTAGTATGTTGATGTAAAGAAAATTCGGGATGAGAATTAAAAGTAATTCAGTTTTTCTAACTTTTTCGGAAAAAAATTTCGGGATAGGAATTAAAGGTAATGCAGTTTTTCTAAATTTTTCGGGCCAGCCCGAAAACATTACCGATTAAGCAAAGACACCTTTTTTGGGCTACTTTTCGGGCCAACTTCACGTACATGTTAACCTTGTTAGTTTTTTGAAATTTACACAGGGATAATGCTTTTTATTATCCCTGACGCAGTTTTAATAAAATTTTGGTAAATTTAGCGTTTTGCTTTAGAAATCAAGAATGATGTATTCATTTCAAAAGTTCTCATTTCAATAGTTTTATTTGCCCTATAGCTATATTTAGATTGTCTAGCCTTCCGTAATTACTCGCAAATAATTTATGCTGAATATTTTAATATAATATATACAATGGCAAATAAATTTTATAATTATTTATTATAAAAAAACAAATTATATAACAAAAAATATTGATATTTTCACAGATGAACTAATCAAATAACAAAACATTGTTTTTTGTATACAATAAATTAATAATTATAATAAATATAAATATTTTCGAAAAAACAAAAAATCCAATTATGAAAATAAAAATCTAAACCATAATAGTAAAAAATTCCCATTATTACATTTTCGAGTGCATAATCACATCATTTCCAAATGGCATAATTAATTTGGATTAATATTTGGAACACGAAAGGCATTCGATATATTCGCAGTATCAAATAAAATTTGAATTTAACAAGATAGGTCACGTGTTACACCTAAGATTAGAAATACCCTACCCTATTAGATCTTGACGCAACATGAGCTGTGAAATGAATAAATGACGTGCATACTCTAAAAATGGTAGTTTGATCATAAACGCCCTTGATTTTGATGAAAGTCACCAGAGTTTTGAGTGATTTGGTATCGAAAAAATTGCAAACCCAAAATTTCAAAAAATTCAACAAACTATAGCGATTAGAGAGTTTGCCAAACGTCCATCGTTTTTCCGTTCATAAACTATTTACATAATTAATGAAATTTAATTAATATTCCGGCTGTTTTTGGCAATAGTACACAAAAATATTTTTATATGTTTAGTTTAGTTCTAATAATTTAATTATTATTTGTATATTTATTTTGTTAGAATTGTTTGAGTTATTTATTTAATAAAATTTTTTAATTGAATTGGTTCAATATTGACTGCAATTTTAAACATTCGCATTCTGTTTTTGGGTAACGTTTTATGGTCATTGAACCTGATAATGTTTATTTTGACAACAACAGCAACAATGTTTGGCAAAAACAAAATTTATACTTACAATTTGAACCAATTTAAATCCGAATTCAGTGATTATAACTCGACCTCTATGTGGTCACAAGTAAAAAGTGCTAAAGTCGACTTAAGTACAAACTCAAATTTTATATTTTCCTAAACTTATCACAAACAATTCATTTAAAAGTCTGTAAAATTTGGATTTATTCCAAATTTTACAGAATTTTAAATGAAATTTTTGTGATAAGTTTAGGAAAATATAAAATATTTGTTTGTACTTAGGTCGACTTTAGCACTTTTGACTTGAGATCACTTGAGAATCTTGAATCGGAGACGTCTTCATCGGAGAACCCAACCTTCTCATTGAATTCTGTGTAGCCACATTCATGGGCGGGGTGCGCTGGTTATACAAGCTCCTCGCGCTGCACCCTGGGTAACGCTAAAAGTATAACCCCGCGGGTACGGGCGCGGTAAAACCCAAGCGGGGGGGAAATACCACTTGAGGGGGAAATACCCATGGCAAATCTTGAAGCGTCTGTTCTCCATGCTAGGGGCGGCTTTTTCCAGTGTCTGTTCTCCATGTTAGGGGTTGCTGTAAAAAAAAATGCTAACGGAAGGAACCCAGAATCTATATATTTAATGGAGTTAACCAACCAAAACAAAGATACCCAGTGCCGGCGACTCTCGGGAGTGAGCAACCGCTCTCCCAGTCGTCGATATCTAGCTACCGCAATGATGTAGTGATGCAAAGCTTGGTTACTACATCATTTGCCTTGAGGGGGAAATACCCATGGCAAATCTTGAAGCGTCTGTTCTCCATGTTAGGGGCGGCTTTTTCCAGTGTCTGTTCTCCATGTTAGGGGTTGCTGTAAAAAAAAATGCTAATGGAAGGAACCCAGAATCTATATATTTAATGGAGTTAACCAACCAAAACAAAGATACCCAGTACCGGCGACTCTCGGGAGTGAGCAACCGCTCTCCCAGTCGTCGAGATCTAGCTACCGCAATGATGTAGTGATTCAAAGCTTGGTTACTACATCATATACAGCTACAACCGAAGTAGCAATTTTTGGTTTCAAGTTGGTTTTATAACCGATACGAGACTTAGGTTTCACCACCAATAAGTTTTTGAAATGGTTTGAGACACGTTTCCAACACGTTAAGAAGCCGTAGCAGATACTGCTTTTGACCGCGTTTTTTGAGACCATCTCATTTTATTTTTACTAATGAGGAACCGTTTAAACAGATTTAAAAAAATCTCAGATTTTTTGAAACGGTTTTAAATAATTTAAAATATTCGTATTATAACTACTTTTAAGTTTTTTTGGAGCGGTGACAAACCTAATGGTTCTAGGTTTCATAAACACCGTAATAAAAATCCGAAAAATCTGTTTTAAAGCGGTTTGTAAAAAACTGAAAATCTCTGAAATATGGATTAATTTCAGTTTCAACTGATTTTATAAAAACTTAAAACCATTTTAAGTTCCGATAATATAGTTTACAAAAATTTTTTTAGCCAGATTTGGTTTTCACTTCGAGGTGAGTTTACCAAGTGACTTGACAAATCTTTTATAATATCCGTCATTCATCATGTTTATCAGCAGACGGTATTGTCCGAGTCCGACTCTAAACATACCATTATAAACAAAATAAATACATAATGATATAGCGAATTATTTTAGAAGTTGGTAAACCATTATAAATTCCAGTGGCAAAAATACCTAAATAAAAGAAAATTATTAGAAACAATAATACGGTATTTTAATCAATATTTAGGGTTTTTATAAACCGTTTCAAATACGTTGCAATTGTTCCAAAATAAAACCTTTTACGAATGGTTTTAAAATAACCAGTAAATTTTTGGATATTTGGAAACCATTTAAAAACTTTTGCTGGTGTCAAAAGGGTTTCATAAAACTCGTCCAGAGACGTTTAAATTATTCGAAATTGAAGACATGTTAGAACCGATTCAAAAATACTAGCTACTCGTACATAGACTCTTAAATGCAACCTCGATTTTGGTTTTTCTGAAAGTTTGGTTTCATTTTGCTACTTGGGAAGCAATACCACTGAAGTTGTCAGTCTGGCGGGTGGTTTATCCAGTACGGCTGACGGAAGTAAAATGACCTTTATGGAATTGAACAATCCTTTCTTAAAAAAAGGTATGGAGACAAGATCACCTATAAAACTGTATACCGCAAGTTCTGTTAAACGATCATTTTCAACTTCAATGTTGAATATGGAACCAAAAGTGGTACGACCCGATAAATAAAGTCCCAGAAATACACAGTAGCGATACAAGCCTTAAAGAGAGCACTAAACGTAATGTTCAATTGACACAAACTGGCATCGATCGCTATATTACAGTAAAACGGAAAAGGGATTGTCCAAAAGCAGATAAACTACTGATAAGTAAGAAATCGAACGTTGGAAAATTCAAACTACCGTTAAACAACCGATTTGAAACGTTCATCGAAAAGGATGTGGAAGAGAGCCAAATTGTAAATGCTAATACTCAAGAACAGGCAAATCGAAACTACAAGCCACCTCCAATCTACTTACGCGAAATCGATACACACAAGGTAGTGCAAGAACTCAAATCAAGCGTGTTAACAAATGGAAAAACATTTCACGTAACAAATTTACTTCGAGGCAATATACACGAAGTAAAAATTCAAACACATGACCCAACAAACAATTTTAATAATTGAGTCCAAAAATTACCCAAACATGGACTGACGACCGAGTCGGTGATTGTCTGACAACGGTACCATGAAATACCTGATTTCCGGAACACCTTAGTCAGACAAAATATCCGAACGAAGTCCGATGTGGGTATTTTACAGTGTTTTATCCCGTGTTATGTTAAGCTTTATATTAGCGTATTTTACGGTTATTTGCTTGACGAACCCATCAATAAATAATTGGTCAATATTGAAGAGATATATCGGGCTTAATTGAGGGATTTATCACGACTAATATCGAGATTATTTTTTAAAATATTCGGTCAATTTGAGCGAGCACTTACTGTGAGAAAAACTATAGGGAAAATATTTTAATTCATATATTAATTCATGTATTTATTACGGTATTTATAAAATATTATATCTGATTTACAATTTGATATCATATTGATATTAATTTAAAATTTATTTAATTTCCTGTGTACGGGATTTGTTCATCGCTGATCTTTTCAGGTATTCCCGTACGGCCTTTTTAATTTGGACATGGCTAATTTGCAATCCCTTGCCATATAGTTGACCACGAGCTCTATTAAATTTAATAATAGAGAACACTCAGAAAAAAGATTACTACCAAATACTTAGTTAAATTAATTTGGTTGTTTTAACACAAAATTCTGAGCTAGATAAACCAAATCTCTTGTTTAAACTAGAAAGTTGGTATTTTCTTACTTGGTTACTACAAAAAGTGAGTGCAATTTGAGTTACCAGGATGTTGGTACGTATAGTTTTGTTTAATTTAACCAAAAAAAAATTTGTTAGGTGAACAATATTCTTGTTATAACTAACCAAATATTTTGGTTTATCTTAATTAGTTATTTTGTCCTATAAGTTTTGTCATATAAACTAAGACTGAAATTCTAGCGAATCAATAAAATTCGCTAAATCATTGTGATTATACTTTGAATGTAAGTTCAAAGTATATTCATTATTTTTATAGTTTGATTACTGCATTCTGATGAGACGCTCGAATTTTTTAATGTAAAGAATTCAATGTTTCATTAGTTCGAAATCAAACTTCCAACGTGTTGGTTTGGTAACCCCACCTTGATGTAATGTGTTTAACCTTAAACGTTTGCAACATTTACCGCCATTTTTGTTACAATTACTAAGAAAATTTGGTAGAATTAAACTAGTAAAATAATAATAACTAATTATTAGTAAAATAATTTTTTCCCTTGGTTAATTTAACAAAATAGTTAGTCACTGTTACCAATTATTCCATTTCTATCCATTAAATTAACCATATGTTTTTGGTTATATTAACTACGTTATAAATTAAATAAGCAGGATTTGGTTATTTTAAATTAAAATTTTATTCAACTAAGATCTTGTTCGTTTTTTAACTAAGAAATTTGGTTGATTGAAAATCACCAAGATTTTGGCTAAATAGACTAAGATTTTTGTTTCTTTTGACCCATGTTTTTCTCTGAGTGAATGATCCGCAAAAAATCAGTTTTGATACTTCTGGAAAATAAATATATATAGTATATACATGTATTAGTATTTATATGTAAATAATTTAACAAGAACATTTAATAAGAACACTTATACGCTTAAAATATAAACTTTACATCTTGACAAACATAACCAAATAGGTAATTGGTCACTTTTAATAATAGTTTTCACGCGTCAGGTAAAACAAAGGACTATTATCTGATATTTTCTCTATGCTCTAAATACATTACAAAAGCTATTTTTTAATATTTTTTTTTTTTTTTAATAGAAAACACGGGACCTTAGATATAATTTTAAATCGTTACCAACAATAAATCAAATATTAGTCCTAAATTTTCAACAATCGATTGAAAGTGATAACGATAAATAATCGGTCACTGCTCATAATAAATTTCACGCGTCAGGTAAATCTATGGAGAAATATCCGAATTTTTTTTAATGAGATCTAAAAACATAACCAAAACTATTCTCACATTTAATTATTTTCTAAATGAAACTACTCGATAATTTTAAATAGATTATCAACAAAAAACAGTTATACTATCTAGTCTTAAATTTTTTACAAACATATTAAAAGTGGCATGTAAGCAACATGGAATAACATGTTCGGGTAAAATTAAATAAAATTTACCGACGAATACCCAAATACTCACAGATACTTGTAAAGGATTTCACTACAATATCTAGTACTTTTAATTTTCTTAAAATATAAAAAACGAAAACTCACCTTGGTTTGGAACACTATAAAAATCTTTAAACCACTTAACACAGCAATAAATTTAACTTTGATTTCCACAAAATATACTATCAAAAATTTTCGAACGTCTGCTTAGAAACATTTTTGAAGCGCATCTAATTAATTAAAAAATTGTATGACATAATTAGACGGCAACACACACATACACTTATAAATAAACAAAATTTTGGCGGAATTTGTATGTTCTTTTGTTTTATGTTATTAAAAAATCTCAATGTATTGCGAACACCTGTAACAATAATTTTGATTTTGTCTCGGCACGTTTTCGTTTAAAAACACGTGGACAATTTTTTTTAAATTTTACGTGAGTGTCGGGTAAAATGGGACCGATGTAGCTTTTTTTTGTCCCGTCTCGTTTTCGTTTAGAAATTCGTGGATTATTTTTTGTGCAGGTGTTCACATTGCAAAAATAATAATTTTTATTTTTATTTTTTTTGTCTCGTCTCGTTTTCGTTTAGAAACACGAGGATTATTTTTATTTTATTTTATCCGAGTGTCGGGTAAAATGAGACCGATGTAGCTTTTTTTTTGTCTCGTCTCGTTGTCGTTTAGAAACTCGTGAATTTTTTTTTTAAATTTTATCCGAGTGTCGGGTAAAATGGGATCGATGTAGCTTGTACGGCGAGAAATTGTTTGTACGGCGAGAAATTGTTTGTCGGGTGAGGTCAACGACTATAGATAGGTCATTAATTTTTACGATGCTCACAACAGAAATTATTATACATACCGATTGAAGTCTTCAAAGTGTCTCTCAGTCGGTTTTTAAGGCATCGATGTTCAAGTTGAAACAACCGAAATCCAGGCTGCGCTTGTTGAAGATGGATTTAAGATAAAGAACGTGTATAGAATCACGAACCGCTTGAAGCAACCACAACCAATGGTCAAAGTTGAACTGAATCCATCCGAAAGCATTTTGAAAAAGGCAGAAGTTCATCCAATATATAAAGTAAAATACCTCATACACAGACGAATAACTGTTGAAGAACCAAAGAAAAGGTCCGGACCAATACAGTGTTTAAACTGTCAAGAATACGGTCACTCAAGGACATATTGCAAGTTGATATCAGTGTGCGTCTGTAACATTGGTAATGTTCCACGGCGGATAAGAACGTACTCTTGGTTGATTTTCATTTGTTTATACGTAATCTGTGAATGATGAGTTCATGGGGTGAAAATTTGAATTAAAAATTTGTTTATCTTGTCGAAATTAATAAGTGGAACTTAATTATTTATTGGTATAATATTTGTAACCTAATCGATAATTCATAGATGGTGCGGTAATGGTTATCGAAATGAATCTTTTTATTGGTAATCTTGTTTGGTTACTTCCCCTCTTTGAACAACAACAACAACAATTATCGATCCCAAATAATTGAAATAATTTTTCCAATTATTCATTCTGTTTTGTGTTGTGCCAGTAATACATTCTAATTAGAATACAGTGCGGTAACAAAGTGTTAATAAAAGTAAAATAATTATTATTTACATTCGCCATTGGCACTGTAAGTTCGATCATACAAAAACAAAAGTATGTCCTAATTATTGTTTTGTGTTATTTTTAAGAAGTTAAATTATTTTTCATTTTGTTTTTTTTTTTAAGTAATTTTGCGTATATTTAATATTGATTGTGTATCAAAAATTGATTTGTGGTCGCGGAAATACAGAAGACGTGAGGTATGATCTTGTTTTAATTTGTGCAAAGTGTATGCCCAAAAATGTTTGTTTGATTAAACATAAAACATAAAAATATTATTTCTTGTTTTAATAGAACCAAATAAAACGATACGAGGCGTCACCGTTGTGCGTGATATTTGGTTGCGCTACCGGCATTTCCGCGACAGTATTTTATTACCGAGCGACCTTAATTTATCCGGAATTTATATTTGTCCCTGAAAAATTTACCGGATTTTACTGCCATATTCGTACTTTGGGAAAACGGGCGAATCACAAGGCCAAACAAAGCAATAGCCTTTGGAAGAATTATTACTTGTATTTACAGTGGAGTATTTACAGGGTGTAGTGGAAAATTTGGCATCGCATGAAATTTTACCGCCATTTTCGATACCATGCTGCACCGTCGCATCACATAACAGGACAAGTTTTTAACATGTGGCTAATCCACAATTTTTAAATTTCTATAAACTATATTTCTTAAACTATATTTCTTAAACTAAATTTCTTTAAACTATATTTCTTAAACTATATTGCTTTGAACTATATTTCACTAAATATTTATTTATTTATTTATTAAACTATATTTATTATATTTACTATATATTCATACAATTATAATTATAACTAGTTATTAAAAATGTAACGATTTACAATTATACATATACATCTAAAATTGCATGCCTGATTATGATTATAAATTTATTGTGTAACTTTAATTTTTGTATTTATTAGAAATGTTAAGAAAAAGTACAATTTTATACCAATAATTATTTCCGAATTCCGTTGTGTAATTTTATATTCAAATTTCATTCAAATCATGACAACGCATATGTTCTTATCAAATGAGGGGCATCACTATGTGTGAACAGTTTATTATATAGCATGCGTTAACATATTATTTCTATTAGGGGCATACCAAAATAGATGCGCGGTATAGCCAAAAGGGAGGGTGGTGAGCATGTGGTCATAATATCTCGACCACGCAAAAACGGTTGTATCTAACAGCACCTTTTCTTTTCAATAATGAATATTCCGTTATCATGTTGGCATTGTATAATCTTGTATAGTAGTTCATCCATAATTGTATTTATTCAATTACAATTTAACTTTCCCTCTAACGTGTTCCATGTTTGCATAATTATTATCAGCAAGAGAATCGTACAACGTGTGAATAAAGTAAAGCAGCACTTCTAGTTTTCTGTGGTTCTCGTGACAAGAACTCCGCCCACCTTCTTCACTCTAGCCGGCAAACGTGCTGCAAGTCACACCTATAGAATCACGGAGAAATTATGCTAATGAGGCGATAAATAGGCTACTTTGTTGTTGCGTCTCTGTCGCACCTTAGTTTGCACCGAGTCGTTTCGTTACACGTCGTATGCGGGGAACTACACAAAACCAAAAGTTGACCAAAACCAAAGAACTCTTCAACTGAAAGGAAATGCAGCAATTGCGGCGGAAACCACACTGCAAACTACCGAGGATGCCTAGTCTACATAAATATTAGTCAATTGTCACGTCCCAGGAGGCAGTATAAAACAACAGCAGATGCGCAGAATAATATACCAGCAAACCAACATACGCAAGCGTTCTTCAAGGTGAATCCTCAAATGTTGAACCTACCTAGAATAACTGCATGCAAATGATGATGCAATTAATGACAACAATGCAAAATATGCTACATGCAATGCTACAAAATCAAACCACTATGATCCAGAAACTAGAATGTCTCCGATAAACTATCTGAAGATATGCCACTGGAACGCAAACGGTATAACTCAACACAAACTTGTATTAGAACATTTCCTAGCTAAACACTAAATTGAGCTTATGTTAGTTTCTGGAACCCACTTAACAGATAAACACAATTTCAGAATTAATAGTTACGAAGTTTATGATACAAAACATCCCTTGGGCAGAAGTCGTGGAGGAACTGCTATAATTATAAAAAAGCGGATTTGCCATTATGTTGTTAATGAATATAGCACTGAGGAAATTCAAGCAACCTCCGTGTGTGTTGACCTCGACATAGAAAGCTTAGTCATCGCTTCAATATATTGCCCTCCAAATAATAACGTTTCGGCAGATATCTACAAACGATTTTTTGCAACCCTGGGCCAACGTTTTATGGTCGCCGGCGACTTTAATGCCAAACATACCTACTGGGGTTCAAGATTGACTACTTCAAGGGGACGTCAATTAATGAATGTTGTTCAAGAAAACCACTACGATGTTGCATCGTGTGGCCATCCAACTTATCGGCCTACTTATCTTCGAAAAATTCTTGCCGTCCTAGATTTTGCAGTCACAAGTAAAATAAACCGAGAAATAATCCAAGCTAAACAACTTTTAGAATTAACTTCTGACTACTCTCCGGTCTTACTACATTATTAGGCCGATCAAAAGCCATGTTCTTCAAAAAATTATCTAACGAACACCTTCACTAACTGGTTGAAATTCAAGATGTACATCATTTCACATATCGACCTAACGTCTAAACTGCAGACGACGAACGATAACATTGCTATGGAAAACTTTAATGATCTACTAGTCAACGCAGCTATTTCGGCCTCGCCTAAACCGAAGAGCAAACATACAAGAAACACCATAACATCCGCTGAAATAGAAAAAATGTTAACAGAGAAACGTCGCTTAAGACGTATCTGGCAAATTAATCGATCACCAGATGCTAAACATAACTTTAATCAGGCAAAAAGAAAACTACAAACTCTACAACAAAAAAATAAGATGGATTATATTAAAATTATCTTAAAGAATTATCTCCCCATTCGGACACAAACTATTCATTATGGAAGGCCACTAAATACCTTAAACGGCCTCAGCAACCAAATCCGCCAATTCGTCTTTCAAACGGTGAATGGGCTAGAAGTGATGAACAAAAAGTTAAAGCCTTTGCTGATCATCTTGAAAGTGTATTCACTCCAAACCTTGGATTATCGGTGGTTCAACCAGAAAATATACTAATCAGAACTGTGAGGAAATTTACGATAAAGAAACCACTGGTAAAGCTTATTATTGCATATCAAATTCAATTAAAAAAAGCCCCTGGGTATGATCAAATTGCAGGTGAAATGCTTAAACAACTGCCTGAGTCTGCCTTTGGACGACTGGCTCAAATATTCAATTCAATTTACGAATCAGAATATATATACCAAAGTCTCGTCATATAGACCAATAAGCCTACTACCAATCGTCTCGAAAGTATTCGAAAAAACTATTATCGAAAATATTAAACCGGAACTACGAAATATCATCCCTAGTCATCAATTTGGTTTCAGAGCCGAACATGGGACCATTGAGCAAGTTGACCGAGTAGCTACTGAAATAAGGTCAGCATACGAAGATAAAAATTACTGCTCCGCCGTATTCTTGGATGTTGCCCAAGCATTCGATAAAGTTTGGGACGAGGGTCTGCTTCATAAAATAAATCTTAAATTGCCAGAAATTTACCAACTTATGAAGTCGTATTTGTCAAATCGCAGATATTATGTCAAATACAACACCTCTAAATCGAACGAGAAAAACATTCTGGCTGGAGTACCTCAATGTAGTGTGCTTGGCTCAATGTTATATATTTAATTTTCACTTCAGATCTACCAACGTCTTCGCAACTTCTGACGTCTACTTTCGCAGATAATACGGCAATCGTATGTAGCCATAAAAATCCAAAAACGGCGTCCGAAATTCTGCAAAAACATATTTATGATATCGAAATATGGCTAAAGAAATGGAAAATAAAGGTCAATGAAGAGAAATCGACCCACGTAACATTCACTTTAAATAAGCTTACTTGTCCGCCTGTCACAATGAACGGAATACCAAACCCTCAATCAAATGGAGCAAAATGTCTAGGCGTCCATCTAGATCGACGGTTAACTTGGCGAAAACATATTGAAATGAAACGAGACCATATCAAATTAAAAATTGATAAAATGCATTCGTTGATGGGGAAATATTCCACTATTGACCTAGAATACAAACTTTTTCTGTATAATACAATGATTAAACCAATTTGGTCGTATGGTTGTCAATTATGGCAATCAACCTCAAATTCGAATATCGACATTGTCCAACGAACACAGTCAAAAATTCTGAGAATGATTACAGGAGCACCCTGGTTCGTAAAAAACAAAAAAAAAATACATACGGACCTTAGCATTCTAACTGTCAAAGACAAAGATGCGGATCAGTAGTATCTCATCCGAATTTGCTGGCACGAAACCTACAAGATATACCTACGTCTTCGCGATTAAAGAAGAAAACGATGGCTGTAATAGCCAATAGAAAAGAAATAGATTCTGCTCCCTCAGATTTACATAATTACTCTAATTATTAAGATTTGAAAACTTATTGTTATTTTCATGTTTGAAAGATTCAATAAGTAAAGATAATTGTTAAAAAAAAAAAAACATTCTAGGGCCGTCTGACTTAAGATTTACTCAGGTTAACTCTATTATACCGTAATATTCGAATTATTTCATGGAACAAACGAATTTTTTAGTCAAAAGAACGATCAAGGACGTTCGATTTAGAAAAGCGGTCCCTAAATGTACTTACCAATACAGCACATGTATCATTTGCTCATCCATCGTCGGTATTGCGTGCCAGTCCATTATCTGGATCTATCGAGATAGAACGAACCACACAAGCCGCGCTCATAATTTATATCGCACTTCTCTGGCGAGAAATAGTGGAGAAAGTTTAAATATGCAAAGGCAAGCCTTGAAAGAGCTTCGCAGGGCAACACTTTCAAGCTGCCAAAGTCAACGCCGGCAAAGAGTCCATTGCTCTTTTAAAAGAAATAGGGGACGCAATCGAGAACTATATGTTTTATAATTAATGACGAGCAATAAATTGAAATAATTTAAAAAAATTGTTTTATTTTTTCTTATACAGTATGTATATATTATTTAAATTGTTACAATAATATCTAATAACTCTTTGGTGAACTTGGCGATCTGCTTACTTCCAACAAATGTGTGTTCACTTCTTGCATTTTCTGTCACTGTTTGTTCCTCAGAAGTATTACATTCGTCTTCATACGAATTTAATATTAAAAACATTATGACTAATTGCGACTGCATTAATAATTTTTGCGCATTTCAGGAGAGCGTAGTGCAGTTTCTTTTCTCCGAGTACACACCGAAATCTAATTTTATTTAAATTCCAATAGCCCTTTCAACTTGACTGCGGATAATTTTATTTCTATGGTAGAACTCCTTTTCTTGTTCAGTTGTTCCTTTTTTGTTTACGGTAATAAGGAAAACGTTTGCTGTTTTGTGCCTTTTTAAGATAAGCATACGGCAATAGAAATGGTAATATACACAGCATTAAAACCGCTAGACATCAGCAGTTTCGATCACTTTCTGATTTATTCTGTCCCAGTTGTCAAGCAATTTGTTTTCAAAAGTTTTATATTTGACTTGGAAATCTAATAATATAAGGAAATTACCAAACTCGCCCTTCAGCACAGGAAATTTTGATAAATATTGTTCAATCGACTTGTCGGATTTTCCAGCATTTTTTGCCTAAAATTAAATGTGCTTTTCCAAGCTGCATTTACATCTGCTATTACATTTACATCTTCCTCAGCATATTCACTCTCAGCGTTTTCGTTCGATTTAAGAAATCGATTTTTTTTTAAATAATTGCAGCTCTCCCACAATTTTCCCTTTGATGTTGATCTTGTTTCAGCATTGTACGGTTTGTAGTCTGGTTCGTTAGGGAAATGCTTTTTTATTTCAGCAGTTATCTCCCGAAATCTTGCTGTAGTTATGACGAATTTTGTTTTATTTGGAGCGTTAATGAATTCCGAGTTAACCAATAGCGTTGCTAACGAGTTGCGATTTTTGTTGTCAAGCGTTCTGTATTTTGCATTATTTTTTTTTTTTATTATGATTCCGTTTGTTGAGTTTGTTGAGACACGATTCAAGACCAGTGGATTTTAAATTCATAATAATTACGTTGCCCATAGTGCTCTGTTAATGAAAAGTAAATAATAAAATAGTTTTCTTTAAATTACAAATTATATTTTCGAAAAACTTACCGCACTCGGTTGTGTCATCGAAACCAACGACTCATAATTATCGAACGAGGTATTACTTATTGTCGTAGTCTCTAATACATCCTGGGAAATGTTGTTCAACGATTAATTTTTTATAATAATGTTTCGTCGATGCATTTTTTTTTTTTTTTTTTTATTATTTTTTTTATTTTTATTTTTTTTATTTATTTTTTTTTATTTTTTTTTATTTTTTCTTATTGGTGACTATGCGATCTGTTTTGGGGCTCAAGGCTCACCCTGCTCTTCCGCGGTTATGCTTTTTACGTCCTTACTTTACGCCTACCGGCCAACTCGAAGACGTACGGCTATAGGACCGATTTAAGACCATCTGCACATTGCAAGCTCCATGCCAGCCTATACCGGCATGGAAGATGGGTCGGCCCATGGGTTTTGCACACCGACAGGGGGTCATAGATGTGTTACATTTCACCACAGATCGAAATCTGTTAATGAAATTTCACTTTGCATCCTGTCCCTATCGGGATTCGAACCCGGTACCTCCCGATCCAAACGCCAAAGCTTTAACCACTGTGCCATTTGGTCGGTAGTCGATGCATTTTAATAAGTACAATTTGTTTTGTCACAATTAAAAAGCTGTGGTTCGTACAATTTATTTATTGAGCCAAATATTTCGATGTAACGTCTGGACCAAAAGCATTCTAGAATCTACGATTTGGTACTATTTTTATTTCTCAAACATTTAACATAAGAACATACATTTTTAAATTGCGTTGGTTAAAATTTCTTAGAAACCGCGTTGATATTCCTCATTAAGAAATAAGAACGCCTCTGATGAGAACATTACAGTCAAAATATTTGGCTCAATAAACAAATAGTATTAAATACATCTGTTTATTAAGGTGGTAATATTAATATACCTAGTTTGAATATAAATGGCTTTTATATATAGCCCAAAATATATTTCTTGGGTCAATTTTCGGAAATAAATCTGACAAACTTTCATACTGTATGTTACTAAAACTATCCTTGGTGAAATCGTTATCTGTCGAAGTAAATTAGCTGATGAATTATTATATTGAGATACTCTCTTTAGTCTAGCAAGCAAACAAATTAACCGAACAATTTAGCTTGTGAACTTCAGATTCAAATTGCTTTTTTTTAAATTAACGATTGAACAACAACAACAAAACACAAAATTTTCGCATATCACAACAATAGTTTAAATAAAAATAACTAAAGGGCCAAGAAAGTATAACAATATGATATAGTCTTTTAGCAAAACATACAACAAGAAATTATTTCGAAAACAAAACTTTAATAAATGATAAGGCATTGTTTAGTATCGTATCAATATATTTAATTTGATTTATAAATTATTTAAAAAATTCTAAGCAAGACGAAATATCGAATTTCAAATTATTAATTTAATTACCCTATTTGCAAAATTTATTATTTGAATAAAATCAGACTAGGCTCGATAAAATGAAATAACCAGCTGATTTCAAATTTTATTGTTGCTTCGAATAAAAACATCTTAGTGTATTGCGCACCCAGAAAAATGCTTGAAACGTACCATGTACCAGCATTCAATGATGCCACGTTGTAAGATGGCTTTTTCAGTTTCTTCTGTTTTCGATAAAATAGTATTACGACGTTGTTATAAATTTTAACCCTTTGCCAGTCTCATGCATAACATATGATCATAGGCGATTAACCGAGATGCTTCTGTATCATATCTGATACATAATCTTATTAAGATTAAGTTTCGAATATGATAAAGAAGCGTCTCGGTTAACCGCCTATGTATCATATGCGATGCATAAGACTGGCAAATGGTTAATGAATTGAATTGTTCGAAACCAAATACGTTTAGCTACTTCATGCTTTCTCTAATTTGCACAAAATTATTCCTAAAACCGATAATCAATTTTAGCTGTACTCGATTAAGAAAGACGCGCTTTTTTAACACACACTTTGCGACATTTTTTATAAGTACACACAAACTAACACTTTACACAATTTAATTGTATAGTTTTACACATTCAATTATATTAAATGAATTAATGTGAATTGATCCCGTTATACAATAGATGGAGACGCACAATTCTTATGTAAATAAAGTAACATAGCCTCTTAATGTTTTTTCGTTTTTAATTAATTTATTTTTATAACAAAAATCAAATATAATTACTTACCAATAAATAAATGATGGTGCTGTTGTAGGCCTCAGTTCTCCAACAAGTCACTAATGTATTTCTCGCCCATATTATAAAACCACGATATATTAGTACAATTTCCAAAATTCTATCCGTATGGTAAGCAGGCTCCATCATGAATATAAACTGAATTGAGAATCATTAAGAGAAAGGAATATATCCCTTTTTCAACCAAGACAACAAAAAAATGGGCTCAGTTTTAGTCCAACCCACACAAATGTGTGAGTACAAAACCATAGTATGTAATGGCGTTGTTGATAAAAATTTCGCTTGATTTGAAGTAAAACTAACACAATTGTGTGTATAGGTATATAGTGTTTTTTTTCGGACGAAAATAAGTTAAAAAGGAATCCACAAATGTGTAAGTTGGTTAATAAAACATACAAAACTAAATTTTTGACATGGCACTTTTGCCCTACCCGCACAATTGTGTTAATAAATCACTAAAGGGGTATAGATTTTCTATAGTTTATGTTAAACATTACCTTATGTCACACAAAAAAATAAGCGGTGCTAATAAAGTTTTTATCCTAATAACTAGTTTATTTTTATCCAATCGGCTAATTATTTTAGAATCTAACACCGCATCATCGGATAAATATTTAACTTTATCCGATGGGATAACTATTTTTGTAAATAAAATTTGTTACCTCTTTTGGTGTTAAAGAATTTTTAACCGTCTCTGAATATGTTGTATATTACATGGGAAACCCCCAAAAACTCAGGGAAACTCCTTTTTAATAAAATTTAATCCTCTTTTGGTGTTTTTTGTAAAAAAGAATTTCATGGATTTACGATTTTAAATATTACATTTCAGTCTTCATTTGGATTTTGTGGATATCACTGCAAAATTGCATTACATTTTTGTAAATTTAAAGAAAAAAGTTGTAGTACTGTGTATTCAATTTGTGAATTGTGAAAATATTCATGTGAGATTTAATAAAAATGGTTAACAAATAAATTTAATTAATTAAAGAATTAATTAAAATGGTAAACAAATAAATTAATGAAAAAAATGATAAACACAATGTAACCAATTTTAATTTGGGTTCTTTTAATTTATTTAGAATTTGATGACAATATCAGTGTGAAGCTTTATTAAAACATCTTTGCGGTACTTGCAGGAACAAAATTTATCAACGTCACCAGATATTCCAGTGGCCAATATTTGGATAAGTAAGTGTACTACTAATTCACAATTATAATTTTTTTTTTTCCTAGTTTTATTTCTATAACAAACATAAAGTAATTACATAAAATGAAAAGTAAAAAATCATAAATAAACTAGTTTTGTAAAACTAGTTTAGTAGTCTCCTTATTAAAGATAATGTTTCGGAGCTACGATTCAATTACAAAAAATATTTAAAGAATAAATTAATTACACTATTACAAAATTAAAATATTAATTATAAATATTACTATTTCTATTCGGGTACTGTTTCTATTTTTTTTTTAAAATCAAAAGAAGAAAATTATTTAGAAGAAAATTATTAAGATGAAAAAAAATTTATTGTAATTTGTTGATAGTTGTTCATAACAAAAAAATTGACAAACAAAATGGTACAATGTTCATTACAAATATACTTCCATGTTACTAACGGTAAATAGCCAATCCTTTAATAATTTGCAAAAATCATTAACATTATTTGTTAAAGAAAAGTTTGACGGTAATTGACTATATAGTTTAGGAGCGGTATAGTCGAAAATTTTTTTAAAATGTTCCTTATTAGGACGAGGAATATTTATTCTATTAATGTTGCGTGTTGCGTAAATTATATGAAGCGCTATTCAAATTACTAACTGTACGATTACCGCTAATTAAATAAAAAGCTTTTAATACTTTAAATACATATAAATATCGAAGCGGCAAAATTTTAAGTTTCACAAATAACGGGAAGGATGGAGTCAATCTTGGTTTAAAGTTAATTATTCTCAACACTGCTTTCTGAACGGACATCAACGGTCTAATATTGAATAGGTAAATTCCGCCCCAACAAGTAATTCCATATCTCAAATGTGAGTCAACTAGTGCATAATATATGCATTTTAGGAATTCCGGACTACAAATATTCCGAAGATAGTAAAAAGTTCTGAGTGTCATCCGTAATTTACTTTTTAAATTGTTCAAATGTCCCTTGAAATTTAGTTGTGAGTTCAAATGCAAACCGAGATATTTAAAAGAGTATACGGTTTCAATTGGAATGTAAAGGGGGTCACAATTGGTAAGATTGCAAGAATTAAAACCTTCGCTTTAATAAAATAATAACATACGAGGGTTTTTAAAAAAGTCTTGCAATAATATATGGAAAAAAAAGAATGAGTGAGACAGCAATATTTTTATTTTTCGACATAATCTCCTTTAAGGTTTATACATTTGTCACATCGATCAATTAACTTGCCATAACCCTCTAAAAGAAAGATTACTTTTGCTCCATAAAATATTTATTTACAACAGACTTCAAAGTCACTGGAAAATTTCCGGCTCCTTAGTGTTTTTTTCAAATTGGGAAACAGAAAGTAGTTACTGGGTGCCAAGTCTGGACTGCACGGTGGATGCGGAATTTCCACGAAGCCGCAATCCTTTAACGCAGCTTGAGCAATATTAGCCTTGAGCACTGGTGCATTGTCGTGAAGAAGCAAGATTTTTTTCCTAACTTTCCTTGGCGGTTTTTCCCGGATTGCTTTTTTCAATTTTCGCAAAACCTCTGCGTAATATATGCCTGTGATTGTGGTTTTCGGTGGCATATAATCGATTATCAAAATTCCTTCAGCTTCCCAAAAAATTGTTGCCAAAACTTAACCAGCAGATGGTTGAGTTTTGAATTTCTTTGGTGGTGGTTTACTACGTTTAATCCATTGCATCGATTCTTGTTTGGATTTCGGATCCCAGTGATGAAGCCATGTTTGATCGCCTGTTATTATGTTATCCAAGAAATTTTCTGGATCTTCTTTGCACATATCTAAAATCGCCTTTGAAGTTTGAACACGCATTTTTTTTGTTCTGCATTCAACAAATGGGGAACCCATCACGCACTTACTTTCGACATGTGAAGGTGGTCATGTAATATAGTATATGTGGTACCGTATGAAAGAGAAAGTTTCGCTAACCGCGAAACAGAAATACGCCAAAGTTTCGCTAACCGCGAAACAGAAATACGCCGATCCTCCAATACAATAGATTTGGCCAAAATTACATTTTCATGGATAATAGCATCTGCTGGCCGACCCGAGCGGTTGTCGTCTTCTAATGACTCCCGACCACTTTTGAATAATTTTACCCACCTTGTCCTTGTTACTGTGGCATATGATGGTGCAGATTAGCCGTAAACTTTTGATATATAGTTGAATATATAAATTGCATTTCGTCCATCTTTACAGAAAAATTTAATAACGGCGCGATATTCAATTTCATTCATTTTAACAAAAATTCAAAACACGTGTTACTAAATTAACAAAAACAAATGAACTGTAAAATTTCAATCGAAATGTTCTTCTAGAAGTTTCATCGCGACAAAAAATGGTTTTCAAAAATATATTGTTGTCTCACTCACTCTTTTTTTTCATATGATATTGCAAGACATTTTGATATACCCTCGTATATTTTCAGACTGAAACTTTTTTTCATTTATTAGTTCAAATGAAAAATTTGTTTGTCTGTGCTTTTAATATGAATTTAGGCACCACTTTTCATAGAACCAATTTAAATAATCATCCCTGTATTCATTGTCGTCGCATTCATCCCCAATTCGAATAAAATAAAAATAATTTATTATTTCATATTTAATTTAAATTATGACAATTACTGTTTACACCATAAAAAAATCAAAACCTAATATTTTTAAATTTTTGTTTTAATGATAAAGAGCAAATATAAAGAATGAAAGCATAAAAAAGAACAAATTAAACAGAAACAAAATATCTTAAAAGCATTTTTATTTTGATTTTTAATAAATTTAAAAACTTTAAATGAAGCTTTATGTATTTTTTGTTCTTGCATTATACTACCTATACTCATTGGGTATAATGCCATTCTGAAAATGACATCAATCACAAAAAATTCGTTGAAAAAATAATTGTACGAGTATTTAAAATTTATAACCGGAAATCATATATACCATGTAGATGCCTTTTTATTTTAATAATAATTTTCATCACATTGAAAAATTTGCATATAATGTGAGGGGAGAAGATACTCGTATATTAATAAAAAAGGAAATCAATTTTTAACTTTTCTATTTACCGTATTATTCGTAGACGTGTATAGTAGGAGAAAAAGGAATATAATTCAATTTTTTAAAAAACCCGGATACATAAAACTGTCGGTGGTGTGTATGTGGAAAAGAGGAAAATTTACATTTTTGTAAAATGTAGGCAGGTAAAGTTGTACTTTTTAAAAATGTTGCCAACCTTTTAATTTTTAAGCAGACGAAAGTACGAATTTAATAATTTATTAAGTAATTTACAAAGTGATTAAATAATATTTATATGAAAGTTATTATTGGAGACATTTTCTATATACATATAAATATATATAAAAACATACTTGACAGTATTATGTATGTAATACATAGTTCGTACTCGTACATACGATAAAAACATAAATTACATTCTTGGGTTAAAAATTAATTTAAAATAAAAATGTCTTCCTCTTTCCAGTATGTGTGAATATGACATCATCACAAAAAAATACATGATCTGGTATGGTTACGGGGTGATGGAATTTTCCTTTTATTTTGATGTGGTTTTTGAAATTTATGTATATGAGATACAAAAACAGAAAATGTTAAAGTGTCGTAAAAATAAATTATTGTGATTAAATATCAAAAATAAATAAATTTCATGAAAATTTTTTGGAGATAATATAAAAGGGCCCGTTTGCGCATTTTATGTGCGTGTGCTCAATTTTTTTTATCCCATTTTCGTAAAACAGGTAGAAACATGTGTATCCTTTACATATACATTTCGTATTATTCGATCATGTGCGGCTGAGTAACAATAATTTATTAACATGAAATAATGAGGTTTTTCAGCAAAAATCATTCAATGGAAAATGTATTCGGTTTTGGAGATGAATTTTAAGTATCACAATGGATTTTCGATTCCCGTTCATCATTGAATAAATCCAGTGTGAACGATTATTTAAAATACTCGTATATAAGATTAAAAGTAACATTTAACTCTCGCATAACTAATTTTTGTTGTTGTGAGGTTTTCGAATAATTTTATTTAACAAAAATGAAATCTATTGTATTTCGACGATTTTATGCTTGTAAACCACACATTTCTCTAACTAGGGAAATCCAAATAAATTCTTCCAAATTTATTGGGTGTGGAGAAATTATTGAAACCTCAAAAAACTGAAGAATAAACCCATCACACATGTTGCTTGAGGATTTGCGGGATCTAAAACTATAAATTGGTACCCACATATTTGAATTCGGAAGTAATAAGACACGTGTTAACCGGCCTTTTGCAACATGCACAAAATATACATGCAGCTGATACCTCGCGATCGGTTAGATGGTTTTGGAACTTGTGCTGTTAATTATTTTGTGAATACAACTAAGGTGCCTAAGATGAAGCAACTTTAGGTCAGTCTTTAATTTTCCACAATAGCGGAGCATGTTATTGAATTTTTCTCGAAAAATGTGAAGCTTGACTGCTTATCATTATTAAAAAAGGACCATTCAAAAGACCAAGACCAATTCTCATTATCTTTAGATTTCATATACCAATGGAACTATTTTCTAAAGCATCCGATCCAACAATTTTGCTGTAAAAAATTATAGTTACAGAGTTCGTATACAGCTATCTAAAAATTTTCGAACATCGTCAACAAACTTTCCAACCTTGTGCCAACATATACTGCAACTTCAACCGATTACGTGCTTCTATCAACTCCAATGCCTTTGTCTGCACCTATTGCTGAGCCAGCACTACCGATCTGTGCCAAAACTGACACATTGTTTTTTTTTATCACAAATGTAACGGAATTCGTTTAAAATTGAATTATATGTACTTATCCGTGTTGGAAAATGAGTTTGATGTTATTTGTATCACAGAAACATGGGCTGATTAATTCGCACAGATCTGCACAGTATTTTCTCCGGACTACTAAGTTTACAGACGCGTTCGTAATTCGGATCTTGAGTCGATGGTGAGAGGTGGCGGACTTGTGCTAGCTGTCTCGAAAGATAAACGTGCCGATATTACTGACCTGTTGCCCTATTCTGGTGACTTCCTAGAAATGGGTAACTGGAGAAAGAACTTACATAGCTTTTATCTATATAAATCATTTTTTTCTGGCCTACTGAGAAAAATGTCGACATAAATAATTTCAAATTAGTGGGTTATTTTTTAATTCAAGCAAAATTGCCTAATTTTACTCTGGACACTGAGTTTTGATTTGTGAACTTGGCTTATACAGCGCATACTGGGTTCTTTATAATTTTCTCAGAAATGCTTGTCAGCGTATAGGAAGAGTATAAAAAGTATAAAATGAACACCGGTCCATTTGGTCCTGTAGAACCTTTGGTCGGTGTTCAATACCCAAGATTGTTCTGTTTGTTCGGATTGAATAAAAAACAGGCTCTGCGAATATTTTTTCTATAGAGAAATTGGTGGGGAAAATTATTCCCAATTTTAATTTGTTTTCAAGAAAATTACCACTTTCAAGAAAGAATTTACATATAATTTCTATTTAAACTATTTCTATGACACATAGAAATAATTTAAATAGAAATTATGTGTAAATTTTTCCCCCATTTTCTAATTCCTAGACAATTACTAGAATAGGGCTACTGGAAGAACGAGTTAGATATTTAGCTGTTAAACATGATTTTAATGGAAAGCTGATGTTGATAGTTATTGTTTACATTCCATACGGATCCTAAGCTGATATATACGGTGAGTACAAAAATCCCACATAATATTATCCAGAAACTCTGGAGTTTCTGGGTAACATTAATTGGGATCTATATAAAACGGGTAGTTTAGACGCTATTTTGATTGAACAGTTTTATGAAATAGTGAACCTTGGCGATTAAAAAATGTTTTCTCGCTTTTCTGCCTCAAAGCTTCAAAAATTGGAATTTTAGGCTATATTAAATACAAATTGAATCCATTTGTCATAAATTAAGAAATATTTAGTCCTGTCAGACCTCTATTTTGACTTTTACATCCTTTCTTGTATAACTCTTTTTTTGTGGAGTTTGAATCGCATATTAGAAACGGTCCTAAATATTTCTGGAGCTTTGTTGATTCGTAACGAAACTCTAGAGGTACACCCTTTCAAATGTTTCTCAATTCTTTCGAACATTCAATTTCTGTTTACCATAATCGATGACGTTTTGCATGCTTTGTTCAATGTAAATTAGAAAATGAGTTGCGGCCCGGACAAAATTCTCTCTTCTGTATTAAAAAAGTGCTTGCCTTGCGATCTGGCTCTATCACTAACTTATTTTTTTTAATTTGAGTTTGGCGAATGGAGTATTCTTTAATGTGGAAATCCAATTTCATTAAGCTAATTTTCCAAACAAGACGGACGGATCCAAAATTTCAAAATCTCTTCAGTTCAAAACCAACTGCCATCTAGTTTTTGGTAATCTCACCTCGCATATTTACTCTAGATAAATTAAAAATTAGAATTAGACTAAGCTGTGTTTGCAATGATATATGACAAAAATTCAACTTCAGATGAATTCAGTAACGGAAGCATCACCTTAGCAAAATTTTAGAGAGCTAGAGATATAGTTTGGAAGTTAATTAATTTCCATCTTTAAGGAGAGCATTTTAATATTTTAGAATAACATCAAATAATTATACTTCCTTCTTACAAGGAACTACTTTAATTCCTTTAACAATAATTTTTCACATTTTTAATACTTGCGGTGGCCTAACGCATACAATATTTGTAAACAATTCATTTGAACATCAATGCGAATAATTAATAAAACATTTTAGTAATTCTCCATTTTGAGTTTTCCATTTGGTGAGAAATAAACAAGTTTTTTGGCATTCACACTCATTATTTGAAATGTTGGGAAAAACTATAATTTCACTGTCCCTTGTTAACGTGTAGGAAATTGACATGCTGTAAGAAATTGACACACGTCTTGTTTGCAGATTGTTTGATTTTTATTAGAGCGTTTCCAAAGATGAGACGCTTTTAGACAGACAATGAGCTCGTCAGCGGGTTTTGATCGTGCAATGACTGGCAAAGTTAGACGAAACCGGACCTGCAAGTAGTGTTAAATATTTTCCCATTGGTTTAATATTTGCTCATAAGTCGCACAGAGAACGATCAACCGAACGATCAAGACATCAACTTGGAATGAGGAATAATAAATGATTTATAAATAATTACCACGTCAACCGAGAAATGAAAAATTGTCCCAATATTTTTCTTTAAACTTTGATAATGTTTTATATATTTTTTGTTATAATTTAAGAAATTTCAACGTTTTACTAATAAAAAAAAATATTGACGTGACTTTGGGTACTAGTTCGAAGGCAGGCTTACATTATGTAGGTTACGAGGCGAATTAAAAAATTAAATCATACGAAAACCATATGTGGGCTTCTCAGAAACAACACCGACTTATTATACTTTAAGTAAAAATTGCAAATCTGATTTAAGTGTACGGCGGAAATAAATGAAAATAGGATCTGATCTTCTTCTTTCTCTCTGATCTCCTCTTAGATATAGTGAGCATGCGAATTAAATGCTATTTCCAATTTCCTAGAAACGAAGTCTAATAACCGTGTCAGGACATTGTTCAGTGTCTCATTCATACTTTAACACAGAGCGTGATGCTATTGGATAATGCTGAATCACAAATTTGGATATCATCTGCAAATAAATGAAATTAACTAGACTCCATAGTTGTCTGTATATCATTAATAAACTTATAGATAATATTAGTGTTCCCGAGACAGCCCCTTTTAGCAAACCAACAAACCGTTATTGCATTCATATCAATATTTTAAATATTTACAAAGAAATATAATTGACAACTTTTTCCCCTCTTCTCTAGGAATCGATAAATATTGATGAGATTTTAATTTTTCTTACGTTACTTATCGGGCTTAAAAGCAATTTCGCTGCTTTAAATCCATACTCCATAAATGTGCCCATGCGGTCTTTTTTTCTAATGGTACTAGAATCTCATAAAAGGATTCTTTGGCTTTAAATCATAATTGGAAAATAACTCACTACATAATTTTTTATGTTTCTCTAAAAATTAAAAAAAAAAATAATAAATACGGGAATATGGCAAGAGAGTCCCCATTTGTGCTGCTATCTGAACCCCATTGACGTTGATCGATTTAAATTTGCAAAATTGAAGCGTCATACTTTAGATTTCATCTGTGACACCAATGGAAGTTTCTTTTATATTTAATTGAAAAAACCGCGGTTTCATATGACGAAACACCAAAAAGATTTTTTTCTAATTCAAATCGGATCCTTATTTGGGTTGGTAGATCAACACTCGATTGACTAGCAAGCAAACAATTGAAATCTGACGATTTTGAAATTTTCCCCATTTTTTAAAAACGTTTTCTAAAAGTTTCTGTGTGTGTGTGTATGTGGTGTTGTGTAGAAGGATTAACAGATCGAGACGCAACTTCATACTTAAAATTTTCTTACAAATTGGGATATGCTAATAGTTTTTGGCTGAAATCGTTTTTTTGCAAATATTTTGAAAATTATATCATTAACGAGTAAAACGATTAGAAACTAAATGAATCTAAATTAAATTTGCGACAATACCACCCAGATCGTTTCTGTTTTAAATAATAGCCGAAATGACATTTTGAGACAAAAAAGTATATTCTTTTGTAGTGTAGTAATCATGCAAGGTTAACACTCTTGATTTTTGCAGATTTACAATTTGCTAATTTGCCGAAGTAAATTAAAGTAGATTTTAAAAAATATCTATAGGTGATATAATTTTTTATTGTTCTTTACAGGCCTGGGAAATTGACTGGCCGTTGTGATACTTTAGACCAAAGATTTCTCTATGAATTAATAGATTCCAGTGATTTTTGGTCGAAATCGGTCTACCGGAAGTTCCGGTTTCCTTAGAAGCTTTTTTGTTTTTGGCCAACCATTTTAAAGTGGCTACTAAATCATAATTGTAATAATACCGGTTTGGATGACTTTTCTAAAATTTAATCAAAAAGTACGTTTTTTTTTACCAAAAATAGGTTTATAATAAAAATTCTGCCCTGTACGGATTGGTTGGTTGTAATGGAACATCATACTTAAGCTTTTCCCACAATTATTTTTAAAAGTATACCATTTACGAGAAAAATGACTGAGCTAAAATATACTAGTGCATATTAAATGTTGTTATAGTTCCCTATAGCCTCATGCTCAAGCTTTTTAAACTAACTAGGAGATCTCAGTGATTTACTGTCTAAATTGGTTTACCGCAAGTGGCAGTTCTTTGTTTTTTCGCCAATTGGCTTTTTGTCTTTTGGGCCAATAAATATTTTGAAAAGAATTTTGCATTTGAAGATAAAGTTTCAAACAAAATTTGTTAAGAAGGTTTTTTTAAATTGTACCTTAAATTACGTGTTTTGATCAATAAAACTTTATTTTATCTGAATTCGGCATTTGTACAATCCAGGCTGATTGACTATTTGAAACCAAACTTTACACTAAGGCTTTTTCCATAAATTAGAATATCCTTGCGAAATGTGGTGTACATTGGTATATTGGAGGTAGCAGCTTCCATAGGAGCTTATTTTCAAAGTTTGCCGAGAAGAATATATTTTCAATAAGGGCTGAGCTTGTTGGTTTTCTGAAATTAAAACAGGAATAATGATTTTACTTGCTTTAATGTACTAAAATACGGTACAGCAGCGCCAACGGCTGTTTTTTTTATATTTTGAGAAGTACATAATTTACGAGAAAAATGTGAAAATGCACTAAAAGATTCTAAATTAAATTTGTACCGGTCTGAATTTCCT
The DNA here is from genome assembly GCA_947310385.1 of Nephrotoma appendiculata. Classification (NCBI taxonomy): domain Eukaryota; kingdom Metazoa; phylum Arthropoda; class Insecta; order Diptera; family Tipulidae; genus Nephrotoma; species Nephrotoma appendiculata. The sequence goes on from OX371223.1 coordinate 125,976,421, forward strand.
AAATTTTAATGAGAAACGACGTTTTTCAACAAAAACAATTGTTAACAAAAATTCGTTTCTGTACAGCGCAGACGGAATTATTGATTGAGATGTAAGATTTTTCCACAAACTGGGAGGTCCCAATGAAATTTAGTCGAAATCGGTCTAACGGAAGTAACTTCTTCCTTAGGAGCTTTTGCGTTTTTTGCAAAAATTTTGAAAATTATTACATTTTCAACAATGACGTTTTACACCCCAGTTTCCAAAATTTAAGCGAAGATGACGTTTTTTGAGAAAAGATAGTAGTTTAACAAAAATTCGGTCACCGTACATCCCAGGTGGACTGATTGACCGTAATTAAACTTAATATCTAGCTTTTTCCCCAAATTAAGATATCCAAGTAAATTTCGGCTGAAATCGATCCAAGGGAAGTGACAGCTTTAATAAAAGTTTTTTCGTTTTGCCCATGTAAGCAGCAGTACCGGTACAAATTATTTTTTCAAAATTTAAGCGGATATGGTTTTTGTCAAAAAACTGTTTTGCAGTAAAAATTATATCCCTGTACAGCCCAGCCTATATACGGCTTGATTGATTAGGTTTAAACTTCATCCTTAGGATTTTTTCATAAATTAGGAGATCCCAGTGATTTTTAGCCGGGACCAGTCCACTGCAAGGGGCAGCTTTCATAGGAGCTTTCACGTTTATAATATTACTTTGAAATCTAATAAAATATGACAACCTTTTGTAAATTAAATGTCAAAAAAAAAAATTAATCAAAAAATAGTTCAGATCATATTTTAAACTTTACCGAAAATGACGAATTATGATAAAAAATTATTTTAACAAAAAATCGGCATTTCGACAAACTATTTGACTATTAGGAATAAAACCACATACTAAAGCTTTTTCCATAAATTAGGGCATCAATGCGAAATGTGTTGGACATATTTGTACAAGAAGTGACAGCTTTCGTAGGAGCTTTTCCAATTTTTTCAATGCTGATTAAATTTTCAGAAAGGATTGACATTGTTGGTTTTCTGACACTTAAGCAGCAATAATGATTTTTCTCCACGAATTAAATTTTTTGCTTTAGAAATAATGTGTGATGTATTCGAGATTTACTTGTACGCTACAGTTGTCGTAAAAGAAAGTCGAGTGGTGGACACAAATTGCAAACCCTCAATTTTTTTCTCCGATCATATGAATGTTAAATAAACAATTTTTGTTATAAATAAATAATAAAATTTGAACAACTCTAATACTTTTTAATGTTTTTTATAACAATAATTCGGGTTAACTACTAAACCAGTAATCAATTTTTCTTTCACGAAGCTAAACTAGTTATTTTTTGTCAACTAATGTTAAACCTGCCTAAAAGTGCTATACAATGGAAATTGACTTAATATATTATCTAAATGGCGCTTAAAGTGATCTTAATTATATAATATTTGTTTAGAAGGACGGTGAGGAACTAATGAAATATAATTAAGCAACTAATAGATTTCAGAGCAGGTGAGTATTGATTTAAGCATTATTAGAATGTTTCAGGTGCAAGTGAAATAATATTTGAATTTTTTCTTAGTTTTCTGATTTATAGAAGCAATTGACGAAGAAGACCAATACCATTACCATTTAACCATCCAAACTTTATTATTTTCCCTAGCAGATTAGAATTGTGCCTAGGCATGGACGTAGTAGATTATATGTAATGTAATGTACGTACTGGTCGAAACGTAATCTATTAGGTAGATTATACATAGCGATTTTTTCGTCTGATAAAGTTGCTGTCTAGTTAGGTAATTGTCTAGTTGTCCTCGACAGTTTATGCACTGCTACTGACCTAAACGAAGTGGACTACCGGAGAGGTTTCTTTTAAATCTATTCAATATTATAAAATAAGTTGTGCTAAATTAAAATACGCGCGATATACATTAATAATTAGTTAAAATTAATTCAAACTTTTCTAAATATTTTAAATTTAAAAATTTGAAAATACCAAACAAGCTGGATTGCCAAACTTGCGCACATCCATATATGCGAGCAAGCATACATAAACCATATTGGAAGGACAGCGATCATGCTATTACTAATAAAATTATTAATTCTAAGCCCAAGTATCAAAAGCATAGAATAAATGGGAAAATTAGCAGGCTTAACGACATTAAAATATTCATATATCATATTGTATTTAGCGCTGTGTGTTAGAAGAACTGTCTGGATTGGCCTCGAAATCTGGAGATAAATTGTAATTAGCACCATGTCATGATAAGATAATCAAAATTCTCTAAAAAATACATGCTCAAGTGTATAACACCATTATACATAGGCCTTCAGCCTTATCACAGCCTCAAGCGTTGATGAAAATGAATTCATATAGTTGTCACTGTATGTCCGATTTAATCTAGCTATAGTCTATCCATCTATAATCTTTCTATTTCCATCATCAAAACCACAAAACTAATGTATCTAGTCCACGTGCACTTCGCTTACAATATTTACCGAAGCAATACATCAGCTGTTATACTTGTAGAATCAATTGGACAAATTTTTTTTTTGTTTATGATTTAACATTTCAAAGTAAGGTTTCGAAAAGCATCATTTGGGACATTTTTTTGAGAGTTTATTGATATTCATTAGCTATTAGAGAAAAGTCAAGTTTAGTGTTTTCCTTTCTCCAAATTTCTTCTTTTAATATCTTGTTATTAGCTCCTCAAGCTTGGACAAGTTGTGCAAGCTCGATCGGAATATACAACATCAATCGAAAAAACTTAAATAAAAACAGATTACTCATAACTTCGTAAAAAATTTATGAAAACTAATTCAGTTAATTGCCGATAGATGGACCAGGAATTGTTTAATATGCAAATACCATTCGAGAAAGAAAAGAAAAAATGTATAAACAGACACAATGAAATTTAATTTTTCTGATAGATTCAACAACAAATTTAATTTAGTATAGAACTCACTTAACTGCACTGTTAAATTAGATTATGATTGAAAGAAATATTTGCAAGTTTGACCAATCGAATTAATTTTGGTTTTGCGGCTTTCTCCTCTGGATTTTGGCTTTAAGGATTTGTTCAATTGATAAGTATCGCTCCTCTTACATAGTTTTCTGTTACTTTTATTATTTGGCTTCTTTTTATTTGTTTCTTTTTAGATTTTAACACTTGAAGAGGTGTGACCTTGGTTTATCTACCTTTAAAGAGGATAGTATTTATGTATTTGAAATTTTTTTCCATGTAAGTATTGTTGTTGAAGTGCGCCACGACTCGCGATGCCCACCGAGAGCATTTCTTTACCCTATATGTTCTTTTAAAATGTATACTTCGGACTAGGTCCAACATGTTTAATGTGGTTAGTTTGAATGTTCAGAATCTTACTTTGAATATTGACGAGCTTCGTCATACTTTTAATAGGGTCCCATTTGATGTTATTTGTTTATCGGAAATATTTTTGACATCCGCAGTATTTCCAATTCTGCGTTGGCCATTAGTGGCTATAATTTGTTCTGGTGGGATAAAGTTAGTCCACCGGTTAATTATGGTGGGGTATATGCATAAATATATTAACGAGCATATTAAATGTAGTGTTGTATCGGTACCCCCTCAATTTCTCAAAAGCTTGTTTCTGACTTTGAGTTTCTTTTTTTAAATGTCTTCGTGAATAAACGGAAATTACTTTTAGGTGTGGTTTATAATCCTCTTAAAATAAACAAGAGGTGTTATGCTCGATTCAAAAAATCCCTTTTAGACATTAAGGGTCTTTTTAGTTATTTTTCCTGTCGGTATGATGACGTTTTCATGTCGGGTGATTTAGTTTTGATATTTCTCAAGAGAGCTAATTTTCTCGTAGCTATTTAATTATCTTAAGTAGCATACGGGTAGGCGTCAGTGGATTATCGGGAGGTTCATTGCCGCTACACTTTTGAGACACAACAAAAACGTTGTGTTGAGAAAATAAAAATATACTAAATAAGCAAACCGAACACCAAATAAGCTACAATTCCATCGGACCCACACGCCAGCACTTCATCACTAACCACAATAAAAAAGGATCATTCCATTATAATTTTTATACTATATTTCGGTGTGGGCGGTGTGTGTAAGAAACAAATGTTAAAAATTATTTATATATGATAAATTGACTCACCCACAAAATATCCATTGAGTACTCACTGGCATCTTCATGGTAGGACCTTCTGTAAACTAAGAAACCGTTTTTTTTTGTTGCTAACACACTCACCAAAAATTATACTACGTTAAATATTACACCATATACTTAATAAAATTGATTTTACTTTTACTATTTTTTAAAATACCAATAATACAATCTGTTCAATTTACTCCTGAGAAGTAACCGGAAATACATTTATTCAACCTAAAACGAGAAGTAAAAAAAGAGAAAGACAATTGTAAATTATTATATTCTAAATATTTACCTTTTGCATTATATAAAGTTTGATTCCCTAAAATGTAATAATTTATTAGTAATTTTGTATAATTTAAATTATAATTTAAATACTTAGCTTAAAACCATTTCGATCAAAATATCCCAAATGTCAAATTCAATTCACATTTAGTGAATGCACCCTATATTATTTAATACAGCGAATAACGAAATTTAGCACAGCATTTAGTACTATTACCAAAAGATAGATAGCGCGCCGATGAATTTCGTTACTCGTTCCTTTTGACATTCCATTTTGATTTTTGTGAGATTTTGCTTGCATGGTTTTTATCATTCTTGTTCAACCTTCATTTTGGTTGCACTTAGCACTAAAAATTAAACCGAATAAATACATACATTGTTTATTTCCCAGTATTAAAATATTGATTACCGTAGTTTAATTTCAATAAACATCATCCAGTTTTGTTTTTGTTAATACGCGTGAGGCGAAACCATTGTGCCAGAAGTAAGTGATTTGTGTGTACCATCCAAGTGTACATAAGCTCCAACCTACCAAACCAATCGAACCAGCGTAACAAGTCCTAACATATTTAACATAAGTTTTGGTCCTTCGAGCCGGATGGCAATTAGTAGCGCTCCAACCTAGAGTGAATTATCGAAGCCATCCGTTATTATCAGCTCGCACGCAGTCGAGCGAAAAATGTCCAGAGCGTTTTAAAAAAAAACGCGACAATTATTAACAACGAAGTGCAACATTCAACCACCCACGCGTGGAAAATACAAGTAGCCATCTGAGACGCCTTAAAAAAACGAATCGCATCAATCACATGTGCAAGTGATGTCGATATCCAGTATTAAAGCTGTAAAGTATTGTTAGTTATAAAGAGCCGTAATTCAAGTTAACTGCAATACAGTTACGCAGCGGTTACCAAGGTCACACACCATCTCGGTTATTATTTGGTGAAGGGAAACGTGGTCATCTCATCCAGCAGACATCCGTATCAAATAAGAAGCCATTTTGATTTTCGAGAACATACACAAGGTAATCTGTTTTATTATCCATTTATTATACATATTCGGCATATATTCTCGCCATTTGATTAACGTATCGGTGCATAATCCTAATAAATTAAAAATTGTTACGGTTATATATTTCCATTTAATATCAATTTATCGGTTTGCGTAATACCATGGAGGCCTTGAATAAACGTAAAGGTATCATTAAGGGGCAATTCACTAAATATGCTCAAATTCTTACTGCAAAGGGTAAAGATGCATCGATTGAAGAATTAGAAATAAGATTATCGAAGACCCACGAATTGTACAAACAGTTTACTGAGGTTGAAGACAGAATTTTCGTAATTGATGAAAAAGTGGCGTCGGAAATGGATTTGATAGACGAAATGTACTTTCCAATAGTAGCAAAAATCCAAAAATTAATTAGAGAAAAATCGTTTAACCCAGGGTTAAACTTAGACCAAGATGAAACGGTTAATACTTCCGCGAATATAAGCTTTCGGTCCGATTTTAAATTACCACGCCTTAACTTACCAATATTTGATGGCAACGTTAAACACTGGCAATCATTTTATGATATTTTCACATCAACTGTTCATGAAAATGCTAATTTATCTCCGGCACAGAAATTTAAATATTTGCTTGGTCAATTACGGGGTGCTGCCCATTCGTCAATATGTCATTTCCGAGTTGACGATGCAAACTATATTGAAGCGTTTAAACGGCTTACGAAAAAATATGACAAAAAGAAGCCTATAATCGAAACATATATTCGTGATTTTTTTGCTATTACGAATTCTAGTAAAGCTTCATCTGATAATTTAATGAAGCTACATGATGTAGTCGATGAAACAGTGCGCGGCTTGAAATCGCTTGGTCCAAAGGCATCGGAACGAGATCCATTGATAATTTTGTTAGCCAGTGATAAACTAGATGAAGAGACGAGACGAATATGGAAATATGAAACCGCAGAAATTGAGTATCCCACCATTCAGCAATTCCTGGACTTCCTAAGCAAACGAACCGATGCATTAATTGAAACAGTGTCAGAACAAGTAAAGGCCAGAGGTAATTATAATCGTCACAGACAAGTTACAGCAAAACTATTTCATGCTTCTGCTCAGTTGCCCACTTGCCCAATTTGCCACACAGAGCATAGATTATTTGATTGCGAGAAATTCAGACAGATGCCCGTCAAACAACGTCGAGTATTCATTACCAATTCGAAAAGGTGCTTCAATTGCTTCAGTAATGAGCACATGATTACATCATGCAGGAGTTCCAAACACTGTTGGAAGTGTTCAAAGCGTCATAACACTCTCCTTCATTTACCAAACAGTACCATCCCAATTGCTAATAAAAGTTCCGCGTTGCAGACCAAAACCAATATTAACGAAGCTGAGTCTAAGCTTGCAGTTTGCTTACATCAGTTAAACAAACCAAGAGATCCAATAATTACTCCAACAACATTGCCAATTCAGCCAAGGATTCCAGTGTTACCAACGGCCTTCATCGAGGTACAGGACATACACGGTAATTGGATAAGCGCTCGAGCTTTGCTAGATTCAGGTTCTACGCATTCATTTATATCGGAAGAATTAGCCATTCGATTGGAAGTATCAAGTTTTAAAACCGATACAAAAATCAACACCCTTAATGGTTCTGTAGCCGGCTATTCCAGAGAAAAGACGAGCCTTAAGATTAGATCTCGTGTCGATCATAACTACACCACTCAATTAGATGCATTGATCATACCAACCATATCGTCCGAGTTACCTCCAGTTAAAACCACCAATCTGCAGCTTCATCTATTCGATAAGTATAAGCCATTAGCTGATCCGTCTTTCAATATGTCTATGAAGGTTGATATATTATTGGGATGTGAACCATTCTGCCAGTCGCTTCAAGAGGTGAATTTCGTGCAAGGTAAGCGGAATGGGCCCGTAGCGATAAATTCGAGGTTTGGCTGGATAATCGCAGGCCAAATAAACATTGACAACCATTCAGTCATTAAAGCAAATAACGAAGCCACCTATTCAACAACCTGTGAACCAAATAATGATATGTCTCAAATTGCAACGGCAATAGAAAGGTTTTGGAAAATTGAAGAAATAACGCCTGTCCCCATATTAAGTATAGAGGAACAAACAATCGTTGACCTATTCAATAAAACTACCATACTAGAGGATAACCGAATCACAGTTCGTCTGCCCTTTAAACATAGTCCACCCAAGCTCGGAGAAAGTTGTTCACAAGCAACTAGAAGATTTTATGCCTTAGAGCACCGATTACAGCAAGACGAGGAGTTAAAAAAGGCCTATAATCAATTCATGGCCGAATACCTAGCATTGGACCATATGGAACTTATCCCGCAAAACGAAATTGATCGACCGAACCACAAGATGTTCTACTTACCACACCACGCAGTTATAAAAGAGTCCAGTAGTACGACGAAGGTCCGAGTAGTGTTCGATGCGTCAGCCCGATCTACCAACAATTATTCGCTAAATGATAACCTAATAGTAGGACCGAATATACAAGAAAATTTGTTAAACCTCTTAATTCGTTTCCGTAAACATAAATATATATTCTCCGCCGATATTGAGAAAATGTTTCGGCAAATTGCAATATCGAGCCATGACCAAGATTATCATCGAATTATTTGGAGAAATAATTCTAACTCTAAGCCAGAACATTACCGGTTAAAAACCGTTACCTACGGAACAGCCACAGCACCGTTTTTGGCGATGGGGGCACTACACTACTTGGCAGACAAATTCAGTGAAAAATTTCCAAAGGCCAGTGAGATCCTAAAAACCGATTTTTATATGGACGATTTGATGTCCGGAGCTGGTGATCTAGTGTCTGCGCAATTATTACAATCCGGAATTATCCAGTTACTAAAACTAGGAGGGTTCAATATTCGCAAATGGTCGTCCAATCATCCGCAACTTTTGGTAAACATACCTGTGGAGAGTCGTGAAATGGCACCGTGGGAAATCAAGGATAATCAAATGATATCCATATTAGGTATTAAATACAACCCTCTTCAGGATTTCTTCTTTTTCAAAATTGCACTGCCTCCAAAAGGCCAGTTTACAAAAAGATCATTCTTGTCAGAAATCGCCAAAATATATGATCCATTGGGACTGCTGTCCCCTGTTACGGTAGGACTAAAAATATTGTTCCAGTCTCTTTGGTTACACGGAATCGTCTGGGATGAAGAATTACCACAATACATTGCGAAACAATATTTATCAATAAGAGAGCAATTACCTCAACTCGCTGAACTAAAGTTTCCTAGATGGTTATATACGACAGATCAAACCATAGAATTACATGGATTCGGAGATGCATCATTAGACGCGTACGCAGCTGTAATATATTCACGAACCATCATAAAAGGACTACCCATGGTCAACCTTCTAATTGCAAAGACGCGTGTATCTCCAATCAAAGCATTGAGTATTCCAAAACTGGAGCTTAATGCAGCAGCGTTGTTAGTGCGGTTGCTAAATACTGTGTTACAATCACTCAAGTTGCAAAAGCCACCTAACATATATTTATATTCCGATTCTACAATAACGTTACAATGGTTATCCAAACCTCCGAAATTACTGAAACCTTTCGAAGCGAATCGTGTTTCGGAAATAATGCAATCAACCAAACTATACCAATGGTATTTTGTAGCTACCGAAAATAATCCAGCCGATCATGCTACTCGAGGAATGACTCCACTGCAATTTTTAAGTAATACAACATGGATCAATGGACCAGAGTTCTTAAATGTAACACAACTCCAGCTTATAAAACCAACAATAATGAATGAAACCAACGAAATTATAACCAATTTTGCTGCTGTTCAATTGAGTTCTACTATTATAAATACCTTAATCGCCAAATATTCAAACTTTCGAACAATATCACACATTTTGGCTTACATTCTCCGTTACAAAGCAAATCTGTTATCAAGAAAGTCACGCCGAATAACCAGTAAAGATTTAACGTTAACTGAAAAACTAAATGCCGAATATATGATTTTCCGATTCGTCCAATACGAAGCGTACCGTAAATATATAAATTTACTAGTAAACAGCAAACCCTTACCAAATGATTCAAAAATTTTATCTTTCCATCCGTATTATGATAACTATGGCGTTCTCCGAGTGGGAGGGCGATTGAAGCATGCTGAGATGGACCACGACACCAAACATCCGATAATATTGCCGAGCAACCATTTAATAACCGAGATGATAGCACGAGAAGCGCACTACAAAAATTTGCACGCCGGAACAAGGATGACCAACACAATACTGAAACAAAGGTTCGCGATTCCCCGAAGTAAGAACCTGATCCGGCGTATAATCCACATGTGCATCGTGTGTCGACGTTACAAGGCACAACATCAACAGCAACTAATGGGTCAACTGCCTCCATGTCGAGTTAATCCTCCAGTGCGACCGTTTATCGAAGTCGGTATAGATTTGGCAGGACCATTCAGTTTAAAGACCAGCCGAACTCGTGGGGCGAAGCTATTTAAAGCCTATCTAGTAATATTTGTCTGCATGGCCACAAAGGCCACTTCCATCGAGATAGCCACCGATATGAGCACAGACACCTTTATTGCAGCACTGAAAAGATTTTGTGCAGTAAGGGGACTACCAAACCATATACATTGCGATAATGGTAGTAACTTCGTAGGAGCAAAGCGCCAACTCCGAGAGTTTTATAACCAATACCTCAACGATGTCGAATTGAACAAAATCCAGGCGTGGTGTTCAGATCATCACATTGTTTGGCATTTTATACCACCAGCTACTCCTACATTTGGAGGTTTATGGGAGGCCACCGTTAAGTCCTGCAAATACCATCTACGGCGGGTCCTTGGTGAAGCTCATTTGACCTATGAAGAGTTCCTAACCCTGATGAAACAAATCGAAGCCTTACTAAACTCTAGGCCACTGGTAGACAACCTAGACGATGAATGGAACCCGCTAACACCATCGCATTTTTTGATTTTTCAACCACTCAACGTATTACCGGAACCTGATCTACAAACAGTAAAGATATCACACCTAAGCAGATGGCAGTTAATCCAACAGCTGCTGCAAGGATTTTGGAAACACTGGTCACAGGAGTATGTAACGTCTCTTAATAAAAGTTACAAATGTCATCGAGAAAACCATAACTTCAAAATTGGAGATCTAGTGCTGCTGCGAGATCAAAACCTACCGCCTGCTAAATGGCCTTTGGCGAGAATCAGTGATTTACATCCCGGTGAGGACAATCTAGTGAGAGTAGTTTCCCTTAAGCTAGCAAATGGCAACACATTGAAACGACCGATTTACAGGTTGTGCCTTATCCCAAAGTTTGACCCTGTCGAGTCAACGGCGGCGGAATGTTCAATTTACTCCTGAGAAGTAACCGGAAATACATTTATTCAACCTAAAACGAGAAGTAAAAAAAGAGAAAGACAATTGTAAATTATTATATTCTAAATATTTACCTTTTGCATTATATAAAGTTTGATTCCCTAAAATGTAATAATTTATTAGTAATTTTGTATAATTTAAATTATAATTTAAATACTTAGCTTAAAACCATTTCGATCAAAATATCCCAAATGTCAAATTCAATTCACATTTAGTGAATGCACCCTATATTATTTAATACAGCGAATAACGAAATTTAGCACAGCATTTAGTACTATTACCAAAAGATAGATAGCGCGCCGATGAATTTCGTTACTCGTTCCTTTTGACATTCCATTTTGATTTTTGTGAGATTTTGCTTGCATGGTTTTTATCATTCTTGTTCAACCTTCATTTTGGTTGCACTTAGCACTAAAAATTAAACCGAATAAATACATACATTGTTTATTTCCCAGTATTAAAATATTGATTACCGTAGTTTAATTTCAATAAACATCATCCAGTTTTGTTTTTGTTAATACGCGTGAGGCGAAACCATTGTGCCAGAAGTAAGTGATTTGTGTGTACCATCCAAGTGTACATAAGCTCCAACCTACCAAACCAATCGAACCAGCGTAACAAGTCCTAACATATTTAACATAAGTTTTGGTCCTTCGAGCCGGATGGCAATTAGTAGCGCTCCAACCTAGAGTGAATTATCGAAGCCATCCGTTATTATCAGCTCGCACGCAGTCGAGCGAAAAATGTCCAGAGCGTTTTAAAAAAAAACGCGACAATTATTAACAACGAAGTGCAACATTCAACCACCCACGCGTGGAAAATACAAGTAGCCATCTGAGACGCCTTAAAAAAACGAATCGCATCAATCACATGTGCAAGTGATGTCGATATCCAGTATTAAAGCTGTAAAGTATTGTTAGTTATAAAGAGCCGTAATTCAAGTTAACTGCAATACAGTTACGCAGCGGTTACCAAGGTCACACACCATCTCGGTTATTATTTGGTGAAGGGAAACGTGGTCATCTCATCCAGCAGACATCCGTATCAAATAAGAAGCCATTTTGATTTTCGAGAACATACACAAGGTAATCTGTTTTATTATCCATTTATTATACATATTCGGCATATATTCTCGCCATTTGATTAACGTATCGGTGCATAATCCTAATAAATTAAAAATTGTTACGGTTATATATTTCCATTTAATATCAATTTATCGGTTTGCGTAATACCATGGAGGCCTTGAATAAACGTAAAGGTATCATTAAGGGGCAATTCACTAAATATGCTCAAATTCTTACTGCAAAGGGTAAAGATGCATCGATTGAAGAATTAGAAATAAGATTATCGAAGACCCACGAATTGTACAAACAGTTTACTGAGGTTGAAGACAGAATTTTCGTAATTGATGAAAAAGTGGCGTCGGAAATGGATTTGATAGACGAAATGTACTTTCCAATAGTAGCAAAAATCCAAAAATTAATTAGAGAAAAATCGTTTAACCCAGGGTTAAACTTAGACCAAGATGAAACGGTTAATACTTCCGCGAATATAAGCTTTCGGTCCGATTTTAAATTACCACGCCTTAACTTACCAATATTTGATGGCAACGTTAAACACTGGCAATCATTTTATGATATTTTCACATCAACTGTTCATGAAAATGCTAATTTATCTCCGGCACAGAAATTTAAATATTTGCTTGGTCAATTACGGGGTGCTGCCCATTCGTCAATATGTCATTTCCGAGTTGACGATGCAAACTATATTGAAGCGTTTAAACGGCTTACGAAAAAATATGACAAAAAGAAGCCTATAATCGAAACATATATTCGTGATTTTTTTGCTATTACGAATTCTAGTAAAGCTTCATCTGATAATTTAATGAAGCTACATGATGTAGTCGATGAAACAGTGCGCGGCTTGAAATCGCTTGGTCCAAAGGCATCGGAACGAGATCCATTGATAATTTTGTTAGCCAGTGATAAACTAGATGAAGAGACGAGACGAATATGGAAATATGAAACCGCAGAAATTGAGTATCCCACCATTCAGCAATTCCTGGACTTCCTAAGCAAACGAACCGATGCATTAATTGAAACAGTGTCAGAACAAGTAAAGGCCAGAGGTAATTATAATCGTCACAGACAAGTTACAGCAAAACTATTTCATGCTTCTGCTCAGTTGCCCACTTGCCCAATTTGCCACACAGAGCATAGATTATTTGATTGCGAGAAATTCAGACAGATGCCCGTCAAACAACGTCGAGTATTCATTACCAATTCGAAAAGGTGCTTCAATTGCTTCAGTAATGAGCACATGATTACATCATGCAGGAGTTCCAAACACTGTTGGAAGTGTTCAAAGCGTCATAACACTCTCCTTCATTTACCAAACAGTACCATCCCAATTGCTAATAAAAGTTCCGCGTTGCAGACCAAAACCAATATTAACGAAGCTGAGTCTAAGCTTGCAGTTTGCTTACATCAGTTAAACAAACCAAGAGATCCAATAATTACTCCAACAACATTGCCAATTCAGCCAAGGATTCCAGTGTTACCAACGGCCTTCATCGAGGTACAGGACATACACGGTAATTGGATAAGCGCTCGAGCTTTGCTAGATTCAGGTTCTACGCATTCATTTATATCGGAAGAATTAGCCATTCGATTGGAAGTATCAAGTTTTAAAACCGATACAAAAATCAACACCCTTAATGGTTCTGTAGCCGGCTATTCCAGAGAAAAGACGAGCCTTAAGATTAGATCTCGTGTCGATCATAACTACACCACTCAATTAGATGCATTGATCATACCAACCATATCGTCCGAGTTACCTCCAGTTAAAACCACCAATCTGCAGCTTCATCTATTCGATAAGTATAATAAAGATAAGTATAATAAAGATAAGTATAATTCGATAAGTATAATAAGTATAATAAGTATAATAAACGGAAATTTCTTTTCGGTGTGGTTTATAATCCTCCTAAAATGAACAAGAGGTTTTTTGCTCGATTCAAAAAATCCTTTTTAGACATTGAGTCTCTTTTTAGTTATTTTTCCTGTCGGTATGATGACGTTTTCATGTCGGGTGATTTAGTTTTGATATTTCTCAAGAGTCTTTATTTTCTCGTAGCTATTTAATTATCTTAAGTAGCATACGGGTAGGCGTCAGTGGATTATCGGGAGGTTCATGGCCGCTACACTTTTGAGACACAACAAAAACATTGTGTTGAAAAAATAAAAATATACTAAATAAGCAAACCGAACACCAAATAAGCTACAATTCCATCGGACCCACACGCCAGCACTTCATCACTAACCACAATAAAAAAGGATCATTCCATTATAATTTTTATACTATATTTCGGTGTGGGCGGTGTGTGTAAGAAACAAATGTTAAAAATTATTTATATATGATAAATTGACTAACCCACGAAATATCCATTGAGTATTCACTGGCATCTTCATGGTAGGACCTTCTGTAAACTAAGAAACCGTTTTTTTTTGTTGCTAACACACTCACCAAAAATTATACTACGTTAAATATTACACCATATACTTAATAAAATTGATTTTACTTTTACTATTTTTTAAAATACCAATAATACAATCATCATATTACAACAACTTCTTATATTTGAAAATTCTACTGACAATTTCTATAGAAGGGTGCATTCGACCAAAAAATATTGCAACGGCGGCGCCACGTTATATTATCAGAAATTCATGAAGGCAGCCGTTACAATCTCGGTTTATAATACTGAAGCGCTCACTTACTCTTACGCTACCAAGTGGTGGTTCTTATTCGCTCATTGATCACGTTGTTGCTTCTGCTGATAATTCCATTTGTTTTTTCGATCAATTGTCTCTCTTGGTATTGGCTCTCACCATGATCTTCTTGTTTTTTCTGTTAATTATTATTCTCGACCTAGACCTTAAAGTTTCAGCTTTAGGGATTTTTCTATAATTGATGAATCTCACTTTTCATCAACTAGTGGCTCTATTTGTTGGGACAATATTTTTTCTCTCTCTACTTCTACCGATCAAATTGACTATTATAATTCCTCTATTAACTATGTATTTTATAACTACGTTCCTCTGACTACTGTTTATTTTAGACCTAGATCCCCCCATGACGCAAGAGATTTTGAGTGAGATTTCTGTTCGTTTTTCCAAAAATCATCTTTGGAAAATTAGCCCTAATTCTTTGTTTTATCTAGCTTATAAGGAAACTCGAAATAGAGTGGTAGGTTTAACTCGTATCGCTAAGCAAAATTTTTTCAAGGATAAGCTAGATCCCTCACTTCTTCCTAAGATATTTTGGCGTAACGTACGCAACTTGAACCTTGGTTGTTGTAAAGGGACTTCTTTTGTAGATTTCAAAGCAAATTATTTTTACATTAATTTACCTATGATATTTCCATTATTGATTGAGTGTCCGTCGAACCCCTTAATTTTTTTTCGTTTACAAATATATCTACTGTTGATTTGCATTCTGCTATTTGGGACCTTAAATCGCAATTCACTGGTCTAGATATGGTTAGTTTCAAATTAGTTAAGCGCATTTTTCCTATTGTATCAAGGTATTTATTGCATATTTTCAATTTTATTTTAACGACCTCTTCATATGCTCAGTGAAAGATGAGTAAAATTATTCCTATTCCCTAAATTAGCAATCCTTCTGAGCTTTTCCATTTCCGCCCTATTAGCATTTTAAGTTCTCTGTTCAAGGCGTTTGAATTGGTAGTAAAAAACCAAATTCAATCTCATATCGATAGCTTTAATTTGCTTAGCCCTTTTCAATCGGGTTTAGAAGGTTCCGCGGTATATCACTGCCTTACTGAATGTTTGTGATGATATTAGTAGTAGTATATGAGTAAAAGAGAAATGACTTGCCTTACTCTGTTACATTTTTCTAAAGCGTTTGATTCAATTAATCACTAAATTTTGTTTAATAAGCTTATTTCGAACTTTAATTTTTGCTCTCTCTGCTGCTAAATTGATTTTAGACTATATTTCGGGTCGCTTTCAGGCAGTCTTTTATGACAATTCTTTTTCTGACTTCTTACCTGTCCCTTCTGGCGTTTCATCATCCTTCTTTTCATCTATTTGCTGATGATGTCCAAATAAATAGGAGTAGTCGCTTAGGTAATAATTCCATTAACTCTAATATTTGGATTAACGATGATTTCGGAAGAATTTATAATTGGTCATTATCTAACCGACTCACTCTTAATGCTAGTAAATTCCAGTCCATTATAATCTATAAAAAATCTATAAA
Source organism: Nephrotoma appendiculata (assembly GCA_947310385.1). Taxonomy (NCBI): domain Eukaryota; kingdom Metazoa; phylum Arthropoda; class Insecta; order Diptera; family Tipulidae; genus Nephrotoma; species Nephrotoma appendiculata. Next base: position 125,992,542 of record OX371223.1, read on the forward strand.
TACTTCCTCTTTTCCTGGAATTTTTCTCGGTGATTGTTTAATTCCATTCTCTAAAACAGTTAGAAATTTAGGGTTTAATTTTTAATAAAACTCTTACTTGGGGTGATCATTTGGTTAAGGTTAGTAAAACGGTTTTTGGAATGCTTAGTTGTTTGTATAAAGCTGTAGGGTTCACTGATAGTAATTTTAAAAAGCGTATGTTCCTCTCGCACTTTCTTCCATATTTTCTTTATGGTGACTTTGTTTTGTTTGAAATGCTTCACGATAATATGAATGTTCTCCAAAGATGTTTCAGTGCTTGTACTCGTTTCATTTTTAGTATTAGGAAATATGATAACATTTCTCCCTTTTTAAATTTGACCCTTGGCTGTAGTTTGGTTGACTTCTATGAACTTCGTGTATGTCTTTTTATTTTTACGCTTCTCAAATCGAAGCAAGCTCCCTATTTATTAAATAAATTATTGTTCAGTATGTCTCATTCTCAAATCTGTGCAGATCTTTAAATACATCCTTTTCTGTTAGGGGTATTTCTCTTTGTAATTCTATTCCATTAGATATTCAGAGGTCAGCGTCGCCTAAATCTTTTAAAGCGGATCATTTAGAGTGGCGCGCTTGAATGATAATACGTGTAGTACTATTTTTGTAATAGTTTTTTCATTTTTATTATTTTTATATGTATAGTCTGTAACTATTCACTACTTGCAGTGTCCTCTGTAACAAATGAGCTTGTGCTCAATACGGAGGGTACTAGCATGGAGTGGATTTGTTTTTTGAAAAAATCTGAGATTTTTATGCCTAATGGAAGTATTTTTTTTGTTTTTTGTTTTGGTTGTCTTCATTTATAGTGCTTCCATATGTGCTTTTCCTTTACCAAAATTGTAATGTCAATGGATAAATAAATAAATAAAATGTCAATAGATGTCAGTAAAATATATTTGGTCAGAATTTTATTTAACATTTCTGTAGAGGTGGCACTGTGAAATTCTTAATTTACTCTAATACACAATTAGAGCCAAACAATTTTTTTTGAATAAATTTACGGACTTAACTAATTTAATGTTAGTTCGTACCAGTTATTAATAATGGCGAAAAACACAATACACTAAATATTTATTCTACTTCGCGATTTTTATTTGAGATTTAACCCTGGTGTACATATCTGGCAACCCGGATAGCCAATTCAATTTTACATATTTGTGGTGACTGCAATTTTGAATTGAGACGTTTCTAGATTCTTGACATCCAAGAATTAACTATTTTTTTCGATTTTTGTATTTAAATAGGATAAAAAAAAATTTTGATGGAGTTATGTGACTAATTTTCTTTACCCTTCTAACGCATACCCGGCCACCCGTGTAGCCAGAACTTATATTATATCTAAATTAAAATAAATTATTTTCATCACAGTAATACATTATAAAAAATTATTCATTTATGCAAAAAAAAATATTTAAAAATAAATCAGTCATTTTTGGTTAATACATTACTTAACCTAAATATATCATAATTGCACCCACAGCACTTTAACACGGACATGTGTTGTGCGTGTTCAACGCATACCGGTTTTCTACAAACATGTAGATGTAGTTGCATGTTTTTCATGAAGTCCGGCGTTTCTAAGGAGTAGAAGAAAGATAGGTCCAGCATTTTCGTGTTTGTGGAATTCGCCCAGTATTATCTGGGAGGGGAAATTCTGTAAGTCGTTTCCCAATTTCATTCAATATCTGACCAAGTTTTAAGTTTACAGGATGTCGAAGGATTATTTTCGATGCACATTTTAAATGCCGCCACACATCATGCGCCATCAATAATATTGTAGAAAAGAGCCGAACTCGATCTCAGTGTTGTTCTCTTTGTTGTGCAGTGCGAGACAAGTTTGTCCATATTGTAAATGCCAGTTTTAATTCTAATATAATAGTGAATAATTTCGGGATTCCTTTTTTCTCCAGTTATTGTTTCACTATTTATATAGTGTTGCATGGACAGTAGTAATACACTTTTATTCTTAATGTTACAGTTGTTAATGTTACAGTGGATCCAACTAGTGAAGAGTATATGCCTCGAGATTAAGCTACAAAAATTTCTGGTGGAATATAAGGATTAATTTTTCGAAGTTCCAACAGTTGATAAATTCCATGATATCAGCAAGCGAGGAAGTGGCCAGGTAGTAAAAAAAATTGTAAGACAGTATTTATTCCGGATCCTGTGAAACTCAAATAAAGATAGTTTACAATTCACTCCTTTTGGTTGGTTTCACTTCCTGTTGGTTGTTTATCGGTGTAAATTTGACCGGTAATGGAATATGAGTTAGACGAGTCCCAATCCTTACCACATGTATTTTGTGAACTTCGTACGTCATATGGAGTAACAAATAAATATTTACATATATATAAATAAGTTCAAACAATATCAAATAGTAAATGGACGTACTATGAAATTGGAATAGTTGCACATCTGCCACGATGCATTCAGATGGCGTGGGATTATTTCACAAGTTGGCGTTTATTATTTCAAATATTTCGCTTATAGCAGCAGCTTTATCACTCTCTAAGCGAAACGCTCTCGTATTCTAGTTGTCAAATCTTATGAATCTCGATATTTTCCGAACCCGAATCAGCACACTATCGCATGCTCGAAGGGCTGAGGAATTCCCTTTATACAGGGGTGTTCCTAAATTACCTGACTCGAATAGAACCGTTAAATTCCTTGATCAAAACGAAGTTGAGGTTATATTTCTATCATTTAGAAGATTGAGTCTTCCAACACAGCACCTTGTATTTAAGAATTTTCAATATTTTGAGAAATAACCATTTTTATTTTCAATTACTAACTTTATTAAAAAGCTGATAACATTTTCTTTTAAATAAGGTATAATTACTAGTACGTTTATTTAGTTAAAAAGAATATCAAATTAAAACAGAACTTTTAGAATTATATTTTTTTAAGAACTATTCTTCGGCCACTTTATACAACAAAATATAAAATATATCAAATAAATGCAACAACATAGCAGAAACAGGAAAATATCTGTTTTAAAGGAAGAAAACCCCAAAAAAATCAATCTTGGCTATCCTGGTGGGCCGGGTGTGTGCTATATAGTGTACAATTTTTTGGTATATAAACAAGGGTTAATTAATATGATTTAGTTTATAATTAAAGTATTAAATGTTAATAAGAGAACGAAAATCTCGGTGTGAGGTATACTGTACCAGTTACGTTGAAATGTTTTCTAGTGATAATAATTTGTATTAATTTACGTGTCCGAAAAAAAAACATTTCCTAACCTTACCTCTTGGGATATGTATACATGCTTTAGGTATATGCTCGGGGTACTTGTACAGTACTTGTTCCTATAGTCCAATTAATTAATCAATTTTATGATTGGGGCATAATTGTAAATAAGTGCAGATATAACCAAGGACGACCTTTAATAAATCGCATCCAACTGTTTTCAAAATGTTAGGAATCGTTAATTATGACATTGCAACCTTCCTTTACTATTTGTATATTAGTAGTTCCAATTAATGAAATAATTTCAAAATTTTATAATAAAGTTATGTATACATTATAGGGAAACAAGAATGCTAACTACTCATACAAATAATAATGGAATGAAAAATTGATTAGATCTCTAAAATACACATATTTTGTTATTATTTTTATTCTGTTAAACTGATTTAAAAGATTAGATATTCTTTATTAGACCACGACAAGGTATAAACTTTCAAAATGCTTACTGTATAAGCACAAGAATTAATGAACCTAGGTGATTGCAATTATTATTTATTTCTGTAACGAACGGGTGTGAATATTTTTTTGTATTGCGGTGGTGGGAAAAATTTAGCCAAATAATTACACGAAAAAAAAAGTTTTAAACTTTGAAACCCCGGATCTTATGATAACATGATTTTTTATGCTCACTCCATTAATATTATGTGAATGATTCTAAGATAACAAAAATCAATTAACTATTAATTTATATACACATATAGCAAATTCGATTCATAAAATATTGACAACATCATCATCGAACATTATGAATTATATACACAAAGCATTTTATCTATACGACTTAATATACTCGAACGTACCGAGATAACAAAAAAAAACAACAATATCTGGGGGTGTTTAAGTATAAAATTATGTAAGAAGCATGAAACATCAAATTTATTTACTTACATATTATTCGAAAGCGCGTTGGGGTGAATAAAACACATACTAAAATTCTCTTTTGTTGGTCGGTATCTTATACCCAATATATAATGCTATAATAGGTAATTAAAGATGGTTATAAACAAGAAAAAATTTACTTCTTTATAAATAAGTAGTCATCCGGAAAAATCATTGAATTGTTGAGCTTTTGAAAAATCATGTATATATATATATATATATATATATATAGTAGATTTGGAGTAATTATATGATTCATCCTCAGTGATTTATAAATCGGTTAAAACAAATAGTTTTTTAATTTGTTCAGCCATTATTTGTATAACTAAAACAGAAACTATCATATTTTAAATTTATGTTTGCATTTTATTTTTTATAATATTTGCAACTACAAAAAACCATAATGCCAAAATTAGCCTGCGGTCAGCGATTTTAATTTTTTATTTATTTCTGAAATTGGATTTTCATTTCATAAATATTTATCGTTTCTAATTTTTTGTAAATAAAATTGTTACAAAAAAAAAATAAAATGGAAAATCCAACATAATAATAATTTAAAACAAATATTCCAATTTGTTTCGGCAGCAAAAAACATTTTCGGTTCAACAGAAACATAAAATTATACAAATATGTTTGGGAAGCGAGATAATGTATATAGGATGGGACACAAAACGGGTTTGTTCGTAATTAGTGGTGATGTATTTTTTTTGTGCAGTTTACCATAAACAACATTATTCCGTTTTAAGCAATTTATCAAATTGGCAATTATACAGGTGACAAATTTGTGGGAAATGTTGTAATTATGTAGACTATTAAAATTGAATTAGACGTTAATAAACAGATCAGTTAATTAATTTGCTAGTATTTTGTATTTATCTAGATGAATTTTCATTTGTTTGTAACTGGTAACAAGCTAAAATTTAATCAATTAAAGCGCGCATTTCACACGCAGATTAGTTCTAAACGAACCACGAACTAAAGGTGCAGACAATATTATTTTTCTAACTAAAATCACGAACTAAAATTAGTAATTTTGTATGAAGTTCCGACAAAAATCACTAATTACGAGGATAAATAAGAAAGTACATACATATAATTCAATATTAATTACAAATTGATGAAATTTAAATCCGAGTTCAGTAATTTTACATGGACATATAGTTTCACAAGTATTTCATGTGTTATTATCGGCCATGTTTATTTTGACAACAACAACAATGTTTGACAAAAATAAAATTTATATTTACTTTGATTTAAATATAATTCAATATTAATCCCAATTTGAACAAATTTAAATCCGAGTTCAATAATTTTATATAGACATCTAGTCGTCATAAGTATTTAATGTGTTATTATCGGCCATGTTTATTTGACAACAACAACAATATTTGACAAAAACAAAATTTATACTTTGATTTAAATATAATTCAATATTAATCCCAATTTGAACAAATTTATATCTGAGCTCAGTAATTTTATATGGACATCTAGTCCTCATAAATATTTAATGTGTTATTATCGGCCATGTTTATTTTGACAACAACAATGTTTGACAAAAACAAAATATATACTTTGATTTAAATAAAATTCAATATTGTTCCGCATTTGAATAAATTTAAATCCGAGTTCAGTAATTTTATATAGACATCTAGTCCTAATAAGTATCTGATGTGATATTATAGGCCATTTTTATTTGGACAACAACAACAATGTTTGACAAAAACAAAATTTATACTTTGATTTAAATATAATTCAATATTGGTCCCAACTTGAACAAATTTAAATCCGAGTTCAGTAATTTTATATAGACATCTAGTCCTCATAAGTATTTAATGTGTTATTACCGGCCATGTTTATTTTGAAAACAACAACAATGTTTGACAAAAACAAAACTTATACATACTTTGATTTAAATATAATTTAAAATTAATCCCAATTTGAACAAATTTAAATCCGAGTTCAGTAATTTTATATAGACATCTAGTCATCATAAGTATTTGATGTGTTATTATCGGCCAAGTTTATTTTGACAAAAACAACAATGTTTGACAAAAACAAAATATATACTTTGATTTAAATATAATTCAATATTAATCCCAATTTGAACTAATTTTAATCCGAGTTCAGTAATTTTATATAGATAGCTAGTCCTCATAAGTATTTAATGTGTTATTATCGTCCATGTTTATTTTGACAACAACAACAATGTTTGACAAAAACAAAATATATACTTTGATTTAAATATAATTCAATATTAATCCCAACTTGAACAAATTTAAATCCGAGTTCAGTAATTTTATATAGATAGCTAGTCCTCATAAGTATTTAATGTGTTATTATCGTCCATGTTTATTTTGACAACAACAACAATATTTGACAAAAACAAAATTTATACTTTGATTTAAATATAATTCAATATTAATCCCAATTTGAACAAATTTATATCTGAGCTCAGTAATTTTATATGGACATCTAGTCCTCATAAATATTTAATGTGTTATTATCGGCCATGTTTATTTTGACAACAACAATGTTTGACAAAAACAAAATATATACTTTGATTTAAATAAAATTCAATATTGTTCCGCATTTGAATAAATTTAAATCCGAGTTCAGTAATTTTATATAGACATCTAGTCCTAATAAGTATCTGATGTGATATTATAGGCCATTTTTATTTGGACAACAACAACAATGTTTGACAAAAACAAAATTTATACTTTGATTTAAATATAATTCAATATTGGTCCCAACTTGAACAAATTTAAATCCGAGTTCAGTAATTTTATATAGACATCTAGTCCTCATAAGTATTTAATGTGTTATTACCGGCCATGTTTATTTTGAAAACAACAACAATGTTTGACAAAAACAAAACTTATACATACTTTGATTTAAATATAATTTAAAATTAATCCCAATTTGAACAAATTTAAATCCGAGTTCAGTAATTTTATATAGACATCTAGTCATCATAAGTATTTGATGTGTTATTATCGGCCAAGTTTATTTTGACAAAAACAACAATGTTTGACAAAAACAAAATATATACTTTGATTTAAATATAATTCAATATTAATCCCAATTTGAACTAATTTTAATCCGAGTTCAGTAATTTTATATAGATAGCTAGTCCTCATAAGTATTTAATGTGTTATTATCGTCCATGTTTATTTTGACAACAACAACAATGTTTGACAAAAACAAAATATATACTTTGATTTAAATATAATTCAATATTAATCCCAACTTGAACAAATTTAAATCCGAGTTCAGTAATTTTATATAGATAGCTAGTCCTCATAAGTATTTAATGTGTTATTATCGTCCATGTTTATTTTGACAACAACAACAATGTTTGACAAAAACAAAATTTATACTTTGATTTAAATATAATTCAATATTAATCCCAATTTGAACAAATTTAAATCCGAGTTCAATAATTTTATATAGACATCTAGTCCTAAGAAGTATTTAATGTGTTATAATCAGCCATGTTTATTTTGACAATAACAAAAATGTTTGACAAAAACAAAATTTATACTTTGATTTAAATATAATTCAATTAATCCCAATTTGAACAAATTTAAATCCAAGTTCAGTAATTTTATATAGACATCTAGACTCACTTGTATTTAATGTGTTATTATCGGCCATGTTTATTTTGACAACAACAACAATGTTTGACAACAACAAAATATATACTTTGATTTAAATATAATTCAATATTAATCCCAATTTGAACAAATCTAAATCCGAGCTCAGTAATTTTATATAGACATCTAGTCGTCATAAGTATTTAATGTGTTATTATCGGCCATGTTTATTTGACAACAACAACAATATTTGACAAAAACAAAATTTATACTTTGATTTAAATATAATTCAATATTAATCCCAATTTGAACAAATTTATATCTGAGCTCAGTAATTTTATATGGACATCTAGTCCTGATACTTATTTAATGTGTTATTATCGGCCATGTTTATTTTGACAACAGCAATGTTTGACAAAAACAAAATTTATACTTTGATTTAAATATAATTCAATATTAATCCCATTTTGAACAAATTTAGATCCGAGTTCAATAATTTTATATAGACATCTAGTCCTCATAAGTATTTAATGTGTTATTATCGGCCATGTTTATTTTGACAACAACAACAATGTTTGACAAAAACAAAATATATACTTTGATTTAAATATAATTCAATATTGTTCCGCATTTGAATAAATTTAAATCCCAGTTCAGTAATTTTATATAGACATCTAGTCCTAATAAGTATCTGATGTGATATTATAGGCCATTTTTATTTTGAACACAACAACAATGTTTGACAAAAACAAAATTTATACTTTGATTTAAATATAATTCAATATTGGTCCCAACTTGAACAAATTTAAATCCGAGTTCAGTAATTTTATATAGACATCTAGTCCTCATAAGTATTTAATGTGTTATTACCGGCCATGTTTATTTTGAAAACAACAACAATGTTTGACAAAAACAAAACTTATACATACTTTGATTTAAATATAATTTAAAATTAATCCCAATTTGAACAAATTTAAATCCGAGTTCAGTAATTTTATATAGACATCTAGTCATCATAAGTATTTGATGTGTTATTATCGGCCAAGTTTATTTTGACAAAAACAACAATGTTTGACAAAAACAAAATATAAACTTTGATTTAAATATAATTCAAATTAATCCCAATATGAACTAATTTTAATCCGAGTTCAGTAATTTTATATAGACATCTAGACTCACTAGTATTTAATGTGTTATTATCGGCCATGTTTATTTTGACAACAACAACAATGTTTGAGAAAAACAAAATTTATACTTTGATTTAAATATAATTCAATATTAATCCCAACTTGAACAAATTTAAATCCGAGTTCAGTAATTTTATATAGATACGAGGGTATATCAAAAAGTCTTGCAATATCATATGAAAAAAAAGAGTGAGTGAGACAACAATATATTTTTCAAAACCATTTTTTGTCGCGATTAAACTTCTAGAAGAACATTTCGATGTAGATTTTACAGTTCGTTTGTTTTTGTCAATTTAGTAACACGTGTTTTGAATTTTTCTTAAAATGAATGAAATTGAATATCGCGCCGTTACTAAATTGTTCTGTAAAGATGGACGAAATGCAATTTATATATTCAACTATATATCAAAAATTTACGGCGAATCTGCACCATCATATGCCACAGTAACAAGGTGGGTAAAATTATTCAAAAGTGGTCGGGAGTCATTAGAAGACGACATCCGCTCGGGTCGGCCAGCAGATGCTATTATCCATGAAAACGTAATTTTGGCCGAATCTATTGTATTGGAGGACCGGCGTATTTCCATTCCGCGGTTAGCGTGGAGACTTTCTCTTTCATACGGTACCACATATACTATATTACATGACCACCTTCACATGTCGAAAGTAAGTGCGCAATGGGTTCCCCGTTTGTTGAATGCAGAACAAAAAAAAATGCGTGTTCAAACTTCAAAGGCGATTTTACATATGTACAAAGAAGATCCAGAAAATTTCTTGGATAACATAATAACAGGCGATGAAACATGGCTTCATCACTGGGATCCGGAATCCAAACAAGAATCGATGCAATGGATTAAACGTAGTGAACCACCACCAAAGAAATTCAAAACTCAACCGTCTGCTGGTAAGGTTTTGGCAACAATATTTTGGGATGCTGAACGAATTTTGATAATGGATTATATGCCACCGAAAACCACAATCACAGGTATATGTTACGCAGAGGTTTTGCGAAAATTGAAAAAAGCGATCCGGGAAAAACGGCCAAGGAAAGTTAGAAAAAAAATCTTGCTTCTTCACGACAATGCACCAGTGCACAAGGCTAATATTGCTCAAGCTGCATTAAAGGACTGCGGCTTCGTGTAAATTCCGCATCCACCGTACAGTCCAGACTTGGCACCCAGTGACTACTTTCTGTTTCTCAATTTGAAAAAAAACACTAAGGGGCCGGAAATTTTCCAGTGACTATGAAGTACAGTCTGTTGTAAATGAATATTTTATGGAGCAAAAGAAATCTGTTTTTTTAGAGGGTTTAGGCAAGTTAATTGATCGATATGACAAATGTATAAACCTTAAAGGAGATTATGTCGAAAAATAAAAATATTGCTGTCTCACTCACTCTTTTTTTTCATATGATATTGCAAGACTTTTTGATTTGCCCTCGTAGCTAGTCCTCATAAGTATTTAATGTGTTATTATCGTCCATGTTTATTTTGACAACAACAACAATGTTTGACAAAAACAAAATTTATACTTTGATTTAAATATAATTCAATATTAATCCCAATTTGAACAAATTTAAATCCGAGTTCAATAATTTTATATAGACATCTAGTCCTAAGAAGTATTTAATGTGTTATAATCAGCCATGTTTATTTTGACAATAACAAAAATGTTTGACAAAAACAAAATTTATACTTTGATTTAAATATAATTCAATTAATCCCAATTTGAACAAATTTAAACCCAAGTTCAGTAATTTTATATAGACATCTAGACTCACTTGTATTTAATGTGTTATTATCGGCCATGTTTATTTTGACAACAACAACAATGTTTGACAAAAACAAAATATATACTTTGATTTAAATATAATTCAATATTAATCCCAATTTGAACAAATCTAAATCCGAGTTCAGTAATTTTATATAGACATCTAGTCGTCATAAATATTTAATGTGTTATTATCGGCCATGTTAATTTTGACAACAACAACAATGTTTGACAAAAACAAAATTTATACTTTGATTTAAATATAATTCAATATTAATCCCAATTTGAACAAATCTAAATCCGAGTTCAGTAATTTTATATAGACATCTAGTCGTCATAAATATTTAATGTGTTATTATCGGCCATGTTTATTTTGACAACAACAACAATGTTTGAGAAAAACAAAATTTATACTTTGATTTAAATATAATTCAATATTAATCCCAATTTGAACAAATCTAAATCCGAGTTCAGTAATTTTACATAGACATCTAGTCCTCATAAATATTTAATGTGTTATTATCGGCCATGTTTATTTTGACAACAACAACAATGTTTGAGAAAAATAAAATTTATACTTTGATTTAAATATAATTCAATATTAATCCCAATTTGAACAAATCTAAATCCGAGTTCAGTAATTTTACATAGACATCTAGTCCTCATAAATATTTAATGTGTTATTATCGTCCATGTTTATTTTGACAACAACAACAATGTTGAGAAAAATAAAATTTATACTTTGATTGAATTATAATTTAATACTAATCCCAATTTGAACAAATTTAAATCCGAGTTCAGTAATTTTATATAGATATCTAGCCCTCATAAGTATTTTATGTGTTATTATCGGCCATGTTTATTTTGACAACAACAACAATGTTTGAAAAAAACAAAATTTAAACTTCGATTTAAATATAATTCAATATAATTCCCAATTTGAACAAGTTTAAATCTGAGTTCAATAATTTTATGTAGACATTTAGTCGTCACAAGTATTTAATGTGTTACTATCGGCCATGTTTATTTTGACAACAATAAAAACATTTGACAAAAACGAAATTTTTACTTTGATTTAATATAATTCAATATTAATCTAAATTAAAACAAATTTAAATCCGAGTTCAGTAATTGTATATAGACATCTAGTCGTCATAAGTATTTAATGTGTTATTATCGGCCATGTTTATTTTGACAACAACAACAATGTTTGACAAAAACAAAATTTATACTTTGATTTAATATAATTCAATATTAATCTAAATTAAAACAAATTTAAATCCGAGTTCAGTAATTGTATATAGACATCTAGTCGTCATAAGTATTTAATGTGTTATTATCGTCCATGTTTATTTTGACAACAACAACAATGTTTGACAAAAACAAAATTTATACTTTGATTTAAATATAATTCAATATTAATCCCAATTTGAACAAATTTAAATCCGAGTTCAGTAATTTAATATAGATATCTAGTCCTCATTAATATTAAATGTGTGATTATCGGCCATGTTTATTTTGACAAAAACAACAATGTTTGAGAAAAATTAAATTTATACTTTGATTTAAATATAATTCAATATTAATCCCAATTTGAACAAATTTAAATCCGAGTTCAGTAATTTAATATAGATATCTAGTCCTCATTAATATTAAATGTGTGATTATCGGCCATGTTTATTTTGACAAAAACAACAATGTTTGAGAAAAATTAAATTTATACTTTGATTTAAATATTATTCAATATTAATCCCAATTTGAACCAATTTAAATCCGAGTTCAATAATTTTATATAGACATCTAGTCCTAAGAAGTATTTAATGTGTTATAATCAGCCATGTTTATTTTGACAATAACAAAAATGTTTGACAAAAACAAAATTTATACTTTGATTTAAATATAATTCAATTAATCCCAATTTGAACAAATTTAAATCCAAGTTCAGTAATTTTATATAGACATCTAGTCGTCATAAGTATTTAATGTGTTATTATTGGCCATGTTTATTTTGATAACAACAACAATGTTTGACAAAAACAAAATTTATACTTTGATTTAATATAATTCAATATTAATCTAAATTAAAACAAATTTAAATCCGAGTTCAGTAATTGTATATAGACATCTAGTCGTCATAAGTATTTAATGTGTTATTATCGGCCATGTTTATTTTGACAACAACAACAATGTTTGACAAAAACAAAATTTATACTTTGATTTAATATAATTCAATATTAATCTAAATTAAAACAAATTTAAATCCGAGTTCAGTAATTGTATATAGACATCTAGTCGTCATAAGTATTTAATGTGTTATTATCGTCCATGTTTATTTTGACAACAACAACAATGTTTGACAAAAACAAAATTTATACTTTGATTTAAATATAATTCAATATTAATCCCAATTTGAACAAATTTAAATCCGAGTTCAGTAATTTAATATAGATATTTAGTCCTCATTAATATTAAATGTGTGATTATCGGCCATGTTTATTTTGACAAAAACAACAATGTTTGAGAAAAATTAAATTTATACTTTGATTTAAATATTATTCAATATTAATCCCAATTTGAACCAATTTAAATCCGAGTTCAATAATTTTATATAGACATCTAGTCCTAAGAAGTATTTAATGTGTTATAATCAGCCATGTTTATTTTGACAATAACAAAAATGTTTGACAAAAACAAAATTTATACTTTGATTTAAATATAATTCAATTAATCCCAATTTGAACAAATTTAAATCCAAGTTCAGTAATTGTATATAGACATCTAGTCGTCATAAGTATTTAATGTGTTATTATCGTCCATGTTTATTTTGACAACAACAACAATGTTTGACAAAAACAAAATTTATACTTTGATTTAAATATAATTCAATATTAATCCCAATTTGAACAAATTTAAATCCGAGTTCAGTAATTTAATATAGATATTTAGTCCTCATTAATATTAAATGTGTGATTATCGGCCATGTTTATTTTGACAAAAACAACAATGTTTGAGAAAAATTAAATTTATACTTTGATTTAAATATTATTCAATATTAATCCCAATTTGAACCAATTTAAATCCGAGTTCAATAATTTTATATAGACATCTAGTCCTAAGAAGTATTTAATGTGTTATAATCAGCCATGTTTATTTTGACAATAACAAAAATGTTTGACAAAAACAAAATTTATACTTTGATTTAAATATAATTCAATTAATCCCAATTTGAACAAATTTAAATCCAAGTTCAGTAATTGTATATAGACATCTAGTCGTCATAAGTATTTAATGTGTTATTATCGTCCATGTTTATTTTGACAACAACAACAATGTTTGACAAAAACAAAATTTATACTTTGATTTAAATATAATTCAATATTAATCCCAATTTGAACAAATTTAAATCCGAGTTCAGTAATTTAATATAGACATCTAGTCGTCATAAGTATTTAATGTGTTATTATCGGCCATGTTTATTTTGACAACAACAACAATGTTTGACAAAAATAATATGTATACTTTGATTTAAATATAATTCAATATTAATCCCAATTTGAACAAATTTAAATCCGAGTTCAGTAATTTAATATAGATATTTAGTCCTCATTAATATTAAATGTGTGATTATCGGCCATGTTTATTTTGACAAAAACAACAATGTTTGAGAAAAATTAAATTTATACTTTGATTTAAATATTATTCAATATTAATCCCAATTTGAACCAATTTAAATCCGAGTTCAATAATTTTATATAGACATCTAGTCCTAAGAAGTATTTAATGTGTTATAATCAGCCATGTTTATTTTGACAATAACAAAAATGTTTGACAAAAACAAAATTTATACTTTGATTTAAATATAATTCAATTAATCCCAATTTGAACAAATTTAAATCCAAGTTCAGTAATTGTATATAGACATCTAGTCGTCATAAGTATTTAATGTGTTATTATCGTCCATGTTTATTTTGACAACAACAACAATGTTTGACAAAAACAAAATTTATACTTTGATTTAATATAATTCAATATTAATCTAAATTAAAACAAATTTAAATCCGAGTTCAGTAATTGTATATAGACATCTAGTCGTCATAAGTATTTAATGTGTTATTATCGTCCATGTTTATTTTGACAACAACAACAATGTTTGACAAAAACAAAATTTATACTTTGATTTAAATATAATTCAATATTAATCCCAATTTGAACAAATTTAAATCCGAGTTCAGTAATTTAATATAGATATTTAGTCCTCATTAATATTAAATGTGTGATTATCGGCCATGTTTATTTTGACAACAACAACAATGTTTGACAAAAACAAAATTTATACTTTGATTTAAATATAATTCAATATTAATCCCAATTTGAACAAATTTAAATCCGAGTTCAGTAATTTAATATAGACATCTAGTCGTCATAAGTATTTAATGTGTTATTATCGGCCATGTTTATTTTGACAACAACAACAATGTTTGACAAAAATAATATGTATACTTTGATTTAAATATAATTCAATATTAATCCCAATTTGAACAAATTTAAATCCGAGTTCAGTAATTTAATATAGATATTTAGTCCTCATTAATATTAAATGTGTGATTATCGGCCATGTTTATTTTGACAAAAACAACAATGTTTGAGAAAAATTAAATTTATACTTTGATTTAAATATTATTCAATATTAATCCCAATTTGAACCAATTTAAATCCGAGTTCCATAATTTTATATAGACATCTAGTCCTAAGAAGTATTTAATGTGTTATAATCAGCCATGTTTATTTTGACAATAACAAAAATGTTTGACAAAAACAAAATTTATACTTTGATTTAAATATAATTCAATTAATCCCAATTTGAACAAATTTAAATCCAAGTTCAGTAATTTTATATAGACATCTAGACTCACTTGTATTTAATGTGTTATTATCGGCCATGTTTATTTTGACAACAACAACAATGTTTGACAAAAACAAAATATATACTTTGATTTAAATATAATTCAATATAATTCCCAATTTGAACAAGTTTAAATCCGAGTTCAGTAATTTTATGTAGACATTTAGTCGTCACAAGTATTTAATGTGTTACTATCGGCCATGTTTATTTTGACAACAATAAAAACATTTGACAAAAACAAAATTTTTACTTTGATTTAATATAATTCAATATTAATCTAAATTAAAACAAATTTAAATCCGAGTTCAGTAATTGTATATAGACATCTAGTCGTCATAAGTATTTAATGTGTTATTATCGGCCATGTTTATTTTGACAACAACAACAATGTTTGACAAAAATAATATGTATACTTTGATTTAAATATAATTCAATATTAATCCCAATTTGAACAAATTTAAATCCGAGTTCAGTAATTTAATATAGATATTTAGTCCTCATTAATATTAAATGTGTGATTATCGGCCATGTTTATTTTGACAAAAACAACAATGTTTGAGAAAAATTAAATTTATACTTTGATTTAAATATTATTCAATATTAATCCCAATTTGAACCAATTTAAATCCGAGTTCAATAATTTTATATAGACATCTAGTCCTAAGAAGTATTTAATGTGTTATAATCAGCCATGTTTATTTTGACAATAACAAAAATGTTTGACAAAAACAAAATTTATACTTTGATTTAAATATAATTCAATTAATCCCAATTTGAACAAATTTAAATCCAAGTTCAGTAATTTTATATAGACATCTAGACTCACTTGTATTTAATGTGTTATTATCGGCCATGTTTATTTTGACAACAACAACAATGTTTGACAAAAACAAAATATATACTTTGATTTAAATATAATTCAATATTAATCCCAATTTGAACAAATCTAAATCCGAGTTCAGTAATTTTATATAGACATCTAGTCGTCATAAATATTTAATGTGTTATTATCGGCCATGTTAATTTTGACAACAACAACAATGTTTGACAAAAACAAAATTTATACTTTGATTTAAATATAATTCAATATTAATCCCAATTTGAACAAATCTAAATCCGAGTTCAGTAATTTTATATAGACATCTAGTCGTCATAAATATTTAATGTGTTATTATCGGCCATGTTTATTTTGACAACAACAACAATGTTTGAGAAAAACAAAATTTATACTTTGATTTAAATATAATTCAATATTAATCCCAATTTGAACAAATCTAAATCCGAGTTCAGTAATTTTACATAGACATCTAGTCCTCATAAATATTTAATGTGTTATTATCGGCCATGTTTATTTTGACAACAACAACAATGTTTGAGAAAAATAAAATTTATACTTTGATTTAAATATAATTCAATATTAATCCCAATTTGAACAAATCTAAATCCGAGTTCAGTAATTTTACATAGACATCTAGTCCTCATAAATATTTAATGTGTTATTATCGTCCATGTTTATTTTGACAACAACAACAATGTTGAGAAAAATAAAATTTATACTTTGATTGAATTATAATTTAATACTAATCCCAATTTGAACAAATTTAAATCCGAGTTCAGTAATTTTATATAGACATCTAGCCCTCATAAGTATTTTATGTGTTATTATCGGCCATGTTTATTTTGACAACAACAACAATGTTTGAAAAAAACAAAATTTAAACTTCGATTTAAATATAATTCAATATAATTCCCAATTTGAACAAGTTTAAATCTGAGTTCAATAATTTTATGTAGACATTTAGTCGTCACAAGTATTTAATGTGTTACTATCGGCCATGTTTATTTTGACAACAATAAAAACATTTGACAAAAACGAAATTTTTACTTTGATTTAATATAATTCAATATTAATCTAAATTAAAACAAATTTAAATCCGAGTTCAGTAATTGTATATAGACATCTAGTCGTCATAAGTATTTAATGTGTTATTATCGGCCATGTTTATTTTGACAACAACAACAATGTTTGACAAAAACAAAATTTATACTTTGATTTAATATAATTCAATATTAATCTAAATTAAAACAAATTTAAATCCGAGTTCAGTAATTGTATATAGACATCTAGTCGTCATAAGTATTTAATGTGTTATTATCGTCCATGTTTATTTTGACAACAACAACAATGTTTGACAAAAACAAAATTTATACTTTGATTTAAATATAATTCAATATTAATCCCAATTTGAACAAATTTAAATCCGAGTTCAGTAATTTAATATAGATATCTAGTCCTCATTAATATTAAATGTGTGATTATCGGCCATGTTTATTTTGACAAAAACAACAATGTTTGAGAAAAATTAAATTTATACTTTGATTTAAATATAATTCAATATTAATCCCAATTTGAACAAATTTAAATCCGAGTTCAGTAATTTAATATAGATATCTAGTCCTCATTAATATTAAATGTGTGATTATCGGCCATGTTTATTTTGACAAAAACAACAATGTTTGAGAAAAATTAAATTTATACTTTGATTTAAATATTATTCAATATTAATCCCAATTTGAACCAATTTAAATCCGAGTTCAATAATTTTATATAGACATCTAGTCCTAAGAAGTATTTAATGTGTTATAATCAGCCATGTTTATTTTGACAATAACAAAAATGTTTGACAAAAACAAAATTTATACTTTGATTTAAATATAATTCAATTAATCCCAATTTGAACAAATTTAAATCCAAGTTCAGTAATTTTATATAGACATCTAGTCGTCATAAGTATTTAATGTGTTATTATTGGCCATGTTTATTTTGATAACAACAATGTTTGACAAAATCAAAATTTATACTTTGATTGAAATATAATTCAATGTTAATCCCAATTTAAATTAAATTAAATCCGAATTCTGTAATTTTGTAACGAATTTCTCATTTCGTTCCCGGTTACATTTTTTTTTTCCAGCGAAAAAAAAAAAAAGAAAAAAAAAAAATCACAACATCGTCGCGTGGCATTAATTGTGAGTTAGGAGTGGAATGAGGTGCGTATCCCTGGGATAGTGGTTTATAACTTTGTTGTTTAGCATCGTGATGGCCAATAATGTGTAATGAACGAATAATATTGATACACCAAAACAAATCTGTACGGTTAACTTACAATAAATTTGTATTGATTTTGTTTGTATGGTATAATTGTATTATGATTTAATATTGAGGGAAACTGGTATTGATGACGATGAGGTGATGAGAAAAGAAAACAGAATTGTGGATGGCAGTCGGGGTTTGAATTTAACACAATAATTACCGCCTTAAAAAAAAAAAAAAAAAATAAATAAATAAAAAGTCAAAGTACAAAATTTTAATTATGAATTTGGACAATTATGACTTAAAATAGTTTAAAAATTATAAAGTAAGCTCGAATAACAAGTGTTCGTGTATGTTAGCTAGCGTGTAAAATAAATTTTGGGCTCATACACATAGTGAACAAATTAATATATTTATATTTGAAAATCCATTGTGCAACACAAGAAACCTTATAAGGAGATCCATTTTTATGTGATCAAGTGGAAATCTATCGAAAACCGATCCACTATATAAAAAAAAACTGTTAAAATGTGTGAAACGTTACTTGTGTGCTTTATTTTTTTAGTAAGTAACTTGAGTTGAAAAAAAAAAAAAAAAGACAAACCAAATTAGTGAACTCGTGAAATAAATGGTGTGTGTGAAACTGATATGAAAATACCTAATTATTTTTGATAAAGGTGATTAATACTAAAATAGTTTAACACAGTGGACTGGACATATAAAAGCGACAAAATAAAAATCCATGTGTAAAATCTAAATCCCTTGAGTGAAAACAGTAAACACAAAATGGTAATCACCGTGATCCAAAGTGATAGACCGTTAAAATCAGAAATTTGTGCGTTAAGTTTTTTTGTCTTCATAATCTAATAAATATAATATAAATATAATAATAAGTCATATAAAACTAAATATAATTTAACTTATTTCAACAAAACCATAATTAAAATCAAAAACTAATATGTGCTACATAAATTTATAATTACGCTAATGATCAACTGCAAATAATATACCCATGCTACGACATCCATTCATCATTTCATGAAAGTATCGCGAACATGAATACCAGTCATCGTACTAACATCATGGCGCCCAACGATTACGTGATATAATTTATTGTAAGTCAGTTATTATTACTTTAGGATTAATTTAATTAAATTTTTTTTTAGATACTAGGTAGAAAATTATTAAATATAAATTCATTAATTAATCAATGAAAGTATTACAATGTTTTTTTTTATGGATCAAATTTTGGATTTTCGTTGTTGATTAATTAATTAGCTTATAGTTATATAATGATAATAATATTTTTTTTTTTTTTTTCCCTTTTGGGCTTTCTATTTAGTAATAGTGTTTTTTTATATATAACCATTTTAATTAGTAGTTACTTAAACGATTAAAGCTCGTAATATTAATATTCCCTTGTATAATGTAAAAATGCAATTATTTAGATTTAATAATTATGGATTCAATCTAAAATTAGATATTTTGTTAACATTTATTAAAACAACATGAGATAAATTCCGTGCCGGGAGAGATGTAACGAGGTGAGTACTTCAACTGGGCATGTGGCATACATGTGAAATTCATAATTTTCCTCTATCTCGCGATGACTAGTCGTCTTTTGTGCTATGTTAGTTTATTTTCTTTTTCCTTTTATTATTTAAATTTAATTTACGGTCATAACTGATTGGCTCATGTTCCGGAAACCCCACCCCTGTCGCTCCTGAGACGTAGCCTGGCAATCGACCGTTAAACCGGAACCACTGAGCTGATAAAATATTTTCTGTTAACAGTCCAGCAGCTGTCTGAATCTGTTACAATTTAATATAGATATCTAGTCCTCATTAATATTAAATGTGTGATTATCGGCCATGTTTATTTTGACAAAAACAACAATGTTTGAGAAAAATTAAATTTATACTTTGATTTAAATATAATTCAATATTAATCCCAATTTGAACAAATTTAGATCCGAGTTCAATAATTTTATATAGACATCTAGTCCTCATAAGTATTTAATGTGTTATTATAGGCCATTTTTATTTTGACAACAACAACAATGTTTGACAAAAACAAAATTTATACTTTGATTTAAATATAATTCAATATTGGTCCCAACTTGAACAAATTTAAATCCGAGTTCAGTAATTTTATATAGACATCTGGTCATCATAAGTATTTAATGTGTTATTATCGGCCATGTTTATTTTGACAACAACAACAATGTTTGACAAAAATAAAATTTATAATTTGATTGAATTATAATTTAATATTAATCCCAATTTGAACAAATTTAAATCCGAGTTCAGTACTTTTATATAGACATCTAGCCCTCATAAGTATTTTATGTGTTATTATCGGCCATGTTTATTTTGACAACAACAACAATGTTTGAGAAAAACAAAATTTAAACTTCGATTTAAATATAATTCAATATAATTCCCAATTTGAACAAGTTTAAATCCGAGTTCAGTAATTTTATATAGACATCTAGTCATCATAAGTATTTGATGTGTTATTATCGGCCATGTTTATTTTGACAAAAACATTAATGTTTGACAAAAACAAAATATATACTTTGATTTAAATATAATTCAATATTAATCCCAACTTGAACAAATTTAAATCCGAGTTCAGTAATTTTATATAGACATTTAGTCCTCATAAGTATTTATTGTGTAAGTAATGGCCATGTTTATTTTGACAACAACAACAATGTTTGACAAAAACAAAATTCATACATACTTTGATTTAAATATAATTTAAAATTAATCCCAATTTGAACAAATCTAAATCCGAGTTCAGTAATTTTATAAAGACATCTAGTCGTCATAAATATTTAATATGTTATTATCGGCCATGTTTATTTTGACAACAACAACAATGTTTGAGAAAAATAAAATTTATACTTTGATTTAAATATAATTCATTGTTAATCCCAATTTGAACAAATCTAAATCCGAGTTCAGTAATTTTATATAGACATCTAGTCGTCATAAATATTAAATGTGTTATTATCGGCCATGTTTATTTTGACAACAACAACAATGTTTGAGAAAAATAAAATTTATACTTTGATTTAAATATAATTCAATATTGGTTCGCAATTTGAACAAATTTAAATCCGAGTTCAGTAATTGTATATAGACATCTAGTCCTAATAAGTATTTAATGTGATATTATTGGCCATTTTTATTTTGACAACAACAACAATGTTTTTTGTCCAAAACAAAATTTATACTTTGATTTAAATATAATTCAATATTGGTCCCAATTTGAACAAATCTAAATCTGAGTTCAATAATTTTATAAAGACATCTAGACTCACTTGTATTTAATGTGTTATTATCGGCCATGTTTTTTTTGACAACAACAACAATGTTTGAGAAAAACAAAATTTATACTTTGATTTAAAAATAATTCAATATTAATCCCATTTTGAACAAATTTAGATCCGAGTTCAATAATTTTATATAGACATCTAGTCCTCATAAGTATTTAATGTGTTATTATCGGCCATGTTTATTTTGAACAAAACAACAATGTTTGACAAAAAAAATATATATACTTTGATTTAAATATAATTCAATATTAGTCCCAATTTGAACAAATTTAAATCCGAGTTCAGTAATTTTATATAGACATCTGGTCATCATAAGTATTTAATGTGTTATTATCGGCCATGTTTATTTTGACAACAACAACAATGTTTGACAAAAATAAAATTTATAATTTGATTGAATTATAATTTAATATTAATCCCAATTTGAACAAATTTAAATCCGAGTTCAGTACTTTTATATAGACATCTAGCCCTCATAAGTATTTTATGTGTTATTATCGGCCATGTTTATTTTGACAACAACAACAATGTTTGAGAAAAACAAAATTTAAACTTCGATTTAAATATAATTCAATATAATTCCCAATTTGAACAAGTTTAAATCCGAGTTCAGTAATTTTATATAGACATCTAGTCATCATAAGTATTTGATGTGTTATTATCGGCCATGTTTATTTTGACAAAAACATTAATGTTTGACAAAAACAAAATATATACTTTGATTTAAATATAATTCAATATTAATCCCAACTTGAACAAATTTAAATCCGAGTTCAGTAATTTTATATAGACATTTAGTCCTCATAAGTATTTATTGTGTAAGTAATGGCCATGTTTATTTTGACAACAACAACAATGTTTGACAAAAACAAAATTCATACATACTTTGATTTAAATATAATTTAAAATTAATCCCAATTTGAACAAATCTAAATCCGAGTTCAGTAATTTTATAAAGACATCTAGTCGTCATAAATATTTAATATGTTATTATCGGCCATGTTTATTTTGACAACAACAACAATGTTTGAGAAAAATAAAATTTATACTTTGATTTAAATATAATTCATTGTTAATCCCAATTTGAACAAATCTAAATCCGAGTTCAGTAATTTTATATAGACATCTAGTCGTCATAAATATTAAATGTGTTATTATCGGCCATGTTTATTTTGACAACAACAACAATGTTTGAGAAAAATAAAATTTATACTTTGATTTAAATATAATTCAATATTGGTTCGCAATTTGAACAAATTTAAATCCGAGTTCAGTAATTGTATATAGACATCTAGTCCTAATAAGTATTTAATGTGATATTATTGGCCATTTTTATTTTGACAACAACAACAATGTTTGACCAAAACAAAATTTATACTTTGATTTAAATATAATTCAATATTGGTCCCAATTTGAACAAATCTAAATCTGAGTTCAATAATTTTATAAAGACATCTAGACTCACTTGTATTTAATGTGTTATTATCGGCCATGTTTTTTTTGACAACAACAACAATGTTTGAGAAAAACAAAATTTATACTTTGATTTAAAAATAATTCAATATTAATCCCATTTTGAACAAATTTAGATCCGAGTTCAATAATTTTATATAGACATCTAGTCCTCATAAGTATTTAATGTGTTATTATCGGCCATGTTTATTTTGAACAAAACAACAATGTTTGACAAAAAAAATATATATACTTTGATTTAAATATAATTCAATATTAGTCCCAATTTGAACAAATTTAAATCCGAGTTCAGTAATTTTATTTAGACATCTAGTCCTAATAAGTATTTAATGTGATATTATTAGCCATTTTTATTTTGACAACAACAACAATGTTTGACAAAAACAAAATTTATACTTTGATTTAAATATAATTTAATATTGGTCCCAATTTGAACCAATTTAAATCTGAGTTCAGTAATTTTATATAGACATCTAGACTCACTTGTATTTAATGTGTTATTATCGGCCATGTTTATTTTGACAACAACAACAATGTTTGAGAAAAACAAAATTTATACTTTGATTTAAATATAATTCAATATAATTCCCAATTTGAACAAGTTTAAATCCGAGTTCAGTAATTTTATGTAAACATTTAGTCGTCATAAATATTTAATGTGTTATTATCGGCCATGTTTATTTTGAAAACAATAAAAACATTTGACAAAAACAAATGTTTTACTTCGATTAAATATAATTCAATATTAATCCCAAATTGAACAAATTTAAATCCGAGTTCATTAATTTTATATAGACATCTACTCCTCATAAGTATTTAATGTGTTATTATCGGCCATGTTTATTTTGACAACAACAACAATGTTTGACAAAAACAAAATTTATACTTTGATTTAAATATAATTCAATTTTGAACCCAATTTTAATATACTTAAATCCGAGTTTAATGTCCTGATTTCCCATACATCTGACCAGACCAAGCTTGTTCTGTTAAATCCCCTCCAAAACTGAAGCTTTTTAATAGACCTACTATAAATTTCAAGTAAAATACATTCCGTTAATATTTTTTAAGAGCACGGCGAGAAATCTTTCTATATTATTAAAAAAATATTATTATTAAATCGATTCCGCTCGATTAAAACCATCAAACTTGTTAGGTCCACTTTGCTACACAGTGCTTTATAAAATCACTTTTTTAATTTGAATGTTTGTTATTTTTTTACAAAAATTTTAGTTTTGTTTTTATTATTTTGATTTTTTGTATTTCGATTTCAATTTTTGGCTTAGAAATAAATTTTGGGGTTGAGCGAAACGACTATAAATTCTGGGCTGGGATATATTTGCAGTTTTAGTGTTACCTGATGATTTTTAATGTTTTTCTAGGATGAAATTCTAGATTATCTTCACATATGTACCCTCTAAAAAGGGTTTTAAAATAAAATACTCTACGTCATGATTTGATAACTCAAAAAGTGATAACACACAGGAGGCACAATCCAATACTATTAAATCAAAAATAACTTTTTCTTCTTATTTATTTTTTTCCAAACTGTTCTCGCAATTATACATTTTTGACCAGAATAAAAATAATCCAAATTTCAAACCCGTCATAAACTATTAACTGGTATCAGAATAAACCCATTGTAACTATTTTACTGTAGCTCAATAAAACGACTCCTCCATAAAACATGCTTCGCGTAACTTTCTTTTGAAAAACAGTTTCTTTTGAAATTTCAAGGTTCTGCAAATTTTTTATCGCCAAAAATACTTTACGATTATTTTTATTGTTATTGTTATTATTATCTCAACGATAATAAAAATATACGACATATTATTTATATGAATTAAGTACAATATAAATTTCATAAAATTTTAACTGAATATTGCTGATAATTTGTACACGTTATTACTATCATTTTAAGTATACAATACGGTAAAACTAATAAATATGCAATTGGCTTTAATTAGTGTGCAAATTATGTTTAATAAATGTTACATAATATTTGTACGAAAACAGGCAGCTAAAGAGAAATTACTTACATGGATGTGCTCACATTATTTTTTTAAAAGTTGCAAATTAAATTTTTCTTTTAAAATTAATAATAACCAACCGCATAAACATTCATACACCACAGTTTCTAAATTAGAAAAATATTCATCATAGCTATTCATTTCTATTTGTACGAACTAAACTTGTGATAAAACATAAAATTAATTTAAAATAAAATAAAAATTCTGAATATTTATGATAAAGTTCTGAGAGTGAACAGTACAAATTTTACGTTTTGCATACGAACAAAATTATATTTTTCCTATTACAGAATAAAAGTTCTTGTGCTTTTTCCTCAGTAAGTTATGAAAATTAATTTTAAAAATTCAAGAGAATAAATGTTGTAAACTATATATATACTATGCAGAGCACACATATCCAGCCGCATAAATTGTAGTTGCTATAGGTATACATAATAGTATTATTAGAAAGCTCTATAGTACCAACAAGAACATCATATAATAGAAAATATTTTTAATTTTTAGTTGAGTTATAACTGAAACTACAACTAATAAATTTTATCTGTTTCACTGAAATAGAAAAAAAATCTGTTTTAGTCCATTAACCGCATAAACACAAACACACATAATAGCATTTGACCGCAATCTATAAAAAGTTTGTGCAGTTAGAATTTTAAATTAGTTTTTTGTGTGTATGGATGAGTTTGATTAAACATTGTTCTTCTACAGCTATAAAACAGTAAACTGGGGCGGAATCATGAAATACGACCGGAAAATTTAAACGAATTTAAAAATATTTTCAAACTTATTAGATTAAAAGTATTCAAATTTACTATGATGGATGCAGACTGATGTTTAAATGCAACTTCTATAATATTTGAAGAGCAATGGCTAATCTCCAACAAGATTTTCAAAATTCATTTTTTACCGGTACAACATTTCCGTTTAAAACTGCTCGATTATGAAGTAGTTGTCGAATTAAATTTTTATGTTAAACTGTTATTTATTTGAGTTTTCATACAAAATATTTACGCCAACTTTGACCATTTTTTCGAAATTTTTTGTGTTTGTCCAATGAAATATTTTCTAACAATTCATTTTTTTGGTCGGATTTCATGATCTTGCCCGTTTACATCAAAATAATTATATATTTCAGGAAATTTTACAATTTTGAAATACAAAAGACTTCAATGCCATCTCATAAAATGAAGTGGCGACGAACCTGGGACGAGAAATTTGAAATTTGAAATGAATTTCGCAAATCTTGAATGAGATTAACCATTGCTCTTAAAGAATTATAGAAGTTGCATTTATACATCAGTCTGCATTCATCATAGTAAATTTGAATACTTTTAATCTAATAAGTTTGAAAATATTTGTAAATCCGTTTAAATTTTTTCCGGTCGTATTTCATGATTCTGCCCCGCGCTTTTAATGCTCAAGTGCAATTTTTAGTTAAATTTAAATCTCACTCTGGCAGAATACACAAAACTTTATTACCTCAAATTAAATTTTGCTTGTAGTAACAATTTGTTGGTAATTATTCAGGTACGAGAAACAAATTATTAATGAAATTGACTTATCCTTACTACTTTAGTTTTTTTCTAAATTGAAAAATTAATTTACCTCCTTTTTGGGAAAACGGTTTTGTATAATCAAAAATCATTTTTCTTGCATATATTTTAGAAAAACAGAAAGGTCCAACCCTTGTAAAAAGTTAATCTTTAAAAAAATTTAATCGGTAAAGCTTCCATAATTTAGAAAGGATCTCACAATAATAAAGATAAAATGGTTAAACATAAAGTTTAATTTCGAATAGATAATCAGCCTAAATTGTAGAGATGCCGAATTCTGGTATAATACATTTTTTTATCAAAACAAATTTTTGGAAAAATTTTGGTATTATGCTCAGTTTATAATCATTTGGTTTTTCTAGCCGTTCTTATAAAAGCTGACACTTCTAGTAGACAGACATTGGCTAAATATATCTGGGTCTCCCAATTTATGGAAAAAGCTTAAGTATGAAGTATAATCCCGATCAATCAATCAATCCGTATGGGGACCGAGTTTTTGCTGGAAAACAGTTTTTGCCAAAATCCGCTTCTTTCCGCTTAAGTTTGGAAATATATTTTCCAGTTGATAGGTATTGTTTTAAAATTAGTACAATTTTTTGGTTCAAAATCGTCTTTCTTATAAATGCCACGTTTTCAAAATATTTGAAAAAAATGTAAAAGCTCCAATTGAAACTTTCAATTTCAGTGAACCAATTTTAGATAAACATAATTTAAACTTCCTAAGTTATGATAAAAGCTTCAGTAGGAAAGATAAAAAATAGATATTTTTTAAAAATTGTCATTTTCGCTTATGTTTCGAAAAACTTGTCTGGGTCGAATTTGTGGCTAAATCGTTTAGTTTGTTTTGTTTTTCTTGCTGATGAATTATTTTTTAAAATTATTACAAAAACAAAAAATCTCCAATGGAAGCTGCCACTACTTTTGGACTAATATTTCACTAATTGAAGCCATCATAAAGTTACTGTTAAAGTTCTGCTAGGAGTCGCTTCTTTAATAAACCATAAAACGTCTTTAATCTAAGCAGCTCTTCTGTTATAGTTGCAAGGCCGTGTGTTTTCCTCACAAAAATTGCGTTGATTTCGAAATTACATTTACTAATCTCACAAGGCCATTGTACGTCACAAAAATTATAATCCAGAGGAGCGCACTGGATGGAATTTGCAACAAAAGCCACGCTTTAATAGGAAAAAACGTAACACGGTTTAAAATTAGCCCCATACTCAAAATTGAACGCACAATAGCCACTAGAAGAATAAAAACATTATTTTTAAGATAATCTTGAAAGCTCGAAAGATTATCAGAGTTAAGGCATGTTGCAAAATCAATGCAATTTTAAATTTTAGAAAAAAATCACACATCATAATAAACGAATCAACTCAGCACGCAATCAACAATACTGAGGATGATTCAAAAAGATGATTTGAATACCTATGTTTATAAAAATCATGTATGGAATTTAGTAGATCGAATATTCTTAGAAGCTGATTGTGAATTAAATTCTGATATGAGCAGATACGACTATGATGATGACATAGATCCAATACGTCATTACGAATTGTGAAATCAAAACTAAATATTAAAAAATATATCTATAAATGGATTTAAGAAAAACAAAACTATGCGTTAGATTGGTCAAATTTTCCCGAATAGTGTTAAATCGGAAAATCCTTCAAATAAATTAGTTCATATCAAAAATTTCAGACCGCTCGAAGAATAAAGTTGAAAAATACCAATATGAATTGGACGGATCAGGCCTCGCATCTAATCTGCTGTCATCGGTGTAACTAAAACTCAAGGACGAACGAATATTTTTAAATTTTTGGATTTTCATAACCTTTTGAGTCGCAAAATCACAATTTATCAGTTTATACCTATACAGATTTTTTTTTTCAGATTTGTCTGAAATTCAGTATTTAATTGCTTTCTTTTTTTATTACATTTTAAATTTGAAAATTCTCTACAGCCAGGTCGGATAACCCAATCGGAATAAAATTCATATTTAAGCTTTTCTCAAAAATTTAAAAAATTCAATGGTTTTTGGCTGAAATTCGTTTTTTTACAAATAATATGAAAAGTATGTCAATCACGAGAAAATTGATTAGGCAAATGACGATTTTTGTTTAAAAAAAACGTTTTTTAATAACGCACAGATAACACAGTCTAATAGATTTATCGGGCTGAAACTTCATGAATAAGCTTAATAAATTGAGAGGTCCAAATAATTTTTGATCACAATCGCGACCGTTTCGTAATCCGCGCACTACCACATAGGACTTTTAATGCTTTTATAAAGCCATAGTGTACGAATACCCAAAGCTTAGCTAAATATTTGTTGACTGGTACAAACTTTATTTGTAATTTACGAGATGAACGTATTATTTGACAATTTTGAACCAACATAATAAACAAATTTTTAGCTTCTGGCTTTATTTATAGGGTTCCACGGTCAAACTGAAGGTCGAAAAATTGTTTTCTCCTTCGATTTAAAAACAGCGCCCTCACGGGTTTGAAGATTGCAGCCCTTAATGGTAACAAATTCAGAGAAGGAATTTTATCGACAAGCTAATAAAAACTTGTTAATTTTTTTGTCTAAAATCGCTTAAGCTATTTCCCCTACAGCTCTTTAGCGCACATCTGTCTATATAGACGCCCCGTAGGTCGACTAGTCACTTGTTCACTTGGCCACATTAAACAGTTTCGTACTTTTCTCCTCTTGAGTTCAATGTTATAGTCGTACTGGTAAACATAACACGTTCTCCTATTGGCTCCATCCAAGAGGAACTTGTATGCCAGGCGTCAAATATTGCCACGGTGACGTCATTTGCAATGCTTTCAAATTCTGTTTATATCCATTTTAATGCCAGTTAGTGTTTTGCTATACTTATACGGTTTATATACTCTGAATTCGAAATTTAATCTAATACTCTACACAGTAAAAAAAAATTACATATTTTTAAGGGTAAACAAAATGCCTCGTAAATGTATTTAAATTTCACGTATGGTATGTACCGTACATAAGACATGGAATTTTCATTTTCTGATTTATGTAAAATTCAACAATGCTGATATATAATTTTCAATAAACCATTATGTAATTTTCTATACTGGGTTGGATAAGCGTAATATTCCATATTTAAATATTGAAATTTATAAAATTTGCCTAAAAATTACATAAACTATGAAGAATTTCATTGCTTACAAAACATAAGAACCACCACAAGTTCTTTCTTGCCAGTTTGGTCTCGTACTGATAAAAGGTTGTTTTGTTCTACTTATCAGGTTGCCCTTGCAACGACCAAAATTCAAATCTTGCTTTATACTAAGTATAACAAAAAAACATATCGACTTGGCGAATTATATCACATTAAACAAAATAATTACGCGTCATATTTATTCTTGCTCGTAGATTTCTCATCTGTCGTATTTATCTCCGACAATATTCTACATAATAATTATGGAATATTTTAGGAAAGGATGTAATTTTCTTACGAAACATCACAAAATACTATAAGATACTTAAAATTACATAGAAAAGTTACTAATCTCTACATAAAATAAAAAAATTTTCAGTATATTCTATGGAGTTCTTTAATTTACATACAGGTTTACTGACTATTCCGTCACTTGTTATGGAAACAAAATTTTTACATAAATGATGTAAATATTTTACCATTAAATGTATGTAAATTTCCATAAATCATGTAAAAATTTTTTACTGTGTATGCGAAATTTAATCTAATGCCCTGGGCGAGAATCACGGTTTCTTTGATACATACCATTCGAAGATAATTATTGTTGTACCCAGGATTGATGGCGGGATGACCAATATCTATCGCCATACGGTATTTAAGAAGATCACATTGCCCCTACTTTAATTACTATGTGATGTGTTAATTATTTGATAAACATTATTCAAAACGTTAATCTCCTCTTTAATTTTATCCGATTATGAATGTCTGATTGTGAGGTTTACAATGATTGATAAGGCTAAGTAAAATTACTTGTGACCAAAAATTACGATGTCTCTGCTGCCCGTGACGTGAAAAACTCGGATTTAAATCTTTGGGGAAAAATTGTTCACAGAAATATAATTAAGATAAATTCAAAAAAGGATGGCTAATCTCACCCTTTCGTCTGCTGTACCACGAATTAAATTACCTTTATTGTTTGAAATTCCAAGAATCCTTTCATTTTGAATTCTAGGCTCACAAGTTACTATAGTGCGCACCTCAACCTGCTGAGTCTAATTAAACTGCGAGTCCCATCCTGTATGTCCTAATATAGGTCATGCCTTTTCATATGTTCTCCCATCTTTTCCCATAGGCTGTGCAATCCTCTTGTTACGACCAGAAAGGCCAGGTTATGATGACTGGTCTTAAAAAGTCATTGCACAATTTTGATGTTGCTTTTCCGATGACATGGTTTCTTAGCTTTACCAAATTTTACCAATTTTTATGTAATTTATCGGTAGGATCCTGTCATTTGCTGTTTATCATCAACGCCACGTACTCCCGTTTGTAATTGAAATGTATTTTGCTAACCGCAAAACAAGATTTCTTTATTCCAAAATTTATTTTTAGTTTCTCTTGAGAGCACTGGCGGAGCTTTTTCTGTTGATATACCAGAGTGATACGCATGTTGACTAGGGTTCAAGATCAATCGTTGGATTGTATTAAATTTGATATAGTACGAGTAACTCAGTTTTTTCTCTATAGTTTGGAGAATAAATGACGTGAGGAAGTACAACAAGTACGAAACAAGTAGGACTTCTAATTATCCTGTGCATCGTTCAAGAAGTATGGAGTGCACCTTATATCCACCTTAAGATTTGTAAGATCCAAAAGAATTTATAGGAGAGAAAATGTTAATCGAGAACTTGTAGAATTCCGATTAGATACAAAATGTGTGCGTGTTAATTTTCTCGTTGAGCTTCTGAAGTTCACAGATTTAACAGTTAGAAATGTCACTTTATTATGAGCAAGGCTTCTCAACGTCATAATCGGTATACTACATTTTGGCGTCCTGATTGATTTCAATGTATGATTTTATTTCAAAGAAACGGCCTTGAATCGACATGTCAAAAAAACCATTCCTATTTTTTGCCAAAAACACTACAGCTTATTGAAGTTGCTACTCCTTTTTGCTGTACATTATATATATAGTGAGAAAAACCTGGGCCGGAATCATGAAATACGACCGAATTTAAATGGATTTAAAAATATTTTCCAATTTATTAGATTAAAAGTATTCAAATTTACTATGATGGATGCAGACTGATGTATAAATGCAACTTCTATAATCTTTTAAAAGCAATGGTTAATCTTCTACAAGATTTTCGAAATTCATTTTTCTCGCCCCAGGTTCGTCGCTGTTTCATTTTATAAGATGGCATTGAAGTCTTTTGTATTTCAATATTGTAAAAATTCTGCAAATATATAATAATAATAAAATATAATTTTGATGCATACAGGTAGATCATGAAATCCGACCGGAAAAGTGAATTGTAAGAAAATATTCCAGGGTTTAGCGAGAAACATAGTACTGCAACGGTGCTAGTGGATTACACGGAATTTGTTAGGAACTGCTTGGACAAGGGCAATTATGTTTTGCTATGCTTACTTAATTTCAGTAAAACTTTCAACTGTATATCATTCGTTAAAGTTATTAATAAACTGAAAACTGCTTTAATTTCTCTTGCAATGCGTTCCATTGTCTTATTTAACTGATCGCTTTCAATTTGTTGAAGTTAATGGAGTTAAATCTAGTTACTTGCCTTTGCCTACAGGTAGCCCTCAAGGATCTATAATGCGGTTCTTAATATTTGCGATGTAAATAAATGGTATTGAAAGCTCTACTCGACACTCCCACTATCATTTGTTTGGGAATGATCTCCAAATTTTTTGTGAAATTGTAATTGATAAATGGAGTAGACTGTTAGCCATAAACGAAGTAATTGCAAATATGAACAGTGATATTAATAATAATATTATTGGGTGATCGACGGATAATCAATTGTTATTAAATTCGAAAAAGACTTAAATGATTATGTTTTCTCAGAAAAGGAGTCCTTTTATTTTTCACGTGACCTTAACTAGTGTTATAGTTGGTAGTGATAATTTACCATTCAGTGAGTCAGTAATGATTTGGGTGTGATCTTGGAAGTACATTTGGAGCGGAATGTGCATGTGAATTCTATTATGCATAAAATGTTTAATGGGTTGCGAATGCTTTGGCGAAACTCTGCTTTTACTACTATTAAAGTGAGGATGCTACTAGCTAAATCTTTAATTCTAAGTAAATTTTTTTATTGTGATTTGATGTTTTTTGAATCAAGTTCGAGTTTATATACCAAAATAAAAAGGGTATATAATTCATGTTTGAGATACATTTTTGGCTTAAAACCTAGGGATAGATCGAAACCTTAATGTACAAAGTTATTACCACTCATCAGCCAAAATATCTGTATGATAAACTATTTCGTCATATATTGATTCATATATTTTTTTGTTTTTCTGTTGTTGATTTGTTGTACAAGCTAATGTAGCCAAGTCCTCTTACTTGTGGCTATTTATGCAATGTAATTGAATAATCTAATCTAATCTTTCATACATTTAATCATTGGTACTTTTTTGAATTTTTCTGAAATAAAATTTATATGTCTAATGATGTGACAGGATGGGTCAGCTCTAGAGGTATTATTGATTCAGCTTGTGGTATAGCGACCCTACACATTTCATTTATCAAACTAAAAATTCATCTGGTGGCAATTCCAGAATTAAGCATGCTTCATCATAAAAATCCCTTGCCCAAAATGTTGAGCCATAGCCGCACTTCACAAGACCGATATAGACTTTAACAAGTTACTGGAATCAGGCTGTGCGTTGTTCTCGATAAGTTATGGCCACCTGATCAATTTAGTCTAATTCTACTTAATCCGTGGTCCCCTTATGAGAATACCTAATTTTTATATAAAAATAGTTTAAAAACATTTTATGGAATGGAGACATATGATTGACATACTCTTAGGATTAGGCGAAAAAATGCCAAAATGGTTTTAAAAATGATCAAGGGGGTTTTCTTTAGTTTTTTTTTTTATTATAAATTTTAATTGTCAATAAAAGTTTATATCAAATCATGCTTTGTCTATAATAAAAAAAATATACTCTTCCTAAACTGAAATTATTGGAATAAAGAAGCAAAACCCAGAATTACAGAATTTCATTTAAAATTAATTGGAATTAGCATTTCTATTCTATAATATGAATTTGAATGATGGTTTGAAAATTGTCGAATAGATACAATAAAATTTCAATTGTTCTAATTTGTAAAGTTTGAGCACTAATAAAGTAAAATGAAATACTTGCTTAAACATTTAACTTTGCATCCTTGGAACCGGATTTCTTTAACAAGTTTTAGATTTTACTGCCCTCGAATAACGTTTGTTGAAACGTACGTATATTTAAATTGCAAATAGGTGCTACAGCTGGTGTAATCCCATGCAGGAGGGAGTGTCAACAATTAATTGACACCATGAAATTTTGTACAGAAATCAGTAAGTATCAGATAGCGTCATCCTGAAAGTGTAAAACTGTAATGTATCTTAAACAGTTACCAATACTACAATGATAAACAATATCTAGGTGACAATTTTGAACTTAAAGTTTCAAGGAAAAACTGAGAATTTTCAAGATTTGGGTGCTATTTTAACTCAAATAGGCGATAGAATGACAGCACAACAATTATTAAATAATGTTATCAGTAAACGATTGAAAGTTCACAACAATCTTAACAAGGAAATTATTGTGGAGAAAAATTTAACGTCATGTCAGCCTTCCCGCGTGCAACGACCATCAAGGACGTAAAGGAATTAAAGAAAATTATGCTAAAACTAATAGAAGAAGCAAATCTGCAACTAATGTTTTAGTTGCTTTAAATATCCAGTAACACTATTGTGGCGCTCGCCGGGAAATATGGAATAAGTTTGGTGTAATTATTTCCGAAACCAAATTAAATGACCAACCAATGTTTTGAAAATTTTTATACTTAACTTATTTGGAAAAATACAATTTAAACAAAAATGCTTTAAAGATATTTTTCCTAATCCCCTATTCCCAGGGAAAGTCAGATAGTGCCACAGGTGGCTCCATTATTGGTATAATATTTTCGGAATAGCTACACTTTATCTGAGGACCGCATCAATAACAAACAGCCTCAAAACAAACTTAAATTGGGAATAATTTTCCATTGTCAATTTCGATGTGGACGAAAATATTCTACAGTACCGAAGTGGGTTAAATTATTCAAAAGTGGTAGAGAATCACTAGATTATGTTGAGCGCTAAGGAAGATCACAAAACTCCATCACGCATAAAAACGTTATTTTGGTTAGAAATTTTGTATTAAAGGACCGCCGTGTAAATATTGCAGAATTATCGAGAAACCTCAGACTTTCTTTCGGTACCACATTTACAATTCTACATGATCATATCTTTCAAAAGTTAGTGTAAAATGGGTTGCCCGTTTGCTAACACCGGAACAGAAAAAAATTCGTGACGAAACTTCAAGAAATGTTGCTTGATGATTTCATAAATAGAATCGTGACGGGCAATGAAACATGGATTCATCATTGAGATCCGGAATCAAAACAATAATCAATGGAATAGAAAAATGTGATGAACCTCCCTCTGGGAAGTTTAAGACTCTACAGTCAGCTGGGAAGGTTTGGTCATAATTTAATTCTTGGATGCAGAAGAAATTTTGATAATTGATTATATGCCACAAAAGACAACTATCACAGGCAACTCTTATGCGAAAATTTTATATAAATTGGAAGCTGTCATCCGGGAGAAACGGCAGGGTAAAGTTAGAAGTAAGATTTCACTTCTCTGCATGAATGTGGCTTTGAAGAAATCTCTCACACACCCTATAGACCAGATATGGCTCTCCAGTGATTTTTTTCTGTTTCCAAATTTAAATAAAACCATTAAGGGGCCGAAAATTTTCAAATAATGATGAAGCCATATGTCCGCTACTGAAGGTTATTTTGAAGGCCAAAACAAAATTTTTTTTCGACAGTTTAAATAAATTATTTGAAAGATAAGATTATGTTAAGAGGAGATTATGTTGAAAAATAAAAATAAAATTTCTCTAAATGAATAGCTCTTTTATTTCGATGCTACGAATATATTTATTTGTCCTCGTAATTTATAAACGAAACCATTTCAGTTTAGGAAAAAGGGACATACTTTCGATAAAGTTTCGAAAATGTGATGTTAAAAAATCGCCACCGAAAATTGTCAGCTATTTTCGGGTCGACATATGTTGGGCTGTCAGATAGTCCTTGATTAAACCAAGATACCATGATAACCAGTGGTCCAAATCATGACCATAAAGCATAGTAAAACACTTACCAATAGAAATTTGCAAAATACGGAATATTTTGAATTAAATTGGTGTCTAATTCACTTTTGCCTTGTATCCTTGTTGTAACCAACCACATTTGTTTGGTGAACAAAATTTTATAGAAAATATGTCTCTTACAGAAACGTCCTCAAAAATATCCGTTAAAGATGTTTTCGCATTGTTATTTATTATCGTAACTGTTATGATTTAGGTTAGCAACTAAGTTAAGTTTAGCAAGAAATATTTCATTTGGCACTCAGTCCTGATGGAAACCAATCAATCATTTACAAATCTATTTTATCTCAAGCGACAAGCACAAACATGGCACTTTCGGTGAATTTTCAAAATTCAATTAATTATGCACTACATATAAACGTCAAGGTATTATGCGAATTAAAAAAATTAAAATAAAAAATTTGTAAACACCTCTCAACTGTTGACATAACATAAAATTACATACCATGTTATTAAATTTAAAAAATAATCATATATCTGTTGACAGTAACATAACTTTTTGTTGTTAGCTTTTATTATTTATTTATATTTAATTTTTTATTTAAAACTATTTTGTATTTATTGTAGGCAAAAATTGCATGTTCCAATAAATAAATAAAATTTGATATAGAGTTTATAACATTAAGTTAATTTAATTTTTCATTTAATATGTTTATTGGTTTAGTTAGAGTCACGCTATATTTTAGTTATATATATGGTTACGTACGAGTAGCTAGCAAGCATACCGACCACAGTAATCAGAAAATGTTTGAAACCCAAATAAAACCAATAATATAAAACTGTAACCTTTTAGTTGTCAGATTAAATCAAGCAATTTAACCATCTAGCCAAATTTTTTACGTAAGTCATTTATCATTTTGGGGTTTTTGTGATTTTTCAAGTTTTTTTTTGTTATATATACACAATTACTACGATTACTATTACTACCCTCCCCCCCCCCCTCATATCTCAATGCTTTTAGTATTCCTTTTATATATTGTTTATATTTCGAATTAAGCTTTTTCCGATATTAAATGGATAAACAGGCGACTTACCAAGAAAATTTGTTCAAAGTACATTTATTTTCTTTCATTTTATCATTTTGTCTAATGGAAATGGATTATTTATAGGATTTTGATTACATATCGATTGTGTCTGGTTCGGGTTTCAGGAGGGGGGGATGTATACAACACAACAGTATTTAGACACGATTTGTTTTATGTACACTATAATGAATTTTAAATGAAAAAATTAAAAAAAAAAACTTTTTCTCTCGAATATTTTAATTAATCCTAGTTTGATAAAATCGAATTATTTTGGAGGGGTGTTAACAAAAAGGAATTAAATATTTTGGAAAAATGGTCGAATGAAAATTGTAATGCGGATTTCGTAAAAAATGTGTCGATAAACTTAAGTTCTTGTTGTTGTTGTCAAAATGTTAAAGTGGATACGTATAAAGTAATTAGGTTTTATAGACGTAAAATAATTTGATGAGGGTTCTAAATAATTTATCACGATTGCGTAATTTTTATTTCGCAGGTGAACAAGCTTTTACACATGCATTTATCAATATTGATTTGTGGTTTGTTCTATCTATCGTTTATAACACATCGTACCTCTTTATTGCGCTTGAGTTTGCGAAACTGGGTGGTTGAATCTCCTTCAATCTTTAAATGTACCGCCTTGGTGCTAAGACAAACCATCAGGCATATATATTAATTCGTATACATGTCATTGACCTCGGTCACGCTTCTGATCGATTCTTATTATGTCTGCAAAATCTGCACTTAATGACTTGATATGTTGGAAGTGTTTCAAGACTAATAATTCCGTAGCTTATCAATCAGAACTGAGAATAGTTTTGATGTGGTTTTTGAATTTCGGCAAAAGTGAAATAATTTACGTATTTTTACTAAATGTTTATGATAGCTGGGGTAACGTTCAGTTAACTATTAAATCAATGGTGTTGAACTATCGGCAGAGCTGAAAACCGAGCCACAAGTTGATTTTACCATTGTATAACTTATGGACAACGTGTCGTTTCAGTTCTTAAAATTCTGGCCCGTTCCACTAAAGATGGTGTGTTTTTAGCTCTTTAGATCTTAAACCTCGTGCAAAACATTTCGCTGGATTCAATTTTCAAGCGCTGTG
The DNA here is from genome assembly GCA_947310385.1 of Nephrotoma appendiculata. Taxonomy (NCBI): domain Eukaryota; kingdom Metazoa; phylum Arthropoda; class Insecta; order Diptera; family Tipulidae; genus Nephrotoma; species Nephrotoma appendiculata. Next base: position 126,031,207 of record OX371223.1, read on the forward strand.
GCGCTATTTGCCTAGATATAGGACTTTTTAAATTTCGCTGCTACTGTTAGCTACGTATGTGTTTCATCGATTAGAACGTTTAGAAAGCCACTGTAACCTGATTGTGTAATCTGTCCATCCAAACACTTGGCTCTGTGGAATGTTAAAAAGTAGTTCAGCGTATTTAACTCTAAGATAAAAGTGATATATTTTTATTTAAAACAATCTTAATTTTTTTTACGATTGTTTGTGTGCTTCGTTCGGTGGAGGTCTCCTTTTGGTTCGGCATTTGTAAATAATAAAGGCGATTATGCTAAAGGCAATAATTGCATAGAGAAGAAAATAATGATGAATGTCATGGTGTGATACTGCGGGAGCTGCTCTTCTTCTCTCTGTTGCATTCGCTTGTGCAGCTCAGTTATATCATACACTAAAATTGAGTTTTCCAATTGAATTGAGTAGTTTGTACGCCTATCCATCAACTTAATTGATAGGTTGACTTTCGGTAGATATGATGAGTCAATTACGGTTTCCTTGAAGATTTTAAAAGTTTTTAGAAAGATCGACCCTTTTTTTAAAGTGCATCTGCCTTTAAGAGAAATTATTCCATTGCGTGGTAGTGATACTGGCAGTTGAATGGTTGTTGTGAAGCCAATAAGTCTAATTCACATAAACGATTGTTGTTGTATGCGGAATGAATGGGATGTAGCAACATATAAATATAGTATATTCGCTATTGCTATACTTGCAATGGCTGAACGCGTCCCTTGCCATCATGTAATATTCGTCACAATGTATGGAGGTAACCAAAGAGTCCATTGATGCTTGAATGAAGACGCCCTCGATTGTAGGAAGAGGTATAGGTTTACATACTTGATATTTCGCCGTGTTCATCAATGGAATTTTTAATTTAAAAATCAAATATTGACCACTTAATTTTCCTCTGCATGACATTATTTGATACATGCTCAATAATTTATAGTTCTCATTTTGTGAGGGCAGCAGAACGTCTGGTGGCATATGCTGTTTTATATTTTAAAGTGCCTTGTTAAGTTGATTTGGTGGTACGATTGACGTGCTCACTGCTTTGTTGTTTGGATTTAAAAGGACATCAATTTGTTTTTGCTGAGTGTCTTTGCAGTCGAGCATTAGAAGAAGTGCATGGAGGGTTAAAGACATCAATTTTTTATTTTTGTTGATATCACCTAATGCAGAACTTATTTGTTGTGTAATAGCTCGCCAATGACGTCTATTGTCTTCATCAGTTTCTTTTAAATGTAACAAGTTGCGTCACCAATCGATTTTTGGTTCTTGGCAATCATTAAAAGGTGTTGTTGATTTAGTTTAACCCTTTGTATTTCCTCTTCATAGTGCTTCGCATCAAGATCATCTAGAACTCCAAATAGGTCACTTACCAAATAGCCCACGATATTGGCGGGATCCTATCCCACGATTTCTTCTCCTTTCTCTGTAGTGAAGTATTGTGTTCTTGTCCTCGATTTCAGTTAGAATATGCATGAGCTGAATATTGATTACAGAGCATATCTGATGATTATCTTCAGCTGTTACTACGCAAAGTTGATCCATGTTACTTGCCAGATTTCTGTATATGCCATCAAATCTGAATAGTAGATGTGAGGTTGATGTAAACTACTATTTTCCACTGCTGATTGGTGAATCGAAGATTTCCTAAATTTTCTAGATACAGCCCAGGTTGGTGACTAAGAGTGGTGATGTTGTACATCAGCTTTTTGGTCGACTCGGCAGTGTAGTGATCACCACTAAACACAGTAGAAGTAATGGTACAACTATGAGATTGGTGGCTTTAGGAACCTTGGTACGGGAGTCATTCGCTGACTTTTTTTGCGACTTCTCGGTGCGAAAGGTAGGATACTTACTTTGGTAATGGGTATTTTGAATATCGAACCATTCCCACTCATTACTATGACTACCTTAGTCAAACCATTGCTGCCAGGATGAAGATTAATGACCCTTCCCAAAGGCCAGTTTGTTGGCGGTAAGTCGTTGTCTTTTATTAAAACAGTGTCGACTACTTTAAACATTGGTTGTTTGCTGATCTACGTAGATCTTTGTTGTAGTTCGGTGATGTTGTCATTTGACCAGCGTTTCCAAAAATCTTGAATCATTTTTTGTAGTTATCTCCACCGATAATTGACAGGTATGTTTTAATTCAGTATATTCGATTCTGGGATAGCTATTAGTAAATTACCAACTAAAAAATGTGCCGGTGTTAATATCAATGCATTTGGATTAGATGAAACCGGTATAAGTGGCCTTGAATTGAGGCATGCTTCTATCTGTGATGTAACCGTTGATAACTATACATATGTGAGGGTTGTGTCTCCAATTACCCATTTTAGATGGAACTTTAGAGAGTTCACTGCTGCTTCCCAAAGTCCCCCAAAGTGTGGAGCAGACGGTGGTATAAAGTGCCACTCAATGTCATTGTCAGCTAGCATTTCCTGAAGGTCAAAATTTACTTGTTGTAGAGCTTGTTGTTTATCCTTTCCAATCAGTGCCGCGATAAAGGCTGCACTGGTCATATCGCTGACAAGCTTTATGTGCACTGCTTTGGTAGCAAAGCATAAAAATAGTGCTATGTATCCTTTGTATGACTTCCCAGCTCCTTTAGAAACTCTTACTGAGATTGATCCAGCGTAGTCAACATCTGTGTTAGTAAATAGACGTGATGGCACGACTCGTTCTTTGGGTATAAGCTTGCCATTAGTTGGTGTCTTGTTGAAGCATTGAACCAAATACACGTAATGCATTTTGCTATCTCCGTACGTATGTTGCTTCCGCCGTTCGTGATCCAATATTTGTTTCTAAGATATGATAGAGTTAATTGCGTCCCCCCACGCAATATTTTACCATGAGCATCTTTGATTAGTGGCTTTGTGAATCTATGTTTTGGAGGCAGTATCTTTGGATGTCGGGTATCATAGTTCAGGTTACAATTAGTTATTCTTCCCCTAGTCTTAGTATTTTATGTTCATCAATAAATAGATTAAGCGAGAGGAGCTTGCTTTTTCTTGATACTGAGCTTTCTTTGTTAATCTGCATGATTTCGTTCTGGAACTCCTCATGTTGAATTATTCTGACCAGCTTGTTGTAGGATTCATTAAGTTCTTCAGCAGAAAGTAAAGTTGGCGATCCGCTTACCTATTTTTTCAACAAAAAAAAAAATTATAAATCGTCGACAGAGCCCGACAACGCAAATTATTTTGTTCATGTTTGAAAATCGTTCTATAATCTGTACAAACGGATTGACTTTTGTTGATTTTGCAAGTGTAACCAATTGTTTAGTTCCCAAAGTAACTTCCTCTTGAGCAGTAGTTTGTTGTGGCCAACGTTCGGTTGAAAATGTTAGCCAATCTGGACCCGTCCACCATAAATTATTGTTCTTTAGTTCCTTTGGACTGGTCCCTCTTGATGCGCAGTCTGTTGGATTGTCGGTTGATCCAACATTTTACAGTCTTGGCCCAATCGACTTATTATTGGGTGCGGACCATTATAGAGAAATTCTAATGAGTAATATACCAAAAGCCTCATTCGACAAACCGATAGCCCAACAAACCAAACCTGGATATTCTTAGGCCGTGCCTCATTCGATTGTCACAACTCAACAGTGATACAATCAATGACAACAAGAACAGTTCATATAGATAAACAATTGAGAAGTTTCCGGGAAATAGAGAAGGTGCCACGTAAACGAGCATTCACCAAAGAAGAACTAGAGTGTGAAAAATTATTCACGATCAGTCACAAACGACTCAAATCTGGCCGCTACGTAGTCAAGATTCCTTTTGACAGTGAGTTAAATTCTGCCAACCCACTGGACTAGGCACTATTGGTCATCAAAATCGACGAATCAGAGTGAAGTTTATGCCAAATTAACAATATATATACTATGACTGTGACTTATAAGTACTTAGAATTGAAAAAACACTCAAATATCGAACGTTCATTATAATATTTGAAATTTTTTAATAAACACAAATGTTTTTACACTAAAAGAAGCAAACATTAAATTTTTGTGAAAAGTTTTGAGTGAATTTTATAAAATGAATTTTTTTACAACAAAACACACTATGAATCGCGCAGAGATGATCGAAGTGGTTTCGAACTAGTATTTGATGTAAGAAACCAATTTTATTTATCCACATGCTCCGAAATCTTTGAGATTTTCTCTATTTAAGAGAAAAGATCATTGAGTGAAATTCGAAAATACTGAAACATTTGCAATTATTTAACTCGGCCCCTACGGATCACACAGAGGTCATCGAAATGGTTCAGAACTAGTATTTGATGTGAAAACCAAATCTTATTTATTTACTTGCTCGGATATCTCTGAGATTTTCGCTGTTTTAGAGAGAACATCATTGAGTGTAATATGAAAATGTTCAAACATTTGAAATTAATTATCTTACTATACTCAATGATGTTCACTTATGGATAACAAAAATCCAAGAGATTTCCGAGCATGTGGATAAATAAGATTTGATTCTTACATCAAATACTAGTTCAGAACCAAAAAAATTTCACTTACTTATAATGTAAAAATATTTTTGTATATTAAAAAATTTGAGATATTATTATGAAAGTTCAATATTTGAGTGTTTTTTCAATTCTAGGTAACTACTTATAGGATACAGTGTTTATTTTGTTATTTTGGCATAAATTTTACTCCGATTTTTGTCGAGTACTATTTGTTTGTGCAATGTTGTGCGGCAAACGGTCAAATTTGTGCATATTGTGTTTTGGGAGATAATGTTGGATTTCTGACGTGATTATCAAACCAGAATTGCCATAGAGCCGAATATGTAACACCTGATGTAAGAAAACGTCGTAGTTGTCTAGACACATTGTTTAAACTACACTGAGAAAAATTTTGGTTTGTAAAATTAAAAAACGAAGTTTTTAATTTCTCAAAATTATAAATTTTTTTGAATTTCAAAAATATTTTTTTGAAATTAAATAAAATTTTTGCAAACTAATAAAAAGCTTTTTTATTTTAAAAATATATTTTGTAAAATGATTTATAAAATACTTTTTAAATTTAAAAAGTTTATTTATTTAAACATAATAATTTATTTCAAAAGAAGTGTTTTAGCATTTAAAAACAATTTTTTTGATAATAATGACAACTTATGAAAATGTTTATATTTATTGTTTTGCCAGAAATCCCGTTGTATTATTTTTCAATTCGTCTATATTTTATTTTTTATTTTAAAGTTTTCTTTTTATTTATATAATTCGCCAAATCGATATGTTCTTGTGTTATACTAAAGGTATGAAGGTTTGAGTTTTTGCAGCTTGGTCGTTGCAACCTAATGAGTACTGTACTGACTGAGTAGAACAACTTTTTAACCAAACTGCCAAAAAAGAATTTAAGGAGGCTCTCATTATATTTTTTAAGGGTTGTGTATATTTTTACACAATGGCCCTGAAGGTTAAAAATTGGAGGGGGGGGGGGGGGTAGGTGCTAGGTTCTTTTCGTGGTAGGTTGGTTAAGTTGACTTGAGCAGTCGCAAACATTGATTTTGATTTAAAAATATTGTGACATTTAAAAAAAAAATAAAAATTTAAATAAATCTTTTAAAACTAACTAATACATTTTTTTATTCTTAAAAAACAATCTCTTAAAATTTAAGAAAACTAATTGACATAAGTAAGGAACGTATTTTTGAAAATAAAAACAATTTTTTTATTTTTATTAACAAATTTGGCGAAAAAATTTATTTTAAAAATAAAAAAATTATCCTTTTGATTTTAAAAACGAGACTTTTCGCCTAAAAAATATATGTATATTTTTTTTCATTTTATATGTATATTTTTATGTTTTTACTGATTTTTTTTTCTCAGTGTAGCTGCACATAACCTGATAAGATCAGAATTCATTGGTAACATACTCCATATCCACCAAAATTGGCAATAGAAAACCTTTTATTCAACCCTATTTTCACATGGTAAATTTTTGAAACACATTTTATGAATGATTTCTTGAAATCCCACTTTTTATTAATGAAATCACTTAATTATAGTTGAAATGAACATACTGATTAAGAAACATGATAGTGGTAGACTCACTCCCCATCATCCAGAAAATACTCAAAGGAAATACTCAAAACAAAAATTTTCAGAATTATCCAAAAATTAACAGAAATGATCCTTTGAAATTATGATTGAAACAAGGGTCTTGAAGTGAAAGTGCAAGGCAAGTAAAGTGTAACAGAAAATTAATTTTAAAATAAAACAGACGATTTGGCGTCATATTTACTACAATTCGACTACTACGACCAGAACAATGAAAAAAAAAATCAAAACCAAAAAATAAAATAAAAAGAACAAAATTTTATAAAACGAAGAATCACCCCAGGAGAATCGGAAACGTATCGACATCCCAAATAATAGATGATGGTTCCTCAGATATTTTTGGTAGTAATAATTAGTCTGTGATAAGTGCACAAAACTTGATAATAATCCTTTACGATACCCAAAATCCTTAGTTATTTTTGTTTAAATTTAAAACCTTGAATTTTTTTTTCTCTTAAAAACCGATAAATTAATATAAATTGACAATTGACAAACTAAAAAATTACTGTATTAATTACAATGCGAACAGAAATTTAGAAAGTGTAAGTGAAAGTAAAAATTTAAAAATGACACCTGAAGAGAGAATAGACGCGATGGAAAAAACTTTACAAAAAAATTACGTATACCGGACGCGATTAAGGACACTCCTCTGTTCAACGGAAGTAAAACCGACCTTGCAAATTTTATAGGACAAGAAGATGACGTACTAGCAATTTTAAAACCGACCTTTGATCAACAAGCGCAAGTCAAAGTATTAATTAGAGACATACGAAACAGAACCAATCTGGAAAACATCGGAATCGTCCACCTAAACCATTACTGAAACCCGAGCCAATGGATATCTCTAGTAATAAAGACGCGTACAAACAACTGACGTACACTCAACCTCAACAATATCAAAATATGCAACTAGGATAATTTAACCCGATAAATCAACCAAACAGATTTAACCAGTACGGACCACAAAGATTTTACTCAAGAGAACTCTTAACTCTTTAATATTGCAACAAATTCATATCAAAGCGAATTCGATAATGACATGAATCAATATGATCAAGAATAAGATCAACACGAACACCACGAAGGAAACTTTCAAGAAATTAAACCAAATTATGAGCAAGATCAAATTCAGGAAGTAGAGGAAAATAACCCTATCGTCGAAATCGAAGATAAGGATTTTTGCCTTGCTACCCACCAACATCAAAGAGGTTTCCCACTCCCTTAAATAGAATTAATCCTCAACGGAAAAATACAAAAATTTCTTATAGACACGCAGGCTCTACTAAATCGTGTATCTAATCCAGAAAGTATTCATGACAAGTTCCAACAAGAAATTAAACCTATAACCATATCCACTCTGTTTAACAATACTACTGTAAATCAAATAGTTAAACTAAATGTAATAACAAGGATTATTTTAACCAATTTTATTTTAACAAAAAAAAATTATAATTGACACGACGTGCATTTCAGAGATTAACTCTAGAAATGTCAACATAGATAGGTTTGACAACAATACTGATTATAATAGTGAAACTAATTTAAATAATAATATTGCCATAAATGTTGACCAACATTGCTTTAATATTTTTTATGCTAATTGTGGAGGAATTAGAAGTAAAGTAAACTCCCTCTATCGAAGGTTACATTCCACAGAGTTTAAAATTTTTGCATTGGCAGAGACCTGGCTAAATTCTAGTGTTTTTGACAATGAGATTTTTAATTCTGATTGGCTAGTTTATAGAAAAGACAGAAATTATGATCTAAGAAATGACACAAAAGGAAGTGGGGTATTGTTAGTAATTCACAAGTTCATCCCCTCATCCGAAATAAATTCTGACTCTAAATTCTACGTTCACTATCTGAACAGATATGGTGTACTATTAATTGCAGCAGCAAAACATTAATTATTGGTTGTATCTATGTCCCTTCAGCATCGGACGAAAATATCTATGAAAGTATTTTTAATTCAATTAATGTAATTTCAACTAACATTAGCCGTGTTTTTTTATTAGCGTCCGATAGCTGTATCCGGAGCAGCTAATTTTCTATGTCAAAACTTATATTTAGCGCGCTATTTTTGCATATAATTAATTTATTTAACTCCAAACTAAGATTTTTCATTCAACTTTTTAGTTAAAAATCGACATAAAAATATTTTGCTATACCTATTTATCGGGAGCCGCTACCGTGTTGTCGTGTTTCGAGCAATGCATGGTGCGGAAGGAGGTTTTCGAGTACCAGGAACCGATGGCGATGGATAATGATTAAGGAAATAATGTGTAAGGGGTTTCCTGGTGAGGCCCGACTATATTTTTAATTTTTTTGTTCAGCTCAAACGATTTAAATGAAAATTGCTAGTAGGAGATTTTCGAGTACCAGGACCAGATGGCGATGGATCCTGATTTCGGGAAAAAACGAATAAAATGGTTTATGGTGAAAATCTTGTAGTTTTTTGATAAGACCAATTTTTTTTCAAAGAGCACCTCTTATGCTATCATTTGATATTAGTCACTTCTCGGTAGTATCTCTGTGATCTGGCCAATAATTAATACACTGAAACCCAAAAATCAACAAAATATTCAATTCGATTCGATTTTCCAACGCAGTACATATATGTAACGGATTATTTAGTAGTGGATACTCCAATTTATTAACATTATTTAATTACATTAAATGTTTTGTCTTTCTTATGTAAATACATATTTTTAAATTGTAATTTTAGTTTTTTTATTTCAATCAAAATTAAGTTTTGATAATATGTAGTTTTTAATTACAAGAAATTTGTCTGTTGTCAGGTTTCCATTGTTAACATTGCTTTTACCGACTGTTTATTTTTGTTAATTTAACAAATTTTAGTTTTTGTTAATTTTTCATTTTGTTAAAAACTTCACATCCATCAAATAAAATGCATACCATTTAACAACAAAATCTTATATCCTAAAACATCTATTATCCTAAACCACCAGTATTATCAATTATGTGTCACACCTTGCAAAATAATATACAATACACATTATTGCCAAGAATCAAAATTGGAACAAGTCAAATGATCATGTGTCCCAGCAAATATTAAACAACAGCCAGTTAACTGTGAAAGTCAAAACATATCGCTACATGAAGAAATTGATTATTTTAGCTATATGGAAAACTATACATTGTCTCAAGGAGTATATCATACGACTCTAATTGTAAACAAACAACAAAGAAAATCATCAACCAAGAATTTTCGACAGTAGAAAATGAATTCCTACACCAGTTAGAAATCAAGTTACCTTATAACGACGTATTCATCAATAATACTTCACACGAAATTAATTTTCAAATTCTACATAATAAACATTCGCAAATATAGAGCATACGAATTTGCTACACGAACATGTCAAATTACACACATCATCAGGACATGTCTCATTAATAAATCATATCAATTAATATTTTTCTCATAGTTATATTTAGTATAAGGAAATACAAACAACACCATTCTACTCCAGGACCACTATTGCAGCCTGTTGTTAATCTTAGAGGGGAACACTTAAATATTCCAAACACTCAAGCAACAGCGACAACATCGACCTCATTGATGTGCTGACGCAACAATTGCACATAACAACTAACTCGACACCAAACCAACAACAACAATAACATCAACGACAACGGTAATTCAGCTGACACAAGTTCTACAGAACAACCCGATCGTTTATGGAATTTTCCACACAAGCAACAGACGCAACATGATACCATCTTTCTGATGGCGTACACATTTTTGTTATCTATACATATATAAACCATATAAGAAACATTATCATTGTTATTATTGGTGAATTATGTAAAGCCACACGACTTTTAAGAAACCCATAACTTGGCACCTTTGACGTGGGTCAAAGGCCACTATTGAAGCAATTTGTCAATTATGAAGTGTTAATTCTAACAAATTGCATCCCAAAAATAAGTCTCCCTGAAATATCAATAAATTATTATAAATAAATTATGATTTTTATTATTTTGTATCTATACATATTTTAAACTTTAACTGAGATAAAAGTTATTTAAAAATAAAATATCATTAAGATCATAAAAGTGTATGTTATTTCAGTTAAAATCGCAATAAATTTTAATTTGACAAATAAATTTGTCAATAATAAGATGATAATGCTGATGATACAAAGCCAAATTGTTTTTGTTGGTTTTTAGTTGAATTTTTGACAACAACAATCGTACCGTGCAGAAAATGGCAAATATTTTTTTTTTTGCAGCATTCATACCGCACCAATTTAAAAAGGTGTGGTAAAGAAATATTTGCGTATATATGTGCACAACAATAAGGTATAAATTTACTTTATAAGAATAACGTATGTGCAATATATGTAATCGACAACAACGAATTCACAACGGTGGGTTAATCTTGGGTAACACGATTAAAATAATTATTACAATGGCCTTAATTGTTGCGTACCATTTAATTATTTATTTTAGGAATGAGAGTCACACACAGCATTTTTTTGGTGTTTCTTATTAAATTTATTCGTTGAATAGATCATCATCTCTGTATTGTTTATGTACTTGTGTATAGCGGGCGAAGTACCAAAACAACAACAACAATTATTATTGAATAAGTATTTTTTTTTTTACTTTACATACAAAATACCATCTTCACTTGAATAGGTCAATGTCTAAAGGAAAGTAAAATACCGCGGCGCTCTTTACCTACATACGAGTAAGTTTATTGTATTTTATATAAAAAACTAAAAATGTAATATCATCTCGGTTTGGGTTTAACAAGAATATGAATTTGGCAAAAAATTTGGTACAAAGCGAAATGATCTCAAGGTCGAGAGTAAATGAAATTTCGCTGTATATAGTCGTAAAGTAATAATATTCAAAAATTGTGGATGATATGCAAAATTAAGTATACAAAAATTTGAGTAATGTGACTCTTTGACTCCCGCATAAAATAGCGTAAGATGAAATGTAATAAGTGTTCATTCATGAAATATGTTATTTACTAAAAAAATAAAACAACAGTACGTTACATAAATATTAAATTGCAATTTAATTACCTTTGAAGGTTATGCGAAAAAAGAGTTTACGTTTAAACTTTTTTTTTATTAAATTTACGATGATATTTTTATAGTTATATTTAAATATTTTATGAGCATCCATAAAATATATTGACATGGGTTCAAAATACAATATTAAGTGTACTTGGATGATGGTACCGAAATGTGTCACCCACAAGCGCACGCGATTTTTCATAAGATTGTTAATAATTTTGAAAATGTCTAGTATTTTTATTTGAATCAAAAAGAATTCTTTGAGCAAGTGATAAGGAAGCTCAATTTCTTCAAAAACCATAAATATGTATTGTAGAATAAAGAGCCATATGTAAGCTTTAAACTAAGGTTAACTTAAATTTTTGTACTGACCCATAAACTATAAACAACCAATTAAATATAATTTTCATCAATCGCGTGTATTGGACAATTGTACGTTTAAACGACAAATGATATTTGCTGCAATTTTAGATATTATATATTTTAATTTTAGATAATATGATGTATCGGTATATAATCTCACGAAATTCATGTAGTTCGAAATATGAACTGATTCCCCTATAGCACGAATACCAAAAATATGATACCAACATATAAATATATGAATGATGGATAAAGAAGGGATAGAAGCTTGTATACTTATTTGGTGAGCTTATTTCGGTAAATCATTTCCAACATTGAAATATTTTATTTTTGGATTTTCAAAAGAATTTTTCGTTTCTACTTGAGAAATTAGGGGTTGTAATTGTGCTAAGGGGTAGCGGCAAACAATTCAACCTGGACGTATTTCGTGAGCTCATAACGTGGATAATCATGTTCACCACCATAATTTTAGCCGTTATAAAATAATTTTCTTTAGTATACTCGAAAAAATTTAGGGTGTTATTCGTGCCAAATCAAACTGCACGTGTTTGTTAAGCTCATAAATCGGTTCATATTCACCAATATTGAAATATTTAATTTTTGAAAAAGGGTAGTTTATCGAGTTAATGGTGAGCTTAAAAATCGAAGGTAAATTAATTTTAAAGCTCATAAATAGCTTTGAATTTTACATTAATAATTTATTCAAATGGCAATGCGTTGTTGGTTTTTTGAGGGCAAAGCTGAGTCAACGTGTGTCAACATTGACTTAGCCACGTGATTTAATTAAATATTCGCTGAAGTTGAGTGGGCTAAACATTTTTTGTAAGAGAAAATCGAGCTAATTAAAATAATGGCTCATAATTCTGCACTGATTGGTTCTCCCACTTTACAAGTTGAGGCCTAACTCGACATAGAAAAAGTTTTCTCAAATTTATCAAAAATTTCAGCAAATTGAAGCAAGATAATCTGTATTTAAGAATCAAATAAAAAATTGTTTTGATCAGGTTTGACTAAAAATTTAATTCAACTTTCAAGGCTTCAATATTTGATTTTGGCTACTAACAAATAAAAGAGTATTTATTATTATGGTCAAAGTTTTAAAATGCAATGCCACAACACGTTGAAAGAAAGTGAAAATGGAATGGAACGAAACCTGCCCACCCCGCTAAGATTTAATGGTATTATAAACATGATTTCAGAGACTAAACGAGAATAAATAATATAGAACCTTACGAAAACGAAATTCTCAGCTTTAGTGCGAGTAAAATGTAAAAACAGTAAGGGAGTTATTAAAAATGTAAATACGCGAAATACTCAATGATTGTAGTGTCGATAAATATCAGGTTGACGTTTTAATTTTTTCTGATTTATATTATCGTTGGGTGGGAGGAACAGAAAAAAAGAGAAACTGAATGTCGAACTGCAGGTAGAGGTCACAGTGAGTTTCAAAATACTACTGATCTTAATATTTTTCCTCTAACGAAGGTTTGATCTGAAACTGCGTATAAATTCCAAAACCGCTTTATGACATTATAGCGTTTCGAATGTACATAAAGCTGTAGACGATTCATTCTCCAAGAAATTATTACTCATTACCTTCTCGTAATCTACATACCCAAAGTTGTTAGAATAGAATGAAGCTAGGTGCTTAGAAACAGAAATCGAAGTTATACCTGCAATTAGTTTATTATATGTTTCTCCGCTAATCAAAATATCATTTTTATTTGCAATATGAAAATATAATATAGAATTAGTAGATTCTATTTCAGTGAAAGAATAAATTTAAATTGACTGATAAACAAGATTAACAATTGAACCTGATTTTTTATTATAATATCATCTCGAAGAGTTATCAGTTTATCACATTTTTCTATTAGACGGCGATTTAAAATTAAATCCCAAACATCAACTAAGTACATCTAATGATTTTAATGATTTTATTAAATCTTCACTATCAAACATGTAATGTTTTTAAAGCTTCATAAGTTTTTACTGAATGATCTATATATGATTGTACATATAGTTGGACAAATTTTTGATCGTTGATTTAATCGTCTACATTTCTATCAAATGAGCTTTTCATATATGATGATAGAATTATCAAATGATAGAATTATCAGATAAAATTAAATGTCTACTATCGTAAAAAAACATTGCTCGTTCTGGTTTCAAAAATTAATTCAATTTTTGAATACTGCTAGCGAAAATGTCAATATTGTCAATTGTTGCGTTCTTTTAGATCATCCTGCGTTCAAAACTACCGATTATTGGTTTGAAAGACATCAAATCAATTCTTTTATCTTCAGTGTGTCAGTATAACACTCGAATATCCTTATCCAAAGATTATAGCAACAAATTAGATAAGCCTACAATAAATTAAGTAAGCCTGTAAAGCAGGCTCTAAACTAGTTCTCTACCCAGCACTGATCATTAAATTGATAATTTACGGGCAACTGAAAACTATGACAGAGAGGAAGAGATACCTATAAAGTAAAAGTAAATAAAGTAAATATTCAAAAACACGCATCGTGTTTGGGTTATTTTCCAAATCAAGCGTGGGAAGCTAGTAACCCAATTATGGATGTTAGTCCAACGATTCAAAAGGAGGAGTTTTCGGCAACACTCGGTTTTCGTTCTCGCGCTTGACAGTAATCGCAGATTTCTCGAAAATGTAAAGACAAGTGAAAATCAAAATGAATCAGTTTAAACTAAGCGGATAGAAGTTGTGGGTAAAAACTCAGTTTCTTTTACCATGAATGTTAATGCTTGTAAATTCTTAACTTTTCAACGCGATTGCAAAAGCTCCCATTGAAGCTGTCACTCAAGGTACATAGATTAGTTACAAATATCGCAGTTCCCAATTAATATTAATCCACCTCAACTGTTGAGATGCCCAATTTTAGTGAAACAGAGTTTTTTTTAATCAAAACTGGTCATAACCGGTAAAATTTAGAAAATGATATTAACTTACTAACCGTTTTTTCGTAAATGCTATTAACACTTCTCAAAATATTTGCAAAAAGCGAAACAGCTTCTATAGAAGCTGTTACTTCCTGTGGACCAATTTATTACCTACTATTTTATTTTTAAAGCTTAAGTCGGAAAATTCATTTCAATAGTCTAAAGGCTTTATAGAGTAACCGAATTATTATTAAAAAGCAATTTCTTTTCACCAACCGTTTTTGTTCATTTCTCTTCGTTAATTTTTCGTGCAAATGGTATACTTTTTAAAATATTTCCAATAAACTTGGAAGCTACTTTTATGCAGGCAGTTCCCGTAGAACAATTTGAACCAAAGATCATTGAAGTCTCCCGAATTATGAGAAAAGGTTAAGAATGAAATTTCATCCCAAACAGTCAAGTAGTCTGCTGGTTTTCGGGATCCTGCATACATTTAGTCTCCACGATTACACACGCGGGCTTACGCACAAATACACATATGTCACCAGTTGTATGAAAAGTGAACTAACATGCGAAAACAAGTTATCAAGAAAACAGCTGTTAACCCTCACTCCGTGCATAGCTTAACAAAACTTTGTCTATGCACAGGGGCAATCTGACCCCATGGTGCATTTTTTATAGAAATAATTAGACATTGTTGGTTTTTCTTTCTTTATTCATTATGTTATTGGAAAAATAAAATTAATTCAAACAAACAATTCACAAACTCAATCAATATATCACTTTAATATAAACTCGCGAGTGACTAAATCGACTCAAAACATCAGCGTTCACAGAAAAACATTTTTATTTTTAAAACTGCTTAACCGATTTTCACATCAAATTAGTTTTTTGAATATATTTGATGTTTTTCTTTAAATTGACACTATTTTCATGAAAACTGCTTTAGTACTTTTTATAATGAATTTTGAATGAGAACAGAACCAAAATTGATGATTATGAAATAAAATATTGGGGATATTTAAATTTAAATTATAACCAAAAATTCAAGAAAAACAAAAACAATTTTATTGGTTAATACTGAGTATAGCCCCCTTTGCGTCTACAATGGTTTGCATGCGATTTCCCATTGACCTTATTAAGTTTTTGACAAAAAACTTGGGGATCGCACCCCACTCCTCATCCAACGCAATGAAGGTCTCATATGTTAGATGAAACTGGATTTGTGACCCGGACCCTCGTTTTAGTTCGTCCCATAAATGCTCAATTGGTTTCATGTCTGGACTGAGTGTTGACCTCTTCTTCGTCGCGAGTCCAACCATAACCATGAACTGGCTGAGTGGTTCGAGCTGTGTGACACTGGGAATTGTCATGCATTAATATAACATTTTCCCTAAATATCCTACGTAGGGCATTACATAAACCAAGAGAATGCGTGTGAAGTTAGACCTAACTAGAGTAGAACTAATATTAGGAATAGTTTAGCACAAACTTCACACGCCTGTACACGCTTTTGAAGTTAAAACTAAATTGATCCTAAACTATCAAACAAACAAAAAATGTGAATGTATTGGTAAAATAAAAATAAAAATGGCATTTACGCGAATTTTTAAAATATTTGAATCAATTTTTTATGTTTGGTTTTGGGTTCATGTTACACTTTGCGTTAAATACTGCTAAATACTGATATTGCGTTAAACTGTTGCGAGTTACTCGTAACATGTCACTTAAAATGTTATACAGAAAAACTTCGATTTAACGGATTAATTGGGGAGTCCTTTAAATCCGATTGTCCGCTAAATCCGAATGTTTTTTAATTTAATCGATTCGATCGAATTTGATCTGGGACGGAACTCAGGCACTTCTTAGCCGATTATGTTAGGATTTGGTATGTTGGATGGAAATGGGATTCTTAAATGATTTTTGGAAGAAAATCTGAAATATGGCCACCTGAGACGTGTTGAATGGGAATGCGATTCTTAAATGGTTTTTGCAAGAAGTTCAGAATTATGTCCACCTGGAACGAAACTCGACCAAATCTTAACTCGTTATGATGGGATTGGATATGCTGGGTGGAAATGGGGTTCTAAACTGTTATTGGAAGTTGTTTTGTAAAAGGCCACCTAGAACCCGACTATTCTTTAACTGAATATAATGTAATTGGATTTATTTGATGAAAATGGGATTCTTAAATGATTTATGGAAGAAGTTTTGGAATATCGCCACCTTGGACGGAACTCAGGCAGTTTTTAACCGATTACGATGGGATTGGATTTGTTTAATGGAAATGAGATTCATTAATGGTTTCTAGAAGAAGTTTTTTAATCTGACCACCTGGAGCGGGACTCGGATATTACTTAACCGATTTAGGGTGGCATTCGGGACGTTGTATAAATATCTGATTATGAAATGATAAACTGTTGTACTCGCCAGAGGATGAGAAACCGAATCATTATTTTCCTCATTTCTGATTATTGCTGTAGTGGAGAGTATAATTATTGGTTGTTTTATGGAATTAACTCCCAGACTATTTGCTCTTGTATTGCAAGTACCTCAAAATTGTAAATTTTTGCTTGGTTCGAAAAGTCTTGAAAATCTCAAGGTCTTAGAATTCATCATATTCCATGTTCCCCTGAACAGTTTTCGAGATCGTTGTTGATAAGAATACTATAAGTTTATTTGAGCCCTTTGTGTAAGCTTCATAAAGTGATTTTTGTGAGGCAGGTAGTTGGCCTGCCTCTCAACCACTAATTACATGAGTGGGTCACGTATTGGTGATAGATGTTAAGTCATCAAGCCTTATAAGAAATATGTTATGCTTCAACCAGTCACGACTTAAAAGCTTAAGTTACACGCCGATTGCACCACCTCGGTTAGTGCTACAAGCACCAAAATTTTAAAGGCTTCTCGTCACAAATAAACAACTGACCCCTAAAACTTTGGTGGTCGTAGCACTCTCCTAAGTGGTGCAATCTGCGTGTAACTTGAGCTCTTAAGTCGTGACTGGTTGAGGCATTAACATCACGAGCCACTTACTTCAAGAAAGACACCTGGTGGCCATATTCAAGAATTCCTTCCTAAAATCAATTAAGAATCCCATTTTCATTAAACAAACCCAACTATATTATAATCGGTTAAAGAATGGCTGGGTTCGAGGTAACCTTTTCCAAAACTACTTACAATAACATTTTAGAATCCCATTTCAACAGACTAATTGGGGAGTCCGTTAAATCCGATTGTCCAATAAATTCGAATGTTTTTAAATTTAATTGATTCGATCGAATTTAATCTGGGACGGAACTCAGGCATTTCTTAGCCGATTATGTTGGAATTGGGTATGTTGGATAGAAATGGAATTCTTAAATGATTTTCGGAAGAAGTTCAGGAACATGTCCACCTGGGACGAAACTCGACCAATGCTTAACTCGTTATGATGGGATTGGATATGCTGGATGGAAATATGACTCTAAACTGTTGGAAGTAGTTTTGGAACAGGCCACCTAGAACCCGGCCATTCTTTAACTGAGTATACTGTAATTGGGTTTATTGGATGAAAATGGGATTCTTAATAGATTTGCGGAAGAAGTTTTGCAATATCACCATGTTGGACGGATCTCAGTCAGTTTTTAACCGATTACGATGGGATTGGATTTGTTTAATGAAAATGAGATTCACTATTGATTTCTAGAAGAAGTTTTTTAATATGACCACCTGCAACGGGACACGGCTATTACTTAACCGATAATAATGGAATTCGGGACGTTGGATAAATATGTGATTATAAAATTATAAACTGCAGTACTCGCCAGAGGATGAGAAACCGAATCATAATTTTCCTATTTTCTGATTATTGCTGTAGTGGAGAGTGTAATTATTGGTTGTTTTATGGAATTAACTCCCAGACCATTTACGCTCTTATATTGCATAGTACCTCAAAACTGTAAATGTTTGCTTGGTTCGAAAAGTTCTGGAAATAAGGTCTTAGAAGACATCATATTTCATATTCCCGTGAACAGTTTAAGAGGTCGTTGTTGATAAGAATATTATAAGTTTATCTGGGCCTTTTGTGTAAGGTTCATAAAGTGATTTTTGTGAGATTTGGTAGTTGGTCGGCCGCTAAACCACTAATTGCGTGGGTCACGTACTGTTGATAGATGTTAAGTCATCAAGCCTTTTAAGAAATATGTTAACATCACAAGTAACTTACTTCAAGAATGACGCTTGGTGGCCATATTCGAGAATTCCTTCCCAAAATCATTTTAAAATCCCATTTTCATTAAACAAACCCAACTACTTTATAATCGTTTAAACCATGGCCGAGTTCGTGTTGGCCTTTTCCAAAACTACTTACAATAACATTTTAGAATCCCATTTACATCCAACATACCAAATCCCAACATAATCGGCTAAGAAATATCTGAGATCCGTCCCAGATTAAATTCGATCGAATCGATTAATCCGTTGCCGCATACTTTTAAATTGTTAACCGTGCTCAAAAACACACTTTTTTTTAATTGATTGTGACTGCTATATGAAATTGTGCATCCTTTATATGTTTGGAAGTGAAAATTATCACAATTTTCTCACAGTTTTTCCATGAAAACTCTCGACGACTATACTATCATTTGTTGATCACAACATTTTTTCTCTCCCCAGAAAAAATGACGCTATAGCCGTCAGATTTTTGGTGATATGTAGGCAAATGACGGATATAGCCGTTCTGCATATTTTAATTGATTTTAATTTGTAATTTGAAGTAAATAAATGAATTCTTAAGATCACGAATATTTTTCACGAAACATAGCTATAATATTGTTAACAATAATTTGTGAGCTGAATTTCTTTATATACTCGTATAGTATATAATTATTTCATTATAGCCACAGATAGATATATAATATTTTGTTAATAAAGATAATATATTAACAATTTAATAGTTCATGTTATATACTCAAAATTATTCTTTCCCTATGTTGCCATCGGCTAGAAAAATATATCTCGACGATTATTTTCTCAAATTCGTAAACCCTTGATTTAACGGACTCCTATTAAACGGACGCTCCAATTAACGGACCTCGATTTAACGGACGCTCAATTTAACGGACAATTTTTTATTTTCTATTTTTCGGTTATCAATTATGATTGAGTATGCTAGATGGAAATGGGATTCTTAAATGATTTTTGACGGAAATTCCGGAATATGCCCATCTGGGACGAAATTCGATCAATTCTTAACCGATTATGATGGGATTGAGTATGCTGGATGAAAATGGGATTATTAAATGATTTTTGGGAGAAGTCCTGGAATATGGTCGCCTGGTACGGAACTCATCCAATTTTTAACTGATTATGATAGGGTTGGGTATGTTGCATGGAAATGGGATTTTTAAATGATTTTTGGAAGAAGTTCTGGAATATGAGTACTTAAGACCAAATTCGGACATTTGCCTACATATCACCAAAAATCCGTGGGCTATATCCGTCATTTGTCTCTGTAGGCGGAAATATATCGAACTGTTAATCATGAAAAATCGCGGAAAAATACAATTGATATGCTACAATTCGTAAGAATGATTGTTCTTTTTTTATTAATTAAAATATGCAGGACGGTAATAGCCGTAATTTGCTTACATATCACCACAAACATGACGGCTATAGCTGACATTTGCGGGAACGGGTTGATAGGTTTAGAGGTTCAGAAGTTCTAATCTTAACCTTTCAGAAAATCATACAGAACTAGGTGATAATCAGGCGAATTCTCAAAATATTCAATTTCTTAAGAAAATCATAAATTCTTACTATAGCGCAGGTTATTTAAATATTTATTTGACCACGTGAATTCCATTAGCTTTTCAAATGGTTTAAAGGTTCGGAAGTTCTACTCTTAACCTTTCAGAAAATCATACAGAACTAGGTGATAATCAGGCGAATTCTCAAAATATTCAATTTCTTAAGAAAATCATAAATTCTTACTATAGCGCAAGTTATTAAAATATGTATTTGACCACGTTAATCCCATTAGCTTTTTAAATGGTTTGCAGGTTCGGAAGTTCTACTCTTAACCTTTCAGAAAATCACACAGAACTAGTTGATAATCAGGCGAATTCTCAAAATATTCAATTTCTTAAGAAAATCATAAATTCTTATTATAGCGCAAGTTATTAAAATATGTATTTGACCACGTGAATCCAATTAGCTTTTTAAATGGTTTACAGGTTCGGAAGTTCTACTCTTAACCTTTCAGAAAATCACACAGAACTAGTTGATAATCAGGCGAATTCTCAAAATATTCAATTTCTTAAGAAAATCATAAATTCTTACTATAGCGCAGGTTATTAAAATATTTATTTGACCACGTGAACCCCATTAGCTTTTTAAATGGTTTATAGGTTCGGAAGTTCTACTCTTAACCTTTCAGAAAATCATACAGAACTAGGTGATAATCAGGCGAATTCTCAAAATATTAAATTTCTTAAGAAAATCATAAATTCTTACTATAGCGCAGGTTATTAAAAAATTGAATTGACCACGTGAATCCCACTAGCTTTTCAAATGGTTTAAAGGTTCGGAAGTTCTAATCTTAACCTTTCAGAAAATCATACAGAACTAGGTGATAATCAGGCGAATTCTCAAAATATTTAATTTCTTAAGAAAATCATAAATTCTTACTATAGCGCAGGTAATTAAAATATTTATTTGACCACGTGAATACCATTAGCTTTTTAAATGGTTTACAGGTTTGGAAGTTCTAATCTTAACCTTTCAGAAAATTATACAGAACTAGGTGATAATCAGGCGAATTCTCAAAATATTAAATTTCTTAAGAAAATCATAAATTCTTACTATAGCGCAGGTTATTAAAATATTTATTTGACCACGTGAATCCCATTAGCTTTTCAAATGGTTTACAGGTTCGCAAGTTCTAATCTTAACCTTTCAGAAAATCATACAGAACTAGGTGATAATCAGGCGAATTCTCGAGGTATTCAATTTTTGAATAAAATATTATTTTCTTTGGACGGAAAAGATTATTTATTTTAACTACGCCAATTCGAAAAATGTTTTTTTAAAAAATAATTTCATTTGGAAAACTTTTCAAATATTTCATTATTTCGCCTAAATGTCATTTTTATTTAATTTTTACCAATACAAACACACTTTCGTTTGTTTTTGTTGGTTTAGGACTAGTTTAGGTCTAACTTCAAGAGCGTCCAAGAGAAGGTCCTCGATATATCTTTCAGTGGTCAGACCACTCCTACGGCGCTGCCAGAAACAAAAACAAGATCTGTTTTGCCTCATGCGATATGCCAGTCAACACCATACACGAACCGTCACCGTACGAGAATGTTCAAGGTAAAAACAGCATTAGGAAAATCACTCTCGATGAACGCCGATAGGCCTCTCCTATTACTACCATGGAGACATATTCATCACTCATCTGTGAATAGAACGGACCTCCATTGTTCAATGTTCTAATAGATGTGTTCGTTAGCAAATTCGAGACGTTGTTTGCGGTGTTAGTGGTGTGTTGTCAATTTTGGGGTTCTAGCGGGTCGTCTTGGAGTGAGGTTGGCTTCATTGAAGCGTCTTTTTACCGACCATTGACTAGCAACTCCATCTCGAACTCTCGAATCGATCGTCCCGTTCAGTCCCCTTCGTGGTACTAGTTTCTTGAAGCCTTCTGAATACTCTTAAGACACCAGATTGGTTCATGTTTATCTCACGAGCGACTTTTGGTTCATTGCGACCTTCTTGCAATAAATCAATAACTTGTGCGGCTTTGTCTGGAAGTATCTATGATTTTGAGGATACAACGAACGAAACTGGTAGAGATTTGTTCAGATCAACGTTTGATAAGTGACTGATGGCAAATATCGGTCAACGTTGTATTATGCAGCAGCTTGCAGCACGCCAATTGTTTTCACTGAAACATCGCATTTTGCTACGATTGTTTTAATTTGAAAAGTTCTATATATATTTATTTGATAAAGGTGACCTTGTAAAGATAATACTAAGCTGTCAAGAAAATCGGTAAAGCCATTTAAAAAAAACGCCGTTTGTTTAAATAAAATCACATTCCAAATCAATCGAATTATGTTCATTTTTTCTTAAGCATTCTGTTTTTGGCAAGACACGATTTTGTCTTCTGTTGTAAGCTGCTACATCAGCAAGACCGACCTTGTTAAAAAAAACACCCTTGGCCATCGGTTTATTTTTCGTTTCCAAGTATAGATCCTTACCAGCTTATCGAGTTGATTTAGTTTGTTTGGAAAACTGCCAACTCCTAGGTATCGCTGCGTGTAAAATTGATAACAAGAGAACGTTATTTTTTTGGAATGAAACTTACCAAAGTTAAATTGCTGTCAAACAAAAATTGCGAGGAGTTCTTTTCTCTTTTTTTCAATTCGGCCTTCTTCGTAAATTCTCTCTGCAAATCTGGGTTTTTATGTCGAATTATTCCAATAATCATTGTTTTTGTTTTGCTGTAAAAGTTGTACGGCCAGAATGCAACTAGTAAAAGAAATATCCGTGGTAATATGTCGGCCGTTGTTCAAGAATAGTGCCGATATTCGATGAACTAAATTTAGAGCATAATCAACAGAACTAGGCCCATTTGGTTGTTTCCCCACGTATACTTTGGCATTCGAAGCGTAGGAATTTTTGACATTGCATATCCGGAATATTTGTATACCATATTATTGGTTTGGTTGGAATGTAGTGCCTATGAATGAACATCTGCCACAAGTTAACACTAGCGGCTCGTCGATTCTTAAGTTGACTGGTGACCTATAAGGTGATCGAATATTCGCTAAAATCATGTTCCACACATCACGGAATTCTGCATGTTTATCAGTTTTTAATCGCTCTTGTCTGGTTTGGATTGATAACTATCCGTAAAAATTGTAATAATTGCTGGACTCTCTATAACGACATAACCACTCTATTAAAAAGACGGTTGACTTTGCGATAAAGCTCAAACAATCGCTCGTCCCATTTTTATGAACCCTGGCATATATTAATATTCCGAATAGAGCGTAAATCGCTACCAAATTAGTATCACCCGATGTCCTTTTGCTGTTTTAATGTTCACCTTGTAGAACTTCCTTGCTTTTCTGTAGGTTACAAATTTTTTATTTTGCACATAAAACCATATGTCACGCTTTTCTCATTCAACATTTGGTCCTTCTACATTCTCCTCTTCGTTTGCTATCAAATTTTCGTCGGAATCATTTGGATTAATACCGTCAACCTCGCCATCGCAAATGGAAAAATCTATAACAAAATTGTCAACGGCTGTCTCATCTTCATCAGATGGTTCCGAGGTAGAAACACTATCAATTCATTCCCGGAGTGGAAAAGTATACAAAAAACAATATATATTTGCATGTAGATGGAATGAGCAGTAAATATCATTTTGTCGTTATAATTTACAAAATCGCACAAAAAACATATTGGGTCATTTTGACCTCAGTACACAGAATAGTGTTTACCTTTTTAAATTAATTCTATTACCTTAAATAACATCAAATTTAAATAGTTTTCAATTGGATTCTATGTAAAAGGTTTTAGTTGATACTATCTAAATTATTCACACTGTTTTTATTAAAAAAAAATATGATTTTTAAGGTTTTAAAAACGGTTGGCGTCAATATGACCCCAATGCACAGAGTAAGGTTTAAAAGTAAAAAAATGGTTGTGTCAGTTCCGCGTTGTTGTTCCCTTTAATCTGCGTTGCCTAGTGTCTAACTATATTCAAGGACGTTAAGTGTTGTTTTTGATCGGAATGTTACCGTAGGTAATTGCGTTATCATGAACTTTTGAATGTTATCCTTGTTATCGCGCCCGCCTTTCTTTTTCGTTATAACGTTTATGTAATCGTTTCAATTATAAAATTAAAATATAAAATATAATAGTATAAAATTAATAGTGTACAAAACCTAAAATTATGTGTAATGTGGTCAAATAGTTAAAAAGTGCGTGCGCTTATATTCCACCATATCCATGCGACTTTTTTTTGATAACATTATATGGGCCGCCAAATGGTACCGACAACTACAACAGCAGGTGATAAAATGTCAAGAGAGACAACAGCAGCAACAACGACAAAAACGTAGCAGCCCCAGACTTTTGTCGTCTAATGTCAATCATGATCATACGACTCCCATGATCCACGATTCCGGGACACGTATGATGCAGTGAATGTTACATCCGAGTTAACTGAAAATTTTTATTTTTTGATCCGCACGCTTAACCAACAAAGCGCTTGAAAATATATCTCCATCATATTTTTCCATATAAAAATTCCCATGCGACTTAAAATATTTTTATCTTTGTGCTATTTGATCCGCAGACGACCAACCTACAGGTATAAACAATTTTGCGTTTATCTATTTTATCACAAGTATTTATCATTCAATTTTTTGTGTAGCTTGTGTTTGCAAATTTTTATAAATGGAATAATCAAAGTAATGTGCTTTGGTAATCTTATTTATTGATAGCCTGAAAATGGAGTTTATTCAGAATACCCCATTCAGGCGGCGTCTGCGTTTTTAATATTTGCGATACATAGTCATAATTGTGTGTATCTGCAAAAAAGTTTCCTTGAACAGTAGTGGTACGTTATACTGTCTTTTTATATTTCTGTTGTTTAACATCTTGGAAGATCAAATATATTATCAATACAGGGCCATGTTAATTGTCCAAATCCCGCTTTCATGTCGACGACATATTGACTGCCTTCACTATCACTCGCTTTATTAAGACAATTCAACGGATTGTCCATAATAATCGAAATGTAGCTTCCCAGGTTTTCTAATCGTATCAGCATTTTTGGATTTTGTATTACACATTAATTTCTACGACGATAAAATTCGGTTAAAATTATCAACGATTTGCCGAGGTTCTGTTGTGAATCGTTTGTAAAAAGTGTTTGAAATATTAGAGGTGATTTTTCGCTCGATCGCTGTTATCATAATAGAATCCCGAAACTCACGATGAAAGCGTTTAATATTAACATACCAATAGATTTCAGGAATACTGGGGGCTGAGGAGGGAGAACGGGTAGGAATTATACGCGCTCGCTTTGGTATCTTGTTTCTGCAGTTCGAGTAAATACAAACAATGACAACAATTTCAATCGAACGTCAAATAATGTAGGCGAATTTTATTGTGCAAAAACTATTACTGCCTTTATTTGAAAATTTTATTTAGGATTCGGAGCTTTGCTAACTCAATATAATGACCTATACATAATTACTATACAACTTCGTTCGAAATAAAACAAAATAAAAACATTAAAGTTAACTCAAACTTACGTTTGTTAAAGGAAGCTGTACTGAAACTTGCATCTGTCCCGCAAAGAGGGGAAAGTAATTGAAAACATGGTGCTTACATAATTGTAGGCTGTACCATCTTCTACGTCGGTATGTAAACATTGAATAACTTGGACATCTGCCACCCGAATGACTTGATTAGACATGTTTTTGAAATCTCAGTTCAGTAAAATTATAATCATTAATCGCGCTTCACACCAAAACACGGGCCGAAATAGTGAAGCTGTACATTGAAAATATTCGTTCAGTTGTGTTAACTTAACCTGCATATTGTCAAAACGAACATATCGTGGTCAACGGGCACCGTCTGACAACACTATTTGTCGTTTGGTGCCGGATTTTGTTCAGCAAGGGAGAGTAAGAGCTCGTCAACATATTCATCAATGATCAAGAAGTTCCAATCAACTAGTTTAAGCGGTTGGAGAGAGCGTTGCGCATAACCCAAAAGTGCCCGAATTTTAGCATCAGTGGGACTAGTTTGCGGTGCATTTTGAAGGATGCTTTGCATTTGTTTCCGTAAAAAGTGCAATTAAAACAAAGAATATTGCAGACAGTCCACGTCACTTCGAACATGGCCAAACAGTCCCTGGAATGGTTGATACTGAACTAGATTTTTGGAAACAAATTTTGATGATCGGCGAGAGCAATTTCACACTCTCTGGCTCCGTTAATAAGGAATATTACCGCATTTGGGGAGCGGATAATTTACACCAGATGCATGAAATGCCATTGAATGACCAAAAAGTGACTGTTTGGGCCGGCGTTTGCGCCAAAACCATCATTGAATCAATTTTTTCAGAAAAAACGAAACAGTCAATGGGAATCGATATCGGTGGATGTTAGAAAATGTTTTTTTGAAATTAAATGAGATTTTTACAAACTAATAAATAGTTTTTTATTTTGATAAGATATTTTATAAAATGTTTTATAAAATATTTTTTAAAATTAAAAAGTTTATTTATTTAAACAGAATAATTATATCAAAAAAAGTACTTGCATTTTAAAACATTATGAAATTCGTCTATATGTATTTATTTTAAAGTTTTTTCAGCTTTTGTAGCAAACTATTATTTATGAATACAATAGCATTCACTTTTTCAGAAGTTTTAATTTGGTGATATAATTCGCTAGATCGATATGTTCTTGTGTTATACTATAGTTATGAAGCAAGATTTGAGTTTTTGCAGTTAAGTCTTGGTAACCTAATAAGTAGGCCAAATTTTTATCAATACGAAACCAAAGCTGACAAGATAGAACTTGAGGAGGTTCTCATTATATTTTTTTAAGGGTTGTGTGGATAGAAAATTGAATGAGAGAAAAAAAAAATTTAGATCAAGTTTTAGATTGCGTTAGCATTTCCTGTTTGGTTTTCGAGCAACACAACATTATAACCAATACACTCTTAATGGTCTTGACAACAAATACCAAATTTCTACTGATTCAGTTCAGCCTTAAATCGACTACGCGATGTTTTGATGCGAACGTAAATTAAATTTAATCTGTCGTTTGATGCAGTAAACATAAATAAAAATATTTTGCATAAACACCAATATAATAGTTCCACTATTTATAGTAATTTTAATAAAACAAAAAAAAACTATACCATAAAATCACTATTTTTTATAGTGTTTCATTTTATTATAATCGTAAATCAAATTTAATTTAAAATACTTCAAAACTAAAACTTTAAAATCGTATAGCAAGGCAAGCGCAAAAAAAGCTCGATAAAGCGTAAAAAGCATTTTAATAGTTTTTTATTTTACAATATTTTTTAAACTGTTGTTTAAAAAGCAAAAATAAAAATATTATGTTTGGTGACAAAATGCTATTAAAATTTATTTATTTTTTATGGTGTTTAACGCCAACTCGTATTAGTATAGTAACAGTTTTATTGCCATTTACGATTTTTCAGTAAATTCTTATACATCAAATCTTACATAAACCACACACAAAATATTGTAAGTGTTTATATACAGAGTCCTAAAAAATTATAATTTTGCAACAAAATCCGAACAACTCCCCTTAATTTTAGAGGCGGTAGATTTAGCATTAAAGATTTTGGACGATAGATCCAGTTATTATCAAATTATTGCAACTTCTCTGTAACGCATACGTGCGTTAAATGCAAAAAACTGGATATTGCGAATTTTTTCACATCTATAGTGGATTATTAATATAATTCGTCGTCAAGTTAATTGATTTTTGTTCACGTAGGTACAAATAAAATATTCTTCTTTATCTTTTAGCTTGTAAATGCAGCCTGATGATCATCAAGCACTTTAATACAAAATGTTTTAAATACTAACAAGCTTGCTGCTAAACTCTTGGTTATCTCCTTCTTAATATATCTCAAACTTTTTAAGTGATTTAAAAATGAATCCTGATATTGTTGAAATCTAAATTTTGTTAGTTTAGTCGTTCTTATAAAAACAAACTTAAAATGCGTAACTTTTGAACCGTAAGCTGTTCTGTGGAATTCTCGAATTTTGAAGTTGACTGGGTTGTAGCAAATATGAGTCTAAATGTTAATATCGCTAATCTTATAAAAGCTTACTAAACATTTTCAGCCGAGTCAAGTATGTCGATATGCTTTTCTTTATCAGCTTAAACTCAAACATATTTTCAAAACAAACCAATTAAATGGAAAACAACATTCCATAAATTTACAACGAATATGTACCACGAACATATCTTTCAATTAAAACTGTTTTGTTTTTGAATATTCGCCTGCTAAGGATGTGTAGGATAAGATTAAAGAAATTATGATAGTGCCATAGGTTGAATATCGTTAGATGACCGGGCTGAAAGTAGAGGAAAAATTCTAACAAACATGATTGGAATAAGTGTGTGTCATTGCTGTTTCATTGGCATTCTAGATTATAGTCTATTTTTGTACTGCTGTTGTTCATAAAAACTCAAAGTTTACGTTTCACTTATAAGAATAATTTTCTCAACTTTATTTTAACTTATTTAGCATGAAGCCAAGATACATTTTCATGCGTATGACAATATATAACAAAAAAAATATGAACTTATTTAAGTATTGTGTGCGTGCAGTGCAGCTCGGTTGTCAACTTAACTCTGCCCCTTTTATTCTTATCAATTTAAAATAATTTTTATTTTTGTATAAAAGCGCATCCTCCCTCATCTATTATCATTAAATCTCATGCTTTTGCAATAAACAAAAAAATTTAATAGAATCGTGTGAACTATGAAATTATGGACTTACGTTACGTTAAGTGATTGATTATGTTGCAACTTAAATTAAGTATTAAACATTTGATTTAAATTAACCAACTTAATGAGACTTTCTTTACTTGCGGAATGCGCGTATATACCTTTATGGGATAAAGCTAATATCTAATCCTAAACATTTTTCCCCACGTTAAGGAAATTATATATATAATAATTTATCTTAACCAAACAACTCATATATAAAAATTTCTTATAATTATTCTTGTTTTTAATTTATATAAATAATAAATACTATTAATAATACAGTTATTTAAATAAACAAACTATACATTGACATTTCTATAAAAAAAAAAGTTTACAATTATTCTTTCTTAATAGGAAGCTTAACTAATTTTACAATTGGTCGTACATACTCCTTGTTATTGCACCTTATTGTTACTACCCTTACGATGCCATCCTTGCCTGGATGAATGTGGGTAAAAATAGCAAAAGGCCATTGATTCGGTGGTAGATTATTATCTTTCAACAATACAACGTCATTGATTTGAAATGCATCACATGTTGTCTTCCATTTTGATCGTTGTTGTAACGTATGTAAGTAATCAGTTCGCCAATCTTTCCAAAATTTCTGCATTCGTTTCTGAATATTTTGCCATCGATTTAGTTTGGAATTCTTCACATCTTCTAATAGTGGCTCAGGAATCGCAGTAAGTGCTTCGCCAATTAGGAAATGGCCCGGGTTCAATATTTGAAGTTCTGAGACTTCATCCATAATGCAGCATAACGGTCGTGAATTTAAGATAGCTTCGATTTGTGTTGTTAGTGTTGCTACTTCTTCAAATGTTAGGTTTACATTATCCATGACCCTCTTCATATGAAACTTAACTGACTTTACGGCAGCTTCCCACAGCCCTCCAAAATGCGCACCAGTAGGCGGGTTAAAATAAAATGTGATATTATTCTTTAAAGAAAAATTAAGAATATAATTAGAATGAAATTGTTGCAGTAACTCATGTCTCAATATTTTAAATTCCTTATTGCCAGTGACAAAATTGGATCCATTATCGCAATATACGTTTTCAGGAATACCTCGGCGTGCTACGAATCTTTTAAACGCTGCTAAAAATGCTTCAATGGTCATGCTGCTAACTACTCCAATATGGATTGCCTTAACTGATAAGCAAACGAGCAATGTGAGATATGCCTTTTCCATACGAGCATTTCGGGTAGAACTTGTTTTGATATAGATTGGCCCTGCGTTATCTATACCGACGTTTAAAAATGGACGCTGCTCAGTAACCCTTTGTGTTGGTAGGTCGCCCCTCTTTTGCTGAGATGTATTAGCACGATATCTAATACAAATAATGCATTTTCGGATAAGTGCTTTTATTGATCGACGAGCATTCATCATCCAAAACCGTTGTCGTATAGTATTTAAAATTAAATTCAAGCCAGCATGAAGATGGGTTACATGTATCTCCCTAATTACTAAATCGTTGATTTGGTGATGCGGCAATATGACTGGATGTTTAGCAGAAAACTTTAAGTTTGAATGTTTGAAACGTCCGCCAACTAGAACAATACCTTTATCGTCAATGAATGGATCAAGCCCTAACAGCTTCGATTTAGAGTGCAACTGTTTATTATCTTGAATAGCGCTAATTTCTTCCTTGAAAGCAATTTCTTGTATATTTCTAGTAATTATCACTTTAGCATAACGTAATTCATCTACTAATATAGGTCCACGTACTCGTAACTTTTGTTGATTGGACCGTTTTGTAAATCGCATTATAATTACCACTATTCTTTTAAGTTTAAACCACGATGAGACCTTCTCGACCAGCTGAACAATTACGTTTCCTTCGCCATTGTTTATTGTATGTAAACTGTTTAACCTTGCTTCTAATGAAGATTCATCAATTTGTGGTATAGGTCTCGTTCCATTTGGCCAATGTTTTGAGTCCTTTATTAACCACGGAGGTCCCTTCCACCACATTTTCAACTCACGTAACTTGTCCGGTTAAACCCCTCTAGAAATGAAATCTGCCGGGTTCTGTTTCGATGGTACATAATACCAACATGTGTTTGGAATTATTTCCAGCATTTTCGAAGTGCGATTTGCAACGAAATTTTTCCATTTTCGAGGAATGTCGGACAACCAATGCAAAACTACCATTGCATCCGTCCATGCGAATACTTTCACTTCATCGCCAACAAAAACTTCTGATTTGAGATATTTAACTAATTTACATAACAAAAATGCCGCACAAAGCTCCAATCTAGGTATCGTAACTTGTTTTATTGACGCGACCTTACTTTTAGCGCTGACCAAGGATGTATCAATTGTCCCGTCAGGATATATACTTCTAGTGTACACTACACAACCATATGCTTTTTCGGAAGCATCGGAGTAGGCATGTAGTTCAATTCTAATTGGTTCTCGATTCCGAAAATAACACCGTGGGATCTTCATTTGATTGACGTAAGTTAATTTATTATATGTATATGAACTCGAATTCATTTTTCAGTTGCTGTGGAAATAATGCGTCCCATTCAATATGTTGAATCCATAATTTTTGTAAAAATAGCATAAAAAGCACAATGATTGGTGATAACCATCCAAGTGGATCATTTATACGTGATATTTCCGATATTTCAATCAATTTTGGTATGCTTTCAATATCTGATTTTGTAAAAGATTGCAGAAATTCATTAGAATTCGATCTCCACTTTCTTAATTTTAAACCTCGACTTTCTAATATTTGTATTATATTTGCCTTCAATTTGAACGCGTCTGCAATTGTATTTGCGCCTGAAAGCAGATCGTCCATATAAAAATCCTTAGTAATGATTTTTGATTCTTCTGAATACTGATCCGAGTATTCTTCAGCGATAGCCTTCAACGTGCGAACCGCTAAATAAGGAGCACTTGTTAAACCGTACGTGACAGTATCCAACATATAGACCTTTAGGCTATCACCTTCTTTCCAAAAAATTAGTTGATACAATTTATCATCTGGATGTACACGAACCTGTCGGAACATTTTCTCAATATCGGCGACGAAGGCGATTTGATGTGTCCGAAATTTGAGCAAAATTGTATTCAAGTCGAGTTGAATTTTTGGTCCCACTTGCAGTGTTCCATTTAGAGATATTGCATTTGACGATTTACATGATGCGTCGAAAACCACACGGAGTGTTGTTGAACTGTCCTTAAAAACTGCGTGATGAGGTAGAAAATATTTTTTGCAATCATCTTTTGGTAGGTCGGTCCATTTAACCTCATGCATATGTCCTAACTGGAGATATTCATCGATAAATTGTTTGTTTTGATTATAAAATTCGCGATTGGTTGCGAATCTCTTCTCCATTGTATATAAACGACGTTTGCCGTTATTAAACGATTCACCTAACTTCATTCGTGGCGTTTTGAATGGCAACCGTACTTGATATCGTCCGTCAATTTTCTCCGTTGTTGAACGATAGAATAATTCACACGCATCTTCTTTGTCAAACTGGTTCAATTCATTTGGAATCTCCTCTATCTCCCAAAATTTTTTAAGCAGAGCTTGAATAATATCACAATTGATATCATTGTCTGATAAACATCCGGTCATAGCGATGATATTGTCATTTTGTTGCTTTAGTTCACCAGCCACTAACCAACCAAAGTTCGATTCTTGTAATAATGGAAATCCGGGTATATATTCTTTTTTGTCGAGGTCCAAGTATCTCGAAGAAAAATTCAATTCCAATTAAAATATCAATATTACTGGAGCGGTTGAAATATGGATCTGCTAACTCAACTCCTTCTAATTCAGTTCTTTGTATGTCACAATCCCTTGCTGGTAAGTTACGAGTAATATTTTTAATAATATGAGCTATCAGCTGTAAATTGTAATGTTTATTTACACGTGATTGTATAATAAGCGAGGTTTTCCCTCTAGTCGTTCCGCTTGGAACAGATGCAAGGCCGTAAATTTCAATACTCGATTTCGATCTAGTTAGGCCGAGGCGTTGACTACAAGATTTGGTAATAAAGCACGATTGCGATCCCGTATCTAGCAAAACCCTTGCTGGTGTTACAGGCTGGCTACTGCCAACCTGCAGATATTCACTAAGCGCATGCAGAGGCCTCCACGGTGATTTTTGCCGGCTACGTTCTCAGGGAGAAGTGCTAAGGTCGTGGGGTTTGAGGCTTGCATGACGCTCCTGGCTTACACCGTGATCATACAGAAAGTTAGGGGGAACGCAAATAATAATAATAACCGAGTTCCGCCGAAATTCGTCGGCCGGAACCTGAGGAACGAACAACACAATAAATAAAATAAAATGATAAAGAAAAATAATAATAACGGAAGAGGTGCCTTGGTGCGCGCATCCATTCGAATTCAAACAGAGCAAAAGCCCCGGTTACGAAACTGGATGCGGGCACCAAGGGACCGCAAACACTACACCGACACAGAGGGAGTCTCCGCTCCCCTCATACCTAGCCGAAGAATTTAATAATTCATTTTTTATTTTTTTTTTTTTTAAAAGGAAAAACAAAAAAAGAAAAGGAAACAACTTCCCCGAGGAGCGAAAAGAAAGGGAGGGTACGAGAGAGAGAGAGAGAGAACAATGTGTACCGAGCGTGCACCCGCGTGCGGCGCTCGAGTACAAAATATATTCAAAATTATATCCACAAAAAAAAAATTTTAAAATATATATAAAAATAAAATCAAAAAAATTTAAAATATGTATATATAAAATTAAAATCAAAAAAAAAAAATTTAAAAATAAAAATAAAAAGGTTGTACCTGACCTTCACCAAGGTCACCCAGTAAGGTGTTGATGCGTCCTTGTCCGCCAAAATGGGTTGCGGTGTCTCACCGAAAAAAATTGCGAATAGCCGACTGGCCACCCGTGTCGTTGCGGGGCCTTTCCCCGATACCAATATAAACGTGAGCTGGCCTCAACTGGCCGCCGATATAAAATAAAACGAATAGCCGGTTGGCTACCCGAACGTTTCGGCAGACCACCGATAACCAAAAAACACGGGCAACCGGTTGGCTACCCAAATGTGGCGGGGCCTTTCCCGATACCAAAAAAATCAAAAAAAATAAACAATAGCCGGTTGGCTACCGTATGTTGCGGCAGACCACCGATAACCAAATCAATCGCGGCTGGCCTCACCTGGCCGCTGGATCCGTGTAACTTGGAGTTACTTCAACTGGCCCCCCGTAAAAATAATATTTTGGGCGATGTATCTTCAAAATACCGCAAATAAGGGTGGCCTCAATTTCCATAAAAAAACCTTGCTGCAGTCAACCGTATATCCAAATTTAACAATTTGAAAACAATTCGTTGTGTGTTGCCTCGCCAAAAATACCGTCGAAATAAAGTGGCCCAATTGACCACCTGTAAATAATTGGTTGAGCGTCCTTCACTAAACCCGTATGTAACTTTTGGGCGTTGCCTCGCCTAAAAAAAAAATATACCGTCGCTTAAAAATGACCTCAACAATCAACTGTACACAGTTAAAACTATCCACATTAATATTTCTCCCATTCAATTAACATTTATTTTCTTTTGGTTTTAAGGACATGTATATATTTTTTTATATTTTATATTTTTTTTTTTTCACAAAACTATATTTTCCACAGAATTTTATTAACTTTCAATTAAAATAACAATATTTTTTTTTTTACAATACTTATTCACAAAAAAAATCAAGATTACTTTATAAAACTTGACTCAAAAAAATCTTTTGTTTTCATCCCAAACAAGACTCTATTTTTCAAAATTACAAAAAAAACTTTTATGTCCAAAATCAAAAAACTCGACTCCTCTATCAAAAAATCACAAACTCAATGACAACAAGAAAAAAAATTCTTGCGCCGCACAACTCGTAAAACGTTCTAGAAGAAATTAATCTCTCTTCTCTGTCTCCCCTTTATAACAATTTTCGTTGGTATAAAAGAGAGACATAAAAGAAAAACATTTTTTCCAAAACGTTTTACTTTGCACACACTCGATGCGCACTGTTCTCTCTTTCCCTCATTCTTTCTCACCTCTGCGCCACCACACGATGGGGCACAAAACAAAATGTCGAGAGTGCGTTCATCACACATTTGAGGTGAATAAAAAAAACAAAAAATGGTGGTTGCGACCAACACAGTCGTAACACTGGTACAAATTGCCCACTGCGTGATTGTACATTTATTATAGCAGTAGGTTATAGTATTATAAAGCTAGGTGGGTTTCGTACTGCGTTAGTGATCATAACTTCTGCTGCCATTGTATTTGCTGTGCATCCAATTGTTGATTTTGGTGGCAATGCTCCAGAAGTAACCTTGTTTAAGTTAGCCGAAAGTTGCCAGCCGAAAATAAAAAAATGATAATGCAGATTGTGTCTTTGATTTCATAAACAATGTTGATCAATATATTTCAGCCGAAAGTTACGATACCAGCAGATATTAAAGAAAAACTATTTTTCCTTCATTTTATTTAGGTTTTTAAATTGATTTTAAAATAAAAGTTTTAGTTTATGAAATGTTACGTCTACATTTTGTCTGGAAATTGTAAAGAAATTTTGATGGGGATCAATTTGTGAATAAATTCATTGAATGGAAAGGCGCTCTTGTTTAACCTTAATTCGCATTGATGCCTTTATAGCCAGTTGATAGGCCCTAGTGCCTATTAACAAGATTCTAATTTTAAAGAAAGTCTGATGAGGACACAGGGGTGTAATTTGAAAAAAAATTCCATAGTTTAATTTATAAAAAATTCATTGAATGGCCTGGCGCTCTTTGTTAACCTAAATTCGCATTGATGCTACTATGGCCATTTGATAGGCTCTAATGCCTGTTAACAACAGTCCAATTTTGAAGAAAGTCTGATGAGGATACGAGGTGCAATTTGATAAAATGTCCATAGTTCAATTTCTGAAAAAATCATTGAATGGCCTGGCGCTCTTGTTTAACCTAAATTCGCATTGATGCCACTATGGCCTTTTGATAGGTCCTAATGCCTGTTAACAACAGTCCAATTTTGAAGAAAGTCTGATGGGGATACGGGGATGCAATATGACAAAATTTCCATAGAACAATTTCTGAAAAATTCATTGAATGGCCCGGCGCTCTTGTTAAAACTAAATTCGCATTGATGCAACTATGACCATTTGATAGGCTCTAATGCCTGTTAACAACAGTCCAATTTTGAAGAAAGTCTGATTGGAATACGGGGGTGCAATTTGACAAAATTTCCATAGTTCAATTTCTGAAAAATTCATTGAATGGCCCGACGCTCTTGTTAAAACTAAATTCGCATTGATGCAACTATGACCATTTAATAGGCCCTAATGCCTGTTAACAACAG
Source organism: Nephrotoma appendiculata (assembly GCA_947310385.1). Lineage (NCBI taxonomy): Eukaryota > Metazoa > Arthropoda > Insecta > Diptera > Tipulidae > Nephrotoma > Nephrotoma appendiculata. Next base: position 126,067,508 of record OX371223.1, read on the forward strand.
TCCAATCTTGAAGAAAGTCTGATGGGGATACGGGGATGCAATATGACAAAATTTCCAAAGACCAATTTCTGAAAAATTCATTGAATGGCCCGGCGCTCTTGTTAAAACTAAATTCGCATTGATGCAACTATGACCATTTGATACGCTCTAATGCCTGTTAACAACAGTCCAATTTTGAAGAAAGTCTGATGGGGATACAGGGGTGTAATTTGATAAGATTTCCATAGTTCAATTTCTCAAAAATTCATTGAATGGCCCGACGCTCTTTTTTAACCGAAATTCGCATTGATGCTACTGTGGCCATTTGATAGGCTCTAATGCCTGTTAACAACAGTCCAATTTTGAAAAAATTCTGATGGGGATACGAGGGTGAAATTTAATAAAATGTTCATAGTTCAATTTCTCAAAAATTCATTGAATGGCCCGGCGCTCTTGTTTAACCTAAATTCGCATTGATGCTACTAGGGCCATTTGATAGGCCCTAATGCCTGTTAACAACAGTCCAATTTTGAAGAATGTCTGATGGGGTTACAGGGGTGTAATTTGATAAGATTTCCATAGTTCAATTTCTCAAAAATTCATTGAATGGCCCGACGCTCTTTTTTAACCTAAATTCGCATTGATGTCACTATGACCATTTGATACGCTCTAATGCCTGTTAACAACAGTCCAATTTTGAAGAAAGTCTGATGGGGATACAGGGGTGTAATTTGATAAGATTTCCATAGTTCAATTTCTCAAAAATTCATTGAATGGCCCGACGCTCTTTTTTAACCGAAATTCGCATTGATGCTACTGTGGCCATTTGATAGGCTCTAATGCCTGTTAACAACAGTCCAATTTTGAAAAAATTCTGATGGGGATACGAGGGTGAAATTTAATAAAATGTTCATAGTTCAATTTCTAAAAAATTCATTGAATGGCCCGGCGCTCTTGTTTAACCTAAATTCGCATTGATGCAACTATGACCATTTGATACGCTCTAATGCCTGTTAACAACAGTCCAATTTTGAAGAAAGTCTGATGGGGTTACAGGGGTGTAATTTGATAAGATTTCCATAGTTCAATTTCTCAAAAATTCATTGAATGGCCCGACGCTCTTGTTAACCTAAATTCGCATTGATGTCACTATGACCATTTGATACGCTCTAATGCCTGTTAACAACAGTCCAATTTTGAAGAAAGTCTGATGGGGATACAGGGGTGTAATTTGATAAGATTTCCATAGTTCAATTTCTCAAAAATTCATTGAATGGCCCGACGCTCTTTTTTAACCGAAATTCGCATTGATGTCACTATGACCATTTGATAGGCCCTAATGCCTGTTAACAACAGTCCAATCTTGAAGAAAGTCTGATGGGGATACGGGGGTGCAATATGACAAAATTTCCAAAGAACAATTTCTGAAAAATTCATTGAATGGCCCGGCGCTCTTGTTAAAACTAAATTCGCATTGATGCAACTATGACCATTTGATACGCTCTAATGCCTGTTAACAACAGTCCAATTTTGAAGAAAGTCTGATGGGGATACAGGGGTGTAATTTGATAAGATTTCCATAGTTCAATTTCTCAAAAATTCATTGAATGGCCCGACGCTCTTTTTTAACCTAAATTCGCATTGATGCTACTGTGGCCATTTGATAGGCTCTAATGCCTGTTAACAACAGTCCAATTTTGAAAAAATTCTGATGGGGATACGAGGGTGAAATTTAATAAAATGTTCATAGTTCAATTTCTGAAAAATTCATTGAATGGCCCGGCGCTCTTGTTTAACCTAAATTCGCATTGATGCTACTAGGGCCATTTGATAGGCCCTAATGCCTGTTAACAACAGTCCAATTTTGAAGAAAGTCTGATGGGGTTACAGGGGTGTAATTTGATAAGATTTCCATAGTTCAATTTCTCAAAAATTCATTGAATGGCCCGACGCTCTTTTTTAAATTTAATAAAATGTTCATAGTTCAATTTCTGAAAAATTCATTGAATGGCCCGGCGCTCTTGTTTAACCTTAATTCGCATTGATGCTACTAGGGCCATTTGATAGGCCCTAATGCCTGTTAACAACAGTCCAATTTTGAAGGAAGTCTGATGGGGATACGGGGATGCAATATGACAAAATTTCCATAGTTCAATTTCTCAAAAATTCATTGAATGGCCCGACGCTCTTTTTTAACCGAAATTCGCATTGATGTCACTATGACCATTTGATACGCTCTAATGCCTGTTAACAACAGTCCAATTTTGAAGAAAGTCTGATTGGAATACGTGGGTGCAATTTGACAAAATTTCCATAGAACAATTTCTCAAAAATTCATTGAATGGCCCGACGCTCTTGTTAAAACTAAATTCGCATTGATGTCACTATGACCATTTAATAGGCCCTAATGCCTGTTAACAACAGTCCAATCTTGAAGAAAGTCTGATGGGGATACGGGGATGCAATATGACAAAATTTCCAAAGACCAATTTCTGAAAAATTCATTGAATGGCCCGGCGCTCTTGTTAAAACTAAATTCGCATTGATGCAACTATGACCATTTGATACGCTCTAATGCCTGTTAACAACAGTCCAATTTTGAAGAAAGTCTGATGGGGATACAGGGGTGTAATTTGATAAGATTTCCGTAGTTCAATTTCTCAAAAATTCATTGAATGGCCCGACGCTCTTTTTTAACCGAAATTCGCATTGATGCTACTGTGGCCATTTGATAGGCTCTAATGCCTGTTAACAACAGTCCAATTTTGAAAAAATTCTGATGGGGATACGAGGGTGAAATTTAATAAAATGTTCATAGTTCAATTTCTCAAAAATTCATTGAATGGCCCGGCGCTCTTGTTTAACCTAAATTCGCATTGATGCTACTAGGGCCATTTGATAGGCCCTAATGCCTGTTAACAACAGTCCAATTTTGAAGAAAGTCTGATGGGGTTACAGGGGTGTAATTTGATAAGATTTCCATAGTTCAATTTCTCAAAAATTCATTGAATGGCCCGACGCTCTTTTTTAACCTAAATTCGCATTGATGTCACTATGACCATTTGATACGCTCTAATGCCTGTTAACAACAGTCCAATTTTGAAGAAAGTCTGATGGGGATACAGGGGTGTAATTTGATAAGATTTCCATAGTTCAATTTCTCAAAAATTCATTGAATGGCCCGACGCTCTTTTTTAACCGAAATTCGCATTGATGCTACTGTGGCCATTTGATAGGCTCTAATGCCTGTTAACAACAGTCCAATTTTGAAAAAATTCTGATGGGGATACGAGGGTGAAATTTAATAAAATGTTCATAGTTCAATTTCTAAAAAATTCATTGAATGGCCCGGCGCTCTTGTTTAACCTAAATTCGCATTGATGCAACTATGACCATTTGATACGCTCTAATGCCTGTTAACAACAGTCCAATTTTGAAGAAAGTCTGATGGGGTTACAGGGGTGTAATTTGATAAGATTTCCATAGTTCAATTTCTCAAAAATTCATTGAATGGCCCGACGCTCTTGTTAACCTAAATTCGCATTGATGTCACTATGACCATTTGATACGCTCTAATGCCTGTTAACAACAGTCCAATTTTGAAGAAAGTCTGATGGGGATACAGGGGTGTAATTTGATAAGATTTCCATAGTTCAATTTCTCAAAAATTCATTGAATGGCCCGACGCTCTTTTTTAACCGAAATTCGCATTGATGTCACTATGACCATTTGATAGGCCCTAATGCCTGTTAACAACAGTCCAATCTTGAAGAAAGTCTGATGGGGATACGTCGGTGCAATATGACAAAATTTCCAAAGAACAATTTCTGAAAAATTCATTGAATGGCCCGGCGCTCTTGTTAAAACTAAATTCGCATTGATGCAACTATGACCATTTGATACGCTCTAATGCCTGTTAACAACAGTCCAATTTTGAAGAAAGTCTGATGGGGATACAGGGGTGTAATTTGATAAGATTTCCATAGTTCAATTTCTCAAAAATTCATTGAATGGCCCGACGCTCTTTTTTAACCTAAATTCGCATTGATGCTACTGTGGCCATTTGATAGGCTCTAATGCTTGTTAACAACAGTCCAATTTTGAAAAAATTCTGATGGGGATACGAGGGTGAAATTTAATAAAATGTTCATAGTTCAATTTCTGAAAAATTCATTGAATGGCCCGGCGCTCTTGTTTAACCTAAATTCGCATTGATGCTACTAGGGCCATTTGATAGGCCCTAATGCCTGTTAACAACAGTCCAATTTTGAAGAAAGTCTGATGGGGTTACAGGGGTGTAATTTGATAAGATTTCCATAGTTCAATTTCTCAAAAAATCATTGAATGGCCCGACGCTCTATTTAAATTTAATAAAATGTTCATAGTTCAATTTCTGAAAAATTCATTGAATGGCCCGGCGCTCTTGTTAAAACTAAATTCGCATTGATGCAACTATGACCATTTGATACGCTCTAATGCCTGTTAACAACAGTCCAATTTTGAAGAAAGTCTGATGGGGATACAGGGGTGCAATTTGACAAAATTTCCATAGTTCAATTTCTGAAAAATTCATTGAATGGCCCGACGCTCTTGTTAAAACTAAATTCGCATTGATGCAACTATGACCATTTAATAGGCCCTAATGCCTGTTAATAACAGTCCAATCTTGAAGAAAGTCTGATGGGGATACGGGGATGCAATATGACAAAATTTCCAAAGACCAATTTCTGAAAAATTCATTGAATGGCCCGGCGCTCTTGTTAAAACTAAATTCGCATTGATGCAACTATGACCATTTGATACGCTCTAATGCCTGTTAACAACAGTCCAATTTTGAAGAAAGTCTGATGGGGATACAGGGGTGTAATTTGATAAGATTTCCATAGTTCAATTTCTCAAAAATTCATTGAATGGCCCGACGCTCTTTTTTAACCGAAATTCGCATTGATGCTACTGTGGCCATTTGATAGGCTCTAATGCCTGTTAACAACAGTCCAATTTTGAAAAAATTCTGATGGGGATACGAGGGTGAAATTTAATAAAATGTTCATAGTTCAATTTCTCAAAAATTCATTGAATGGCCCGGCGCTCTTGTTTAACCTAAATTCGCATTGATGCTACTAGGGCCATTTGATAGGCCCTAATGCCTGTTAACAACAGTCCAATTTTGAAGAATGTCTGATGGGGTTACAGGGGTGTAATTTGATAAGATTTCCATAGTTCAATTTCTCAAAAATTCATTGAATGGCCCGACGCTCTTTTTTAACCTAAATTCGCATTGATGTCACTATGACCATTTGATACGCTCTAATGCCTGTTAACAACAGTCCAATTTTGAAGAAAGTCTGATGGGGATACAGGGGTGTAATTTGATAAGATTTCCATAGTTCAATTTCTCAAAAATTCATTGAATGGCCCGACGCTCTTTTTTAACCGAAATTCGCATTGATGCTACTGTGGCCATTTGATAGGCTCTAATGCCTGTTAACAACAGTCCAATTTTGAAAAAATTCTGATGGGGATACGAGGGTGAAATTTAATAAAATGTTCATAGTTCAATTTCTAAAAAATTCATTGAATGGCCCGGCGCTCTTGTTTAACCTAAATTCGCATTGATGCAACTATGACCATTTGATACGCTCTAATGCCTGTTAACAACAGTCCAATTTTGAAGAAAGTCTGATGGGGTTACAGGGGTGTAATTTGATAAGATTTCCATAGTTCAATTTCTCAAAAATTCATTGAATGGCCCGACGCTCTTGTTAACCTAAATTCGCATTGATGTCACTATGACCATTTGATACGCTCTAATGCCTGTTAACAACAGTCCAATTTTGAAGAAAGTCTGATGGGGATACAGGGGTGTAATTTGATAAGATTTCCATAGTTCAATTTCTCAAAAATTCATTGAATGGCCCGACGCTCTTTTTTAACCGAAATTCGCATTGATGTCACTATGACCATTTGATAGGCCCTAATGCCTGTTAACAACAGTCCAATCTTGAAGAAAGTCTGATGGGGATACGGGGGTGCAATATGACAAAATTTCCAAAGAACAATTTCTGAAAAATTCATTGAATGGCCCGGCGCTCTTGTTAAAACTAAATTCGCATTGATGCAACTATGACCATTTGATACGCTCTAATGCCTGTTAACAACAGTCCAATTTTGAAGAAAGTCTGATGGGGATACAGGGGTGTAATTTGATAAGATTTCCATAGTTCAATTTCTCAAAAATTCATTGAATGGCCCGACGCTCTTTTTTAACCTAAATTCGCATTGATGCTACTGTGGCCATTTGATAGGCTCTAATGCTTGTTAACAACAGTCCAATTTTGAAAAAATTCTGATGGGGATACGAGGGTGAAATTTAATAAAATGTTCATAGTTCAATTTCTGAAAAATTCATTGAATGGCCCGGCGCTCTTGTTTAACCTAAATTCGCATTGATGCTACTAGGGCCATTTGATAGGCCCTAATGCCTGTTAACAACAGTCCAATTTTGAAGAAAGTCTGATGGGGTTACAGGGGTGTAATTTGATAAGATTTCCATAGTTCAATTTCTCAAAAATTCATTGAATGGCCCGACGCTCTTTTTTAAATTTAATAAAATGTTCATAGTTCAATTTCTGAAAAATTCATTGAATGGCCCGGCGCTCTTGTTTAACCTTAATTCGCATTGATGCTACTAGGGCCATTTGATAGGCCCTAATGCCTGTTAACAACAGTCCAATTTTGAAGGAAGTCTGATGGGGATACGGGGATGCAATATGACAAAATTTCCATAGTTCAATTTCTCAAAAATTCATTGAATGGCCCGACGCTCTTTTTTAACCGAAATTCGCATTGATGTCACTATGACCATTTGATACGCTCTAATGCCTGTTAACAACAGTCCAATTTTGAAGAAAGTCTGATTGGAATACGTGGGTGCAATTTGACAAAATTTCCATAGAACAATTTCTCAAAAATTCATTGAATGGCCCGACGCTCTTGTTAAAACTAAATTCGCATTGATGTCACTATGACCATTTAATAGGCCCTAATGCCTGTTAACAACAGTCCAATCTTGAAGAAAGTCTGATGGGGATACGGGGATGCAATATGACAAAATTTCCAAAGACCAATTTCTGAAAAATTCATTGAATGGCCCGGCGCTCTTGTTAAAACTAAATTCGCATTGATGCAACTATGACCATTTGATACGCTCTAATGCCTGTTAACAACAGTCCAATTTTGAAGAAAGTCTGATGGGGATACAGGGGTGTAATTTGATAAGATTTCCGTAGTTCAATTTCTCAAAAATTCATTGAATGGCCCGACGCTCTTTTTTAACCGAAATTCGCATTGATGCTACTGTGGCCATTTGATAGGCTCTAATGCCTGTTAACAACAGTCCAATTTTGAAAAAATTCTGATGGGGATACGAGGGTGAAATTTAATAAAATGTTCATAGTTCAATTTCTCAAAAATTCATTGAATGGCCCGGCGCTCTTGTTTAACCTAAATTCGCATTGATGCTACTAGGGCCATTTGATAGGCCCTAATGCCTGTTAACAACAGTCCAATTTTGAAGAAAGTCTGATGGGGTTACAGGGGTGTAATTTGATAAGATTTCCATAGTTCAATTTCTCAAAAATTCATTGAATGGCCCGACGCTCTTTTTTAACCTAAATTCGCATTGATGTCACTATGACCATTTGATACGCTCTAATGCCTGTTAACAACAGTCCAATTTTGAAGAAAGTCTGATGGGGATACAGGGGTGTAATTTGATAAGATTTCCATAGTTCAATTTCTCAAAAATTCATTGAATGGCCCGACGCTCTTTTTTAACCGAAATTCGCATTGATGCTACTGTGGCCATTTGATAGGCTCTAATGCCTGTTAACAACAGTCCAATTTTGAAAAAATTCTGATGGGGATACGAGGGTGAAATTTAATAAAATGTTCATAGTTCAATTTCTAAAAAATTCATTGAATGGCCCGGCGCTCTTGTTTAACCTAAATTCGCATTGATGCAACTATGACCATTTGATACGCTCTAATGCCTGTTAACAACAGTCCAATTTTGAAGAAAGTCTGATGGGGTTACAGGGGTGTAATTTGATAAGATTTCCATAGTTCAATTTCTCAAAAATTCATTGAATGGCCCGACGCTCTTGTTAACCTAAATTCGCATTGATGTCACTATGACCATTTGATACGCTCTAATGCCTGTTAACAACAGTCCAATTTTGAAGAAAGTCTGATGGGGATACAGGGGTGTAATTTGATAAGATTTCCATAGTTCAATTTCTCAAAAATTCATTGAATGGCCCGACGCTCTTTTTTAACCGAAATTCGCATTGATGTCACTATGACCATTTGATAGGCCCTAATGCCTGTTAACAACAGTCCAATCTTGAAGAAAGTCTGATGGGGATACGTCGGTGCAATATGACAAAATTTCCAAAGAACAATTTCTGAAAAATTCATTGAATGGCCCGGCGCTCTTGTTAAAACTAAATTCGCATTGATGCAACTATGACCATTTGATACGCTCTAATGCCTGTTAACAACAGTCCAATTTTGAAGAAAGTCTGATGGGGATACAGGGGTGTAATTTGATAAGATTTCCATAGTTCAATTTCTCAAAAATTCATTGAATGGCCCGACGCTCTTTTTTAACCTAAATTCGCATTGATGCTACTGTGGCCATTTGATAGGCTCTAATGCTTGTTAACAACAGTCCAATTTTGAAAAAATTCTGATGGGGATACGAGGGTGAAATTTAATAAAATGTTCATAGTTCAATTTCTGAAAAATTCATTGAATGGCCCGGCGCTCTTGTTTAACCTAAATTCGCATTGATGCTACTAGGGCCATTTGATAGGCCCTAATGCCTGTTAACAACAGTCCAATTTTGAAGAAAGTCTGATGGGGTTACAGGGGTGTAATTTGATAAGATTTCCATAGTTCAATTTCTCAAAAATTCATTGAATGGCCCGACGCTCTATTTAAATTTAATAAAATGTTCATAGTTCAATTTCTGAAAAATTCATTGAATGGCCCGGCGCTCTTGTTAAAACTAAATTCGCATTGATGCAACTATGACCATTTGATACGCTCTAATGCCTGTTAACAACAGTCCAATTTTGAAGAAAGTCTGATGGGGATACAGGGGTGTAATTTGATAAGATTTCCATAGTTCAATTTCTCAAAAATTCATTGAATGGCCCGACGCTCTTTTTTAACCTAAATTCGCATTGATGCTACTGTGGCCATTTGATAGGCCCTAATGCCTGTTAACAACAGTCCAATTTTGAAGAAAGTCTGATGGGGTTACAGGGGTGTAATTTGATAAGATTTCCATAGTTCAATTTCTCAAAAATTCATAGAATGGCCCGACGCTCTTTTTTAACCTAAATTCGCATTGATGTCACTATGACCATTTGATACGCTCTAATGCCTGTTAACAACAGTCCAATTTTGAAGAAAGTCTGATGGGGATACAGGGGTGTAATTTGATAAGATTTCCATAGTTCAATTTCTCAAAAATTCATTGAATGGCCCGACGCTCTTTTTTAACCGAAATTCGCATTGATGTCACTATGACCATTTGATAGGCCCTAATGCCTGTTAACAACAGTCCAATCTTGAAGAAAGTCTGATGGGGATACGGGGATGCAATATGACAAAATTTCCAAAGAACAATTTCTGAAAAATTCATTGAATGGCCCGGCGCTCTTGTTAAAACTAAATTCGCATTGATGCAACTATGACCATTTGATACGCTCTAATGCCTGTTAACAACAGTCCAATTTTGAAGAAAGTCTGATGGGGATACAGGGGTGTAATTTGATAAGATTTCCATAGTTCAATTTCTCAAAGATTCATTGAATGGCCCGACGCTCTTTTTTAACCGAAATTCGCATTGATGCTACTGTGGCCATTTGATAGGCTCTAATGCCTGTTAACAACAGTCCAATTTTGAAAAAATTCTGATGGGGATACGAGGGTGAAATTTAATAAAATGTTCATAGTTCAATTTCTGAAAAATTCATTGAATGGCCCGGCGCTCTTGTTAAAACTAAATTCGCATTGATGCAACTATGACCATTTGATAGGCCCTAATGCCTGTTAACAACAGTCCAATTTTGAAGAAAGTCTGATGGGGTTACAGGGGTGTAATTTGATAAGATTTCCATAGTTCAATTTCTCAAAAATTCATTGAATGGCCCGACGCTCTTTTTTGACCTTAATTCGCATTGATGTCACTATGACCATTTGATAGGCTCTAATGCCTGTTAACAACAGTCCAATTTTGAAAAAATTCTGATGGGGATACTAGGGTGAAATTTAATAAAATGTTCATAGTTCAATTTCTGAAAAATTCATTGAATGGCCCGGCGCTCTTGTTTAACCTTATTTGATAGGCCCTAATGCCTGTTAACAACAGTCCAATTTTGAAGGAAGTCTGATGGGGATACGGGGATGCAATATGACAAAATTTCCATAGTTCAATTTCTCAAAAATTCATTGAATGGCCCGACGCTCTTTTTTAATCGAAATTCGCATTGATGTCACTATGACCATTTGATACGCTCTTATGCCTGTTAACAACAGTCCAATTTTGAAGAAAGTCTGATTGGAATACGGGGGTGCAATTTGACAAAATTTCCATAGAACAATTTCTGAAAAATTCATTGAATGGCCCGACGCTCTTGTTAAAACTAAATTCGCATTGATGTCACTATGACCATTTGATAGGCCCTAATGCCTGTTAACAACAGTCTAATCTTGAAGAAAGTCTGATGGGGATACGGGGATGCAATATGACAAAATTTCCATAGAACAATTTCTGAAAAATTCATTGAATGGCCCGGCGCTCTTGTTAAAACTAAATTCGCATTGATGCAACTATGACCATTTAATAGGCCCTAATGCCTGTTAACAACAGTCCAATCTTGAAGAAAGTCTGATGGGGATACGGGGATGCAATATGACAAAATTTCCAAAGAACAATTTCTGAAAAATTCATTGAATGGCCCGGCGCTCTTGTTAAAACTAAATTCGCATTGATGCAACTATGACCATTTGATACGCTCTAATGCCTGTTAACAACAGTCCAATTTTGAAGAAAGTCTGATGGGGTTACAGGGGTGTAATTTGATAAGATTTCCATAGTTCAATTTCTCAAAAATTCATTGAATGGCCCGACGCTCTTTTTTAACCTAAATTCGCATTGATGTCACTATGACCATTTGATAGGCTCTAATGCCTGTTAACAACAGTCCAATTTTGAAGAAAGTCTGATGGGGATACGGGGATGCAATTTGACAAAATTTCCATAGAACAATTTCTGAAAAATTCATTGAATGGCCTGGCGCTCTTATTTAAACTAAATTCGCATTGATGCCACTATGACCATTTGATAGGCCCTAATGCCTGTTAACAACAGTCCAATTTTGAAGATAGTCTGATGGGGATACAGGGGTTGTAATTTGATAAGATTTCCATAGTTCAATTTCTCAAAAATTCATTGAATGGCCCGACGCTCTTTTTTGACCTTAATTCGCATTGATGTCACTATGACCATTTGATAGGCTCTAATGCCTGTTAACAACAGTCCAATTTTGAAAAAATTCTGATGGGGATACGAGGGTGAAATTTAATAAAATGTTCATAGTTCAATTTCTGAAAAATTCATTGAATGGCCCGGCGCTCTTGTTTAACCTAAATTCGCATTGATGCTACTAGGGCCATTTGATAGGCCCTAATGCCTGTTAACAACAGTCCAATTTTGAAGAAAGTCTGATGGGGATACAGGGGTGTAATTTGATAAGATTTCCATAGTTCAATTTCTCAAAAATTCATTGAATGGCCCGGCGCTCTTATTGAATCTAAATTCGCATTGATGCCACTATAGGCCCTAATGCCTGTTAGCAAGATTCTAATTTTGAAGAAATTATGATGGGGATGCAGGGGTGTAATTTCAAAAAAAGTCCATAGTTCAATTTCTCAAAAATTCATTGAATGGCCCTACTTTTAAATAAGTATCGAAAATATATATAACAAAATAAAGCTTGTTACATTTGCTTCCAACGCCATAAACACGCCTTCCAGAGATTTCAACTTAGGTTCCGTGAACACTTCAAATAGTTTGTTAAATTGCTCATTTACCGAGCCTACTTAGCTGAAATTTCCAAACCAGAACAGCAAATTTGTTGCGAATTTTTATATTCCTATTATGATTTTGAATAAAATGTTAAAGTAGAAAATAAATAATAAATCTAATCAAAATTCGCATGAGAATATTTATTAATTATTGAAATTGGTTTCTTTTGATGTGTTGATAAAATAATTTTTCGGCTGATAACTTTCGGCTGAAGAAAGTTGATCAACGGTGACGTAATTATCAACTTTCGGCTGAGTAAGCGAAGACACTATCTGCATTATCGAGTTTTTTGATTTTTCGGCTGGAAACTTTCGGCTAACTTTAATAGTATCCAGAAGTACCAGATGATTTTATGCTTTTGATATTATTGTCATTAGTTTTCATTAAAGATGATTCCGTGGCTGATGATTAATTGATATCGTTGGAAACGGGTGAATACTGTTTAGTTGATGGTTCACTTAACATATACGCATGATGCGAGCCTCCGTTTTGAAACCCTCTGCTTGAATTATGAAGCAATGAGTGATGTTTTTTGCGACAAATTAAACAGCTGCTTTTAAATTGACAATTACTAGCAAAGTGGCCTCGGCGCAAACAATTTTGACAAAAGCCTTTCGACTTTACCAATTCAAAACGCGATTTTTGCTCCAGATTTCGAAATTTTGGACATTTATGTATCCAATGTTCCTCATTACAATTTACACAACTGGCCTTAATGAGTGATTGAGTTTCGATGTTAAATGCATTAGTGGATTTGCGTTGTGAGCCTGTTACTCTGTGGCTTGACTTTGGTTCGATTTGTAAGCAGGATTCCAGTGCATCGCACCTATTGTTCAAAAATTCTGTAAAACGCTCAATTGTAGGATGTGGATTGTTTACAGTTGCTTCGGCCCACAAATGTTTTGAATCATCATCGATTTTATTTAATAAAATGTGAATTAACCACGGATCTCGTGGAATTTGGAATTGGGAAAATATTTGCATAGTACAAGGTTGAATATTTCGCGGATTATAAGTATTTGTGATCTGCATTATACATAAAGTGACGTTTTTTAGTGAAATGGCAGAAGAAATAAAACGGGATGCAAAAACACGCCGAGCTATTGCAAAAGCGGCAATAACCCGTTTAGGAAGATATGAAGAAAGATATAAATATACGCTTAGATTCATTAGAAAAGGCATTATAGACCTTAAAGAAGAAGATTTGTGGTTGGTTACAGTTGGTAAAACGTTGGAATTAGAAGTGGTAGAAAGTCGATATTTTTTACTAAAATCGAAATTCCGAGGTGCAGCACAATCTCGAAATACGGTATATCATAATTTGCATCAGTAATTCAATGAGCCCGTGTTACAGTTTGTGGAACAGCAGCGTGAATATATTAACAATCTATCAGACAGCTTTCATGTTCCAAATACATCATTCGCAGAAGTTTGGTTATAGAATAAATATTCCATACTTTTTTGTGGATTATTCGGAATTACCTGCGCCTTTAGGGATATTTTCATATCAACAGTACACGGCAAAGAGTTCCTATCTAACTTACGAAAATTTAAACATCTACGGGGCCTTTAACGAGGAGAAACAGCTGCTTTAGTACAGCATATTTTAGTCACAGATGCAAATTACGAAGTCGCATGGAAAAAAATATTGCCACGGTACGACAAAACGCGATGCGTTATAACAACTTTGCTCAACAATTTTTTTGCGATTCAACCAGTACTAAAGAGGTCTTCTTTACGACAATCATTATATAATACTGCAGATGAGGTTCTTATAGCTTTAGAAGCATTAAGAAGTAAAGCAAACCAAAGAAACTAAGCAAGCATGCGGTGAAAAAGGCACTCGATAAAGATTTTCCTTCGCTGGACGACTTTACGAAGTTTTTCGATAAAGAACGTGATGAAATCAAAATGTTAGCAGAACCCCTACAGAGTTGTAAAGGTCACAAACGAAACGTATTTAATCAACGTGGAACTCATTCAAATTTAGTTTCATCCGATACCGTTTCGTGTGCCTACTGTTCTAAGTACCTGTCTGCGTGCGGCCAATTCAAGAGTCTTGAATCTACAGAAAAAAGACATTTTATCCAAACCAACAATATTTGTTATAACTGTTTGTCGTGTAACCATCGGGTTACATCATATTTATCGAGATTTGGATGTCGACAATGTGAAAAGCGACATCACACATTGTTCCACATTAATTCAATTGAATGTACAGATACACAACCTTCACAACTACGCAATACGACAAGTTCAAACTAACTAATGATACCGAAACCACTATTAATCCAGAAGACCAAAAAATAGTTCAACTACATGTGACGTCTAATTCGAAATGTTTTTCTGGCATTTTACCAATTGCATTGGCCGATGTTCAAGTTATTAAAGGAAAGTTTCTGTATTGCAGAATTCTGTTATATTCAAGGCCACAGACTTCATTCATCTCGAAAGCATGTATTCAGAAATTAGGACTAAGGCAAACTAATGCAAAATACAAAGTATCTGGAATAGTTATTAATAACCAGTATAGTAGGAGACTAACATCATTGGTCCTAAAATCGCGATATCATTCACATAAAAGGTTTTAAATTATAGCCTTCATAAAAAAAAAGTTAACTAGGTTACCACCGACTAGATTCAACGCGAACAATTACGAGTATGCATCTGTAAAACATTCAATTTGCTGATCCAGAATGTCAAAAGCAAAACGAAATCGACAATGTGGTTGCATCAGATACATTTTTTAACTACTAGAAAATGGTCAATTAAAGGAAAAGAACGGAAGACTTATTGCGCTGAATACGGCATGTGGGTAGATTTTATCGGGAAACTGTTCTAATATTAATAAATTAAATAATTTGTTTAACTTTCAAGAAGTTTTTTCGAAATGGAGGTCCTAAGAGACGACTCAAATTTATTAACCAAGGAAGAAGGGGAAGCTGAGAAAACAAATAAACAGTTACTAAGGAGAGGAAGGCGCAGATATCACTATAGTCACTACCGTTCAAAAAGTCATCCCCTACACTTGGACAATCATTATTTCTGGCAATTCTATGATAGAAATCCACAAAAAGATGAATGCAAAGGGACCCCGCATACAAATCACTCTACTTAGAATTCATGAGTGAGTACCTTACATTAAAATCACATTAAATCACATGGAAAACGATTTTTCTGTCGACGATTTGTTAACCGACTCAAACGACATAAGTGAAGTCGTTGGGCTGAAAGAAACATTCAACAAAATATCAATCTCCGGAGAATTCCAATTACGCAAATGGGCCTCAAATGTGCCTGTATTATGCGGTGACAATGAAAATGAGTCTGGAAATCCAATAAACCTCGACAACAACCACCAAATAATAAAAGTCTTTGGTTTGACCTGGGTTCGAAAAATAAATTTGTCAATTTAATGTAACGCTGAATGATCACATCAAGTACACAAAAAAATAACTACTTTCAGAATCATCAAAAATATTCGATGCACTAGATTGGCTTGTGCCATCCAATATATCAAAATATTATTTCAAAAACTTTGGTTACGCAAATTGGACTGGGATGATGATTTACCAGCTGGTATTTTATCAAAATGGAAACAATTACGAAGCGAGTTTGACCAAAATAAGAAAATTCTAATACGGTCATACATTGGGTGGTAGGGCGGGACAATACAACTCCACGAGTTCTGTGATGCAAGCGAGTCAGCGTTTGTAGCTGTTATATATTCACGTATTCAAAGTTAAGATGGAAGTATTCACACCAACTTAATCGCGTCAAAAACAAAGTTAGCACCATAACGTCTTATAACTTTTCCAAGGTTGAAATTATGTACAGCACATCTTTTTACTTAACTGTTCCATAAAACCAAAGAAGAATTTGCAAACGCCGAAATCAAAGAATATGCTTGGACGGATTCTAAAATAGTTTTGGCATGATAGCAGACCAATTTCGTCGTTGGAAAACTTTTGTGGCTAATAGGACTATCGAGATCATTGAAACTTTGCCACCAAACAAATAGGGATATGTCAAGTCAGCAGAAAATCTAGCAGATCCTGAAAGTCATGGAATTTTAACGAAACAACTGAAGGAGGGCTTAGAATTATGTTGGAGTGGAACACATTACTCCAATAGCATCAGACTACAAAGTTTTAGGAGAGGAACGCAAAAAATGGATACAATGCTCAATTGTAATATTGTCGGACGACATATTAAACAATTTGTTCAGGAGAATTTCTTTCATAAATTTTTTTTTTGTGTAATTGCCTACTGCAGACGCCCTTCATTGACTAGAAACCAACTATTTTTGAATAAAACACTTACGGTCGAAGAACTTCAAGCAGCAGAACGAGTATGTATTCGTTGGTGTCAACGCCTAGATTTTACTCAAGAACTTGATACCTGAATGAAAGTAAATGAAATTAAAAGCAAATCACAACTGTCCTCACTTGCTCCATTTATAGACAGTGATGACATTATTCGAGTGGGAGGGAAACGTCTTCAAAACTCCACTTCTTCTTATAACACGAAACATCCTATTATTCTATTTGATTCTTACATCGTAACCAAAGGTATAGCATTGTACGATCAAAAATATATTCATCCTGGACCATTCCTATTATCATCTCTTATTAAACAACAGTATTGAATTGTGAATGCAAGGAGTATGATAAGACCCATTGTAAACAAATGTCAGATTTGTGTGCGGTATCGTGTGACTACGTCCTCGCAATAGATGAGCACCTTTCCGAAGTCTAGAGTAACTATATCACGTTCATTCATTCAAGTGAGTGTTGACTAAGCGGGACCAGTTTCCATTGCATTAAAAAAGGCAGAGGTGCAACATTAACGAAAGGCTACATATCAGTTTTCGTGTGTATAGCAACGAAGGCGTTTCACTTATAGGTCGTATCTGACTTAAGCACGGACGCGTTTTTGGCGGCTCTCAAGAGGTTTATTGGCAGGAGACGTGTACCAATCGAAATCAATTCTGACAACGGAACGAATTTCATCGGAGCAGCGAATAGGATAAATAAATTTGAAAACAAAATAATCACACTATCATTTCAGATTACCGCCTTATCAATTATATTTCTTGGAAGTTCATCCCTTCGGCAGCACCGCATTTTGGGGGACTCTGGGAAGCCGGAGTGAAGCCCATGAAGTCACATCTCATCAAAGTTATTGGCACTTCAAATCACGGCTATTGTGTCAACTGAAATCTGATGATCCAACAAACATTGACGTGTTAACTCCCGGTCATTTTTTAGTTATAGCCCACCAGATCATTGCCAAAACCAATGTTTGAAGAAGTACCTATCAACAGACTCAACCGCTGGGAATATACAACTAAGCTGATGAATGATTTTTGGGAGCGTTTTTCGTGCGACTATTTGTACACATTTTACAGCAACGCTACAAGTGGCAGCATCAAACATGCAACCTGAAAACTAATGATATTGTATTAACTAAAGATGATACCTTACCAGCGAGGGTATGGCCAAAAGCAAAAATTACTGAGATTCATCCCGGATATGACGATTTGGTCCGGGTCGTAACGCTGTGCACGGCAAATTCAGCAAGTATCAGCGGCCCAAATCACAAGTCGTGAAAATACCAACTAATTGAGCATGTTTGCTCAATGCTGGGGAGAATGTTCGGATAACTATTCAAATTTATTGGCTGACTGTGCCTTGGTAATACCTACCTACTAAATTTAAAAAAACAAAAAATTATAACGTTAAAAGGAATAGAGCATTTTTAATAGTGTTGTGTTGTGAGTTTGTGACATTCGGTTGGTGGATATTTTGAGAATCTCACCCAAGAAAAATATTTTGTCCTTAAGTGGTAAATACGGAATATTCAAATCAAGCTTGAATCTGCAATTGGGTTGGGAACAAAATCCAAAAAACTAAGTTATACACCCAGTCATGATGTCTTTTAAATAGTTTTAGAGAAAGATTATTTTTTATTTGTTTTTGAGTTTTTTTTTTAATTACGTGAGATGAGCCATATGAAAATAACATAGCTAATAGCACAAATCCAAACAATCATGCGCTTGAAAACCATAAAAACTATCATCTTCCGATCAATAGTATGTAATTTACTGAATTTATTATCTAAAATGTAAGGCATTTGTTAATATGGTGAGTAAAATTGACCATTAAAGGCCAGAAAAGATATCTTTGGGCCTTCTTGAGAGTTTGACGTCCCCAATATACTCAGATGTAGGAGGCTCGTATGTCATAATGTATAGTTTAGAAGTTTGATTTTATGTGGATATTCCTCATTGGAGAAATTAGTTGTTGGCAAATAATGTGGAGTGGAACTTCTATTTTTTGAGCAAATTTACTCTGAAACGAGCGTCAGGTATACAATGATTTGCGGACCAGTACGTCGTTTTATAGCAAAATCATACGATTTCTGTTGTGCTGGCGTCTCATTGAATATACAAAACGCGTTCATAGTCAGCATTCTGTAGCACAGAAGGCCATTAAATAATCCTGTCCTTCTCTGCGGGGTATTGCGTAACCCGGAAGGCATTACCGTAAGCCGGTGTAAGGAACGACCGGGCACTGTGAAAGTCGTCTTAGCTCTTGACCGTTCATCAAAAGGATTTTTTCAAAACGCGTCTTTTAAATCCAAAGTGGAGATATCACTGAAAAAAATAATCGGTGATATTCACAAAAAAACGGAGTAATATTTAATGAAAAATGATTAAAAATTCAGCCACACAAGCGCTTTGTATTTACTGCGATTTTAGCAAATCAATTATTACAACTTGCTGAGTAAATTTTATTATTTTCATTTCACGGTGGATAAGCAATATTTGTGATTGCTTTGATATATTTACTCTGCAGTTTGTAAAATAATTTAGAAATTCTTTACAGAGCGCATGGTAAATAATGATTGCAAAGTGGATAATGGTTTACAATGCATTTTAAAATTTGCGGATTGAGAAAATCGCAGCGCCTTAATATTTACTCTGCATAGAAGCAAACACTTGGAACTTCTAGATTGGAGGAGACAGAATTTAATATTTAACATATTAAAAACCAATTTTAATGAAACACATTCTTTATAATTAATCTTTTTTGTTCACTTTTCACAAAAGGCCTTCGATTTTTCTTAAAATAAAGATGATAAAATTAATTACATCTGTGGATCGACAATAAACTTACGTGTGAATTTTGATCAAACATATTTTTACTTTACACAGCATTAAAAGATATTGAATTGTTGTAATGTTGCTAATAATTAAATTCTCCTCAGATGAGTAACCATTTAATGTGGAACTGATTTGGTCCGGTCCTCTTAAGTTGCTTTATAAAATTCTGAAATTAAAACAAGAAAGCAACAAATATAAGTAAAGCCACATAAAGTATTGTAAATTTAATTTGGGTTTACCATATATCGTTTCAGCACTTCTATGGTTTAATGTTGAAGGTTAAAGCGGTCATTTATGCGACGCGAAGTAAAGTTACAAAAAAACTGCAAATGAAGGATAAAAATAAATATAATTTATATTTTATTTTATTTTATTTATTTTATTTTTAAATAATTACCATTTTTCGCAACAAATCTGGAAACTATAGACGAACTGGCATTTTTGTGGCAATTTGTGTACTGCTTTAAATTCACTTTAAGACTAATTTTTGTTTGAAATTTTAAATAAAATTTGGAGAACAAAATGCCGGGTCAATGCCAAAGTCGGGTAGGATAAATGATTTGATTGGTTATAATCTCTCCGCAAAAATTGTTTTACAAAGTGCAAAGTAAATTTTGAAAAGTATTTGAACATTTTAAAAACACTTTGCAATTTATTCTCAACGAAAAAGACATTTTTTTTTCATTTTTAATATTGTTACGATTTTGCCTTGTCAATCAAGGTTCGAATCACTGGATTGTGAATAAATACACTGCTTCAAATTTGAACTCACACAATTTATTTACACAACACAATTTATTATACAACACAAAATTCACAATTAATTATTATAATTATAACACACTTTTTAATTATCACTTTAATAATCGCTTTAATAATCACTTTAATAATCTTTCTATTTAACCTTCACTGTATCACGTTTAAAATAATACTCAGCAATACACGTCAACGCGCGCCTTTATATACCAAAATATTTGTTTCTAGAATAATCCTAAATGCGCAGCAAATATGTTAGTATAGAAATACGCCTAAATGTTGAGTATAAATTATAAACGTAATTGAACAATTAATAAAATTAACTTATTCTATTCTAATCTAGGTGTCACCGTAACACTACCCCCCACCTAAGCCTGTTCGTCCCGAACAGGATCCAGATCTCCTCCTCTGTAGAGCGCCAAACGCTCTAAATGCAACACCTTTGGTTTACCTTTCCGTCCTTTCTGTATGCGATAAACCACGTCGTTCAACTTTTTAATTACAGTGTAAGGTCCTTCCCATGTGGGTTGCAACTTCGGTGATAATCCCTTGTGCCGTTGCGGGTTGTGAAGCCATACCAATTGCCCTTCCTCGAAGCCTTGATTATTTGCTCGTATGTCATATCGAGCTTTCATTCGATCACTTGATATTCGAATTTTCTCCCGTACAAATTGATGTATTTCATTAAGTTCCTCTTTCATTCGGTCGGCGTAATCCTGTCCGCATAGAGCTGCTGATGGAACAGCCCCAAATTTTAGATCTCCTGGTAATCGCAGATTGTTCCCAAATATGGTTTTAGCTGGTGTCACTCCTGTTGTGTCATGTACCGCTGATCGGTAGGCCATCAGGAACATTGGTATATGTCGATCCCAGTTGCGTTGGTTCCTTTCCACAACTTTTGCTAGATATTCCTCCAATGTACCATTGAATCTTTCCACCATATCGTCCGATTGTGGGTGTAAAGGCATCGTTCTTGTTTTATTGATTCCAAGCATCTGACATATCTCCTGAAATACCACCGATTCGAAATTCCTTCCTTGATCCGTGTGAATTTCCATAGGTACACCAAATCTGCTAATCCAATTGTTAACCACGGCATCAGCTATTGTTGTTGTCTCCTGATTGGGTATGGGGTACACCTCCGGCCATTTGCTAAAATAATCCATTATTACTAGCACATATTTATTTCCGCTCTCGGTGGTCGGAAATGGCCCCGCCACGTCCATTGCAATTCTCTCAAATGGTGCCCCGACATTATATTGTTTCATGGTTTCACGGCTTTTTCGTGCTGGTCCCTTCACTGCCGCACATTGGTCACATCTTCGACACCATTCTACTACTGACTGTCTACATCCGGACCAGTAGAAACGTTGGCGAATTTTGGCTAATGTTTCATTAATCCCTAGGTGACCTCCACTTGCTCCTCCGTGATACTCCTTGAGGATTTCCGCTATCCGATCTTTTGGCACCACTACCAACAATTGTTTTACTTTACCATCCGTGCTTTCCCACTTCCGTTTTAAACATCCATTTTCTATGTGGAGGCTATCCCATTGAGCCCAATATGCTTTTACAATGGGAGTTTTGTCAGCTATCTCACTCCATGTGGGCCGGTGTTCCTTTTCCTTATGTTTCATGATGAATGACAGGTCAGCATCCCGTAATTGCTCCTTCTTGATCATTTCATCAGTCCATTCCTCATCAGGTAGCACTTGCATAAGCCGAATATCGATGATGTTTTCCTTACCCTCCACACGCCCACAATGCTTGCATTCCACGGGATATGGCCTTCTTGATAATGCGTCGGCATTTCCATGTGCAGTTCCCTTCCGATGTTCAATTTGGAAATCGTAGCTTTGCAAACGTTCGATCCAACGTGCTACTTGTCCCTCTGGATTTTTGAATTGTAACAACCAGCGCAAAGCTCCATGATCCGTCCGTAGAAGAAATTTTTGGCCATAGAGGTACTTATGGAAGTGCTTAACACATTCCACTATAGCCAACAACTCTTTCCGTGTAACACAATAATTCCGTTCCGGTTTTGATAACATCTTGGAGTAATATGCAATAACTCGCTCCTCACCATTCGTTGCCTGTGATAATACTCCTCCTATACCGTCATTACTTGCATCGGTGTCCAAAATGAATTTAATGTTGGGTATAGGGTATGCGAGGATTGGTGCTTCGCATAATCGACGTCTTAGTTCCACAAATGCCTCTTCCTGTTCATCCTTCCATTCGAATGCCTTGTTCTTCCTGGTTAACTCGTGTAAACTCTTTGCAATATTGGCGAATCCTGGCACGAATCGTCTATAATAGGTGCACAATCCAAGGAAGCTCCGTAATTCATGTAAGTTTTTAGGTCGTGGCCATTCCTTCACTGCTGCGATCTTTTCTTCATCGGTATGGATTCCATTGGTTGTTACCTTATGACCCAAATATTTTACTTCAGTTCTAAATGGTTTG
The DNA here is from genome assembly GCA_947310385.1 of Nephrotoma appendiculata. NCBI lineage: Eukaryota > Metazoa > Arthropoda > Insecta > Diptera > Tipulidae > Nephrotoma > Nephrotoma appendiculata. Next base: position 126,090,037 of record OX371223.1, read on the forward strand.
CATTTCTTTGGACTTAGCTTTAATCCGGCCGCTTGCATCCGATCCAAAACCTCCGCCAAATTCCTTAAATGCACGTCGAAATCCTTGCCCATAACGATGATGTCGTCCAAATATACGAGGCACGTCCTCCAATGTAATCCTTTTAGCACGCGCTCCATTAGCCGTTCAAAAGTCGCTGGGGCGTTACATAATCCGAATGGCATAACGTTAAATTGCCATAATCCGTTACCCACACTGAATGCCGTTTTCTCGCGATCTTCTTCCTGGACTTCCACTTGCCAATAGCCGCTTTGCAGATCTAATGTTGAAAATATTCGAGCACCCGATAATGTGTCTAACGTGTCATCGATCCTTGGCAATGGGTAACTATCCTTTTTCGTCACAGCATTTAATTTTCGGTAATCCACGCAGAATCTCATGCTACCATCCTTTTTCTCGACTAACACCACTGGTGAACTCCATGGACTGCTTGATGTTTCGATTACCCCTGCTGCTTGCATATCTCTTACCATTCGATCCATTTCTCCTTGCTTTGCCAATGGTAATCTTCTGGGTGGTTGGCGAATCAGTATTTCTGCTCCTGTATCTATTCGATGTTTTACCATTGTGGTTCTCCCATTATTGTCCGATGTACTGCAGAATATTGGCATGTACCGCTCGAGCAATTGTTTTGCCAAATTTTTCTGTTCCATGGTAAGATCTTCGGTCCATTTCTGCATAAGTTGAACTATAATCTCTTTCTGCACTTGCGAGTTTGCCGTCTTAATCGGATTTTTCTGCTCGCACTTCACTATTGCCGATATTTCTTCACATTTTCCGATTATTGTCCCTTTCTTGATGGTTTTCATCTTATCCGAGAGATTTAGAGTCCTAATTGGTACTCTATTATCGCTGTCTGGTTTCACTAAAACTTTCCCGATCATAATTTCTCTGGCTCCGCTCTCCGCTTCATTGGCTTCCACAACCCACAACCTGGGTGACCCAGAACCTCCTTGCAATCTTGCCCATACTATTGTTTCCGAGTTCGGTGGCAGCTTCTCCCGATGATCCATTATAATTTGCCTGGTCGTTTCTCCTATAGCGCTAACGTGAAGTGGCAACTCGATATTATCATAGGTTAAAACACCCCGTCCAACATCCACCACGAAGCCATTCGTTCTCATGAAGTCCATCCCCAAGATGACTTCGTCTACAATATCTGCAACCAGCACCTCGTGTTGAAAGTAATTTCGCCCAATCCTTATTTTTACGACCTTTTTCCCTTTTATTGCTGAATTTTCTCCAGTCGCCGTTCGTAACTTCATTCCATTAGCTGGTTCCATAACTCCATCGATAATATCCTCACGAACAATCGTATGAGTTGCTCCCGTATCCAGCGTGATCATGCATTTCTTCCCATCAATATCGGCTTCAATTGTTAAGCTATCACCGCATCTTGCTAATCTCGAAACATGGATGAAGGTTATGGGGCAATCGGTTGTGGGAGTCAGCTTCTGCCCCTTCAAGCTGACTCTTTTTAGTTTAACGACTCCGCTGTCGTCTGACGCTCCTTTCTGGATTCTATCTGCTCTTCGTTTGGTCTACGCTTCATAGGAGATGGCGACCTTGCTCGTTTCTTCTTAATCTCCCAACAGTCCCGTGAGATGTGGCCCATTCTATCACATACCCAGCATTTAATCCTGCCACTTCCATCTCTGAACCTTGACGTAGCCCATGCGGTGTCTATTCTGGAATCAATCTCCACTCGACGAATTTTCATTGCTGGTTTGATGATGGTTTGCGCAGTTTCGTTTGTTAACGCACAAGCGATGGTTTCCGTAAAAGTTGCCTTAGGTGACAACATCACCGCTCTACGCGTCTCAGGATCTCGAATACCGTCAATGAATGCATCTATTTTAATTCGCTCCATGTAATCGGCCGACATATTTGAATGGGCTAAATGCGCGAGCCGCTCAATTGCCGATGAAAATTCCTGTAGCGATTCTCCTGCTCTTTGGTATCGACCCTTCAATTCCATGCGATAGATTTCTCGTTTGTGGTCACTTCCGTATTTTCGATCTAACGCCTTCATAATTCCCATGTAAACGTTCCGTTCCTGCTCGGGAATGATTTGTAGTGTTTCCGCCGCTTCGCCTTTAAGAGCCACAATTAACGCTGCAACACATTGTTCTTCAGTCCACTGATTTTGCTTAATGGCCGTTTCGAATTGGAACTTGAAAATACTGAAGGAAGTTGCTCCATCAAATGTTGGTGGTTTTATCTTAACTGCGTTAACTGTTTGGATCACTTGACCTGTTGTTCCATTTGACTTGATATCTTGGAGCTCCTTCTCGAGACGTTTAACTTCCGTTTGAAAATCTTGTTTAACCGATTCAAATTTTTGTTGAACCGTCCCTTTAACATTTTGAATTTCTGCGTGTACTTCTGTTTGCAGTTTTTCCACTTTACCGTGTAGTGTAGAAGATAACTCCAGAAACTTCTCGTCCATTTTCTTTTGACCAACTTCTATTTGGTTTTTAATGTCCGCTTCTTGTTGCTCCATTTGTACAATCTTCTGTTTAATTTCCTGGTTCGATTGTTTAATGTCGGCCCCTTGTTGCTCCACTTGTAACATCTGCTGTTTCATTTGATGTTTCATGTCCGCTCCTTGTTGCTCCACTTGTAACATCTGTTGTTTCATTCCCTCGTTCGATTGTTTAATGTCCGCCCCTTGTTGCTTCAACTGTTGTCCCATCATATTCATAGCAGCCATCAACTGCGAAAAATCGAAACTTCCAGATGGGTTTTGTGCTGCTCCGACCACCGTTTGCACGTCCTTTTCTTTCTGGTCAACACTGATCTCATCCGGTTTTTCCTCCTCGAAATCATACTTGTCTGGATTTACACCTTCCTTCTCCATGGCCTCACGTAGTCGCTCCACCAAACTAGCTTTTGTGCCTTCACTAGCCAAACCTCGCTGCTTCAGTTGCTCCTTTAATTGCGCAAGCTTTAATTCGTAGAGAATCATTTTTCTTATTATTCACAATCCCACCGCTGTCACCAATTGTTACGATTTTGCCTTGTCAATCAAGGTTCGAATCACTGGATTGTGAATAAATACACTGCTTCAAATTTGAACTCACACAATTTATTTACACAACACAATTTATTATACAACACAAAATTCACAATTAATTATTATAATTATAACACACTTTTTAATTATCACTTTAATAATCGCTTTAATAATCACTTTAATAATCTTTCTATTTAACCTTCACTGTATCACGTTTAAAATAATACTCAGCAATACACGTCAACGCGCGCCTTTATATACCAAAATATTTGTTTCTAGAATAATCCTAAATGCGCAGCAAATATGTTAGTATAGAAATACGCCTAAATGTTGAGTATAAATTATAAACGTAATTGAACAATTAATAAAATTAACTTATTCTATTCTAATCTAGGTGTCACCGTAACAATATGTTTGCATTGAAAATGATATATTCAAATTGCGCAGCTAAAATTTACCTAGCAGCATTGTAATATCATTAATTTAATTTGTCATCAGACGGTTTTCAGCAATAATTTTAATATTTAAAAATGCACTGTAAATATTGCACTGCAAAGTTTACAAGGCTCGTACTTAATTAAGGCATTATTGGTAATAATTGCAAATTTGGGTTTACACAGCAAAATGTGTAAATATCTCCGCGCTATTTTTTGCAGTTTACACTATTTTGTTAAGATGGCTTAGCAACCCCTCGTTGATTGTTAAAGGATAAGCGTCTTTCAGAGTGGCCGGGTTTCTCTTTCGACCAACCAAGCACAACGGGGTTTTTCTAGGTTTGCAAACTAATGTAACAGGAGAATTCTATGCACTAAGGTATAGAACATTGGTTATTTGGAATATCTAAATAGTTTGTCCGAGCCACGTCTCATAACGCTTATATCCGCTCTAATGCCTAAATGGCCAGAATAAGGTTCGCCGTTAATTGTCATATTCGTTCAAGGCCTGCCATCGACAGAATCGAGAATAATGGATACAGTAATCATTTTGGAGTATTGTTTCTGAGATTTCCAATATTTAATTGTTCACAAACGATATCGTGAATGAGAAATGTTACCATCTGTGGCTAATGATATAACTTGGAAGGAGTTACAAAATAATCTAGAATTATATAGATGTTGGATTGTAGTTATAGTTTGTGAGTCCTGGCCTACTTCCTGTGATGGAGTTACGGACCTGTGTTAGAAGCTCGGTTGCAAGGAAAAACTTTCTCTGGTGTTACGGGAATAACATATTTTTACGAATCAGTATTCGTATTTGGAAAACAAGCAAAACTTACGAGGTGTTATAAGGAAATAGCACAAGTATAGCAACAAATTGTGTTAATTGTGTTAATAGATTGCGGTAAATATTCGGAGCAAGTGAACATCGCAAAATTTTGACCAACACAGATTTCAACTGTTTGTTTTGTGAACTCATGAGAAGTAGGTTTTTGACATTCAATCTCAGGATTGTTATGTACTTTAGTCCACATTGTTCGAGATCTTGATTGAGATTTTACAATATTGAGTTTTTCTGCCAATTCGATGATGTGTGACCCTAGGGTAGGACTTATAAAGTGGATTTGATGAAGTCACATAGATGAAATTTTGATTTTCCGATATTTTGCCGATACAATTTTTGGCAATTTGTGGTAATATTAAAACAACCAATGATGAAATCCATCACCCTAAAGGTTCAAAAGTCGGATATGTTGGAAATAATACTCTCTTTGATTATAATTATTTCGATCGATTTCGATTTAATTTAGTCAAAATTTAGTCGGAAATTTAGTCAAAAAAATCGTCGTCAGGCACACAGCATAATAAAACTTTTTCTAAACTTGCAAATTTTCCAGTGAATAATTTTTTTGTTTGCGCTATAATATAATATTTTTGTGTGATATGGCGGAAAATGGATATAAATTATATTTCAATTATAACAAAATTTGGATAAGTTATACACTAAAATATGGTCGCTAGCGGAATTTCCAGTAACATTTAAGAAAAAGGAAAGGTATTCAGATTCAATTCAATTTCTGAAAATAAATCGTATTTTATTCCAAAATAGAAAATATAATGTTAAAATATTATAATATTTCACACGTTAAAAATGTAAATATGAATAAAATTCGTCGATTAATGATTTTAAGTTTTAATAGAGCATTTTGTATAATATTTGATTATGGGTTTACTCCGTTTTCAAAACTGTATAATAAAAGTGTTGGTCAATTTTAGGCATGAACTTGAGAAGACTCAATAAATCTTTTCGTTTTTTTTTTTCCTTATTTTAATTTTGTTGTTTTACAATACAATCCGTTTGAACCTCATCGGCATTTTTTCTGGCTCTTCGAGAACTTGTTGATTTAGTTTAGATTCTATAATAAAATCATCTTTAAATGACCGCTTATATATTATGTAATATTAAATATATTACGTGAGTCATACTTTATATGTCGTATGTTAGTAAACGGAATACTAGAAAAATTAAATTTTTGGATTCTTTGGAACTTTTCTAACGTAATATGAACAGCGTCAACTTCTTGTAACATAGAGTGCACGGGTTCTCAAAATATCACATGAGAATTTTAGCTTCACATGAGAATTTTCCTTCATGAATTGCATAAAATTTAGAGACACAATTGAATTGAGATAATAATTCTGTCCGTTTGTGGAAAATCTTACATCACAGCTTGCAAAATTTTCACAAAAGCACTCGCTAATTCGTTTCCACCTCGTCCTTGCATTGTTTCATTCCAGAAACTACAATATGTAGTTCTATTATCCTGACCGTTTCCAGTGAGATTGAAATAGAGCAGCTTTCGTTAATAATATAAAAGTTGAAATTTGCTTTGGGTAATGCTTAAACGTTTCGCAAATCAATGACAAGGATTCGAGTATTTGGTATATATTTGTTCTGTGGACATTCCTGTCTGCTTTTGCGGGAAACTTGGTTTGCATATGTACCGAAAAATCATTTTGTTCTGCTTCACTCAATATTTCACCGTTGTTCACCTTCATTTTATGTTCTTCACATTTGGATGCACAATTCCTTTTTGGAATAAAGAAAGCCAAATTAAATTTCATCTCAAATGTGCTTGCATGCCCAAAACTTAACAAGGTTGTCCATTTCGTTGCAATATAATTCGTACATTTTCCTTATACTAAGATGTGGTTCCAAATACTTTTTCTAGATGAAGAACGACAATAATGAAAATCCATTGTTGCAAATTCACTGATATGACTTGTAACTTCATCCAGTTTATTTTGTGGCAGTTCGTTCTTCTTGTGTCTGCTTTCAGCTATGGGGACTTTGACATAGTAATAAGTGGATATATTAAATGAGCGAAATAGTAATGAAATTGGGTTTTTTTTATAACCAATGTCCGTTAAAAAAATAATTGGCAGACTCTTTAATTTACCGGCCTTTAGGAAATAGTAGATGAACGTATTCTTTCTGCGAGAGTTCTTATTAGTGATTCTTAATCGCTCTACTGATACCTTTCCGAAAAATTCGCCTTTGGATTTTGAACTTAATTGCCAAAATTTTTCTTATATGAATTTTCTTCGACAAATTGAATTCTTCATAACAGCCATATGCACAAGTTCTCTCACACCCCATTTTCATTTCTCGTCGTTTACGATTTATTCCCAAGCTATCAGTAAATTCGTCCCCACTCTGAGATTTTGCAATTCTAACATTTTGTTTTTCCATTTTTCAGGACACCTAAGTCTTCTACTGCTCAATAGTTTAGAGCAGCCTGGCACATCTAAGAATATATTAGCTAATTTAGTCGTTAATACAAACGGTAAATTTTACAATTTCTTATCATTAGATGTCAATCATTCTTTCAGGATCAGGTGGAAGGTATTCAGGGTCGGCATCCGAATCAAGAACCGATGATTCTATAAATTGTAAGAGAACTTTGATAATATTTGCATCCAAATATTTAAAATTGAAAAATACCTGTAAGATCAAAATATTTATTTTCCCTTATAAGTTTCTCTGTACGGCTCACCGAATTTTTATTATTTTCAGGTGTTGCTAGAACTATCATTTTGCTTACTAGCTCATTCTATAAATTTTCAATTGAGTGAAATGCTCTAAAAGTAACCGTAAATGAGGTTTATTTTGTTAAATGTTAATTATTCATTTTCTGACATTTACCTCAACATCAAGTTCTGGTACAGGTGAACTGCTTTTATCACGATTTTAGATTGGTTTGGTTATACAATCATCCATTTTTACCTAAAAACACAAAACTCGAAAAAATTTAAATTCGTGATTTATGACCACTCTTTTAAATTTCTCTCGTAAAGTGAATTTTTTCGAGCTGTCATTCTCTTTTATATAGATTTTAGTGGGACCGTTAGTTAGTTTGTACCGTTAGAGAAATAAACTAACTAGTAAAAAATATCAACGAATCAAAAACTCGAAAACTATATCAACGGCTAGATATAGCTGAAAAAATCTCAATAAAAATAACAACAAAATTTCATTTGGATTTGGATATAGCGTTTTTTTAAATAAATATAGCCTAATAATATAAAACTTTTTTCGTATATAGCTTATTTTTTATAATGTTTTTTTCCTTAATTAATTCTAATTGGTACGACTTAGCGCATGAATTGGATATATCGTTTTTCTGAAAAGGAATGAAAATTGGAGTTGGCTTAAAAAATTCAAATATATATGCACTAAGAGATAAAATCAGAAAAACCAAAGTGAAGTTAGCGTTAATTAGGATTTAGCGTAATTTGGTTGGTAAAAAGTGTTGAAAATGGAGGATAGCGGAAAACACAAATCCAAGTTCCTCAAAAACGAATAGTCTGATTAAAACGTTAATACACAAATGAAATTGAATAGTTTGAAGCCAAAGAAACCATTAAAACCCGGAAAATGTCAATTTGATGGTTAGCGCACTCTAGTCCTAAGACGACAACATTTAGACAATCTCAATTTTTCAACTCCGGAAACATGAAAAGGTTTCATAGGTAATACAAATTTAATTTCGCTGTTTTAAAAATCATCCCATCCTGCAGAATTTGTAAACCATTGCTTTATCAAAATACATTGTGTTATCTCAGTTACAACTAGACACAGACCTCTAAGTTAATTTTAAAATTAAAATTTAAAGGGTTACCGCTCAATTACTATTTTATCTTGTCATGATGTCCGTTAAATAGTTCTAGAGAATGATTATTTTTTATTTATTTTTGCGTTTTTTTTTAACTACGTGAGATGAGCCATATAAAAATTAGCTAATAGCACAAATCTAAACCATCATGGGCTTGCATAAAAGATATAATCTTCCGCCTATATATTATGTTCTACTCGATTAACAATGAGGACACTTTAAAGTAAAAGTTACACATTAATTTTGTGATCAATTCAATTACTCTATCTTTCTCAAGGCATTGACGAAAACATTTGCTGCTTTACTTTGCAATTATATGGTAAATTCAGTTTTCATATTCAATTTTGCACCCTTTCTGTGGGCAAACCAAACGATATTGGTGACCATTAGGTCAATTTCGAGTAGCAGAAAGGGTACGATATGACAAATTATCGCGACAAGTGCTACTCGCAATTTTATTTTTAGCAAATAGACAGGTACTTATTTATTAACACGCGGTAAATATCATAAAGAAATACATTATACATATAATTGGCTTGTCTCTTCCGCATATCACCTATTTCAAATTAACTGTACTCCATATATAAGAAAGGCAATTATATAACCACTCACAATAAACAGGGAGGAGCTCAAACTACATATTGTTCGCGTTTCATTGAAATTAATTACATGTCTTTTACGTACACACGAAACTATTTCCTTGATACATTTTAAATTACCTGCTGATTGCTTGTACGAGTATATACACATTACACACACATAAAAAAGCAAACTAACACAAAATATTTTTAATTTTTTAAATGTCCAACCGTAGTTGCATTCCAAACATTATAAATCAATAAATCATTACCACCTAGATAGACCCATTAACGATATAGGCGAAAAGAACCGCACACACAATAATTTCTTAAGCTCATTACCCAGTGACCATGAATCTATACTGAAAATTTTATGTTGTGAAAGTCTATAAATTAAAAACAAAACTAAGTGTAAACATTTTATTTTCACGTCAATCATGCGGAGCTGCAGTATTTTTTTATCTTAATACTCGATAAAACGTTCTTATATTAAAAACGTATACCGCGATAATTCTCGCGCCTAAACTCTAAACTATTTTTATGAATCATTGTTGCTTGCGTACTAGAAAGGTTACAACAATTAAATCTTTTTTTTTTTGTTTTATTACAAAATCAGTTTTTTTAATCTTATTATAAATATTTTTTTTATTGTGGTTTATAAATGTTTACTTATCGTTATAATTATCTTGCGAGAGACAAAATAGTCAAGTCTTTGAATTAAGTTAATAAATAAAAAGTTTTAAAAAAATCAACTTAGAATAAAAATTATCAATAATAAATCAATTTAATTGGAATTAAATAAATATGTTTCAATTAATCTTGTAGTGTTATGTGCAGCATATGAACGTGGCATGCATATTTTATTGAATTGTCGTTATGTTTGAGCCGTGAGTGGTCACGGATTTCTGTAGATAACATGTCTATTGAACTATCATTTTATGTTACAATAATGGTACAGATTTTTTACAACAATAAAATTATGTAAAATTATTTATATCTTTTATAAAACTCAGAGTATATTTATAAACACTCCACCTTCTTACTCGTATCAATAATACTTTTTCAATTTTACTGTTTAAAACCATTTTTGGTTTTGTCATCTTATAACAATTGTAACAATTTTTTCTCCAATACAAAACAGTTCCTAATAATCCTGAAAATGTATGGATATTGTACCTCTTTGTATCGCCTTCACGCATTTGCCAATATTTTATCAATACATGACCAAGGCATAATCATAATCATTGATTTCCCAATTAATTTTCTCGCTGTAAAACAAAAAAAAAATCATTTTCAAGACATATCATTATTTACAAATCGAATAAATTATCGAACGTAGAGTGTTGGTAGAAGAGAGAATATAGTACCTCGCTGCGGTCCCGAGTTACATTGAACACAAAAAAAAACTTAAGATATAGCAAATTCTACGACATTACAAAAAATTTATTAACAGCCTAATATTGTTCACAAATTGGATATAATTTCCTTTTAAAGCTCCCGCTTCGACTTAATTTAGATGGAAGATGGTATAGATGGAAAACTTGTAAGAATCACAATAATCAGTTTCGAATGGATGAGATTATTGATTTGAAAAAATCAGTCTCATCCGGTCGCGATGACTGACTTGTACAATGTTCTAGACCGGAAGAGGCCATTTATTTATTAAATACATTTGAAATTCACACAAACAATACACTGAACCTAATTATACATATAAAGGTCTATTCACACCAATAGACCCAGTTTGACAGACAAAGGTCTATTCATACCAACACTTTCCTTGCATAGACATTCCATGTCAACTGAATGTATTTCATTTATGATTATGGCTAAATGAGACCAAGTTGTTTCGAAAATGTAATCTGCTTGTTGCTTACGGTTGCTTTTATTCTCACGAATAAACTCTGATTTGATTTCAATGTGTTTAGTACGCGCAGATGATGCACCATTGTCTGCCAATTGTATTGCGCTTTTGTCATCATAGTACAACACCATCTGTTTTGATGATGACGGCATAAGCTCGAGATGAAGTCGGTTGAGCCAAATTTACTTTTGTATTGCACATACCATCGACATGAATTCTGCTGCGGTTGTCGAAAGTGCAACAGTAGGTTGACGTTTTGATCCCCAAGAAACATCTGCACCCTTCATGATGAAAACATAGCCGGTGGTCGATTTTATTTTGTCGAGATCACTAGCCCAGTCTACATCACAATATCTCCTGATTTCATTCGAAGATTTCTCATACACCAACTTTTTGTAGATCGTTGATTTCAAATATCGCATCAAGCGCTTCACTGCTGCCCAATATGCCTTTCCAGGATCTTTGCTATATCGACTCAACAGATTTACTGCATAGCAAATATCCGGTCGAGTTATCTGCGCTGCGAATAACAAACTAGCTATTGCTTGCATATATGGTACGTTTGACATCTCTTGTCGTTCTGCGCACGACTTAAGACCCATGCTCGATGAAGTTTTCTGATTTAAATCCAATGATGTAGCAAAAGGATTGCAATCACTCATACCGAAACGATTTACAATGTCCGATATGTACTGCGACTATGGTCAATTGAAATTGTACCACCTACCTTTCTACGAGTGATACGAATTTCCAATACGGACGAAGCATCACTTAAATCATGCATCTTGAAGTGTGTACATAACTCGTCCTTTAACAATCATTCTCGGATTTCGTCATTAGAAAAAATTAATACGTCATCCACATAAATAGCAACAAATATAATTTTGTTACAATTCACCATATAGTAGATGCATTGGTCGGCAATCGAACGTTTCAGGCCAAATTTAACCAGCACCCCATTCAGTTTCTCGTTCCATACACGACTTGATTGCTTTAAGCCGTATAACGATTTGTGTGGCCTGCAAACTATGCTCGAATCATTAATAAATTCTTCGGGTTGACACATGTATATTTCTTCCTTCAGTTCGCCGTTGAGAAAAGCTGTAACTGCACCTATTTGACGAATGTTTAGATTGAATTTCGCTACAATCGCCATTAGGAATCGAATCGATGTATACTTTACAACGGGAGAAAACGTTTCATGGTAGTCGACGCCATGCCTTTGCGAAAAACCTTTCGCTAGCAATCTCGCCTCGTATCGCATAACTTTACTGTCTGCATTGCTCTTAGTTTTAAACACCCACTTGCTTTAAATCGGTGTTTTGTCACGCGGTAAATCAACCATAGTCTAAGTTTGATTGTCATGCAACGATTTCATTTGACGGACTCGATAGTGCTTTTGCAACGATTTCAGGATCACCTCCTTTATTTTCCTTTGTCAAGAAATTATAACGTATTGTATCAATATTTCGGATACGTTCGGAAGTACGAACATCTATCGGTGTTTCTACAGCCTCATTAGGAACATATAATTCGTCACCATCACTGCCTGATGTAACGTTACTCTCGGATATGTCATTAACGCTATTTTCAACCGTTAAATCCTTCACTTCAGTTTGACCACCAAACTTCTCAACGACAATAGAAGATTCAGCATCACGCACGCAACCTTAATTGATATTGGCATCAACTTCATCTTCATCACTGGTCAAGATCACTGCCGACGAAAAAGAAGAATTAGTACTTATATCTATGTTCAATTACAACTTTCCTAGCTGCCATATTGTACAACCAATATGCTTTCGCTTCATTGCTATACCCAAGCATAATGCATTCAGTTGACTTCGAGTCGAGCTTCCGCCGTTTTTCCTTTGGTACATGTACGATCACTTTGCATCCAAACACTCGTAACATGGTCAAGCCTGGTTTCATTTTGGACCACAATTCCTCTGGTGTAATCGATCACTCATTTCTGCAAGGTATTCGGTTTATCAAATAAGCTGCCGTTGATAAAGCTTCCGCCAAAATTTTTTTACTCAAACTGGAATCAATTAATATACACCGTACTCGTTTCATGAGTGTTCTATTGATACGCTCAGCAACACCATTTTGTTCGGGTGTAAATGGTGCTGATCTTGATGTACAATTCCGCTTTTCGCTAAAAAATCATCAAATTGTTGATTACAATACTCCGTTCCATTATCAGTACGCAGAACTTTGATTTTTCTTGAGCACTGATTTTCGACAAGAGCTTTGAGCTCCAAAAAAACGTTGAAGAGAGACTTTTTTCTTTCACTGGAAAAACAAATAGATTTCTGCTGTAATCACCCACAAATGTAACTAGGGAATCCAAGTCGGTTCTACCCGACTTCGTGTAGTTGGGCAATTACTTACCCCCCAGAGACACCCGTAGCCTTCGGGAAATGCTGCAAACAACCAAAACCGACAACCCTCTTATGCATCTCAACGAAAATGGAAAAAAATTGAAACGTATGTTTGTAGAAACTGGTGGGGTAATGGTAAAACAACGGAACCGAAAGTCGGGTAACCGAAATTCGAGTAAATGGATTCCCTTGTCGGGTAATTGGATTCCCTCCAATGTATGGAATATGTTACGTTTATGTTTTTCCCATTTTCGTTGAGATGCATAGGACGGTTGTCGGTTTCGGTTGTTTCCGGCGATGCCCGATGGTTTCGGGTGTCTCTGGGGGTGAGTAATTGCCCAACTACACGAAGTCGGGTAGAACCGACTTGGATTCCCTAAATGTAACGAAATATTTCGCACCACCAATTGATTGTTCTTGCGAATTTTCAACACGATTACCAACATTTTTAAATGAAGCGCGAGTTTGCTTCCCTTTAATGCATACTGTGCATTTGTTGTTGCTTCTTTGGCTCCAATTCACACCAGTTACTGCGCCACACACCACAGCCACAAATTATTGTTTATTTTGCCACTCAATGCCGTTTCAATCATTGACGAAGTTTCGTTTTTAATTTTATATAGTTCAGCAATATACAATTCAGCCGATATATGTCATCAATTAATGTCGCTGTTGCTATTAAGTTATTTTTTGCCTTGAAAATTTTGCAATTTTCTTTATCAAATGCAACACGATTGCCGTTTTTCTGCTTACACAAAGTAAAGTCGCGCACTAACCCGGAACATATTGAACGTTCGTTAACGTTGCTTTTGTTTTTGACGATCCATTCAATAGGGTTATGTTTACTTCACCAACACAATCGATTTTCAATATGTCTTTGTTCGCAACAACAACTTCTTTGTTTGACGGAATTCTGATGTTTTTATTAACAATCGTCTTAAATTTTGTCAGGTGTCCCGACGCACCTGAATCAATGAGCCAACCATTTGAATTTGAATTATTCACCAGGAATGTCGTATACAAAAGGTTTTCATTGTTTTTAATTTTGTCTTTTTTCTTTGGACAATTTCTGGCGAAATGTCCAGTGTCACCGCAAGAATGGCACTTAAACTTAAACTTGAAATTTGTTTCTTGAAATTTATTTTTATTGTATTTGAATTATAAAATAAAACCGTACGGCGTATAATTCCGTGCATTCGGCCCTGTTTTCTTTTCTTTTGGTTTTATCTTAACCCAGTATTAACCTAGCTGTTTGTTTAATTTCTTTGTTGTAAAATAAATAAATTGAAGTTCTTAATGTTTTCGGTTCTATATTTGGAGAAGGGATGTCCTATTCTCTGTCGGTTCCATATTTACAGGCTTGGCTTGTTACTCCCCAACATCCCCATGGCAGGACATCGACAGGGTGGCAGTGGCGAGTACAGGATATATGTCGTCCATTCGGAAACGACCGTAACATTCACACGGTATCTTCGTGCCACTTCGGCGGTATCACGCTGTCGAAGTGTGAATTGAAGGGTATTAGCTGAAGATCTCACCGGGTGAAGAGCGGTTTGGTCTGTTGAAGACATGCCCCTACGTCATAATACTGTCTCGTTGTGGCTGGGCATCTGCTTGTCGTGGTCGATAGGTCATTCGGGGTCTCTTCAGCAGAGTGGGTGATGGTCACTCGGGGATTATTTAATTTATACAAATTTCTCAAACTTCGTTCGACGGATTGTTGTGTCTTTAGTTTAATTTCAGTTTGTTTAGTTTACTTTATTTAGGTTTATTCTGTTCCACGGTGCAGACCAGGGACATTTTAATCCTCAACTGCTCACGACCCAAAACACTTAGATCTGGTCGGCAAAATCACAGTGAGAGATGCCTCTGCGTGTTTAGATAAAATCTGCGGAATGGTGTTGTAACAGTGGCGCCCAAATGTATTATAGTGGGAGGAACGTGAGCCAGTTCGATGAGTGATTATGGGTCAATGAATTCAGAATCACTAATTTCCAACTCGAAATGACGTTATCCGTATACTTGAAACCGAACGAAGGGGAGATCAACAATTTATCATTATGGATCTTAAAATTGTGCGAAGTATCTTTTAATTAACGGATTTTTACATATTCTAGATCTTGGAGCGCAATTGAATTCTGATCAACCTAAACATGGAAACCGATGAAAAAAATGCTTCCACTGAATTATCTCTACTTTCATTAATTAACATGCCAGAATTATCGAATAGGAATTCCAAGGCCATGCACGCTATTACCTTTAAAATCATCCTCACATAAGGCGAGGATTCGTCCAGAAAACTTAGAGACAACGCATCAGGTACAACGTTGACTCAACGTTTCAGGTATTCAACGTTTTAGGTATTTTGACTCATTAACCAGCGCAAACTAGAATGGAACAGATAACGAACGGACAACCTTCTACATATGTACGAAATTGTCGTACACCGAGAACGGCAGCTTAACACTGCGGCTCGATCACCTACGGCAACCACCTGAAAAGGACCTCGTCGCCCCAATGGCACAAGCATCACACTGAAACAAAACGAGGCTGGTGGACAAGACAGTTGTCAACGCATTGAAAGACAAATCAGCAGCCGAATGCAAACGTGATTTAGTATTTTTCCCAGTAAACTGGGTGAGAGAAGAAGCTAGCGAGGCAAAATTTGGTATAAAGCGACGATACCATCCGCACATCCTCAGAAAACGTCAAATCTGTTTCGTCGTTTTCGGAATAGGGCATTCCGGAATAGCTTTACATTTATCTGGGTTTGTACGGAGGCAGCCCTCACCCTCGATATAACCTAAATAGTCAACTCTTCTCAACTCGAACTTACTGTTGGCCAAATTTATTGTTAAACCAGCATCCTTCAGATATCTAACAACCTTTTTTAGCATAATTGAAATGTTCGACCAGATTGAAGGATGTGAGCAGAAGGCCTTCGAGGTACACAAAAATCTTATCGTGCAGTTGGTTCTGGATCACGCGGGACAGAGTGTATATGCGGTGCGTTTCATACGCCAAAAAGCAGCACATTGAACTGATACAAAGGCCATCCCGGGAATCTGCCAAAAGGTATCCTTCAAATCAATGGCCGAAATGAATTGGGTTTTGTCCCAAGCAGCGTATACTTGTCATTGACAGTAACCTTGTTCAGCACTCTAGCATATAAACACAAACAAAATTACCATTAGCATTACGCACCAACGTGACTGGTGAGCATCAGGCACTTTGTGATTGCTTGATGACCCCCAGAGACAACATCTTATCCAATACTCAGCACACATAAGTTTTTGAATAGCTGGGCTGACACGGAATAAAAACATTGTTTGACTGGTTTCTGAAACCGGGATCGATCATATGAGTGACGATTGATGTTCGGCCCAAACCTTAAAAACGCCAATCTTCAGAAGTTAAAATGTGGAATTTGGGTATGTTGATAGTTTCACCTAATTCGTTCGTATTATTAAACGTAATCTCCACGGAGAAATTTCAAAAGACGTTCCGAAAATCAATACCCAAATATAAGGATTGTTCCAATGAAGGAACGATGTGAAAATTCGTGGGTCGAGTGATTTCATTAAACTCGACATTAGCTCTTATGAAACCAAATACTCGTTGAGCCTGACCACTTGCGGTATAGTTGTTGTGGATGGATAATTGTGAGATTTGATTAATAGGTTTGACTTGAGTAACTCCGATCCACTGACGAGAACGCTGACACTCGCCCCGCCGTCGAAAAGATCCTTAAAACGATCCTTATCTTATTGATCAGGACCTGGGAGTAAGGCCAAGTGTCATTGCCCTCAGACAATGGAAAGCAAGGAATCACGTGATTTATCGCTAAACGATGTAATTTTGCCGGTGATGCAGTTTTAAGGTAAAATTTTGACAAGAGGGAAAGGAATAGGGATGAAAAAGAGAATAATTACTAGCAGACGTGTTTACATTGATCTCTTTGTCGGATTAGAATGGGAACGGTGTTCCGCATTCTTATTGCTCGCTCCAAACTCCAGAATCGGTTTGAGTTGATTTGTTCGTTGTATCATCAGTATGGGTAGCGGTTATGCATGATTCTCGTAGCCTAGCCCTCCAAGAACCACTGCTTTGGTTTTTCGACATCTTCCTCTGTTCGCTCTGACCGTTGACACATGGGCTACAACGCGCGGATAAAGTTCCTCTCAGCCCACTTCGATAACAAAACAATCCGACGGGAGCCAACTGTCCATAAACACGACATTTTTACCATAGTTTGCATGTTGTTTATAAGCCAACCAAGAACTGTTTGCTGGAATTCGTCCGTCAGCACGTCTCGCCGCTCCCGATGGAAATCTATACTCCCCGATTGAATGGTCGATACTGAGATATCAGGTTGAACATTGGTTTTAATGGAACTCCTCATACAAGTCATATACGATCCAATATCATCATTCATCATATGGACTAGCCGATAACTCATTGATCGTGCGTCGTTTTTAAAATTGTTTTATTGTTAATTTTAATATTGTGTATTAAAAAAGAGAAATAATATTCGGTAGCATAAAAAAATTACCGCCCCGGTGTCACAGTGGTCAGCATGCTTGCTCCAGCGACCGGAGGTCCCGGTTTCGATTGCCGTTGGTGACAAGGAAAAAATTGGACGGCTGGTTTAGTATCAATGAATTAATCACTCATTATCCGAAATGAAAGTATGATTATGAAACCTCATTTGAGGCGGCTAAATCCCTTGATGGGATGTATAGTGCCAGAGAGAGAGGAAATAAAAAAATGAGTTAATTATTTTTTACATTAAAAGTATATAAGTTTTAGTTACTCAAAAGTATAATTTTTAAAGAATTACGCCGCGAAGACCGGAACTATCGACCGATGAACAAGGGTCGAATGCTTTAGTGAATCTGGCTCAACCATTCGTCAGATAACCTCAAAGCTACGGAGAAATAAATATACAATATAAAACTTTTTAAAAAATCCCCAAATATATGGTTCAATAAAATGGCAAGGACCAAAACCTAAAGTTGATGCAAGAAGTAAAAGGGGAATTATTAGATGTCTTCCTGCTAGGAAAAATATGAGTCAAAATCAAACAAAGCGTGCCTCGCGTCTAAACGTCACTAAATGAAGAATACAAAAGATTTTAAAAGGTCCATCTGAAATATCAGAAACGGGTACGTAAATCTAAACTTATGCCGCATCATACATCAGCGAGAATGGAATTGGCTGAGAAAAAAAAAATTTTGGGATGACGAGTGGCGATCAATATTTTTTTTCGGATGAAAAGAAGTTTAATTTTGACGGAACAGATGGATGCCAGAATTATTGGCGCGATATCCGTGACTCGCCTCAATCCCGTCATTTGTGCAACTTTCAAGGAAGATCACTTATGTATGATATGGGGTGGTTTTTGCTATCGGAGCAACACCCCAATTTGTTTTGTTTCGAATAAAACTAATGCGGAGAAGTATGTGAAGTTATTAGGCGACGTTTTAGTGAATTTTGGGGAGGACATGCATACTGTTAAAGTGGGATATTTCAGAAGGATAATGCTTCTATGCACGCTGCTAAGTGAATTCAATGGAAAATCAATGGAGCGTTCTTATAGTTAGTTAGTCATTCATAAGGAATGAGCAAACATTTTCTGTTCTCCAGCCGTTAAATAATTCAATGCCACGACGATAGATGGATGTTATTAACAACAATAAGATTCATTCAAACTTTACTAAAATCCACTTTTTGTTAATTCCAAGTTTTGTCCTATATAGCTATTTTCTTCCACCAATCGGAATAAACTAATATACATAACGATGTAGGTACAATGAAAACTAACCGAATTTAAATCTGTATGCAATCTGCGTCTTCGATTTGGTAGGCAACTGCATAAGGTAGAACAGGAAAAACGGACCGCGAAAGAGTTGGGAGTGCTTCGGCCCCAGAACATTGCAGGGAGATATAGAGATGGAACTCAGTATATGATAATGATTAAAAAATCGGCCGCTTCTCCACGACCTTATATACGCAATCCTATTTTCAAAATAGTAATTTATTTTTTAAACTAATTTTTGTTTCTTCATTTATTAAAAAGGCATTTGAAGGAAACTTTCGATTTTTGTATTTCAACAGCTATACAATTGGTTTCTCAATTCGTGTAACCCCGTTGAGTAATGATGCTTATATTCAATACTGTTTTACTATTAAGTAAACGATTTTTCAAAATCAAAAGTTCTTTGTGGTTGTCGTGACAAGGACTCCACCCACCTTCTTCAATCTAGCCGGCAAACGTGCTGCAAGTCACACACACGTATAGACTCACGGAGAAATTCTGTTAACGAAGCGATAAATAGGCTGCATTGTTGTTGCGTCCCTGTCGCACCGCGATACAAACAACCGGTTTATTATTTGAAGTATGTATGTTAAGTTATGACACGAATGTATCCCACCAAAAAAAAATTCATCCGGCAACATTACTTAATAAAAAAACTCCATTTGATTCAAAATAAATAGTAATCGGTGGAATTAGCCCAGCTCAGAATTTATTAAAAAGCACGTTAATACAAAAATAAAAGTAACGAATTTTATTTTTGTATTTAACTTGTCATGGGTCATGGATTGAACACTGTTAGGTCGATATCTATGTGATAGACTCTTCGATTGCAAAAAAATTTATTGGCAAAATATATAAAAAATCAAAATTTCATCCATCAAACTTCATCCAATCCAATTTAAACCTAGTGCCACAAAGGGTCACATTTCATCGAATTTGTCTAGCAAAGAGGTCAATTCCAATATGGTAAAATCTAAAATGGTGAAAATTGGTTGACAATTTTTGACAGCGGTACTCCTTGATGATGGAAAATTTTTGATAGGGCTGGCAGAAACATCACGAAGCTGGCGGCTTCAGATGGCGACAAGGATTTGGCCGACCTCGTGTTGAAACACAGCGTGACGAAATCGTCGTTTGAATGCGGATCAACTGGGACAGCGGCTCCAAGAAGTAGGTGATTTCAAGAACGTGATCTGCGGGCGCGCCTTTAGTTCGCTCGAGTGATTTGAATTGGACAGAAAAACAATGGAGAACATTCCTGTTCTCTGGCAAGTGCTGGGTGTGATTAAAACGGATCTTGTGATTTACTTCTCAATGGTACCCGAGGACTACGTCATACCTTTTGCCGGGTTTATTGGTGAAACCTCCTGTTCAAGCAGGATAGTGCGAGACCGCTCGTATAGTGTACCAGTACCTTCAAGAGGTAGATGTGCCTGTTAGGGAAAGATGTCGAGCTGAAAAAAAGAGTTCGAGCCAGAGATATTGCTCACATGAGTCTCCAGGAGCTGCAACAGGTGATCGCAGAGGAATGGAGGTTAGCTACCTCAAGAATTGGTGTAAAATTTGGTAAAACCAATTAAACATCAAGTGAAAGCTGTCAATTCGGGCTAGAGGAGAGAATACTCATATTAAAGAAAATGTTTTTTTTGCTTATTTTCATGTTTTCTGTCGATTTTTGCTACTAATTTTCATATTGACAAATCCATAAAAAACGTGTGGTTCAACTGTTGACTCCAAAAATCAGTTTGTTGGCACGGTATAAGTGTAAAAAAGGTACCACTTGATATGTGTTCAAATAGACTATAAATCTGCAATTAAGGAAATAAAACAAACATTGGAGTTTTTGATATTTGTGAACTTTTGTTGTAACTTTATCAATGTGCGAATTTTTTGCACCTAAGTATATA
Source organism: Nephrotoma appendiculata (assembly GCA_947310385.1). NCBI lineage: Eukaryota > Metazoa > Arthropoda > Insecta > Diptera > Tipulidae > Nephrotoma > Nephrotoma appendiculata. Next base: position 126,110,756 of record OX371223.1, read on the forward strand.
ATTAAAAAAAATACGCTAAGTTTTGTTTTAATAATTTGATTTATTTTAATATTGGTCAAAACATATTTCGTTAATTATTGTTGTTTTAATGAAATAGAGATCATCATGAAGTCCAACCGGAAAAATCAATTGTTCTAAATATTATAATAAACTGACAGAAAACTGAGAAATGAAGTATGAAAAAAGTCGCATCAACCGATGTGACTTTTAATCGGAATATTGTCCCAAAGGATTACAGTATATGCAATACGGTTCATCAAACGGAATTGTAAGAATCTTGTGACACGATAACTTAATCTTCAATATACTTTTATTTCTGCGATCAATTTTAGAAAATGCATCGACCTGATGGCCACTATCATACCAGGGTCATTCAAAGAGAATTGAGAGAATCCAAAAAAATTTGTTTTGTATGCACTATAATATCAACCATGTAGTCCGACCGCCGATTTTATGCTTCCGCTTTATCAAGGTCGCTGTATTTATTAATAAATTCAACGTTTAGACTATCGATGGGATGCTGCAGCTGCAGTTTTAGTTACATATATGTTCGACTCTTGTATCAATTGCACGAAACTGTATGCGGCATATTCGATTGATCTGATGCGTTAGTATTATGTCAAAATTTTCTTCGCCAAGTTGTACTGTAATTTCTGACAAAGTAGGAAACATGGTTAGAATGGTGGATTAAGGAGGATTACATGTTTCTGATTATAAATATTATTGCGAGACAGAATAAAGATGCAAGGTATAATTAATTATAATCGTGCCAAGTTCCATTAAAAATTAAAATTTTATAACAACCAATTTATTTTAATTCAGATGTTTAATTTCCATTTTATATATAGCCGTTAAAAAAACTAAATCTAAATATACAAGCAGAGTGATTTAATTAATTAATACGTTTTTTAATTAATACCTTTCAATTTAAAATTAAATTGCAATTAATTAAGCTGCCTCTTAAAATCGCACCTCTTTTTAATCTAAACGCTATTAATTGGACATAAAACGTGTGTTTACGAGCTCGCGGTATAATACCATACCTAAGAGCGTGTGTCTCATTGTCGTGCTTACAAAAAAAAATTCTTTTCTTTTATAATTCCTTTAAACATTCTATTAAGAGTTAATAAAAATATTTTAAACAAAAAATAAAAATGATTTTAAAAAATATTATTATTATTAAAAGTGAATGGAGAATGTCCAACTGTGATTTGAATAAGAAAATTTACGAGTGTTTTAAAAATTGTGTTACAGTTTTTATCCAAAACAATAAAGTGCCGATAGACAAAAAACGGTGACTTTAAGAAAAAAAAATAAGTCTTACCTTCAATATTTACATAAATAGATAACTGGACTATTATTTATTACAATGAATTATGACTTTTTGTTATTATCTCATCGTGCACCGAAGATACACTTTAGGCTAAATATTAATCCATTAATATCCAGTTGTCATGAGGATATATAAAAAAAACATTAAATAATTCTATGAATAGGGCCTGCAGCAATATTATTTGATAAAAACGTCGATTCGGACAAACAAAGAATTTTAAGCTGATTAGGTAATTTAATTCAGGGCATTTCGATTTCATTTTGGAATGCAAAGAGTTTTTGTGCTCGTATACGTATAGTTAATTATAAACCATATGCAAATTTCGAACACCTTTTACATACCCGCGGTACGCTATACCAAGAGAAAAATATGCAACAACAAAAAAATGTACAATACCTACATTAATAAAAAATGATTGACACCTTTCACTACCGATACTGAACCTATTGAAAAGAAATGTAAAAGGGCGTTAATATGAAAAAATATGCTATACAGTCGATTAATATTGGTGTATTTAATTGATTTAAATACACCAATATTAATCGACTTTAATATTTGAAGTATAATAATTATAAAAGGAGTGGATTAGATGCTGATTTTAGTTCCTATAAAAGGGCTCGAAATAAAACTACTAAGTTTATCAATCAAGCTAAGTATAGTTTTTATTTTGGTAATGTTTATAACTCTAAAATTACATGGAATAATTTAAAAAAACTTGGTATTTCGTGTTCTGTTGCTAAAGTTGACATAAAGTTCACTGCTGAAGATATTTTAAATGATATCTGTAAATTTCGTGAAGATTTAGTGGTTTTGCCATTGCCAGATTTTAGTTCTGTTGATCCTGATGATAATTATAAATTTGCTTTTGATTGCGTTGACGAACTAATTGTCATGAGTGCTATCCGTTCAATTAAATCTAATGCTATTGGATATGATAAAATTGATTTTAAAATAATAAAATTATTTATTGATCTGTTTCTTCCACAGGTGACTTATATAATTAATCAATGTTTGTCAAAGTCAGTTTTTCCTAATTTGTGGAAAGTTGCTTCAATTGTTCCAATTCCAAAAAGTGATATTGTTGCCAGTCTTAAGGATGTTCGACCAATAAGTATATTACCTGCCCTTTCTAAGGTGTTAGAAAAAGTAATGCAAATCCAGATTCTGCAGCATTTTAAAGATTTTGATTTTCTTTGTAAATTTCAGTCAGGGTATAAGCATGGTCACAGTACTACAACGGCTTTGGTACACATTGTTGATGATCTTTCTTCAATCTTGGATGGGCATGGTTCGCAAGCTTTATTGGTTTTATTGGATTTCTCTAAGGCGTTTGATAGTGTTAATCATATACTTCTACTTCAAAAGCTTTATTTATATTATAAATTTTCTAGCTCTGCAATTAATATGTTGTACTCTTATTTGCATAGTAGGGAGCAGTTTGTTAAGCATGGTGTTAACTGCTCTGGAATGGGTAGAGTAACTCTAGGTGTACCACAAGGATCAATTCTCGGTCCCTTGCTTTTTTCTATATTTATAAACGATCTTCCATGGCGAATTCGTCATTGTTCTTTTCATCTCTATGCTGATGATTTACAACTGTACATCGGATGTAAAGCATTAGGATTGAATGAAGCTACAATGAAATTGAACGAAGATCTTAGGGATATTTTATTATGGTCTAAATTTAACTCACTGGCGCTTAATCCCAATAAAAGTAAAGCATTATTTTTGTGTAAAAGTAATTTGAATATTATTAAGCCTACTCTTGTTTTGGGTGATGACACAATTAAATTTGTTCCGACTGTTAATAACTTAGGACTGATATTAAATTCAAAACTTACTTGGTGTGATCATATCAGTACATTGTGTCAACGTGTCAATTATAGTTTATATTCGCTAAGATTAATAAAGAAATTATGTCCAATTCAGTTGCGAGTATTTTTGATTAAAAGTTTAGTTGTACCTTTGTTTACGTACTGTGATGTGATTTATAGTGGATGTGATAGTTCCTCTCGACGTCTACTTGAAATTACATTTAATAATTGTATTCGATACGTTCATGGCCTCAGAAAATTTGATCATATTTCTGGTTTAAAAGCTTCTATTTTGGGATGTACTTTGTTCGAGTATTATCATTATAGAACAGCTGTATTTATTTTTAGAATTATTACCTCTGGATTGCCTCTATATCTTTATGAAAAAATAAATTTTTCCAGGTCTCTGCGCACTAGAAACATCAACTTGCCCCTTAACAAAAGTAACATATATAATAATTCGGTTTTGATGAATGCGTTTATTATTTGGAATGGTTTACCTTTTGAACTTAAAAATTTGAATTCTCTTAAAATGTTTAAAAATCTAGTATATTTAACTGTACAGAGAACCTATTAATGTAATTATAATTTGTAATAATATTATTATACCCCTTTGTAAATATTTTGTATATTGATGTGATTGTTAATTTTTTTCTCTTTCTTATAATTATTATTATGTTTTTTTTTTCTTCTTTTGTGATTTTTTCTTTTTCATAGTATAAAAGCTTCGGCTTATGCTTGTAAATAGATATGTAATAAATAAATAAAAAAATAAAAAAAAAAAATAAATTTACAAGTAAATAAATTTTGAACTACTTCACTTCGTGCCACACATTCTGGAATTGCAAAATCGTCCCTTTAACTTTCAGTCAGCTATCAACCAATAACGCCCACCTATGAAATTACAACCAACGATTAAATATTATCGAAATCCCGATTTAACTGGCTCGATTTCAACAGTGGTTTCATGAAGAGGTTATTTTGGATAAATGCTTGAATTACAAGATAAACTTTATAGACCAGCTATAAATACGCACAAGGGACTTATTCTTAATCAATCTGTACACCTTTTATTAAGCAAAAATTATACCAAATTAAATTTAGTCTAACGTTTTCAGCTGAAAAATAGTGTCGATAATGCAGATTGTGGCTTTGCTATAAAACTTATTAATCAAATCCGATTAATTTGATGAATGTTTGGGAAACTGAATTTCAGACGATTTGTTCATTTATTTAAAAAGAAAACCATTAAGAACCAAAACAAATATAAATATTAAAATCCAAAAATTTTAAGGAAACCAGGATTCGTTATTGGACAATATTTCGGTAATTCAATTAATGTCAAATTCAACAAAGATCATTAGTACTCTATGTTAATCTAAATCAGCATTGTTACCACTATGGTCATTTGATATTGCTTGGTAGTTCTAAATTGTGACGAAATTCTGATGAGGATGCGGAGGCGTAATTTAACAAGATTTCGATAGTTATAAATATTTCTTGTGCTCTCTAGATTAAGCTAAATCCGCATTGGTGCAACTAGTCATTTGATAGACCGTAATGCCTGTTAACTGTAGGCTAGATGTGGAGATATTCTAATAAGGGTGTAGTTTGACAAGATTATGATAGTTCAATTTCTTTGAGTCCCCATATGAAAAATTCTGATGGGACACGGAAGTGCAATTTAACAAATTTGGATAGCTCAGTTTCTTGCAAATTCATTGATGTCAGAATGGTCAATTAAAAGGCTTTAATGTTTGTTGATTCTCGCCTTGTTCTAAAGAAATGCTGATAAAGAGACGGGGTTGTAAATTGATAAGATTTAGATAGGTCAATTAGATAGGACCTTTTAATGTAGCCCATTTTTGATTGAATGTTTAAGGGGATCCTAGAATATAGTTTGGATATATTTCGATAAATTAATTTCTTCGAGTGAACAATGAAAAATTCTTTGATTTTCCACTAACTTTTTGACAGGTCCACTTTTCTAAGCAATATCTTTTCGCGATACTTTTTGATTTCCAGAGTAATATGCTGGTCATTTTATTCTAAATTTTGAATGGTCAAAATCAGTCAATTACTACTCGAAATTTAAAAAAATCGATGGCGATCGAGTTTATGGACAACTCTGCTTTAGAAGAACCTAAATCAGCTTTGACCTCATAATGGTAATTTGGTAAGTCAGGCACTATGCTAACTGTTCCTCAATATTGCAGAAATTCTGATCGGAATTTGGGAGTGTAATTTGACTATATTTCGCTAGATCTATTTCCATGAATGGCCACTAAAAAATTCATTTAAATGTATGGTGCTCTATGTTAACCTAACTCCGCATTCATGCCACAATGGTCAATAAATAGGCCATAATGCCTGTAAGATGTAGGTTAATTGTAAAAAAAATCAATATAATTAATTGTGTTATATGTAAGACTTGTACAACATACGGGACTGATTATTATTATCTGGTCTATATTTCTGTGGCAATTCAACATAAACACTTAACTGAAATTCAGTGAATATTCAGAAACAGCAATAATAACCACCTAACTAAATATGAAAAGCTGGGCCCACAAAATTGTAAGTTAAAGTCAAATAGAGTAAGATAGTTGTGGGCTAAAATATTCAGAACCCCATTTTTCCTAATTTTCCTTGAAGTTATTTAGGAAAATGACGATTTAGCAGATAAGTGATTTTAATAAAAAATAAAACTTAATATTTTTCGCTTAAGTTACTTAAGTTATATTTCCAGTTGATTTTCTAATTCGCAATTTAAGATAAGTTGTTTTTCCAAATAATTAAATCCCTCTCTCTCTCTCTCTCTCTCTCTCTCTCTCTCTCTCTCTCTCTCTCTCTATCTCTGGCACTATATCCTATCAAGAGATTTGGGTGCGTTAAATGAGGTTTCATTATCATATTTTCATTTCGGATAATGAGTGATTAATTTATTGATCCTATCCTAAACCAGCCGTGAAATGTTTTCCTTGTCACCACCGGGAAGCGAACCTTATAATAATTAAATACTTTTGTTAAAAATTATGTTTACTTTTACTCTTTATTTATTAAAAAAAAAATACACATTCATGTACAAAATATAAAATTCATTCAAATTTATCATAAAATAGTAAACTTTACATAATATAACACCACCGCCATTTCAAACACCACCGATAGGATCCTATTACAATCCGACCTCAATACATTTTCCGTGTGGTGTGTAAAGAACAACCTTGAGCTGAATGTGGGTAAATGCCAGACGGTCACCTACTCTCGGAAGCGTGCACAGTCCATTTCTCGTGACTATTATATTAACAACGATACCGTTACCAGAGTTAGTTCTGTTCGTGATCTGGGGGTCGTTTGTGACAGCGAATTGAACTTCAGAGATCACGTAGATAGCATTGTCAATCAAGGTAACGCTGCGCTCGGTTTCATTAAGCGTTGGTCGAAAGAATTCGACGATCCTTATGTTACGAAGGCTCCCTATTTAACATTCGTTCGTCCCCTGTTCGAGTATGCTTGCCAGGTGTGGTCGCCTTATCATGTGGTTCACATAAAAAGGATTGAAGCAGTTCAGCGTAGATTTTTTCGCTTTGCTTTACGCGGGCTACCGTGGGTGGACATGTTTCACCTGCCTCCATACCTAGATCGCCTCAAGCTAATTGATTTACAACCACTTTGTAGGCGCAGGGTTGTTGCAGACGTGGTTTTTATTCATCAATTGCTAACCGGCAGTACCGACTCTCCTTTCTTTCCTCTTAGGAAAAATCAATCTAAATTTTAGTTCACGAGCCTTGAGATCGGTACCTATGTTTCTAATCGACCATCATAGGACTGACTACGGTAAAAATGAACCTGTATCTAGGATGCTTTACGAGGCTAACCAATACTCCCACTTCATTGATTTTAATATGACGAAATGCACTTTAAAACAACTTTTTTATTTAACTTGACTGGTTTGGCCTTTAATATTTTATAACTTTTATAACATTTTGTTTTGTTACATTTTATTTTGTTTTATTTATCAAATTTTATGAAATTTTATCAGTTGACTGCTATATTTTTCAATTTTAATCTGCTTGTACTAAGCAGACTCAACCTCTGTTCTCCTTCAATTCCGCGACGGGTATCGTTTTGCTTAGCTGTTCACCTAGTGTGCCTCTTAATAATCAGATTTGATTTTTATACTACAACAGATTTTCCCGCTTGCTAATTTTCTTTAATTTCACAGGTTAAGCAGTTCGATATCCATGTTTATAATCACTGGAATTATACTCAAAAAAATAATAATAATACAGATGGAGACTCCCCGCGCGCGGTTGGGAGGGGTAATAGGTCGTTGGGAATTATTATTATTATAATAAAAAAATTAATTCATTCGTCTTCCGAATCTGGAAGGTCAGGGTGCGTGTTTTTAACACATTCATCTGTCGCCAGCCCAGTATAAAATGAATGAAATTGTGCATCTATTAAAGGCAGCATTGAAATTAGGTCATCCTTTTTAGCTTTATTTATTTTAAGTGGACCATCGTAGCAGTTGGGTATTTCAGAAACGTGAATATTGCGTACACCTCCTTTTGAAATTAAAAGTTGTTTGAATGGTTCTGATTCATTATGCGAACATTTATAAAAAACGTGTCCAAATTGTTGAGTAAATCGCAGCCATTTCACATCTTTCCATGAAAATTTGTTTCCTTCCATATCAATTTTTCGAAATATGAATTTAGATTTAGATAGAAGAAAAAAATTTAGAAATTTATTTTCCATCTCAGTTACTTCAAAATGGCGTTTATTGCCAACTGTTCGAATAAAATTGAACCAATCTCGAGGATGGTGTATTTTCATATTCGTTTTCTTCTTCTTTTTTCAATTATGGCATGATCCGAATCACACTCCATATATGAGTGTGACCCGGAATCAAAAAATTGTGATGAATCTCTTCTAGATGAGAATTATTCATTAAGATAGAAAATATCGTGACCAAAAAGGAATTTTTATTTTGCCCTGGGCATGAATCACTATAATAGATAACCGATTTTATTGTCTCTGGTATACTCTGCAAATGTTGAAACAAGTAGGACGCGATGTCGTTCCCTCCTCTTCCTCCAACGCCATCATGCCACATGTAGCAAAAAGCATCATTGGTAATGCAGTCATGTACTGTTAAGTTAAACCACAGACAATCAAATTAGATTTTTCATTTGAGCTAAAAAATGAAAACAAAACAAACTTCTGATAATCCCAATGTCATCGTTGTATCTGTGATTTTTCGTTAAACTGCGTATAAGTATACGCAAAAAAAACAAAATATTTTTGATTGTATGCGGCTATTTACAGAAAATGAAATCACAGCTATATTTTTACGTTTACATAGGATAAAATATCTCTTTTAGGTTGTCTCAGGTTTAACGTCCACAGTGGACGTTTACAGAACGAAACAGAGGTCTTAAGATAGGGAGTTGGAAGACATTGCTGAAAGTTGAAAGTAAAAACCTTTTTAGTTGATGATGTTCCTGCCATTTCCTTATCAAGTTTTTTCGCATTATATGCCTGTGATGACGTTTCATGGTGTATTTTTTGGTCTTCAATCAGTTTTAGTTTGGTAGTTTCATCAATCGCTCCATCTATTTGGATTTGCGAAATTTCGCATTTATTGCAAGTATCTAATCGTGGCTTTCTAAACTTGATGCCCATTCCTGCAAAAAATGAAGAAGCTTTAGTAATAAATAAAATTTAAAATTGATTATACAACACAAACCTTTGAATATTTCTGAATACTTTGATAAAGAAACTGGGGCTGAACTACTGGAACAATAGAACTTGTACATTGTAGCTAGTGTAAGATCTGCTTCCAGATACATTTGAGATGTATGAGCCCGTGAATAGTGGCTTTCATATGCCGGAAATGAAGAAATGTGTTTCTTAATTCCCTCTATTTTTTCATCATTCAGTTTATTTAGTGGAACAGATTTGCCTCTACGATCACCAAGGTATGTATCAAAATCATCGGTTTGTAATTTTTTCTTCGCAACCGACTTTATAAAGTTCTCTGTTTCACCAAACGTATGTCTGAAACATTTTTGACAGAGTTGAGTGTGTACTCCTTTATTTTCCACATGATATGCATAACTATATGGACGATTTTTTGAAGTAGGAGTCTTGGAAACTGTTGTTCTTTTGACAGAATTTATTTGTATAAGGCCTGATAAATAACAAATTCGACGATTATAGTCTCCGAGCGACCAGTATTTGTTAAAAATTGCATTTTGTTGTGCAAAGGATATTTTATTTAGACATTTGAAACGGCCATCAGTTAGCTGTTTACATTCTCTGACTTTTACAGTTTTATTGGAGCTGTTTAAATATGGTTTACCTGAATTACGGGCCATCTTTATGCGCTTACAAATTGATGATTTTGAAGAGCCTGATTAGTTTGTATAAGCTGCATTCAAACATTCAGTATTTTGCACTGCAACTTCATTTTGCACTGCGTCACATCCAATATTTTTCTTCAATTTGTCTTGCGGCGTCCTCTAATTCTAATTCACTATCAGCAGAATCTGGTCTATAATTAGGGTCGGCATCTGAATCGCCGAACTCACTAAAGCTAGTTTCCTGCTAATCGTTAGGCAAAACAATATGTTTTAGAATTTCAGGGTGTACATCATTTTCACAAACTCCAGTAACACAACTGAATGAGGATTCATTTCCACATCGACTCACTACTGGTAACGATTTTGAACAAGATGGTATGTTTGCGCTGTCAGTACCTAGAAGTAATATTATATATTGAAATTATTTTATTGTTGAAAATGTATAGTAATAATAATAAAAAAAAATGTTATTTACTTACTTGCTGTATTTGTTTGCAATTCTTGCGTTTTTTCATCGTATGAATTTGTAACACTTCGATTTGCGTTTTATATTTTTGAATAATTTTGGACGTTTTCCTGCGATCGCTTTTGCGCTAACATCATCATTTGTTTCACGCGACTTACCATATTGCACTAATTTTTAATTACTTTCACACTTCACGACACAATTACTTCAATTCGTTAAAACAAATCTCACATATGAAATATTATTCACATTTATGGAAAAACCACTTATCACGAAACTTATAAAGGTAACACTTATAAAATAAAAACTTAACTCAATTTAAGTAAACACAAAGTTGTTTTATTTGTTATAGAAAAATCACTTAATTCAGATAATCGCTGTTATGAAATCATTAACGTTTTTTTTTACAATAGAATCCATATGAAAAAATCACTTAATAGCCAATACTCTAATATGTTTCAACAGGATAATTTATGAAATAACACTTAAGGCCCCTCTTCACGTATTTTGCAGAAACACGACTTTTCGTGGTACCATTGCGTAAAAACTAACCAACCGATCGCCAACATTTATATCTTAAAATTTTAATTGAAGTTTTTTAGGAAAATTGACGGTAGATTTTTTCATTTTTCCCTCTAGATTTTCCGCTATGGCATTACAAAGCGAACAATATTCGAAAAAATCGCTAAAGTTTTGGTACCATTGCGACGTTATTAGTCAACAAAACTTAGATTGTAATATATATCAAAAGACGCAGAAAAAAAATCTGAGACGATTGACGGTGGCGTTTTGCTAAATTTGAAGTATTAACCGAAAAATTAGCAAAAAACGAAATTCCTTTGGTAAAAAAAAGAAAGCAAAGTAAAGAACCAATCTGTAAAATTTATTGATTTTATTCCTAATTAGTTTTACCAGAATACAACAGATGTCGCTAGTTTCTACGCACAGTAATAAAACTCACTAACTCAGTATTGTTTTCAAATGTTTCGATGTATATCTATTTACGTACATATGAATGTATATGGAAGATAAAAGCAAAAGAACGTTATCGATGTACAGCAGTGAAACTAACAATTTCATAGTGGTGTGTATGAAATTGAGATGATTTTCTTTCAATCTTTATAAATACAATAATGTGTTTGTATTTTATTTAGTAGAGAATGAAAAGATAAGTATTTTACTGAAATATGAATGCATCATAACTATATGTACGTAGCAATTCTGTATAGATGTGTGTAAATTTGGAGTAGTATGAATGTCTTAAAACTATAGATTATAATGATAAACACAAAAAGAATGAGATTGAAAAATAAACTATGTGTTGTTGTTGTTGTTGATTTAGTGAGGTAGGATAATAAATTCATTTGTAGAAATTTTCACGAAGAATTGATTTTATTTTGTTTACTTTGATTACATCTCGTAAATCGCGATACATAATTTTATACAAGCAGATCTGATCATTTGTTGTTTAAAATTACATCTCAAGCTCATATTTTTTTTCGGTATATTCAAGATGTATACTAGGGAGTTAATTATGTAAGCAGACTGAAGGCTACCGAATGAAAATTGTCTACGAACTACGAGCTAGGTGCAAAATAACAAAGTTAAAAGTGCGTGATCTCAAAACGGTGGTACAACAACAATTGCATACAACAATAATTTACAAGAACAATTACATTATATATCACACATTTTTAACTTTGTTATGTTCCACCTAGCTCGTAAACAATTTTTATGTGGCACTGCCGCATGAAAGTTCTCTACGAGCTAGGTGCAACATAACAAAGTTAAAAATGTTTTTGAACCCACAGCGGCAGCCTTCAGTACGATTTACGTTTATCGACTCAAACTAGTTTTGACAATTTTTAATGAAAACAAAAAGATCAATCATTACAATTTATGTCTCACATTTATAACCGACATCCAAAATGCTTTAAATAATGTAATGACATAATATTTGCATAATCTACCTCAGATTTCATAAACCTATTGAATTTGACGGCGGGGATGCCAGATCCAAAAAGTCTAGCAAACTATCAGAAAAATCAAATAAATTAGGATTTGTAATTCTTGATTAAGTTACCGGTCATTGTGCCGTTCAAAAAACAATCAAATTTTATATCCAGAATCTCTATATATGTATAAAAATGACGTGTGTGTTTGTGACATTAAGAACTGCTGTACCAATTTTGATAAAAATTGGTGTATAGTTGTATGAGTCATGATAATGGTCCACCGGAAGTTACAGCTTCCGTAGAAGCATTTTCGGTCGATAAACTCAAGAACTACAGCATCGATTTCAATAAAAATGTATATATATATATATATATATATATATATATATATATATATATATATATAAATATATATATATTTATATATATATATATATATATATATATATATATATATATATATATATATATATATATAAATATGTTTAGATATATATATATATATATATATATATATATATATATATATATATATATATATATATATATATATATATATCTAAACATATTTATATATATATATATATATATATATATATATATATATATATATATATATATATATATATGTTGTACGGGTCGTGAGCCAATGGAAGTGGCAGCTATGTGAGCTTTTTCGATTTTTTAATTACATTGGATAAGATCGCAAATCAACATATAGCATTAGCAATTGCTTCTTCAAGAATAGCAGGAACATTATTAGATGGCGGACCCCATTCAGTACTAAAACTCCCATTAAATATGCAAATAATTTAAACACCAACATGTAGGTTAGGTTTCACTGGTTGACACTTAGGCCATTTTTGGTCTATTGTGAAACCACGCATTCACGCCACATAATTAACCCATTCACCTATTCACCTACTCACTCAACTTCAGTTTACCACCTGCACATTGCAAGCTCCTTGTCAACCTGTACATTGATAAGGACGGTGGGTCGGCGATGAATTCTGCACTCCATCAAAGGGCCTTAGTTGTGTTTATTAACATCACCGATCGTAATCGATGACGAAAATTCGCTTTGCATCCAGCCTCTGGTGGGATTCGAACCCAATACCTCTCGGTCCAAGTGCCGAAGCTTTAACCACTGCACCACTTGTCCGATGTCAGATGTCCAACACTTGTCCAACATGTAACATTCCAAAAACATCAGGAAAGGTATTGCAATAATGCACAATGGCACATCATAAATTATTAGAAGCATTAGATAAAACATTACAAAATTTATGCAATTACCAACAGATATCTGATGGTACAACAATATAAATATCAGGTAACTTTAGACAGACACTACCTGTTATAACCCGATCAACTCCAGCTGGTGAATTAAACGCGTGTTTAAAACCATATAATTTCTGGAGAAACATTTAAAAATATAAATTTAACAACAAATATGCGTTTTCAATTGCAAAACAATGAATGTGCTGTAACATTTCCAAAACAATTATTAGACATTGGAAATTGAAAAATTCAAATTGATAGTGCAACTGATGCAATTACATTTCCACAAAAGTTTTGTTTTTTAAAACACCCAAATGTAAAATTAATTGAAAGTGTGTACCCAAATATTGTATAACAATTCAAATCATAATCAAATCAAATCATAAGTTATCGACCAATATTGACAGCATAAAACAAGTACGTTAATGATATAAATACTGCCAATTGCCATTCAAAGTAAAATTGTTGGTGAAACATTTGCATACAAACCAATTGATTGTGTTATAGATCAAGACTAAGTAGTAAATTATCCTACATAATTTTTAAATTCATTAGATTTGCCTGGAGTACCACTACATATTCTTCAATTAAAAATTGGTGTACCAATCATTTTAATACGAAATATTAACCAACCAAAACTTTGTAATGCCGACTTGCTATTAAAAAATTAATGACAAATTTAATTGGAGCAACCATATGAGCTGGCAAATACAAAGGAGAAGAAGAGTTAATCCCAAGCATTCCTACTATAATTCCGTCAAATATTTAATTTTAAATGAATACAATGCCCAATGCGTCTAGCTTTTGATATGACCATTAACAAATCACAAGGTCAGTCATTTGAAGTTTGTGGTTTAAATTTGAAATATCCATGCTTCTAACACTGTTAATCATATGGTGGATGCTCATTTGTAGGAAAACTGGCATCAATATATGTGATTGCACCTGAAGGATCAACAAGAAATGTTTTACTATATACCAAATAGCATTGGAGCAAATTAATCAATTTTTATATAATTAAAATATTTTTGATTTCATTTTTCATTTTAATTTAATATTACCAAAAATAAAAATAATCTTTCATTTGAAACCATACGCAAAGCGGGCTGCGTACAGCTAGTTTTATACAAATATAACAAATTTTCTCTGACTACTAAACATCTGAAACCGGATCAATTCTATAATTATTACAATCATGTCCTATCCCTATATCTGGTTATTTGTAATACCGTTAGTCTAGGTACACTCTAAATATGGCGAATTAATAATAATGATATTGGCTTCTTAATTTGCAACTTCAATTCTCCGGAACTTGCCAATAATCCTTCAATCCTGGTGTGTCATCCATGCAAGTCCCATTTATAGAGAAAATCAAATAATCGTTCATCAAATTCATATTGGAATAATTTGGAACCTAACACAAGCCGAAGTCTCATAAATGATGCAATGAAAAACAGTTCTGAAATAATACGGCCACAATATCGACGTGTTTCAATGTACAATCTACATATGCCATTGCTTCTCATTGATTTAGGCGACGTTGGCGTGTAGATGATCGATCTGATTCCTCGCTAAATGTTCATATGAATGACGAATTCTATCTCTCTAATTTTATGCTGGTCCTCAACCGTCCATAAACTGCAGAGACCAACTATCAGAAGTCGACAATCAACTTGGAATGAGGTCGAGTACAAACATTAAGTGGAGCCATTACTGAAAATCTCGTCAACGGTGAGTCAAAATCAATTAACATAATCTAGTCAAAATTCACTTATGGAAATGTAACAATTACAGCAACTACCAGATTACCAGCTGTGAATACAAGGGGGGTCAATATTTACTGCTATAAGATTAGTAAAATACCTATAAATCAAGAACAGCTGTTAAAAGCTGACAGACAAAAAATGCAAACTTGAGGATAGATCTTATATAAACTATCGGTTATCATAAGCTATCTTACCTCAGCAATCCTCTAGTATTCTAAAGAGTCGAATCAGTCCGTATTTCCATAAAAATTTGGTTCGTTTCAACAGATTCGTAGTGAAAGATGGTGTTATAGTGTGTAACTCGGTTATGTAATTTTACCATGCGGTGATTCTTGCGCAATATAGAGATTATATTTTGCTCATATACCATCGATTCTAAGTAATCGAACTTTCTCATCGCTGACAACCCTGATGTGAAGCTCATTTGTTGGACGGTTTAACGGAAACGAACTAATTTTATTTATAATACAAGAGCTGCGCTGTTGTATGTTCTGTCGTTAATGAAACGATGAAAAAAACTTAGCTATTTGGTTTCATTGTCGAACATTGTACCCGTATGTTATTTAAGAAGCCTCCAAAAACTTGCCTTATCGATTATTAGATTATGCCGTTTCAATTGGATGAATAATTATAAACACATACCCCTTAAAAAAGTATATCAGAAGATTATGTTGGAATAAAAAAAGCCAAAGAGATGATCAATGGAGATAGTTTGGATGGATTGGAATTTCGCTCGTTACGAAGAATGGTCATCTTCATTTAAAATGGGGTGTGGGATTCACTAAACGTTTATTAATGAATAAAAATTGTCGGGTTTCGTTCAGCCTAACCAGTCTAATCCATTCATTTAAGTAGTATACAACAAAGATAAAGTTTCGGCAACCTTTAAAATTGCATGACGACTATCGACCAAATACTTTTTAATTTATTCTTATAATACGTCATATGTGAGCTCAATACAGATCAGTGCAGCTGATACTAGCATATGTTAATGGCATCTGGGTTTTAATTCGCAACGTTGTTCTCCTGAGACAAATCAACTTGCCATTATAATTCCCAGCTCATCAGATCGACCTAGAAATGAACCAAAAGCCATTTACAAACTGTTAAATGATCCGGTGCGTTTTGTTGATTCATAATTTGCAAACAATTACCGCAAATCTTCCTAATGAGTAAAGTTATTTTTATTATAACGTGTCATTCACTTGATGTGTAACTCATGATTTTTAATAATCGGGTTTGTCTTTTACACATTTGTGAAGGCATTCTAAAATTAACATCTGCACTTTGCGCTGGTTACATCGGTGGTCGCTATTAATTGCCACTAACCGTTTACGGTTAAGAGACATCCAGAGGCTTGTTGTACTTGAGCTGATGGAAAATTACGATTCATTCGTAATTCGGAATTATGTATGAATTATGAGATAAGAAACCATCTCGAAAAAGTAGATATGTTGAATTGGAGTCATTGAAAATTCACTAAATTCAGCAGCCAGCAAGTTAAAACTCATTCAATGGAAAGTAGAACTGACGAAATAACTGATACACGATGGCTGTATCACGTTGAGCGGGATCTAAACTCACTCGATTATGGTTTTTCTCATCTCCTTGTTATAAACAGTAAAATTTGAAATAAGATCGTTGGGGATGCCAAATATGTACCTTCATGGAATGTAGCACCAACAGTCAAACAATATCAATTTTTGGAAAGACATTTAGACTCTTGATATCAATTTAAATTGTTTTTAAAATTTGCTACTTCCGGACTTAATAATTTATGAAATTTACCAGACTTTCAGTCTACACCAAAAGTGTAAAACCAGCAACAAAAGAGATGTTTGGATTAAAAATTTAACGCGGCCAGTAGATATTATTTATTACATATATACAAATAATTGAATCATTCGCGGAATCATCAAATGAGCAAAACATTTTATTATCACCCTAAGGGATACGAACACTCTCTTTAGACCTGTCTGTAAATATTTGTATGACTAAAATTATGTATGTGCATTTTCACCCGAAATATTAATAATTTAAAATATCATTACGTTAAATCCAGCTCAGTGAGGTCACTTCCTGAGTTGAGGTGACCATTGCATTTACTTTGCTACTCAGTACTACAAGATTTATTTATAAAAAATTGATATTATTTCATTATGATTGTAATATTATAAAAACAATTAACAAATACCCGAACATATATCAAATACATAATACATATATCAAAGAACCGAAAATTAACAAAAATCAAAATAAACATATGTTTGTGTTGTAACCAAACCATATTTGGAATTTTGGATTTGTAAAACATTTTTCATTCTTTCGTTTTATGTTTATTTTCGATGCACATGTCTCCAAAACATAAAAAAATTAAAAATTTTTGAATATTACAATTTTGATGAAGATTTCAAAATGGTACTGTACGCTCCATCTACTAGATAAAAAAAACACATGTTTTTGTGTCTTAGCTTTGAAAATCGACCACGTGTTATCGTGAAGAGGGGCCTTAAGGCGGTGATTCATGTATAAACTTTATCTGACAGACATAAATAATAATCACTCTGATTGGTTGAATGTCGGCCATATTTTTTTATCGTACGACAAAAATTAAAAATTGAACATTGCTCAATTTTGTATAAGAATTGACGGCAGTGAGAACAAAAGAATACATAATAAAAAAAAATAAAAATTTAAACGAACAAAAGTAAAAACACTTTTTAGGTTGCTTGCTTTATAAAATGTCAAAATATATCCATACGACAAAATTTTATACATGTATCGCTTACGTGTGAATTTCATTTTGATCGTATAAGACAAAAAAATATTAACCAATCAGAGCGATTATTATTTATGTCTGTCAGACAAAATTTCTACATGAATTATCGCCTTTATCGTCCCTTAAGTTATTTTTCCGCAACAATTAGTTCGGTTGCAGTTAAGTGGTTTTGTTTTATAGCCATAACTAGGTCAAAAATTAAACAAATTCTTCAAAAATTGGCTTGGTTATAAATGATGCAAAAAGGAACAGATAGAAATTAAATTTGACAAAATCACTTATGTGATATTAAGTAATTATGCTGAATTGTCACAGATTTATTTACAGAGCACAGTATATAAAAACGTTCGATTGATGAGCAGACTCAAAAATAATGTAATTTTTATTTAACAATTCTATACGAGTATGTACAGAAGTATATAACAAAATAGAAACCAAAGTATATAAAAATAACTGTTTATAACCTTTATAATGACAAATTATAAAGGTTATAAATATTGTATTTTAAAGGTTTCCAAAACTAGATATGAAAATAAAAATAGTACAGTTCCTCCTGCTTTAATTTTAACAAACAAAAAAAAATGTATAGTTCAATTAACATCGATGTGGTTTTGGACGCAGTTCATAATTATCGCGTAATTGATTTAATGGTGCCGCCACATCTGAGAAATTTTTAATGAATTTATTATAATAATTTATCTTACCGATAAATGATTCAACTTCCTTCAAATACTCAATTTCGTGTTGAGCGAATTTATACTTTCCTAAATGGCATCGAAAACCATTTTCTTCTAATCTGGTCAAGAGCATACTTAAATTCTTATAATGATCGTCGCTTGTTTTACCCGATATGATCACATCGTCTAAATATACGGCACGTGTGTTACTTACTAAAAACTTTTTTGAATCGTCGGTGAGTGCAAGTAGGAGATACACATCTCCGAGATCAATTTCTGTGAAAAATTGACCACCTTGCAAACAATTTCTCAATACGTGGTATAGGGTGACGATCGATATCAACTTGAGGATTTACCGTGACTTTATAGTCAGCGCAAATGCAAGTTTTTCCATTTGGCTTAACAACTGGTACTATTGGTGTACCACATGATGAATTTTGCACGGGTTTCAATATATTATGTGGTTTAAAATATTTTGGTTTTGCATCGCTTTTTAATTTAATATCGACTTTGTGTGAATTGCACCTTCCTATGGCTGTAGCATCAAAAATTTTATTATATTTTTTGCAATATTCGTGGATTTTTTGTCTCAATTCATCACTTGATTCTACTCCAAAAATATATTCTGCAATGTGTATAATAGGAAAATGTGAAGCATTTGCTATAAAATTACGAGTTTAGCTTAAATGAATGAATAATAACATAAAGTCGTAATAAGGATAAATTCGTAATAAGGAAGGAAAACAATTTGTGCGTGAGATATCCACTTAAATTTTTATTTATTTGAAAGAACAATTTCTGGCAATACGTATGTGGAATATGAAGTCGTTCTATCTGCCAAGTCTTTGTTTGGCGGCATCGGCGTTAAAATTTGACTCCCCTGGCACGGTAAGCCGTGCTCAGTCAGCCACGTGAATGATTTGGGAGGGAAGTATGTAGGTTGGAATTAATACAAAAAAATTTGACAGAAACGGGACTCTCCAGGTTTGAACGTATACCGATCTCGTTTTTTCCTTCTTCTATGTTCGTTGGGAACCGTTTCTTCTTCGTTCTTGCGTATCCGAAGTGTTGTTTTTTCCTTGATACCTCAGCATTATATATAATGAGTATATAGTGCACCAACACCCTGATCTTTTCCCTGCGATTCAGATCAGGGCACGCTACTTTTTTATTTTCTTTAATTTTTTCACCAACTTGCTATTCTTTTCCTTTTTGCTTTCTGTTATTTTCACACCGTCCCCCGACTCATTTCTTTCTTTTTTTCTTTTGTTCTTTCTTTTTCTACCAACGTCCACTGCCTGTACTATTCCTTTTTTTCTCAAATCCAAACTGCGATTTTTGTTTTACATTTCTTTTATGTTAAATTTTATTTTTATTTGCAAATTTTTTTATCATCCGATTTTAATTCTCTACTCTTTCCAATTTTTTAGATTCGCGCTGCGATTCACCAAATAAAAATCGATCCTGGTTTTCTGTTTTTATATGTTGCTGTTACTTCTCGTCAAACAAGTCGTTTTTTTAATAATAAAAGACTTAGTCCAATGCCATCTTTACTCTAGCATTATAAAAAAAAAGTTCAACGCGACCGTGTTTGATTTGATTTCCTCGCTTGTTTTGTTTCCTTACAACCAAGTGTATTGGCTGCTGATGACCTCTTCACGGCACTGCACTTTGTACTGGCTCACACGATCCGCTATCTGTCACGCATTGGAAAGGGTAATGATTCTAATTATATGGAAATAAATCAGAAAGCGGATAAGATGCAAGCGTTTTATTGACCTCCTGAATTGTGTATCGAAATGTGATTTCAGCCATCTTCTGCCATATACCACGTGCCACAACCAAGCGAACGTCTCAATTCATACAATAAAGGTCCAACTACAACTACTCCAGAGCCAAATCAGGGAACAAACGGCGCTGTATATGGATGACAAGTTGAGTTAGTTAGTCAGTTAGATTTAATCGAATGCAGACCGTTGTCTCGACGCAAAGTTCGCCTAGTTGAAGTCGCAGAATGGCCTAACTTTTTTAAACGACGAGACATTGACTGCCTTGGGTTTTCCCGTACACTTGCACGCACAGCATCGCTGTTTTCAGGAAACCTAACGTTTCGGGCTGCATATTTATCGGACCGAGATAACGATTTTATGGCCACAAAAAGTCGAATAATCGACCGCAGAACGGTTGTGGCGAGGATAAAATTGAATAATGTGCGGAACGTTTCTCTAACGGAGCACTCAAGAAACAGCAAGTTAAAAAGTAAAAAGTAATCAGTGCTATAGAAGTAGTGTATGGTAAAAGTGTGTAATAAAGGTGAATTAGTGAGCATAAAGGAATATAACTAGTGAAATGTTGCAGAAATTAAAGGTGTTGTAAAATAAAGTTTGTAACTTCAATCCATATCGAACACTCGAACTTCGTAACGAATTTTCTAACGAAGTTCGTGGCGCGTTCTCGTGGGGTATTTAGAACCATAAATCAACCATTATAAACTACTGGAATAGTAAACTGCCATCTCTGGAACAAAAGTAGTACTATAAACTGAAACAAGAAAGTGAGGTTTGGTTTAAAAATGTCCAGTGAATTTTAAAAACACACAATTACGATGATTCCACTTATTGTCACTTGAATTAAATTTTACACCACATAAAGAACCTTAAATTTTTCAGCAACGGTGGATGAGCTTCAATATTTGGAAATATTCTCAATTATCAATCTCAATTATCTCAATATTCGCAAATTCCATTTGGAGAAGAACTGTGGTCAAACAATATTTCCTGGACTAGTGTTTCTGTGGCTAAAATAACAAAACTAAAAGAGAAAATAATATAAACAGAAAATTGGTCGACAGAATAAGTAATACTTATCAATATTTTGGCAACTGTCAAAATAGCAGATGTGTTTCACCATGACATCGTCGGAGAGATCGAAGAGATGAAAAACCAATTTTGGTATAAAAACAAGTCGACGAACGATGTTTATAACTTGTGACTTACTTGAAACATCAGTTCAGCTGATAGCAATAAAAATAAATTAGTTAAAAAAGACAATCGTTAAAATGGACTTGGTGATAAATATGGCAGTCCTGTAAGAAAGGTATCAGAAGTCGGATTACCGCCAAGAAATTTAATCAGTGTAAGTATGGACGATGTTAAGAAATTGGTAGCAAAATTGAATAAAATGCTGGAAACCGGGCGACAAGAAATAGTTACCGGATATTGAAGGCTTGGAAGAAGCATTTCATCACAATTCCAGCATTAGCCACTAGCCAGAGTTATCGAGCTACTTCCTGTACAAGACGCACTACTCAGGGTTGACACACTCAATCCAGAAATAACACGATGAAAATGTATCTTACCAAAATATGCCGTTTAACTAACGAGTCCCAATCGTCGTTAATATGCCCTCCGAGAATAGTAATCGGGCTGAGTCAGTAATGGCTGAAAACTGAAATAAAGAAAAGCAACAACCATCGCAATCCGCAAAAAATAACCATAGGCAGGCAAATCGCCTTAAAGAATCCCAGTTCGAGTTGACAGCAGCAAATGATTTTCTGTTTTCAACTGCACAACAACTTCCATGTTATTATTAAATAAGCTTGTATCTAAAATTCCGCAAACTTCGGCTAGAACCCTTGTTCTTGGCAAGCCGAGTTGTTGTTCTGATTCTTCCGTGATAGAGGTGGCCTGTGAGCTAGGATCTATTAGTGCCCGCAACATGCTGAAACCACCATATATATTTTGTACTTTTACTGTAGCTGTTGCTAAGAGCACTGGGTCACTATATCCTTGTTGAACGTTGATATGTTCAGTTTCATATAGCTGTTCGGCTGTTCCGATTTTTTACGTATGACAAAGTATGGTGGTTGCCTTTACAGGTAAAACCATTGGTAGGGTACAGGTAAAATAATTTTCCTGCGATAACCATGAACGAACCGATTCAAATGAGACCTTTTCCAGACATAACACTTAAAAAGTTAAATTTTAACGAATTTTTGAAATTTGCATGTGTATTTCACTCCCCCCCCCCAATTTTCACCGACTCTCAACATAAAACTTGACCTGGAAAATTTTGCAGCGATAACCATCGATGAACCAATTCAAACGAGATCTTTTCTAGACATAACACTTTAAACGTTAAGTTTTTACGAATTTTTAAAATTTGCATGTGTATTTCACTCCCTCCTCCCCCCCCCCCCCCCCCCCAATTTTCTCCGTCTCTCAACATAAAACTTGACCTAGATAATTTTAATTTTAATTATTGATTACGTTTGCTGAGTGATGAAGCTTCAGGCCACGAACCATTGTTGTTTAACTCTTCAGGTTGGGCAAAGTTGAATTTGGATAATGCATCTGGAGTTGGTATTGATGGCAAGGATGATGAGTTTAGGCTTCAACATATTTTGTAAATCTATCCCATACTATTTGTCTATTTTTTAGTATTGGTGTGTTATATCTAGTTTAGGTTGGAATTCTCTTATTTTGTTGTCCACATCGACGTATACTTGTTGGACGTAACTCAAAATATTATTTTCGTTTTCCGAGCTGCACTAGTTGGTGTATAAGCTTGTTCTGATCTACTCTAAAAATTTAAGCTTTTTACAGACAAAATATTATTGCGTATTTTTTGCATAATAATTATTAACAATTATAGCAAACCATACAAAATATATTTTAAATTATAATTGTTATAATTTAATTAAATTTCGATTTTGTTTTTTGACTAGTTGTTATATAGTTCAATAAATAAAAATTAATAGTAATCGCTGAGTTAACACATGCTTAGGTAGGTTGGACTAAAAAAATGTTTTAAATAAGTTGTCCCTGAAAAAAACTCATATCATATCGTATCCTCCAAATTTTATCAAATTATACGCTGAATGATATTTGGATTAAATTATTCCACCGAATTATGCTTGAAGAGTTTAAATTATACCCGAAAATTAAATCTAAGCGTTATTCACGACCAAAATCACAAACCGTTTTTTTAGCGCCGACATCGTTTACCTAAAACGAAAAATCATCCTACATAAATTCAATTAATTGATATAATTTTGAAATAAATATGTACGAGCTATCGAAAATCTACTAATACCATTTTATTGACAACAACAACAATAAGACAATATTAAAAGGCAGCATCCTTCGAAGAATTCGGAAACACTCTTTGTTTATATTTCGGATAATAAAACATAAAATGGAATACATGAACAGAAACGAAGATTGTATATTATCCTTGAATGCCAATCATATTTTTAAAATGTATACAGCATAAAATAACATAAAAACATAATTTAAAGGTTGTTAAGAATTATTATTATATATAGAAGTGACTGTATAATATAGGATTCCTTTATGTTAGCTATGTAGCAGCATAAAATATATCCTGAACACACAAAAATTATCTGCGTTACGCTTTTCTGATCACATAATATATCATGAACACATATAACGAAAAATATATAGATAAGATTCCCCCACCTCCTTCTTTTCCGGTTCCATCCAATGTATATCTTGTGTGAGTTTATGCGTGTTTTGATGTTTTGAGACTTGTGTTGCTCCTTGGGAAACAAATTACACTAAATTTTTTTTTAGGCCTATTTATGATTTTTGTTTACTCTAGTAATTGGGATCCCGTATCCTTTGTTTTACTCTAAACAGCAGACGAAAAAAGCTTATTGTATACAATACATCATATTAATGTGATTTTTTACGTGTCCGTGTATGATGATGTTTATTTTATATCCTTCCTTTTGTCATTATAAAACTTATCCCTGTTTAGCTATACGGATATTTTAATGACTTTGATTTGGATTTTTGGGAATCAAATTTTACAGAATTGAATACTTTTGCCCGTTTGTTAGACATCTTTATATATTTTGGACAATTAAATCGAATTATGATTTTCGGAAATATGTTCAAAATCTATTTCTTTAGCAGTTTTCGAGTTACGCTTTATGAATTTTCGTGTAATCAATTTTTAGGCAATTTTTATATATAGATCCTGGTTTCGGACCATCAAATTATACAATTCATCGGACAATATATTTATTATGTCCATAATAGCGACCTGTACGATGTATACAATTTAATAATGCGTAAAACTTTACAAATACACAATATTTGTTTGGCAAGCTAAAACCACTGATCATTACTGGTAAGTGACGATCCTCTACACATGACAATACAACAACATAACATTGTTATACAACAACAACAATGCGTATGATGGGATCTACTTTTCAAACACACGCGGAGTGTTACATTGAAAAAGAAGCGCAACAAAAAAGTGCAAGATTCACATAAATGCATATTTATGCATATTGTAGGATCGGATGTCAATCTGTTAGATTAAGTAATTATTGTAGTTAGTTGTTAAGTTAGCGTGTAAGAGATCACATCTAAAATATAAATTGTTCTGTTAAATAAAGTTCAGTAAATAAAATATTAATTAATAAAGAAGATATAAAAATTAAACAAGTGAAAATTGTTTTTTTTTATAATAAAGTTTTCTTCTAAAACATAATTGGTATGCTTGTTATTTTCAGACATTTTTCTTTTAAACATCAACATCAACACTTTATCAATTCATCAAATGTTGTGTAATTAAATTTATTAAATTTCTAAAATTTCACTGGTTACCATTAAATCCCTTGACGAGGCTATGGAGTTTGATTTATACTACGAGTATATAAGGTTTCAGTGGTTGACACTTAGGTCAATTTTGGTCCATTGTGACACCACGCATTCACGCCACATCATTAGCCCATTCACCTATTAACCTACTCACACAATCACAGTATACCACCTGCACATTGCAAGCTCCATGTCAACCTGTACATTGATGTAAACGGTGGGTCGGCCCTGAATTCTGTACTTCATCAGAGGGTCTTAGTTGTGTTTATTTACATCACCGATTGTAATCGATGCTCAACGCCAATCAGGTTCGAATCCTTAATGGAAAAAGACATTTATTTCCGCGGTATTTGCGAGTATGTAAAACCTTAAAATGTAATAGTATTTCCAATTTTACGGATGAAGGCCACATCTTTAACAACATAATTGGTCTGCACAGTACTATAAAGTTAATAAGCTTGCACTGACTATGAAGAAGGCCAAGAAAGTAAGCGGCATCAAGATTATTCATGGTCACGTAGCTGTCAAATTGAACGATGGTGATCAACATAATGTCTACTTTTCTACTAATGAACTGGAAGATGCACTGAATCTATAATCTTTTTATATAAGAATTTATGCTATTTTGTTTCTTATCGGTTTCAGGGAGTCGTTAGGCAACTCATTTGTTATATATTTAATTTTTTTTTTTAGATAAGAGAAATGTGCTACTAAGGTCCTGTTTTAATTCACGATTATCTAAATTTAATTTCGCCCACTTGAACCCTAGCAACGTCTAACTTTGTGGAATTCAGAATCGTAATGAAAGATGTACCATTATACATCTAATTGCTGAGTCGGAGACATGGCTTGAAGATATACATAAAGACGTCCTTGTTCTCTTGGATGGGTATAATATTGTACGGAAAGATAGGATTGTGCGTGGTAAACGTGGCGGTGGTGTAGCACTTTATGTACGCAATTCTGTAAAATATAAGGTATAGTTAAGAGAAATGCTCTTGAGTCAAGTTTTGATTATCTGTTCTTGGAAATTATTAACAGTCGAAATCACACATTGTTAGTGGGGATCGTTAATTGTCCTCCTAGGGTTAAATTCCTGAATAAAATTAAAAAAACTTTGGGGGATCTAGATCTAGTAGGTACCCTGATATTCTCATCCTTGGGGGTTTTAACACGCATTGACGCATGTCATTTCAGATACACCTGCTGTAAAAGAATTCAAGGATTTCTTATCATCACTTAGTTTGGGAATTACTTCGCATGATCCTACGAATTTTAGTAATACTGCTGCCACTTGTTTGGATTTATTGTTACTGTATAATCGGTCGAATTTGAATTTATTTACTCAAATTTCCCCCTCGGGGTTATTTATCACCCACGATATGATATGATTGCTATAATTTCGATTTGGATGTTTCAAGTTGCGTCAGTTTTTGTTTTCAATAAGCTTTAAACAATATTGACCAGAATAAATTGATTGTATAGAGGCTAACCGACTTGACTGGGAACGGATTTTTTCTATTCCAGAAATCAATGACAAATTGGAGTATTTTAATTCATTGCTTGTAAAGCTTCTGGATAGATTGTCACCCCTGCGCAGAGTCGATCGGAAGCCGTCTGATGATGTGTGAATGGTCGATGATTCTATCCTTAGCTCCGGAATATTAGGGACTTCTTACACGCAGTTTGGAAATCTAATAAAAATGATATTACTTGGAATTTGATCAGGTTAGCTAAATTTCGGCACTTTAAAAAGAACATTTTTAATCTAGACCTACCAAGTGACGTGCTATGGCGCAATTTTCAAAAGTTTTGTCTCTCTAAAAATAAGCAAGCGGGATCAACCGATTTAAAACCGATTGAACTCTCTACGCATTTTGCTGCAAGTTCTCAAGGGCCGCCTTTTAATTGAGGGATTTTGATAACATTGGCTCTCATTTTGTCAATGCGTTATATTTTAGTAATGTAACGGACATTGAGATATACGAGGCAATATTTTTCATTCAGCATCATTGGGTACATATGGTATACCTATTTCTTTTGTGCGCTTAATTCTTCCAGTAACTCTTAAATATTTGGCTTACATAATTGACACCGCATTAACTAAATCAATTTTTCCTAAAGCGTGGAACTTGGCTTATTTATTGCCGGTAGGGAATATTTCTAGGCCTGTTGAACTGCATGATTACAGACCAATCAGTATACATCCTTGTTTATCGGAGGTCTTGGAGAAGGCCATGAAGAATCAGATTCTGACTCATATTAATAAATTCAATCTATTGCACCAGTTCCAGTCAGGGTTTCGCAAAGATCATAGTACAACAACTGCTCTCGCCAAAACCATTGATGATTTCATCTCACATGTTGCAAACGGGATGGCGTCTTTATTAGTGGTTGGCATCTTATCGAACATATCGATAACAAACTGTCAAATTAAATGAGCAACTCTCCGAGCATTCCCGCTTAATATGGTGTTCCACAAGGTTCTATCTTAGGTTCTATATTATTTAGTATGTTTATTAATGATATTGCAAAATCCCTCACCGCCGTACAATTTCACCTATTTGCAGATGACGTACAAATTTATCATTAAGCTGCACAGGACAATGTGGAGGCTTGCGTGTTTAATATCAATGACAATCTTGCGAGGATCGCAGCTTGGAGTAGAAAGATTGAATTAATCCGTGGAAATCTAAAGCCATGTTTATAACTTGCAATAAACGATTGCTACACAGTCTCATGTCTTCTGACATAATGGTAGATGGCAACAGAATTGAAATAGTGGACTAAGTTAGGGACCTTGGTTTAATTGTGAATAGTCAGCTAAATTGGGACGATCATACCAATCATATTTGCACTTGATGCTACAAAAAAAAAATCCTAGTGGATGGAATAATATAATCTTCCAAAAGCCCATTTAACCCGCCGATTTAAATGGTTAAAAGAAAATGGATGCTTCACAAACAAAAAGTACGGCAACAACTACGGAATATTGATAGACTTCAAGAAATTAAATACAGTAACAACATCAGGCACAATCCGATTTCTGGCTCAAGTAACATAATCGAGCATTCAAAAATTTTTATTTCTTATTTTTATTAAATTTTTATTTTTATTTAATTTTATCGATCTTACTTTACTATTTCATCAAGACTTTGTTCTCAACCATAAAAAGAAACAACAGGTTTTTAAGTGTTAATTAAATTAAAAAGCTCCAGTCGTCAGGAAGAGAACTGAAGATGAACATATAAAGAATGAAACTAGAAAAGGCCACGCTTACTTCGAACTAATATGAAACAACGAATTCTTTAAACTAAAATTCAATTACCAAACTACTAAATGTATGAAAATAATTTTTTTAACTTACATACAAAGTATAAATACAATGATTAGCGAATGGTTTCGCTAATCCCTTCGTAACGTTCAAATTTTTATTTTTACCCGGAATAACACAAAATTTCGAAAAACAAATTAAGCGTAGAGTTGTAGCAACCAAGTAAAGGATATGAAGAATTTTCACGAGAAATTACTTATTATTCAGTAATCTCTCGCTCTTAAAACCAATAAGGTTATCTGACATAGGTTTGGAAAAAAATACAGAACGGTAATTGTCTATCGTTAAATAAATCTAGGTCACATTCAAAGAAATGTTTTTAACGCTTGAGATTAATGGCGTTTTGGCAATCCTAGGTGAAAATAGCTTCTCGCCATAATTGACCTCAAAATCATTTCCACCAGATGCCAGTTAAGGAACCGATTATAAAAAATACAGTATTTTCAATTAATCATGACAAATAATGGGACTAAATTAGAAAACGCTTATAAGTTTACATCGATAATTGCTGTTTTTTATATGGAAAACTTCATTAAAAATTTTGTTTTAGATCACAAATTATGATTTTAAATCTATTAAGTGCGGTTGTACTATTTTCAAAAAATTTAACTGAATCAGATCAAATCCTGCATCAAGAAATATAATGTTCGGTAGAAAGAAGGATGTCTTTACGCCAATATGGGAATTAAACTAATTAAATGGGAACAATCCCAAATATTTTTCATCACTAAGGTCCGAATGAAAATAAACTAGGAGATGATGACTGATTCGTATTAGGATGAACTTGGTTATGCCGTCATTTCTTTTGGGGCTAGCTAAACTGGTGAAGCCTTTGATTTTACTCATATGAGTATAAGACGCAGAAGTGTGCTAAACAATGTCGAAAAAAACAAAAAATTAATAAATTTAACACCGAAGAAGAAGCTGCTTTTAATAAAATAGAAATCTCACTAATCACCAACAAAGTTCTGTTATAATTCCCAAAATTTTAAAAAGAAATTTATATGGACCAAGGATGCTTCTATTTTTGCAATAGATGCAGTATAATCTCAGGAAAGAAGACAAATTTCATTTGCCCCAAGAACCTTACATAAAGAAAACGAAATTATGGCTGCATAATTTACCGTTTTTGAGATGGAATGTTATGGAAATCTAACATATTCACAGATCATCACAGATGTTGACTACGTTTTAAGCAACTGGAGTAACAGCTTCAACATGAATCTAGAAAAACTAACTTCGAAATATACATACTACGTTCAAAAAGATGTCATGGAAAACTAAAACGACGGATTCCTTACAATGTTTAAAACCGAACATATACTGATGATAGTCGCAATGTACTCTACAAAAAAGATAATTACAGAGAAAAGTAAGGAAAGCTTATACGAAATAGTGAATCGCTTTAAATACTTAACCAAGACATATTATTACACAAGCAAACTTTACCAATTCCGACGTGGCAAATCTTTTCAAACGTTATCTCAATCAACACAGAATCAAAGTTGGATGGATTGTGAAAATTAAAGAAGTGTGTCAGTACTCTTAAGCGACTATAAATATCAATGTGGTCGGAAGATAATACAGGACATTGCGAATGGAATCTCACAAAAAAAAATATTATTCGTCTATCGCATAATGATAATCGTAAAGTTTACCTTTATAGTCATGGTAATTTACAACGAGTGGTTCCTCAACTAGAATTCGTTATTATCAATAGCGGAATATGAAAAAAAAAGAACAACTGTAAGGGGTGTAAACAATCAATTTATTATTTAACTACCAAACAACACAAAGAAATAAATTTCATTCGAAATCACAAACCATACCTTGAATAGTTCACATCAATCCGACACGGCACTATATGGCTGGAACATTTTGTGAATCCATTTTCGCCAGGTCCATTATAGCCTCCCAATTAATAAAAAAAGTTTAAAAATGAAATTCCCTAAAATCAGTCATTTAAACGGACTGTAGGTGGCACAGACAGACAAACAACACCGCGAAGACATATTTTTTACACTTCGGCGATATAAGGAATAGTAAATCTACTAAAATGCCGAGAAAGACCTTATTTTAAAATAGGGTTTTCATTTGTTCGGAATGGTGTTCGGAATGATAGTTGGTATTTGTATAGGTTTTGATGACTTCTTTCTAGCAGTCGCAGGCCGAACCAGCTTCGGCGTTTTTAATATTTATGAAGAGGAACCTGATGTTCAGCTAAGTTCAGCTATTTTTTGTCGGATTGACTATAATTCTTTTGGCCACGAGGAAGGGCTCATTAGTACACTAAAAGAATATGCCTAGAACGAAACATTTATTGAAATAGTAGCAAAAAATTTTCTTATTAGTTTTGGCAATAAATCGATTCTTACATTCTTCGTATATAAACAGTTCGAAGTAACGAGAAAGTTGTTCCACTGTTCTCCGACATCTCGAATTTCACTGGCACATTGCAAACATTTTCTATCTCCACATCTTCTTTTTCTGAAAGATGTTAGTTTGCTAGACTAATATTTACTAGACAGTAAACCACATGTACATCACGCTAGTTCACTCATGAACATCATTGATCTGGTCATAATTATGCCGAATATCGCTAATCGCTATCTTCCCTAATCACAATTGCTTACCTAATCCTTGGTTGTTCCAGTTTGGTAATCTTCTAGTAGATTTTTTTTTTTTTATTGCAAAAAACTTTCCAAAACTGTCCTCTGGGTAGTTTGCCACGTAATTGTGTTTGTCATCTATTGCTAGACCAACCATAATTTCATTTTGGTCTCAAAAAGTTGTTTTTATGGAACCACCCTCAATGCTATTAATAGACTTTGAAGGTCGATCTTATACAATTAAAAGTATCCCAGTTTCCTATTATATTGTTAAATTGTTAAGTATTGTACTACTGTCGGAAAACTTTCTACAATTTCTAGAGTTGAATTGTAAATTTTTTGCATTTCGGAAGTATAACAAAATGGAACTCATTTTGACAGTTCCAACTTTCGTTACGTTTCTGAGATATTTTAAGGAACACATGGTACTCAAAAATATCCAGTTCCATGAGTTATGAGTTTTTGTTCCACAGTTCAAAGTAAAACTTGTAATAAAATGGAACTTAACCGTGGAACTTAGTTCCAACAATTGTTCCATCAAAATCGAAATAAGTTGGAAGTAGCGATACTTGGGTTTCTGTTTTATTAACATATTATTTGGCATTTTGTTAGAGTGTGGAGAGAAATTGTTCTGAAAAAGATGGTTCAGATTTTAGGATAAAATTTTAAATTTACTTAATTTTTGGAATTGCGAGTTTAGACTTGTTAAGCAGAGTTAACGATGGCAACTATGATAAACAGCTCCAACAAAGAAAAAATATTGAGGTTGCGGCTGAGATAGAAGTCACCAAACAGCCATTCTAAAGCGATGACACCACATAGGAGAGCTTCAAAGACGTGCAAGGTGGGTTCTACATGCGTGGACCGAACACAACCAAGGCCATGCTGTATAAGATAGCGGAATTTTGACAGCGGAAAATAAGAGATTGCGCTACTCTCCGCAAGTGGCAGCACTATCACTAAAGAGAAATTATTTTGTTATGTAATTACCAGCGGAAATTTTTCATTCGTTATGTACCACTTTTTTCACTAAATAAAATATCCCAGCGGAAAAAAATATTAAAAGTGAACGTTAAAATGGCAAATTAATTGATCTCCGAATTAAAGAAACTTGGTATATGAAATCTTGAAATTTAACAACAATCCGTCTATCCGCCATTTCTTCCAATAGCAACCCATACTTTCGGTTGTTTTTCTAGTATCCTAGGTCATACTGAGACTATATGGAAAATTTGGGGAAAATTCATAGACCAGAATTTTCACTAGAATTTTTTGATTTTCGGCGGCCAAATAAGTGATTTTCAGTTTTTGACCAATAACTCAAAAAATTTCCACTAGTAACCAATACTTTCGGTTGTTTTTCTAGTAGCTTAGGACATACTGAGACTATATGGAAAATTTGGGGAAAATTCAGAGAACAGAATTTTCAGTAGAATTTTTTGATTTTCTGTGGCCAAATAAGAGATTTTCAGTTTTTGACCAATAACTCAAAAAACTTCCACTATAACCAATACTTTCGGTTGTTTTTCTAGTAGCCTAGGTCATACTGAGACTATATGGAAAATTTGGGGAAAATTCAGAGACTAGAATTTTCAGTAGAATTTATTGATTTTCTGCGGCCATATGTTATTTTCAGTGTTTGACCAATATCTCAAAAAACTTCCACTAGTAACCAATACTTTCGGTTGTTTTTCTAGTAACTTAGGTCATACTGAGACTATATGGAAAATTTGGGGAAAATTCATACACCTGAATTTTCACTAGAATTTTTTGATTTTCTGTGGCCAAATAAGAGATTTTCAGTTTTTGACCAATAACTCAAAAAACTTCCACTAGTAACCAATACTTTCGGTTGTTTTTCTAGTAGCCTAGGTCATACTGAGACTATATGGAAAATTTGGGGAAAATTCAGAGAACAGAATTTTCACTAGAATTTTTTGATTTTCTGTGGCCAAATAAGAGATTTTCAGTTTTTGACCAATAACTCAAAAAACTTTTACTAGTAACCAATACTTTCGGTTGTTTTTCTAGTAGCCTAGGTCATACTGAGACTATAGATAAAGTTTTGGGAAAATTCATACACCTGAATTTTCAGTAGAATTTTTTGATTTTCTGCGGCCAAATAAGAGATTTTCAGTTTTTGACCAATAACTCAAAAAACTTCCACTAGTAACCAATACTTTCGGTTGTTTTTCTAGTAGCTTAGGTCATACTGAGACTATATGGAAAGTTTGGGGAAAATTCAGAGACCAGAATTTTCACTAGAATTTTTTGATTTTCTGCGGCCATATCCCTTTATCAACCAAGAAAACAAAAAAATTGACTCAGTTTTAGTCCAACCCACACAAATGTGTAAGTAAAAAACCATAGTATGTAATGGCGTTGTTGATAAAAAATTTCGCTTTATTTGAAGTAAAACCAACACAATTGTGTGTATAGATATAGTGTTTTTTTTCGGACGAAAATAAGTTTAAAAGGAATTCACAAATGTGTAAGTTGGTTCAAAAAACATACAAAACTAAATTTTAAGCATGGTACTTTTGCCCTACCCGCACAATTGTGTTAGTAAATCACTAAAGGGATATGTTATTTTCAGTTTTTGACCAATAACTCAAAAAACTTTCACTAGTAACCAATACTTTCGGTTGTTCTGCTAGTAGCTTAGGCCATACCGAAACTATATGGAAAGCTTGGGGAAAATTCAGAGACCAGAATTTTCACTAGAATTTTTTGATTTTCTGTGGCCATACGTTATTTTCAGTTTTTGACCAATAACTCAAAAAACTTTCACTAGTAACCAATACTTTCGGTTGTTTTTCTAGTAGCTTAGGTCATACTGAAACTATATGGAAAGTTTGGGGAAAATTCAGAGAATTCAGAAAGTATTGGTTGCTAGTGGAAGTTTTTTGAGATATTGGTCAAAACTGAAAATCTCTTATTTGGCCGCAGAAAATCAAAAAATTCTAGTGAAAATTCAGGTCTTTGAATTTTCCCCAAATTTTCCGTAAAGTCTCAGTATGACCTAATCTTCTAGTTAAACAACCGAAAGTATTGGTTACTAGTGGAAGTTTTCTGAGTTATTGGTCAAAAACTGAAAATAACATATGGCCGCAGAAAATCAAAAAATTCTACTGAAAATTCTGGTTCCTGAATTTTCTCCAAATTTTTCAGATAGTTTAAGTATGACCTAGGCTACTAGAAAAACAACAAAAAGTATTGGTTATAGTGGAAGTCTTTTGAGTTATTGGTCAAAAACTGAAAATCTCTAATCAAAAAATTCTACTGAAAATTCTGGTCTCTGAATTTTCCCCAAATTTTCCATATAGTCTCAGTATGACCTAAGCTACTAGAAAAACAACCGAAAGTATTGGTTACTAGTGGAAGTTTTTTGAGATATTGGTCAAAAACTGAAAATCTCTTATTTGGCCGCCGAAAATCAAAAAATTCTACTGAAAATTCGGGTGTATGAATTTTCCCAAAACTTTATATATAGTCTCAGTATGACCTAGGCTACTAGAAAAACAACCGAAAGTATTGGTTACTAGTAGAAGTTTTTTGAGTTATTGGTCAAAAACTGAAAATCTCTTATTTGGCCACAGAAAATCAAAAAATTCTAGTGAAAATTCTGTTCTCTGAATTTTCCCCAAATTTTCCATATAGTCTCAGTATGACCTAAGCTACTAGAAAAACAACCGAAAGTATTGGTTACTAGTGGAAGTTTTTTGAGTTATTGGTCAAAAACTGAAAATCTCTTATTTGGCCACAGAAAATCAAAAAATTCTACTGAAAATTCAGGTGTATGAATTTTCCCAAAACTTTATCTATAGTCTCAGTATGACCTAGGCTACTAGAAAAACAACCGAAAGTATTGGTTACTAGTGGAAGTTTTTTGAGTTATTGGTCAAAAACTGAAAATCTCTTATTTGGCCACAGAAAATCAAAAAATTCTAGTGAAAATTCAGGTGTATGAATTTTCCCCAAATTTTCCATATAGTCTCAGTATGACCTAAGTTACTAGAAAAACAACCGAAAGTATTGGTTACTAGTGGAAGTTTTTTGAGATATTGGTCAAACACTGAAAATAACATATGGCCGCAGAAAATCAAAAAATTCTACTGAAAATTCTGGTCTCTGAATTTTCCACAAATTTTCCATATAGTCTCAGTATGACTTAAGCTACTAGAAAAACAACCGAAAGTATTGGTTACTAGTGGAAGTTTTTTGAGTTATTGGTCAAAAACTGAAAATAACATATGGCCGCAGAAAATCAAAAAATTCTAGTGAAAATTCTGTTCTCTAAATTATCCCCAAACTTGCCATATAGTCTCAGTATGACCTAAGCTACTAGAAAAACAACCGAAAGTATTGGTTATTAGTGGAAGTTTTTGAGATATTGGTCAAAAACTGAAAATCACTTATTTGGCCGCCGAAAATCAAAAAATTCTAGTGAAAATTCTGGTCTATGAATTTTCCCCAAATTTTCCATATAGTCTCAGTATGACCTAGGCTACTAGAAAAACAACCGAAAGTATTGGTTACTATTGGAAGAAATGGCGGATAGACGGATTGTTGTTAAATTTCAAGATTTCATATACCAAGTTTCTTTAATTCGGAGATCAATTAATTTGCCATTTTAACGTTCACTTTTAATATTTTTTCCGCTGGGATATTTTATTTAGTGAAAAAAGTGGTACATAATGAATGAAAAATTTCCGCTGGTAATTACGTAACAAAATTATTTCTCTTTAGTGATAGTGCTGCCACTTGCAGAGAGTAGCGCAATCTCTTATTTTCCGCTGTCAAAATTCCGCTATCTTATACAGCGTACCAAGGTCAATGTATGAACACGTGCCTTTCACTGCTTGCCATGACACAAAAAAAATGACTTCGTGAATCAATAACGGCTTACCCAGCACATCATTGCAGAAACAGAATATCAACTTAACGAAGGTTCTCCTGTGTAGCTGGTGAGTCATGAAGGGCGTGCTTTATTACGAACTCCCGGAAACCGGTCAGACGGTGACAGAACGCTACAGCCGACAAATGAACAAACTGAGCGAAGAACTAGATAATAAAAGACCATTTACTGTCCAATGAAGCGGGCAAGTCATGTTGCTGCATGCCAACGCTCGATCTGACATTTGTCGCGTGTCTCAGAAGACCTTTTTGGACTGGGTTCTATTCTACTACCAATTGTTTCGGTCAATGCAGCACGCCTTGGTGGATAAACTGATCGAAATGCGTAAACTCGTCGATGACTTTATACCGTCGAAACCTGCAAGTTTTTATCCCGACGGCATTCGTATGTTACCGGAGAGATGGCGCTAGGTCATAAAAAACGATTTTTTTATATAAAATAAATTTGCTAAAAAATCTGTAAAATTAAGTCCTATAGCTATAATATTTGGATATTAAGCTTTATTTACTATTATACTATAAGTGTCAATTAAAAAATTTTAAGGTACGGCTTTTATGTCAGGTGGAAGCAGATTGAAGAATTTTTGTTTTAAATTTAATGCTGTCATATATATGTGGTCTTTTGATATTTCGAGTTTTTACAATCTTATCACTCGGTGGTCGAGTGGTAAATTTATACACCACCGACTGTTATCAAACCAGACGTCCTGAGTTCAACCCCCTCAGTTGCAAACTATAATTGCAATTAAGCAAACTTCTGCAGAAATGAATGGTGTTTGAAAATAAAGTTTGTAACTTATTTGCAGGAAGGATTAGTAATTTGGTCGCGTATACATTAAAAGTACACCGTTATAACTCTAACATACAATGATCAATGCGGTAATATTATTTCGGTCTTAACCACATGATAAAGTTAATCTCAAACACTTCAAATTTAAAATAAAAGTATTAGTTTTGAAAATAATACTGCCACGCCGCTTATATTTTACCTGGTGTTTAACACATATATTGATTGTGCTTCGAATGCCAGATTTCATCCTGCTGTTCATTATTATGTTCCAGTAATAAATTAATATGTTTATTTCATGCCAGTAACAAATATTTTAAATTTTTAATTAACATTGAATTTCAGGTTTACCACCCGTGTTCATTTATAGTTTTGCGGCCAATAAAATATTTGATATTTTAATTATTGTTGGCAAAAAAATTACAAATTTTACAACCAATCATGATATAATAATAAATTCCCATCCATGAAAATTATTTTATATAATTGTGTGACGAAATTTTATGTTTCTTGTCAGACAGAATTAAATAAGAGATAAAAAATGTTTCTTAATTTGCAGCATGTGGTGTTTAATGGTTAATATTGTAATCAAGTCGTAATGTGTATACGACAATCTTCCTTTTTTGGTAATAATTTCAGGTCATGGAGAAAAAACTGTGCCATTGAACTGAAAAAATAAAAATTATTTTGCCAAAAAACCATTTCTAAAAATATTACAATTTTTTTGCATCGCAAAGGAATTTGGTTGCCGCGATTCCCAATAACTTAGATTTATGATTTAACTATTTGCCCGTTTGTGCATACTCGCTTACTACTAATCTAAAAAAAGTTTGCAAAAATATTTCTTTTACAATGTAATGCTATACAATTTAATAAAATATTTTTTTTTTTATCATGTGCACCAGAACACGGTATACCAACAACGTTTATATGGTTTTGTATATAGTCAGAATAAATACTACATACATTTTTGTTGCTTGAATAGTCAGCCAACACAATAGTTAGGAAGAAGTTTTATTTTATAATATATGACGTGTAGCGTAGACGTACAGATTTGTATTAAATTCGCTAAACTATACAATATGGTAAACCGTGGTTTTGTAAAGTTGTATGTTATTAGTTGTATTACGAATATAATGCATATGTAAGGAGCACCACAGAACACTGATGTATAGTATACTCGTTTATAAGATGAAGTTAAAAATTTATGTGTTTCCTAAATTCGTTATAATGCAATTCGTTGTTGAAAGAATTTTAAATTATTGCTGAATATAATGATACTTTAAGTTCCCTATATACCAATACCCAATAGACAGATGGCTATTATAAATTTCGACCTAATGAGGTTTAGAAATAGAAGTCCATATTTGTAAAAAGGTGTGGTGTAAAAAAACGCTTGGTCAGTTTAATTGGTCAATTTAATAATATTTTTAGTTCATGAAACCATCGAAGTTATATGAAAGCCAAATTTCAATCGGCAAGCTATTAAACCATTTATTACTAAATCTTTGCCACTATACACCGACTTAAATATGTTCATTCACGCATACCTCGAGAATAACGTTTCAGAATTCTTAGATAGGCAACGAAATTCATTCAAGCCACCGATAAATTACTTCTTGCATATGAAGCCAGCATATACCCTTTTGCTGAACAACGCCCACTAATAAGAGAGCGGTATCTATTCACCAGTTCTGGGATGGTATTTTGTAACATCACATTTTCGATACCTTATCAAATTTTATGTCTCTCTTTCCTAAACTGAAATTGGCGTCTGTTTCGTTTATAAATTGTTTCTTTTCTGTTGCTAGCACAACGTACTAGAATAAATGTGGCAATAACTCTGAACGCCTTCCAAAATTGGTTGATATAAACACCCTCTTCGTCTGATGCAATGGAAATTAAGAAGAGTACAATAAAGAGCACTCATTACAATTTACCAACACAACAGCTTGTAAATTTATTTTGTTATTTTTTATACAATTATTTTATTTGTACGGCGGCACGATTGCAACTACCCATTACAAAAAATAATTTTTCTACCTTGGTTGTGATTTATGGTTCATCAGTACAATAGATTTCATCACCCGCCAAGAATGCACCTGTTGTCAAATCAAATACTAATTCGACATGAACTGCCTTGGTACTTTCGCAAATGAACAGGCAAATATATATCTTTTTTGCCTTCGTCCCCGTTTGAGATATACCATAAAAGGTCAAGCGAAATCTACACCTTTATAAGTGGACGTAGATGCTCGACTCTGTATGCAGATATATCGCCCATGTGTTGACCTTGAAACAAGTAACACATTCACGTATGATCTTTCTGACGAGGTCCTCTGCCCGAATGATCCAGTACCTTTGCCTCAATAGTCCAAGAAGCAACTGCGAACCAGCATGGTAATATTTCGAATGATATAATATTCACTAAACGTTTTGTTGCCGGCTGGCTACTGCCAACCTGCAGATTTTCACTAAGCACCTGCAGAGGCCTCCACGGTGATGTTTTGCCGGCTACGTTCTCAGCGGAGAAGTGCGAAGGTCGTGGGGTTTGAGGCATGCAGGGCTCCTGGCCTACACCGTGATTAATTACAGATAATTTGAAAAAAAATAAAAAAAAACGCAAATAATAATAATAACCGATGTTCCGCCGAAACTCGTCGGCCGGAACCTGAGGAACGAACCGAATAATCAAAATAATAAATACATAGTAAAAAAAAATGATAACGGAAGAGGTGCCTTGGTGCGCGCATCCATCCGATTCAAACGGGGCCAAGCCCTGGTTACGGAATTGGATGCGGGCACCAAGGGACCGCAAACACTAAACCGACACAGAGGGAATTCCCCCCCCCCCCCCCCCTCCTCATCACACCACACCGAAAAACTTTAATACTTCATGTTTTAATATAAACACAACAAAAATGAAGAAACCATCTTCCCACGCGGAAAAACAAAAAAGGAGTAAAAGCGGAAGAGAGAGAGAGACGAGAGAGAGTGAGAAAACGAGACAGAAAGAACAATGCGCAACGAGCGCGCACCCGCTGTGCGGCGCTCGATTACAAAATATAAATTTAAATTTAAAATAAAAATGTAAAAAAATAAAAAAAACGAAATGAGCAAAAAAAAAAAAAATAATAATAAAAAATAATCGTACCTTAAAAAATACTACAAAACCTGTTGCGGCCTTGCTCGGCCGTCATGCCACAGGTACCACCCTGTACCCGGACCGTTGCGGCTTTATGTGCCGTACACCCTTGATGCGGCCTTGGTGCCGATCACCGTCTTTGCGCTCGAGCGCGTGCCTGGTTGGGCACTGTTCGTAAATTCTGCCTTGCTAGGCAGTAAAAATGTTGGGAATCCTTTCGCCGAAACCATAAACTGTTGCTGCCCAACCGCCGATAAATGTATTAACCTCCAAACTGGCCCCAAATAGGTTAGGCGTTGTCTCACCAACCGTAAATAAAGTGGCCTCAACTGGCCACCCGTATGTTGCGGTGCTACACCGAACCCCGAAAAATACAGTTGCGACTCCTTGATTTGTCGCTTAATGAATAGACTGCCCACGTTCTTAGCAATTTCTAATGAATTATGTTATGCAGACCTCTTGTTGACTGCCCGGTACAAAAAACTGTTACCATACACAAAAAAATAGACGAACCGTGAATATAAACTACGGCTGTCCGTCCAGCACCGAGGTAAATGCGTGTACCGTTGCGGCACACCTTTCAACACGAATATTCGTCGCGGTCACTGTTGTACAGGAACCCCACCAAATACTTCAAATAAATATCTCACGGATACTTTCGATTACTTTTGGTGTTACAATAAAAAACTCGTCGACACTCCACTTTTCTCTATCCACAATATTATAATAAAAAAAATCAAATAGCAAGTTAATGATATGATACACCAAAACCAAGTATTTTACTGTATTATCTCAGTATCATACGATACATTTTATTTATTCGATATTATTATAAATCACTTTTAACAAAATTTTAAATTATATCATTACGGTATATAAACAAAAGTTCATTATGAACGTAACACAATATTTTATTATCCATCAAAATGGTGGTAATTTTATTTGGCTTCTATCAAAACCAAAACTCGACTTATTTATATCAAATCACAAACTCGAATGCCAAACAAAAAAAATATTCGAGCGTCGCACAGCTCGTAAAACGTTTTAGAAGAAAATGCATCTCTCTTCTCTGTCTCTCCTTTGTACCAAATTTTCGTTGGTACAAAAGAGAGACATACAAGAAAAAAACATTTTTTTAAAACGTTCTACTTTGCACACACTCGATGCGCATTGTTCTCTCTCTCTCTACCATTTTCGTT
Organism: Nephrotoma appendiculata; assembly: GCA_947310385.1. NCBI lineage: Eukaryota > Metazoa > Arthropoda > Insecta > Diptera > Tipulidae > Nephrotoma > Nephrotoma appendiculata. The sequence continues at coordinate 126,151,824 of OX371223.1, forward strand.
CCGTTGCCAACATAACAGAAGAAAACACACAAGAATCCATCCACCAAGACACCACGTTCACACAGCGAAAAACTCGGACGCAAGAAACCGTTGAGAATAGAAACAAATTTACAAAAAAAAATGTCTTGTTAAGACAACACAGTCGTAACAGTTTCGCTAATTTTGTTTTTGCTGGCACAATAATAGGGTGCTTAATACTTTCGGGGACGTTAGCGTTTTGTAGACGACCGCCAACTCGAACAACGCCATCTTCGTTAATAAATGGATTTAAAAATCTTAAGGTTGATTTTATTGGTAGTGACCTCGTAAGATTTTTTAATATCTTGTTTCAATAATTGTGTTTGCATATGTTTCCAACAAACTGATTCAGCTTCAACCAGTTCTTCTCGTTGTGTATGACCAACAGGTTTGCTATTTTTTTTTTGCTCGTCATTACATTTTTAAGCAATCGTTTTAGTCGCGATACTATTTTAACAGTAGAATGGAATGATGAAACTCGAATGATAAATTTTCTAACCAATCTTCGTTCTCCTGTATCTTATTGAAACATAAATGACCGTTGTTGTTTTGGCCATTCCTCCTTATTCTTCAGCCATTGTGGACGATTCCGCACCATAATCTGTTCTTGATTAATTCTCCCAGCCATAAACCTCTTGAGGCACAGTCATAGCGGCGTTACTCTTTCTTGGAACATGAAACCAATTTTTTCTTCGAAAATCTTCTAATATCTTCGATGTTATGTTTGCCGCGAAAACCTCCGAACGACTTGGTGGAATCTGTCCAATAATATTTATTGTGTATGGTTGTACACAGTATCTTCTACTGATTTCATCTGTTGGACCAATAGTACTGCGGCGTAGAGTTCCAAACGTGCAATTGTTAACTTTTGAATCGGCGCTACTCTGGATTTAGCAGCAATCAAATTATTGCACCCCACTCACCTTCTATGTTCTGATGTTATGCATACACTACGCCGGCACAACCATTTTTACTAGCATCACAAAATCCGTGCAATTCGATGCCGCTTGTCATTTGCAGCCATCTCGGAATCTTCACCAATCTTAACTCTTAAAACTTACTTCTAATTGCGAGCCAATCTGATTCAACCGCTTCTGGTAGCGGATCAACCCAGCTTATTGCCTTCAACCAAAGTTGTTGGAAAATTATCTTAATTCGTATAACCACTGGTGCAACCAACCAAGCAGATCGAAATTACGGCTACTCTCTGATAACAGCCTCCGTTTTGTCGGAATATATTCACTAAGCTCAATTTTGTAACTGAACACATCTTCTTCTGGGTTCCATTGTAAACCCAGAACCTTCGTTGTAAGCGAATCATCTTCAAATTGTTTCGTAAGAATTTCTTTGTTGTACTTGGGAATAGCCTCCAATAATTCTGTTGAGTTGGACACCCATTTTCTCAACCTCATACCAGCAATGGATAATTTCGTCTCTTCTCCATGGCTTCATTTACTGCACTTCCACCGGTCATGATATCTATGTACGTATGCATTCGTAATATGTTTGAAATTTCAGGATATTTGTCCTCATTCAACGGTGCCAATTCCTCCAAAACACGTGCTACAATTAAGGTATGGTGCTAATTTTAATCAATAAGTTAGGGTTAATAGTTTCAGATACTTCATAGTTTTGGCTGTTTTGGTTCTACAGACGATCCGATCCAGTTTACGGCTATCCTGATGTACCAAAATTTGACGGTACAATTTTTGTACGTCAAACACCAAAGCAATTTTGCATTCTCTGAATCTCAACAATATTTGGTACAATGAAGCTTGATGAATGGGACCAGCCATCAGTGACTCATTTAGAGACACTCCACTTGCAGTTCTAGCGGAGCCAACGAACACCACACGGTGTGTTGTGGTTGTGCTAGATTCCTTTATTACTCACCACAGGCAAATATTTTTTAGACTCGTCACAATTACTTTGAACCATATGACTTAAATCAACGGATTTTTTCATAAACGTTTTATATGTACTGACAAACTGTAGATTGTGAGAAAACTTTTTTTCTATTGATTCTTGCCTGCTTAATGCCAAATTCAGCGATATACCCAGTTCATTAATATGCCGCTTGACCGGTATTCTTATAACAAAATGCCTGTCTGGATTTCTTCAGGCACTGTCTCTATCGAGCCCATTTGTCCTATCTCCGCCAAGTGTCCAACCGTAAATCGATTTCACAGCTAAATCTTCATTAATCTTCAGTTTACCACTCAACAATGATCCAAACACCAATTGTAATGCAAGGATCATAACAATACGGCACCTTTGCTAAATTCAGCATCGGCCAAAAATAACGACGATTTTATGTTATTCAATTGATTTGTATGACTGGGTAATCGATTGCACAATTTTTCTAAAACCAATGCTGCGACCAAAGCCTTCTTTTTCTGATCATACAATGACCTCAATTTAACTTTCACTTCGCCACATGACACCTGTGATGATGAACCACCGATGCCGGATACCATTGTATGATTATGTCTTCTCACAAGACCCAGCTGATATCAAAATTTCTCACTATTAAAATGACGACATGGAATCAGTATCTAACAAAATTCTACATGTGTGTTCTTTGCCAAATGTATATCCTCACCTTTTACAAGAACAGTTGGCAAAATACTGAAATTTGCCGGATTCCACTTTAATAAGTTGTTGTTGTCTTCGAATCTAGAGTTGATTAGTCCTTCTTAGAATCCATTGTGGATTTAACAAAATTTTTCAGTGGACTATCAGAAGACATGGTCTTAGAAGAATGTCCATCATCATCATTATCGAAGTGTAAGAGCGTACTATGGTTATTTTTTAAGCAATTAAAGCAGCATCCGTTCGGTTTCACGCATTCACGGCGTTCACGTACTGACATTTGTTTAAATTTATTGTAGTCACACAAATAGTGCTCCCTAGAACATAACAAACAGTTTACTGTACTCGTTGTGACGAATGATTTTAGTCCTTTGATGAAGAACATTTCATAGCTTCTAAGGCGTCGGTTCAATTAAGCAAAAACTTAAAAAATTGTTCTACGGATGGATTGTCTATCTCACAAGAATGTGGTTCCTACAAAATCTTGCTTTCCGGATCTAATTTTGCTTCCATCAAATACAAAATCCAAACGTCTCTTGACTCAACTTGCTCTCCGAGTGATGTTAAGCCACGGATAGTTTCATCTGAAATATCTAATAATTTTCGGATATGACTTGATGTTGCAATTTTTATATTCGGTTGATCCAAAAAACTTTGGATAAAAGCATTGATTGTATGCTTTTCCTTCCGTATCTGTACACGAGCTTCTTAAAAGCTTCAAAGTAGTTTGCTTCAGTGAATAGAAAATGTGTGCAGCTTCATCACGTAGATAACCCTTCAAATAAATAAATTTTTGCACTGCCGTCAGATTATTGTTGTGAATCGTTTTTAGGTATAAGTCATAAAACCGTTGCCATTGGATATAATTAACGGAAAATGGTTCAATCGTTATCTTTGGCCCTAATATCCATATGAGTATTCGGCATTGATAATGATATCGACATGGTGTCATTTACCTTGGTTACATCGGCTTCCCGTTGTTCATTCCATTGTCTTATTAATTTACTCAGTTTCGAATCAACGTTATAAAATATTTCGCTGAATTGGACAGCCGTTGATTTCAAATTAAGATCCACTTGAAACATTTGACTCTCCACATACGAAAAATTTTTCATGAGGTCAGCAGCACGTACCTTACGAGTTTGCATTAATATCCTACCCATCGGTTTTTTTGTCGACATATTTAAATAAATTTTCCATTTGTGCTTCTAAGGATCTCTGCGTAGCTTCATAAATCGCCATTTGTTGTTCGTGATTCTTTGCCATTATAATTTAATTTCACCATACTGCCACAACTATTGCACTAAATAAATTGTCTCACACTTCTTATGGGAAATTACGATTAATATTTTCCAAAAATGACTGTTACAACACCTGAACAATTTCTGGTAGTCCTTTTCAAAAAATGCCTGACTTGCTAAAACACGTAAACAATTTCTGGCTGTCCTTCCAAAATGGCTGCCGTTTTACGAATGCCTATAATACCCTATTACATCGATCAATAAATATATAAGAGAAATCAAGTAGTGCAAATTTTATAAGCAGGTTTTTCCGAGGTTAATCTTATTTTATAGTTTTAATATATTTATATACACAAATTTAATATATTTCTTAGTTTAATCCATATATACGTATCTTATGAACATATCGGCATAGATATTTCATAATTCATGGTTCTTGTTAGGCTTGTATAGATTGCCAAAAGTAAAATAGATTAACCTCGGAATCTCTACATGAGTCCTCTTATGTGTATGTTGCTTTATATCAATATTCAAAGCTAAGACACAAAATTAATAATCAAGAGATTTTCACAAAAACATTGATGGTATAACAAATAATTTTTCTAGAAGAAAATTTAAAAAAATATGAATTTTATTTTTCATATATTTAACTATAATGAAGTTTCTGACAAACTAAAAATGACAAAAAACTTTACAACAGCCCAAAACGTGTAAATCTACACTTTCAAGAAAAGCGTGTTATGCAAAACGAAATAACTAGTTTAAAAAATAAGTTGACAATATCAAGCTAATTTAGCAAAACCATGTAGAATAATCATTCTTTATATTTTCTAGAAGCCAACATATTTATGCGGAGTCATAGATTTTTTTTAATTTTAAAATTTTGTTATGGAAGAAAGTGCAGTGGTGCTTCGATCGTCAATGACAAGGCATCGTAGAGATTTCTAAGCAAATCAAAGTATGCTATCGTGTAGTACTGACCCTATTGCATCTTTTGTAGAAACCAACATAATCATGATTGCCGTCGAAGCATAAATTTTCTATGTTGGAAACATAAAAATTCGAAAATTCAACCATTCGAAGGCCATTGACAAGGCATCGTAGAGATGTGTAAGTAAATCGAAGTATGTAATCGTGTAGTACTGACCCTATTGCATCTTTTGTAGAAGCCAACATAATTGTGATTGCCTGCGAAGCATTAATTTTCTATCGATAATTAATTCACGCGGTTCGATGATGAATTCACATGGTTGAATCTGCGGTCGTAATGAATTCATTATCGATGGTAAATTCAAATGCTGACGAAATTTGAATTTACCATCGATAATGAATTCACGCGGTTGGATTATGAATTCACATAGTTGAATCTGCGGTCGTAATTTCATCAGCATTTGAATTTACCATCGATAATGAATTCACGCGGTTGGATGATGAATTCACATGGTTGAATCTGCGGCCGTAATTTCGTCAGCATTTGAATTTACCATCGATAATGAATTCACGCGGTTGGATGATGAATTCACATAGTTGAATTTGCGGTCGTAATTTCATCAGCATTTGATTTTACTATCGATAATGAAATCACGCGGTTGGATGATGAATTCACATGGTTGAATCTGCGGTCGTAATTTCGTCAGCATTTGAATTTACCATCGATAGTGAATTCACGCGGTTGGATGATGAATTCACATGGTTGAATCTGCGGCCGTAATTTCGTCAACATTTGAATTTACCATCGATAATGAATTCACGCGGTTGGATGATGAATTCACATGGTTGAATCTGCGGTCGTAATGAATTCATTATCGATGGTAAATTCAAATGCTGACGAAATTTGAATTTACCATCGATAATGATTTCACGCGGTTGGATTATGAATTCACATAGTTGAATCTGCGGCCGTAATTTCGTCAGCATTTGAATTTACCATCGATAATGAATTCACGCGGTTGGATGATGAATTCACATGGTTGAATCTGCGGTCGTAAATTCGTCAGCATTTGAATATACCATCGATAATGAATTTACGCGGTTAGATGATGAATTCACATGGTTGAATCTGCGGTCGTAATTTCGTCCATGTGAATTCATCATCCAACCGCGTGAATTTAGTATCGATGGTATATTCAAATGCTGACGAAATTACGACCGTAAATTCAACCGTGTGAATTCATAATCCAACTGCGTGATTTCATTATCGATGGTAAATTCAAATGCTGACGAAATTACGATCGCAGATTCAACCGTGTGAATTCATCATCCAACTGCGTGAATTCATTATCGATGGTAAATTCAAATGCTGATGAAATTACGACCGCAAATTCAACTATGTGAATTCATCATCCAACCGCGTGAATTCATTATCGATGGTAAATTCAAATGCTGACGAAATTACGGCCGCAGATTCAACCATGTGAATTAATCATCCAACCGCGTGAATTCATTATCGATGGTATATTCAAATGCTGACGAAATTACGATCGCAGATTCAACCATGTGAATTCATAATCCAACCGCGTGAATTCATTATCGATAGTAAAATCAAATGCTGATGAAATTACGACCGCAAATTCAACTATGTGAATTCATCATCCAACCGCGTGAATTCATTATCGATGGTAAATTCAAATGCTGACGAAATTACGATCGCAGATTCAACCGTGTGAATTCATCATCCAACCATGTGAATTCATCATCGAACCGCGTGAATTAATTATCGATAGAAAATTAATGCTTCAACGGCAATCACAATTATGTTGGCTTCTACAAAAGGTGCAATAGGGTCAGTACTACACGATAGGTTACTTCGATTTACTTACACATATCTACGATGCCTTGTCAATGGCCTTCGAATGGTTGAATTTTCGAATTTTTATGATTCCAACATAGAAAATTTATGCTTCGACGGCAATCATAATTATGTTGGCTTCTACAAAAGATGCAATAGGGTCAGTACTACACGATAGCATACATCGATTTACTTAGACATCTCTATGATGCCTTGTCAATGGCCTTCGAATGGTTGAATTTTCGAACTTTTATGATTCCAACATAGAAAATTTATGCTTCAACGGCAATCACAATTATGTTGGCTTCTACAAAAGATGCAATAGGGTCAGTACTACACGATTACATACTTCGATTTACTTACACATCTCTACGATGCCTTGTCAATGGCCTTCGAATGGTTGAATTTTCGAATTTTTATGTTTCCAACATAGAAAATTTATGCTTCGACGGCAATCATGATTATGTTGGTTTCTACAAAAGATGCAATAGGGTCAGTACTACACGATAGCATACTTTGATTTACTTACACATCTCTACGATGCCTTGTCAATGGCCTTCGAATGGTTTAATTTTCGAATTTTTATGATTCCAACATAGAAAATTTATGCTTCAACGGCAATCACAATTATGTTGGCTTCTACAAAAGATGCAATAGGGTCAGTACTACATGATAGCATACTTCGATTTACTTAGACATCTCTACGATGCCTTGTCAATGGCCTTCGACTGGTTTAATTTTCGAATTTTTATGATTCCAACATAGAAAATTTATGCTTCAACGGCAATCACAATTATGTTGGCTTCTACAAAAGATGCAATAGGGTCCGTACTACATGATAGCATACTTCGATTTACTTAGACATCTCTACGATGCCTTGTCTATGGCCTTCGAATGGTTGAATTTTCGAATTTTTATGATTCCAACATAGAAAATTTATGCTTCAACGGCAATCATCATTATGTTGGCTTCTACAAACGATTCAATAGGGTCAGTACTACACGATAGCATACTTTGATTTACTTAGACATCTCTACGATTCCTTGTCAATGGCCTTCGAATGGTTTAATTTTCGAATTTTTATGATTCCAACATAGAAAATTTATGCTTCAACGGCAATCACAATTATGTTGGCTTCTACAAAAGATGCAATAAGGTCAGTACTACACGATAGCATACTTTGATTTACTTAGACATCTCTACGATGCTTTGTCAATGGCCTTCGAATGGTTGAATTTTCGAATTTTTATGATTCGAACATAGAAAATTTATGCTTTGACGGCAATCATAATTATGTTGGTTTTTACAAAAGATGCAATAGGGTCAGTACTACACGATAGCATACTTTGATTTACTTAGACATCTCTACGATGCCTTGTCAATTTGTTTCGAATGGTTGAATTTTCGAATTTTTATGATTCCAACATAGAAAAATATGCTTCGACGGCAATCATAATTATGTTGGTTTCTACAAAAGATGCAATAGGGTCAGTACTACACGATAGCATACTTTGATTTACTTAGACATCTCTACGATGCCTTGTCAATGGCCTTCGAATGGTTGAATTTTCGAATTTTTATGATTCCAACATAGAAAATTTATGCTTCAACGGCAATCACAATTATGTTGGCTTCTACAAAAGATGCAATAAGGTCAGTACTACACGATAGCATACTTTGATTTACTTAGACATCTCTACGATGCTTTGTCAATGGCCTTCGAATGGTTGAATTTTCGAATTTTTATGATTCGAACATAGAAAATTTATGCTTTGACGGCAATCATAATTATGTTGGTTTCTACAAAAGATGCAATAGGGTCAGTACTACACGATAGCATACTTTGATTTACTTAGACATCTCTACGATGCCTTGTCAATTTGTTTCGAATGGTTGAATTTTCGAATTTTTATGATTCCAACATAGAAAAATATGCTTCGACGGCAATCATAATTATGTTGGTTTCTACAAAAGATGCAATAGGGTCAGTACTACACGATAGCATACTTTGATTAACTTAGACATCTCTACGATGCCTTGTCAATGGCCTTCGAATGGTTGAATTTTCGAATTTTTATGATTCCAACATAGAAAATGTATACTTCGACGGCAATCATAATTATGTTGGTTTCTACAAAAGATGCAATAGGGTCAGTACTACACGATAGCATACTTCGATTTACTTAGACATCTCTATGATGCCTTGTCAATGGCCTTCGAATGGTTGAATTTTCCAATTTTTATGATTCAAAACATAATTATAACTATATTCTGTTATTTTTGATTTTAATGAAATAATTTTAATGAATTTGAATAAATATATTTTCCCATATTTTCTTTAATTATCTTGTTGTTCTTAATTACAATTTATGTTTAAAAAGTGTACCATTCTTAATTTGTGAGTGTTACATTTCTTCTTACACTTTTTGGCTGTTATAACGTTTTTTGTCAATTTGTCAGAAACTTCACACTGCCTATATTTAATCGTTTGGTTAATAGCAAACATATTTACCCAGCACGATTTTATGCGATAAATTATCATTTGCGACATGTGTTTTATAAATATCCACATTTCGGCATATATTCAGCAAATATTCGCAAATTCGATTGAAATGGGTCTCTTTGCGTTGTAAAGAAATGACGATAAATTCAAAATTAGTGTAAAATCCTTCTTGCGATATATCTACCGAAAGCGTAAAATTGAAAAAATATTCGCAATGAGTTTTAAAAATTAACGTTTTGCGATATAATTTTAGAAATTGTGCTCAATGCGATTGAAATGAATCGGTTTGCGATAATTGCGATGAAAATATATCAGACTATAAATTATCCAGAATAACCCAAACTTCCATATAGAAATACACTGTTATATATATGACTGCATAATAATCTGTTACGAAATGGTCTCGTCCCATAGCAGCTGGCAATGTTCCAAAACCTTTACCTAAATTATTTTGGAAACACATTTCAAACAGCAATACATTTCAATTTCATCATATTAGGTTGCGTAACCGCCTAGGTACTTTCTATAGTTGGTCATTTTCCATCGTTACGAAATTGTTAAAAAAAATCATTTTAAAATCACATTTTCATCTATGTTATCAACTCATATTATTAAGTTCCAACAAGTTGGCCATATTTCAGAACTTAATATTATGATTTTCTGTTTTATTTTTATTCACCGTATCCACTATCATGATGAATTCTGAAACATAATTTTATTCAGTTCTAGAACTATTTCTGAAATAATTTTGAACCAATTTCCACCATCATAATTTCCACCAACATGAACATATCTTTAGTTTCTGTTATAATAGCAAAATGGCGAGTTACAATGCATGCAGCTTGACTAGTCTCGTACGGTTTTATATATTTTTTGTTGTATCTTATTAATAAACATTCAGTTCTATGTCAAAAATAAATACATTTTTTCTGTGTGTGTGTAAAAAGCTTTCGAAAACAAATTTATAATTTACATAAAGCATCCTTCTTTTGAACCATTTTCTAGTCAGACACTTTAAACGCAGTGTTTTAAAAATTTACATATTTTGTTCGGAGTGTCGTGATATTTTTTACTATCGTGACAGAATTTATAATCACGTCTTGCATTAATATTGATCCAATAGCATTTAAAAATCAAACACATACACAAACAAAATTTCCAGTTTAGCAAGTACCAATACGTTTACGTTTCCATACTTACAATCCGAACATGATAACGGGATAAATTTTGTATTTTGTGAAATCAATAATTTTCATATTTAGTAGTGTTAAGTATTTCAATTGTGCAGTATTTCAATTTTGTCGCGTTTGATTTAAAAATTGTTTGATTCGCAAAGTTTTATTTTGAAGTGCGCGTAATTTTATGTGTTTTTAGTTAAGTGTTTTATATACAAAACTATAACCCTTTTGTAATGTGTATAGTGTGTGATGTGTCATTGATATTAGTGTAATGTGTTACTTTTGATATGTGACGTGATCGAGAATTGGATAAGGTAGGTGCCTAATTTATTTTGTTTGGAAAAATTTGTCGCATAATTTCCGCGAATATTTTCGTCACAGAACAAGACTGAAACCAGAATTTTCTGTGGGGCAAAAATAAATCTTAATTGCTACTCTTAACACTATTTCACAAATAACATTTTATTGTTGCTCATATAACATTAGCAGTTATATCATGTGTTAGCATAGCGGCTCAAAAATCGTTTTTTATTTTTGATAAACTTTATTGTTGATTTAAATCAAATTACAGAACTAAGAGTTAATGATTTTTTATAGGTGTTTGATCGATTTTAATTTGAATAATTAAAGATCGGTGGCACCAAATTAAGTGCACCAAAAAATTACCAAAAGGGTTTACACTATTTTGTTATGAATCTACTACTACTTTTTTCGATACCTATTACCCAAGTATTTTTATATCCGAAAATTTTTGAATTTTTCTGACATCTAGCTGAAATCATTACCGACTTTTTTCAGCACGAATGTCCGATTTTATCTAAGATTTACTATGAATGTTGTCGCCAAAACTCGGAAATGATGAAAAGAAAAAGTGAGGTTATGAATATTTTTTCGGTAAAAAAGTGGGTGGAGCTTAATTTGAATTTTAGCGGTATATATTTAAATTTGAATTTTTAAATAAAAACAATAAATTGATTCATTTTAGTAAATATTTTATTTATAACAAATAATTATTTATTTTATTTGGTTTTAAATTATATTTAATAAATTCACTGTTGTTTATCACAGTTGCATATTAAAATTTTAACATAAATTATGAAAAATGTATATTTCTTAATTTAATACAATCACAGTTGTAAATTACAGACTAATTAAATTTAATTTTTCTTAAATATTCAGAAAAGTAAATAATTAATATTCAACTAATCGTAAAACTAATTCTTACAATATACATATTGATATTCAATATGAATTTTAATTCATTCAATACTACTTAATAATATTGCTGTATTAAAAACAATCACAGTTGTAAATCTCACAGAAATCAATAAATTAATTTAATTTTTTTTTAATTCAATTAGTTAGGTAGCTAATTAATGAAAAATTATTAATTTTTATAATACATATATATATATATATATAGAAGCAATTCATTTTGAATATTAATTTATTTATAAATATAATATTTAATAAAATTGCTGTTGTAAAAAAATTTGGTTCATCACAGAGTTATTCATTTTAAGTCTTTTCATAGAAAAATAAATATTAAAATTAAAAATTAATTTTATGGTATTTTCATTCTTAAAGATAGAAAATTCATTTGAAATAATAATTCATAATTGATTAAAATAATAATAAAATTCATAAATTCAAAATGTAAAAATTCAAATATTTCAATAAGCCCTTAAACTATTATTTAAAACTAATAAATTCTTAAAATTCAAATATTTCAATAAAGCCTTAAAATATTATTTAAAACTAAAAATTCTTAAAATCTAGGTGAAAATATAGTTGGTGATTTTGATTTTTTTAAATTTTTGGTACTTTTATCCTTAACGTAATAAAAATAACTGGTACAAATTTGAGCAAAATCAGACTCGGTGGCTGTAGGGAACTTCTCCAATGCACAATCTGAAAGTAAGTAAATAATGTTACAAATATGGCAAATCATACAACATTTCAACAGTTCAATTTAAGACAGATTTGTTACACTGCAAATAAACTGGCCACTGAAACATCCAATTAAATTGATAACCAAACGCGAGTGTAACATTTTGTCAACAAAGGAATTATTAGTAAATTTAATACACCCTTTATTATCTTTACTATATGGTATTTTGAAGCGGCTAATTTGTTATGTCGACCATGGTAGGAGAGGTTTACGGCCAGCTCGTCAACAAATACATTTTTAAGGTTATTTCTTATAAATTTTTTAAAATCGAAGCCTGGCTCCTTCACAAAGATCGATTTCTGAAATTAAGAAAAATTCCACTTTAATAATTATTATTTGATATTTATTTTAAATTGAAATACCAATTGTTTCCTAGATTCCCGGTCTGTGGCAAGGCACTTATCAAACTCAACAAAACCTTTCATACCTGTGAATGGAAAGGCAAATTTTTTATTCTCGGTGTCCACGAGATAGCGCATATTTAGCCTATTGTCCCTTAGGTTAATAAATTCCCGCATCAACTCTATTTGACCTTGCCGGATTGCTTCGACGTTTGATTCCAACTTCTCGAAGCGCTCTTTTTCAACCGTGATATACTCAATTTTTTTTTTCTCGATTGCGGTTCTGTTCGCGACAATTTTCAACTAGAAATAAACAGAGCAAATAAAAAAATTATTAAGTAAAATATTCAATAAATAAACCTTAACTTGGTGTAATTCAATTAATATATTAAATTTGGCAAATAAATAGAAATAATTATCAATAATAATTTTAATAAAATTATCACAAAATTTACCTTTTCGTCGATTTGAACAGCCAGGTTGTTGCGTGGGTGCGAATGGTACTCTTTCCCCTATAGAACACGCAGCAATCAAGTATTAATAAATATAATGGGATTAATGATATATACAAAAACTACCTGATTAAACTCTACAAAAATCTTCATAACCAAATTCATTGGTAAATTGAGCTGTAATGTATATAAATGAAACATTACTTATACAAATAATAATTATGATTAGCGTTTAACATACTCTCAATAAACTCCTGCGAATTTACCCTAATATTCTCGTCCTCCATCGTCAGCGATTGCATCGTTTGCAGGATCTGGAACATCGTACAAAGAATGAATCAGAGGCAAATTTACAATTATGTCATCATTTGCAATTCGGACAACTTTCGACATAAGATCCGATGAAGTATATTTTTGAATCTCTTCTGATATAATTTCGCAATGTGCCACAAAATTATATAGCATAGAAGCATTTAGCGAAGAGTCATAGAAGTCAACCAAACTTAAAATCAATCGAGTTTCGAAGTAAATAGTTGAATTTTGCTGAGAAATTGATATTATTTTATGGATTTTATGTGAAATTAAACAATAATTGTTTGGAAAATCTATAGACAATTTGAAGTTTTCGAAAATAACGGATGTAAAAAATCTGTTCCCGAGGTGTCCCTTTAATTGGGGCGCAAATTTTTTAAACTCTTTTGGAGGCATAGAATATTCTTCAGATAATCTATTGAAAAATTGCTGCAAAGGTAAATAGCCAGTTTTTATTTTCAATTTAATAGATGACAGGAAATTTTCAAATTTAAATGCACTTAAGTCGTTTAAAGAGGTAGAAAACTTAACACATTCATCTGCTAGATGTAGTAAACTATGCAGATTGAATGTAGCACTCGACGGCCCGTACAAATTTTCCATGTCTTTTGAAAATGATAATTAATGATAGTTAAAAATAGGGTTTCCAATTTTTTAGATAAAACGGGTGTGCTGAGTATCCATCAACATGGGTTTCGTCATGGTATGAGTACCGAATCGGCCTTGTTAGATTTTCTAAATACAATCAACACTGGTTTAAATAAAGGTAATAGCTGCGGTGCTTTATTTATTGATACAGCTAAAGCCTTTGATATGGTTGATCACAAGCTTCTGCTATCTATTATGTATGATATAGGGTTTAGAGGAGTGGCAAATAAGTGGTTAGCATCGTATTTAGATGGTAGATCGGTGAGAGTTAAGATAAATGATAATTTAAGCGATCCGAAATTTATTGACGTTGGTGTTCCCCAGGGTTCAGTATTAGGCCCTCTGCTGTTTCTCATTTATACAAACTCCGTATTTAAATTGAATCTTCATGGTTATTCAACCGGGTTTGCTGATGACATTGCTCTGGCTTACTGTGGGAATTCTCCCAGCAACGTTATTTCGATGATCAATTCTGATTTAAAAGTTTTACTCTCATGGTTCGACAAACATCGCCTGATCTTAAGCCGGAAAACTAAATTCATGTTGTTTAAATTGTCTGGTAGCTTTAATACGTCTATTTTGCCGCGGGTGACTAATCACAGCAGGTATGATTGTGCGTCTAGTGGTTGCCACTCTGAGTGCTTTGATATCGAACAAGTTGACTCGTTTAAATATCTTGGTGTTCACTTGGATACTTGCCTTAATTGGAAAACGCATGTTAATTCAGTCCACCAGTATCTGTCATCAACTGCTAGAATTTTCTACCTTCTTCGTGATTATTGTCCTCCTTCGGTTCTAAAAATAGCTTACCGTGCGCTAGTTATGGCTAAATTGGAATATGGATTGTCGTGCTGGGGTGGTTGTTATGCTGCAACTTCGTATCCTTTATATGTTCTACAGAAAATGATTTTGAGAATATATCTAAAGAAACCAAGAACTGAACCATCATGGAATTTATTCTTTACGACGAATATTTTGCCGTTGAAACATTTGTATGTTTATAAGGTATTGAGAGTTTTTTTTAATCGAAGTGGTCAACAAATAATGAGAAGCGATTTTCGTTACAATTTTCGCGGTAACCATCAATTTCTTTGTAACATCCCAAGATTCTTCAATGACCACTTCCGACGCTCTATTCTGGTCGCTGCACCAACCTTTTTTAATGCGCTACCAATTTACATTAGGAAGGACATTCATTTGAAGTCCTTTTTACCTAGAGTTAAACAATGGCTATTTGAAACTGTTGATATCTCCTATTTATTCAGGGTTATTACATTGAACTTGATGTATTTAGTCACATATTATGAAGTTGAAATTTAGTAGTAAAAGTAGTATTAATGGTAATGGTAGTAATAGTATTAGTATCTTAGTCATTTTATTGTAAGCTTTTATCACATTTTATTCTCATTTTAATCATTTAATTTTGTAAATATTAGGATTATGTTGTATTTTTATGTATTACGCGAATTTGCTTCTGCCGTTTTTTCGGCACAAAATTCGTTATATTTTTTTGAATAAATAAATAAATAATAATAAATAATAAAAAATATAAAATAAAATATAAAAAATAAAAATGATCTAAGTAATGAAGATGCTAGGTGGTTCTGCGAAATACAATAATTTTTATTTAATAGGATCGAAATAGCTATGGATAGTTTCATAAAATGTTTATAATAAATAATTGAAAGAGAATTTTTTAATACTAAAGGCCCCGTATATAATAGAAATTGTCGAAATTCAGTTGCCTTCCAACGATCAAATTCCTCCAAACTTCGAGGTTGTCGGTTAAACTCATGGGGTAATTTTATTTTAGCCAAATTTTCGGATACTATTTTCATTTGAGAAACGGACATTGAAAAGGGCGAACCCCGTTTTCTTATCCAAAAGATAATTAATTGCTTTGAGACGCCTAGCAGGATGCAATGCATATAATCAACTGGGATTTGTGTAACACATCCAAATTTTAGATTTTCAAGAACAATTCTGCTAACTTCTTTATGATGATTTAAATCTTCTCTATTTTTAAAAGTTTCATCCGTTCTGGGTTGTGCCTGAAGCGTTTGTGAATAGGGAAATACAATATGCCCTTTGTTTATTTTCTTTCCCCTTATGGAGCATTTAGTACAAGAGAAATATCCGGAATGAGATTTGACGCTTAATACTTTACATCGGGCGTCACTATCGCAAATAATACTTCTAATATTTACTTTAATATTTTTGGAACCATGGTCAAATCCAAGTGCTTCGATTATCTCCATCTTTTCTACAAAATCTTTTAAGAGTAAATTAAAATCGATATTTTTCGATCGACCGTGGCAAGCAGAAAGCACAAAAATCTCTTTAAAGCCAACAACATTAATCATTACAGGCCATATTTGGCTGTTGCTACTTTAAGATATAGGTAAACCATCAATACCCAAGTCTATTTCGATACAATCAAAATTAAATAATTTGTATTTTCTAAGAAAATAATCGAGCGCTTTTGATAATCCGAAATAAAAAAAAGGAAACACCCAAGCCAAAATCTACCACATCCGATACTTGCGGTGTATCCTTCAAAAGCCTTACATTAACCGGCAACCAAGGAAAATAATTATTAAGAACTTTTAATATTTTGTTCATGGTTGTACCGCGTATTGTCGTATCAATAGCAATGCGCTGTAAATCGGACTTTAAATTAAAAATATTCTCACTGTAATCTTTGTCCGATGAGCTATTGAAAGAGCAATCGTTAGCCAATGGAGAAGGGGGTCCAGAAGCAAAACTATTTGAATCGAAATTCTCCCCTAAAGAGGTTGAAAATTGGTTTTCGGTTGATTTTAGATGCTCCTCAATAAATATTGAAGGATTCAAAAATTCGGAAATCTCGGCCATAACATTTGAATTATTTTCAAAGCTATCTAATATTGGCGTCGAACTGCGAGCGTAGAATGATGATACGTGATGGGGAAGTTTTCTTCGTAGTTCCAATTTTATTCGCCTTTGTTGGGTCAGTTTTGACATTTTCTAGTTGTTGAAATAAAATAAATAAAATTGTAGGTTGGTAGAGCTAAAGAAATATAATACATCGCCTGGCTCTATAAAGCCTGTACAATTGCTGTGCCATATTCTCTGTTATAAAACAATGTGTAATTGGTTTAAAATTATTTAAAAATGGTAAACGATTAATATTCCCGTAATATTCGCTGGCAGCCTACGTAAACAAATATTGGGAACAGATAACCTCACATTTAACAAAAAATTTAAAACTTTTATAGAAATTACTTTACAAAAAACAAATTGAATTATAAATCATCAATTATCATAAATTGGTCTGAGATCCAAAAATTGTGATCAAAAGTCCGTGACACTTTCTTTAGAAGTAAAAATATTGATTTATTTTTTGATCACAATCAATGTGGAAAATTCTCAACATTTCGGGAATTTTTTTTGATATTAATAATATTAAATAAAATAATATTAACGTCAAAAGTATAAACTAAAATAAGGAATATTTATTTATTTGTGGATTATAATTTGTTGTGACCTGAGATTTTAACTTTAAAGAAATTTTTTTGTATTTCATTTTATGATCGTGAGCAAATCTATTATATTATAAGAAATAAACACACTAAAGTTTTCAACGTACACAAAACAATAAACTGTAATTAGAAAATTTTTGACTGTACATCAATTTTATGTGAAATCAATTTTTATCAATATTTATCAATTTTTTTTTTTATGTACGTCAATTTTATGTGAATTTTTTTTTACTTTTCCAAATCAATGTGAAATTTATGATTCAAATAGAACAAAAAATCAAAATTCATGTGGTTTTATGTATGAATTGGAGATATTAAATAGGATTGTGAAGTTCAGAAATGGCACGTTAAAACGACATCAATTGTGCAATCCACTATACGAAATTATATGTACATATATATTTCCGAACGAATAATCGTCACATATTTAATAATGACAAATAATAATTAATATACTTCAATCCAATCTAAAACACACGCTTTAATTTATTAGTAATTTAACACACCAGTTGACGTTTCCACAAAAACTGACGTTTCATTTTGTATTAAAATTTCTTCATCAAAAAAAAAATTTACGAAAAAATTTACACTTTTTAATGTGAAATTCTATTTAACAAAATCCGGCAAAACAAATTAATGTACATCAAAAATTTTGTTCTATTTGCCAGAAAAAATAATTTTTTTTGATGTACCTACATCAATTTTAAAAATGTAAATTTTTCGTAAATGTTTTTTTGATGGAGAAATACCAATACAAAATTAAACGTCAATTTTTGTAGAAACGTCAATTGGTGTGTTAAATTACTAATAAATTAAAGCGTGTGTTTTAAATTTAATTGAAATATATTTTAATCGTTCATTAATAAAAATGTGACGAAATATATACATACAATTTCGTATAGTGGAGTGCACAATTGCTGTCGTTTTGATGTGACATTTATAAACTTCGAAATCCTATTTAATATTCCCAATACATACATAAAACCACATCAATTTTGATTTTTTGTTCTATTTGAACCATAAATTTCACATTGATTTGGGAAAGTAAATAAAATTTCACATAAAATTGATGTACTCGTACATAAAAAATTGATTTTTTCTGTCAAATAGAACAAAATTTTTGATGTACTTTTTGTCTGATTTTGGTTAACAGAATTTTATGTTTATGTTTTATGTTTCAATTTTTTTTCCGCGGTCTTTGATACACAAAAAATTCAATTTATTTTCTATTTTTGGAAAAAACTTGCTATACATAATTAAAAATATAAATCTTTAATATTTACCTCACGGATTTAGATCCAAAAGCGCCAAAAAAAATTATAAACAGGATATGTATATATTTAAAGAATATAAATTTAAAAATGATATTTACACAGCTTAAAACGATACTATATTACAGCTTAAAATAACTTGACTAACTTAATATATGTATTAATAATATATTTAAACTTTAAACTTAGATAATTAATCACAAAAATTTGACAAACGACGTAAACACAACTGACCGTAATGGCGTCTCACATCAAACTCAATTAGAAAAATCGATACATATGTTGTTTTGGTTGTTTATTTGGAAACAACAACAACAATAAAAATCATCATTTCCGAGTTTTTATACCAAAAACCGGAAAACAGTGTCTTACCGGTTCAACTTTTCAGTTTTGTTATACTTGGGTATCTTATAATATATTGGGCCTATTTTTTAATTCAACCTGAGCAAGCAGTGCGCTATCAAAAAATACTCTGTGTTTTTTATTCAACCTGAGTAATTTTACTCTGCAAACTGCGTTTTTATTTGTGAACTGTGCCTACACCGAGCTTACTCGGTTCTTCAAATTTTACTCTGAAATTAATGTCAGTGTACGAAGAGTGTGCAAAGTAAAAAACAATTTTTTACTCTATGCGCACCGGATAATTTTACCCAGTACAACCTTTGCTCGGTGTACACTACCCGGGGTAAGCCTGCTTGCTCGAGTTGAATTAAAAAATAGACCCATTATAAGTTGTACTAGTTTTGTTTTATAATTTAATGTATTTTTTGCTTTATGCCTATTATGAGTTTTTCAATTATATCGAAAATATAAGGAACTCAATAAAATTTTGTTACGAATTTTTTTTTTATAATTAAACTAATTAAAATTGTTTAATCCACTATTTAAGATTTTATATAAAAAAACTTTTTTTTTTATTTATTGCTAATCGTCTAATACAATCAATTCATGTACCGGTGTAACAAAAAATATAAAAATTCACGGAAATAAACAAAATTGGAAATTAGTTAATCATCACCATTTTCCAGCAGTTCCAGCTACACTTTCTAAAAAAATAATAAAATACATACTATAAAACTAAAATAATTTAAACATACAAATGTCACACAATAAAATATAAAAATTTTGCAATAAAACTCCATAAGACAAAAATTTTAGAAATTAAACAGAAACATTAAACAGAAAACTAATAAAATAGGCGGAAGCTGGTTGAAAATAGCAGGTGCACTTACCAATAAATACTTTCGAAACTACTCAAAAAATAAATGAGGGACTTCATAAATAAACGGTTCATTAACTCTAAAATTGTAATGTGGACCAAATCTCATGCTTCATTTCTCATATTCACTTCTTAAATAATAGATACCCTCGACTTTATAAACAAGGGTAAAATCCTCAAATCTATAAAAACCGGCCAACTCGCACAATACAACGATTTGAAACAAACGATTCGAATATCAGCTTTGTGAGTTTAATATAATATAGCAACCTCCCCAACAAACCAGCGCATACTCTAGTCTGGAGTTAATACACGCGTAATAGAATTTTAGTAAAAGAGATCATGGAGCTACCCGCCTGAGCAATAAAAAAATCCTTAAAGCATTGAGCCTTAATTTACGTAAATTAGAAGCAGCCTTAGTTTACGTAAATGAAAAATAATAAAGGGCCCGAAACAGAACCCTGAGGAACACCAATACCTAGTACGTAAGGAATACTTTGAAAATCATAAACCATGTAACGATAATGTAAATATCATTTAAACCGCAATTATAAATGTTTCCTCTGAATCCCATTCTGTTTAACTTATGCAAAAGTAGATTATGATCCTCCACATCAAATGCCTTTTTTATGTCAACAAATAGTCCTGCGCAAGAGTCAGAACTGTTTAGGGACACATGAACAGAATTTAGAAATCTAACTAATGCTGACTCAGTAGAAAAATTGTTTCTGAAACCATGCTGACGCTACTAATAAAATTATGCCTCGCTTAAAACATTCATTCTGAATTTCATAATTTTTCCATTACTATCAATAAAACCGGTTATAAGGCAATTAGCCTCTACTTATTAAAATCACTTCGGAAAACCATTTTTATGGAAAGGTCGTAAAATTGGTGTGTGTAAAATTTCAGGGACAATGCAAAATTCAAAACACTGATTAAAAATTTGCAGTAGTATCGGACTATCAAGCATTAGTTATCATATTAATATTAGCATTGACAATAGAACTAATGTGTTCCATATATGCTTTTAATCATTAGGGCAACTCGCAAACATTTTATTATAAAAGGCTTCTGTATCAATTTTATTGCTAACCTTATCCAAATCAATAAAATCATTAGTGGCAACCGCAGGATCATTGGACATATACACAGGGGGGTAATCATTCTCACATATTAATTCTAAAAACTCCCCTTCTTTTGGCCTCTTGCTATTTCTATACTCAGATTGTTAATCTCAAGAGAAACATACACCGAATTAAGGTCAGTGATCATGTAATTAAGTACAGATATGTAAATATTTTATGTATTCGCAACGATATTCAACACGTTAGAGGTGTCGTAAATTTTCGAAAACGTCGAAAAAAAACGCGGTCAAAAATTTCATAATGGACCCCAAGTCTCGCAGTTATCTCATCTTTGGTTATTTACACAGAGTTTGCCAAACCGCGCCATACTTCCAGCAGCTACTGCGAATCGAACTTTATGCCATTACCTCTGATATGACAGTAATCTAGGTATCTGTTGAATCTGGCGTGGATAGTGCACTTGTAAATGCATTGCATAATTGCAAAGGAACTCAACCAGAAAGTAGTGTCTCAGAAAAATTTCAAAGTTGACGTGACCCAAGTATTACTGCTTACATCGGTTGAAACGGTTCAAGAACAATCTGAAAGACGTCCCACTGAATCAAACCAACCTAAAAATATCCATTCTTACAGGAAAACACGCCATTACTAAAGAGCAGGAAGCCAGAGCCTGACGCTGTAGAGAGTATCATAAGCTTACGACTTCCATTTGTTTGAAATACAACGTACGTAATAAATATTTAAGTTTTTATTAATTTTTATGCAATAAATACTTCCTTAATTTTTTCAATAAAAAATTAATTTTCTAAAAAATCGGGCTTTTATTAAAGTTTTTGTACTTAAACGACCGATGGTCGATTTTATGACCACTGTTTTTCTTGGGAACAGGTTCTTTGATTTTTTGTTTTATTTATCATAAGGATGGTCCTACAAATTCCTGATTGAAAAAGTTCTAACGAATTCTGGTACTGGCCGAAAATGGGTTAAGTTTTATTCGGAAAGATTTTGACTATCGCCTGGGGGCAAGTACTTGAAATCGGTGGAAGTTTCCCCAATCGGAATACAATTTGCTTTGAAATTCTTTATTTATTCGAATTTTTCGCCGGCTACTTCAATCATTTTTTTAATTTTTTTTTTGTATTAAGAAACATAATTATTATTATCCCGCAATCTGTTCTAGGGCCTGTTCAACGCTCTTCTTGCTCTTTCGTGGTTTGCTTATTCCGTCCTTACTTTTACGCGAGTCAGCCAATTCGAGGACGTACGGCTATAGGACCGATTTTAAGACTTTATACTGACATGGAAGATGAGTCGGCCCATGAGTTTTGCACTCCGACAGGGGGTCATAGATGGTAATCTGTTATGAAATTTCACTTTTGCATCCTTCCCCTATTGGGATTCAAACCCGGTTCCTAATGCCAAAACTTTAACCACTGTGCCATTTGGACGGTTGTCATTTACACTTAAATGATATACTTTTCAAAACACATGCAAAAAAAAGAAAAGCTTACTTCCGCTTGGAACGAAACGAAAAAGCTCCTAAGGAAGCGTCACTTTCGTGACCAATTTCAGCTAAATTCCTAAAAATACGAATTTGTTGAAAAGTATATATGAAGTTCCATCGCAATCAACCATTTCACCTGGACTGTACGGGGCCGATTTTTTCATAAAAATAGTTTTTTGTCAAAAAACGTCATTTTCGCTTTAGTTTTGAGAAAGAAGATCTCTACGGGTATTTTGCAAATCTAGTTTAGAATCTTTTAGTTTATTAATAATTGTTTTTATCGTAAATGACATCTATTTCAAAATATTTGCAAAAACGAAAAAAGGTCATTTGGAGCAATTTTAATGCGCTTTAACTTCTGTTATAACGGTAACCCGAGAAGAAGTAATAAAGTCGCCTCTGCTTCCATTTTATTCTCAATATTTAATATTATCTGTATTAGAAGCCAAGTAGATTTCCGCTAAGGCATTGGGCTAGTTTATTCACAAAGATGTGTTAATCCGCTTGATGGCTCCAATCCTCTGTCGATAATGGTAATCCTACTTCCTAAATGGTAACCTTGTCTTATAAATTGATTGTCCACATATGGTATGATATTCTGGATCGCCTCCTCTAGTCAGGGGGTCTATTATGAAATTTTTGACGCCCCTATTTATTTCGACAACGTCGACAGGCGACAACGTAGAAAATCACTACTATGAATTTTTTTTTTCGACGATGTCGAAAAATGAAAATAATTATTTTTTATGTGAAAATTTAAATTAATTATTTTTTATTAAATTTAAATTAATTAATTTTTATTAATTAAAATTTTATTAGTTTAAATTATTAATTTATTTTTACTAATAAACTTTTTTTACTTCTCAATACTTAACACTTTTCTTTTATGTACTCGACACCTCAAGAGCTATCGTATCGACACGTTATCTAAAAAAACACGTCGAGTATTTTATAATACAAAAATTCGACAACGTCGAAAAAAAAGCGGTTGAAAATTTCATTGGGTTGTTGTGCCTTTGTAAGTAGAATTAATTTCTCTAAATGGAGAGCTTTATATTTAAAGATTAATTTCATGCTTGAGTTCCATTGATAGGGATTTGCGTTCATTTCGAAATGATACGTATTATTTGCGGATTAGGTTAAGCGTCCCAAGTATTAACTTTTAGTTTCAAACTGGACTCAATACTTATTTGTTACCTCGGTATCAAAACGTGAAAATTTTAAAATAATCGCAAAACGATACCAACACTCTCCAGGGCCATAGTAGACACTGATTTTAAACGCGATACCGCGTTTAATAACTGCTGAGTTTAATGAAAACGTTTCGATTATCTATTTGAAAGTTTTGGAAAAATTTATAGGTTTTACTATTGTTGTACTAAAACGGTCGTGTTTTTGGTTATTAAAATATAAAACTAGTATTTTGAAATGTCGATGTATGGACCACGTATAATGGAATACCAGAACGTGTTGCAAATTTAAATTAAACAGTTGTGGAACCACCTAACAATTTGTAAAATATTGTTTAAAACTTTTTTTTATCTAAATAGATTTCTACAAATAAATGAAGTAGATGTCTATTGGGGTTTTCACTTGGAGATGAAATCCAAGAATCTTGACAATTTTTCCAATGCATTGGTTATTCTCATCGTTCATCAGTAACCAAACCGCAAAAATAAAGCCTTTGTTTATATAAACTAAATAAACGCATTTTATATTAGCGAATAATTTTTTAAGTTGTTAACTCGTTAAAAAATTATGGTTGCGAAAATACCTAAATGGGAATTATAGTATAAGACACAATAAAACGCCATTTTAACTATTCGTCAAAGTAACAGAATTGGTTTATCAAACCATTTTTAAAACTCTATTTGGAAAAAAGAGTTTGGAAAACATAAAACTATTTTTAAATGGTTTCAAAATAACAACTAAATTTTGCCGACTTGGGTCAAACAACAAAACTCTAATGATATTCTCTCGTCTTTGTGGGGTCAGTACAATACCCCAAAAAATGTTAATTCATTGGTTCACCTGTTCTTATCTGTTATTTGAACTTATTTCTGGCTAGCAACAGATCACCTAGATCCTCATGCTAGGACGTATTAATAGACAGTTACCAGCACCACCATGAGATTTAGATACCCTGGTAGATCTATTAAAAATCGTCGGCTAGCATTAGGACATTTAATTTGTTAAGCAATTCCGCGATATCACTTAAGTAGATACTAAGTGTCAGATATTATTTAGAACGACTTTAAATGTACTTAAACAAATATGAAAAATTGTTTTTTTTTTCATATCATAGAAAACTCTATCACACCCAGTGGTAAATCATGAAACATTACAAGTTTAAATCGTATTCATAGTCAGGCCTGGTTCGGTTCACTGATCACCATCCCACAAAAGGCATCGTTCAAAAGAAGCCAGTGCCAAAGGGTTTCATTTCACGCCAAGGATAACTCGTCTATACAGGTACATTTTGAGCGGAAGATCCACCCGGCATATCACATGGTCTGCCATGATAACGGTTTCTATTCGTTCAATACCCCGAAAAATTGTCAGCAAGCAACCTACCCTAGCTAACTCTACAGGCTGAAACCCACAGACTGGAATGCATTGCTATAGGCGGTAACTAGCTATGCTGTGAGATTTAAACAACCCCGCTATTTTACTTATTCGAAAGATCAATACATTGCATTAATATTTGAAAATAAATTCGGGCACATGAGAACCACGGCTGCTCTTGAAGAAACGCATTTTGGACGTCCAATATTGGGCCACTTTTTCGAGTACTGCTGGTCGTATGTCACGAATAACACGAACGATGTTGGCCTCCGAGTCGTCAATTGCTGCTGGTGTTTCAGCATAAACCAGTGACTTCACGTAGCCCCAAAGGAAATAATCGAGAGGTGTCAAATCGCAGTACCTTGGAGCATAGGCGGCTCGTGAACTGCAAAGTTGAGGAAGCTGCGTTAATAAAATGGAGTTTTAATTTTCTTGGAATTTAGAATAAAAAGAATTGTTGAGCCAAATTATCAGACAAATTGATGAAATAATCTCATATTTTTATACTTACATCAAAATATAAAAAATTAGACCTAAAATACACAATAACTAGGAAAATTAAATTAAGCCTGATTTTTTACTGACAGCCTAAAAATGTTTTATTTACAATATTTATTTAAAATATAATTCAATTCGATGATTCTCTTTAAAAACAAAAATTTTCATTACAAAATGTATAAAAATCTGGTGACATTTTAATCTGAGACAATAGTTTCTTTTCGATAGAAAATAACGAAACGAGAAAGCCGTTCATCTCCAATAGTACTTCTTAAATAAGTTTTAATTCTACGTAAAGCAGGAAAGCTTCTTTCGGATGATACACTTGTAGATGGAATCGTTAAAAATAGTCGACATAATGGTGATACTTCATTGAATGAACTTATTAAATCATTGTCTTTAGAAATTCTAACATCTTTAATATTGATTTGTCTAAAAAGTACTCATCGCTATACACACCAATTAATTCACTTCTCAAATTTGGAAAATCGAATCGTTTGCCATAAAATTCTTGGAGATTTTTAAATTGTTGCTCCGGAAAATTCAAATTAAATTTAGAATTTTTTTTTGAATTTATAAGTTCCAAGAACGTGAACTCAGCAATATTTTGAAATCTAGTACTTAATTCGGTTGAAATATGATAATTATTTCCAAAAATAATTTTCTATAAGAAGTTTTTAAATTTGATGATTTCGAGTGTGATTCTCACTCGCACCACTCGAGTGAGAATCGCGTTTCATTAGTTTCTACGACAGCTTTAGTTTTTTCCTAAAAACTTTCAAATTTATCCCTAATCACACCTTTATTACCTTTTTTAATAAATTTTTCAATAAACCGATCACTTGTCGCCTCACGAGAACATGAGAAGTTAATTTGTGCAAAATTGAAAACAAATAATTCAATTCAGTTTTTTCTTAATAAGCTGTTTTAGTTGCAGCGTATTCTGAGAGTAAAAAGTGAGAGTATAACAAATCTATGAATAGATAAAACACATACACATCGATAATTAATTTTGTTAATAATATTACGATGAAGGGAAAAAAGGCAAAGCTAAACTAGAAGCAGCTTCCATCAGAGAGAATATTTTTTGTTATTCTGTTTTGTTGCGTTGGATGGTTGGATCCAGAATCTACTTAAATAATCCTGCTAACTCCACACATATAAAATAAACAATAACTAAGTAAAGATGTATTGGAATTTTTTTTTCCATAGGAATTTTTTTAAAAATAACTAAGTATAAATGTGTTGGTGCAGAAACAAAAAAAATGAGCAAAAAAAAATTTAAATTAACGTTGCATTGTTAGTGTAACCAACACACTCTTTGTTAGTTTTCTTTAAATAGGTATCTGTCAATGAGAGAGTAAGCAGGACTTATATTTAAGTAGATTCTGGTTGGATCAATGCCTTCTAAACTACTGGCCGCTTACACCAAATGATGACGACAAGCTAAGTTGACGTTGTTGTTGCTTTCTCTAGTTGCTTTGTTAGTGTAAATATCCTAAAATTATTATTGCGCAGTCTCGGTATAGACTTAAATTGACGTCATGTGCGAAAAATGAGAGTAGTAAAAGGCCAGTAGTATAGAAGGCATTGGTTGGATGCAACACGCATGCTATAAATCAACGAGCGTATTCGTATTTGTTTTTATTTTGGTTCTATGTATGTACTATGCAACATGAAGCTAAGGTGGATGATGTGTATAAATTATAATGAGAAATCAAAGTAGGAAAGAAATATACAAAATATTTTTAAAGTTAACTGCATTAAACTGATATCTATATGTGCAGACCTGTAAGGTATAATAGTGCTTATTATTATGAAAAAAATATTTTTAATCAAACGTGTTACACATAAAATAAATCAAATTTGAAATTTTATTTTAACGATACTGATTTTTGAAAGGGATGCAGTGCTTCCGTAGCTTCTATGGACACTTCGCCCCTGGGAGGTCCATTTCTCGAAATCAACTTATCGCCAAATTTTCATTTTAATAATTCGATGATTGTGGTCGCCGTATGGCACGACTGATTTTCAAAGCAAATTCTAATAATTTCGTAGCGTTGTTCAAGCGTGAGTCTATTCAAGATGATTTGCCAGAGTATGAGATCTGCCAGAGTATATTTTTCATACAAATTTATTTTTTTGTTCTATTTTTTACAATTGCAGATTGTATCAGGCATAAAAAAGCACCCTTTACAACGTTACTAACTAATTTGGAATTCATAGAACTTGCTGTAGACATTGTTTCAATTTATTCATTACAACAAAATCACTATAATTTATGATGTAAAATTATTCTGTCGACTTTTGAAAAATTTAATTAACTCGTTAGCAATTTTATAAAATAAATTAGCCTGAATGTTTTTTATTTACCAATAATTTAAACTAATCCGTTTATTATTACAATGTTGTTTGGACACGTTTGAGAAATTTCCTTTACTATATTTAAATTAAACAAATCTTACCGTACACAAGCAATCAACAAATTTTCCTGTCCCGCCAACATACAAACTGCTAAAAATAACGCATTTATGAATTAAGCTGTTATTATTGTATATTATATTCGTGTATATACACATAAAATTCTGAGAAAAGCAGATAATATAATTTGTGCAGATTAACCAAGCTTTTAACATAAAATGTGAAAAGTTTTATTTTATTTTGTTCGCTCGTTATTTTTTGGATCACAATGAACTTTGAACAGGCCGAAAGTAATCAAAATAATAAAATTTAAATGGACTATGAAAATATATATTATGCGCTTAAATTGTTTTAAATGTTCCCATCCTTATATATACATTGTATCAGAAAGGTTAAAGCGCACATAGCGTTGCTAGGAAGCCGGGAAGGAATAATACCAGAAATATACATAAAATAAAATCCCATTAAAAAGGTAAACTTAAAAGTACAAATCCTATATTCCTCATAAAAATAAATTTAAATGGTTCTTAACATCAACAGCGAACCATAAGAAATGCCAGCGAAAAACAGATATAACGGTACGTACATTTTTTACTTATACACGCATTGTAGTAATCCGTGTACATTTTGCTATATGAAAATCTACGACCTAATTTTCTTCTTTAAAAAAGTTTAATGGCATGTTATCAAATAATATTACGACTGTTTTGCTATTTTTTAATATGTGAGACTGTAAACATGTAGGCGCCGCTCTTCGGCCCAAACGTATAGCCATCCCAGTTCACCACGTTTAAATGTTTTATCTGTGATTTTAAGGTGCAAAATAAATCAAGGTATAAAATCGCGCAATATTATACTTAATTTTATTAAATGTAAAATGAAATGGACATAAAACATTAACACACGATGAAAAAAACAATGTTTATACCTTTAACGATCATTATTATCCGTAAATGAAACGAAATTACCATCACACCGAAACCCATCCAGAGGGTAAAAATAAATAATAATGGGTATAAAGGGCAAGGTACTTAATATATGTTATACGCGTGTAACCCCCCCGTAACTCATATAAACGCAATGATATATAATTTTCACTTTTAAATCTCATCTACGGCTGGAATGTTATGCAATAAACGTTTTTATTATTATTATTGTTCGTAGAAAAATTTATTTTGCACCAAATTACAAATTAAAAACCCTCGTACAAAATTCCAAATTGTAAATAAATAAAAATTTATTCAACATAACATTTTTTAACAATGAAACAACCTTCACGTACATCGTAATCGTAATATTGTGTTTAAAAAAAAAAATTAAAGAAAAAAATTCGAGACGCCCTAAAAATGGTAAGTAACATGTAACGACGTTATGTGCAGAGACAAAGTGTACAGAAAATTAAAAATTTTAATTAGAAAAAATTTAAATATTCCGTGTCAAAGTGTCATTGTTGCTGCAATTTATGAACGTGTAATTGGAATTTTAATTCGATTTACGTATAGACGATTATGAATTATAGAATTCCGGGTTAATTGAATAACAGGTGTTAAAGTAATTTCATGGTAGAAAAAAGTATTAGAGGCCGATACATTTTTTAGAGTTTAGGTCGTGGTTTAGGAGTAAAATATTTAAAATTCCGCAACTTGTCATTTTTTATGTTTTTAAGCAACAAAAAAACGTTTTTATTATTTAAAATATGTTTTAGATCAAGTATGATAATTTACGGTATTATTTTTTTAGATTCTTAGTTAAGACGAAAGATGTTTAAGTTTCATTTATTAAGCTATATCTGTGGTATGGGTGAAAGAAAAATTCTAGGTAAAATACCTTAAAGCAGGTGGTATTAAACTAGACAGGATTGATACCAAAACTCAATTTCTAATATATCAAAACATATCAAATCATATCGAATCATATCATATCATATCAATAATCCATACCAAATCATATCAAATAAATTCAAATTATATCAAAACATATCAAATTATATCAAATCATATCAAACATATCAAACCATATCAAATCATATCACATCATATCAAATCATATCACATCATATCAAATCATATCAGATCATATCAAATCACATCAAACTATATATCAAATTAAATCAAATCATATCAATTCATATTAAATTTTATCAAATCATATTAATTCATATCAAATCATATCATGTCACATCAAATCATGTCAAATCAAATCATATCAAATCATATCTATAAACCATACCAAATCATATCAAATAAATGAAAATTATAACAAATCATATCAAATCATATCAAATAATAGCAAATCATATCAAATCATATCAAACAAATGAAACCATATCAAATCATAACAAATCATATCAAATCATATCAAAGCATATCAGATCATATTAAATCATATTAATTAATATCAAATCATATCAAATCACATCAAATAATATCAAATCAAATCATATCAAAACATATTAAATTATATCAAATCATATCAAATAATATCAAATCATATCAAATCATATCAAATCATATCAAATCCTATCAAATCATATCAAATCGAATCATATCAAATCATATTAAATCATATCAAATCATATCAATACACCATACCAAATCATATCAAATCAATTCAAATTATAACAAATCATATCAAATCATATCAAATCATGGCAAATTATATCAAATCATATCAAATCATGCCAATCATACCAAATCATATCAAACATATGAAACCATATCAAATCATAACAAATCATATCAAATCAAATCAAATCATATCGAATCATATAAGATCATATCAAATCATATCAAATTATACCAAATCAAAACAAATCATATTAAAATAAAATCATATCAAATTATACCAAATCAAATCAAATCAAATCATATTAAATCACATCAAATCATATCAAATCATATCAAATCATATCAAATCATATCAAATCATATCAAATCATATCAAATCATATCAAATCATATCAAATCATATCAAATCATATCAAATCATATCAAATCATATCAAATCATGTCAAATCAAATCATATCAAATCATATTAAATTATATCAAATCATATCAAATAATATCAAATCATATTAATTCATATAAAATCATATCATGTCACAACAAATCATATCAATGTAAACAATATCAAATCATATCAAATAAATTCAAATTATAACAGATCAAATCAAATCCTATCAAATCATGGCAAATTATATCAAATCATATGAATCGTATCAAATCATATCAAATTATACCAAATCATATCAAATCATATTAAATTATATCAAATCATATCAAATCATATCAAATCTTATCAAATCATATCAAATGATATCAAATCATATCAAATCATATCAAATCATATCATATCATATCATATCATATCATCATATCAAATCATATCAAATCATATCAAATCATATCAAATCATATCAAATCAAATCAATTCATATTAAATCATATCAAATCAAATCAATTCATATTAAATTATATCAAATCATATCAAATCATATCAAATTATACCAAATCATATCAAATCATATTAAATTATATCAAATCATATCAAATCATATCAAATCTTATCAAATCATATCAAATGATATCAAATGATATCAAATCATATCAAATCATATCATATCATATCATCATATGAAATAATATCAAATCAATTCATATTAAATTATTTCAAATTATATCATATCATATCACCATATCAAATTATATCAAATCAAATCAATTCATATCAAATCATATCAAATAGTATCATATCATAACAAATCAAATCAATTCATATTAAATTATATCAAATCATATCAAATCATATTAAATTATATCAAATCATATCAAATCATATCTAATCATATGAATAAACCTAACCAAATCATACCAAATAAATTCAAATTATAACAAATCATATAAACACCATACCAAATCATATCAAATAAATTCAAATTATAACAAATCATATCAAATCATTTCTCATCATATCAAATCATATCAAATCATATCAAATCATGCCAATCATATCAAATCATATGAAACATATGAAACTATATCAAATCATATCAAAATCATGTCATATCATATCCAATTATATCAGATCATATCAAATCATATCAAATTATACCAAATCAAATCAAATCATATTAAAATCAAATTATATCAAATCATATCAAATCATATCAAATCATATCAAATCATATCAAATCATATCAAATCATATCAAATCATATCAAATCATATCAAATCAAATCATATCAAATCATATTAAATCATATCAAATCATATCAATTCATATCAAATCATATTAATTCATATCAAATCATATCATGTAACATCAAATCATATCAATAAACCATACCAAATCATATCAAATAAATTCAAATTATAACAAATCATATTAAATAATATCACATCATGGCAAATTATATCAAATCATATCAAATCATATGAATCATATCAAATCATATCAAATCATATTAAATTATATCAAATCATATCAAATCATATCAAATCATATCAAATCATATCAAATTATATCATATCATATCAAATCATATCAAATCAAATCAATTCATATTAAATCATATCAAATCAAATCAATTCATATTAAATTATATCAAATCATACCAAATCATATTAAAAAAAACAAATCATATCAAATCATATCAACAAACCTAACCAAATCATATCAAATAAATAAAAACTATAACAAATCATATCAAATCATATCAAATCATAACAAATCATATCAAATCATATCAAATCATATCAAATCATATAAGATCATATCAAATCATATCAAATTATACCAAAAGAAAACAAATCATATTAAAATCAAATCATATCAAATTATACCAAATCAAATCAAATCAAATCATATTAAATCATATCAAATCATATCAAATCATATCAAATCGTATCATAGTCATATCAAAGCATATCAAATCAAATCATATCAAATCATATCAAATCATATTAATTCATGTCAAATCATATCATGTCACATCAAATCATATCAAATCATATCAATATAAACCATATCAAATCATATCAAATAAATTCAAATTATAACAAATCATATCAAATCATATCAAATCATGGCAAATCATGCCGATCATAACAAAACATATCAAATCATATGAATCATATCAAATCATATCAAATCATATCAAATCTTATCAAATCAAATCAAATGATATCAAATCATATCAAATCATATTAAAATCAAATCATATCAAATCATATCAAATTATACCAAATCATATCAAATCATATGAAATTATATCAAATCATATCAAATCATATCAAATTATATCATATCATATCAAATCATATCAAATCAAATCAATTCATATTAAATCATATCAAATCATATCAAATCATGCCAATCATACCAAATCAAATCAATTCATATTAAATTATATCAAATCATATAAAATCATATTAAATCATATTAAATTATATCAAATCATATTAAATCATATCAATAAACCTAACCAAATCATATCAAATAATTTCAAATTATAACAAATCATATCAAATCCTATCAAATCATGGCAAATTATATCAAATCATATCAAATCATATGAATCATATCAAATCATATCAAATTATACCAAATCATATCAAATCATATTAAATTATATCAAATCATATCAAATCTTATCAAATCATACAAAATGATATCAAATCATATCAAATCATATAATATCATACCAAATCATTTTAAATCATATCAATTCATATTAAATCATATCAAATCATATCAAATAGTATCATATCATAACAAATTAAATCAATTCATATTAAATTATATCAAATCAAATCAAATCATATTAAATTATATCAAATCATATCAAATCATATCTAATCATATCAAATCATATCAAATCATATCAATAAACCTAACCAAATCATACCAAATAAATTCAAATTATAACAAATCATACCAACACCATACCAAATCATATCAAATATATTCCAATTATAACAAATCATATCAAATCATATCAAATCATTTCACATCATATCAAATCATATCAAATCATATCAAATCATGCCAATCATATCAAATCATATCAAACATATGAAACCATATCAAATCATAACAAATCATGTCAAATCATATCAAATTATATCAGATCATATCAAATCATATCAAATTATACCAAATCAAATCAAATCATATTAAAATCAAATTATATGAAATAATATCAAATCATATCAAATCATATCAAATCATATCAAATCATATCAAATCATATCAAATCATATCAAATCATATCATATCATATCAAATCATATCAAATCATATCAAATCATATCAAATCAAATCATATCAAATCATATCAAATCATATCAAATCATATCAATTCATATCAAATCATATTAATTCATATCAAATCATATCAAATAAATTCAAATTATAACAAATCATATCAAATAATATCAAATCATGGGAAATTATATCAAATCATATCAAATCATATGAATCATATCAAATCATATCAAATTATACCAAATCATATCAAATCATATTAAATTATATCAAATCATATCAAATCATATCAAATTATATCATATCATATCAAATCATATCAAATCAAATCAATTCATATTAAATCATATCAAATAGTATAATATCATATCAAATCAAATCAATTCATATTAAATTATTAAATTAAATATTAAATTATTATATCAAATCATATCAATAAACCTAACCAAATCATATCAAATAAATTCAAATTATAACAAATCATATCAAATCATATCAAATCATAACAAATCATTTATTTATTTATTTATTCTATCATAGGGAAACACACAGAAAAAAATCCATTTATGTGTCCCACAATATTACAGAAAAAAATAACAAGTTTTAATATATTTTTATACATAGCAGAAATATTCATCAATATAAAAAATAAAATATTTACTAGCAAAAAACAAAAAAAAAAAACAGACTGAAGTAACAACCTAGGAAACAAAAACTAGCGGAAACTGTCAAGGTACCCAGCAATTAAACATTGAGTTACTTGAACTAGCTGTAACATATCAAATCAAATCATATCAATAAACTATTCAAATAAATAAAAATTATATCAAATCATATCAAATCATATCAAATCATAACAAATCATAACAAATCATAATATCAAATCATATTAAATCATATCAGATCATATCAAATCATATCAAATTATACCAAATCATATCAATTCATATTAAGTTATATCAAATCATATTAATTCATATTAAATCATATCATGTCACATCAAATCATATCAAATAATTTCAAATCATATTAAATGATATCAAATCAAATCAAATCATACCAAATCATATCAAATCTTATCAAATCATATCAAATCATATCAAATCATATCAAATCATATCAAATCATATCAAATCATATCAAATCATATCAAATCATATCAAATCATATCAAATCATATTAAATCATATCAAATCATATCAAATCATATCAAATCATATCAAATCATATTAAATTATATCAAATCAAAAACGAAGTAAGAAATTTTGATATCGGGTCCCTAGGATTAGAACTTATTTTAAAACAGTGGAGGACGATACAAACCCAAATACACTCAGCTATTTAAACAAGAACCGAGGTGGGGTTTTCATTAGGTGTATTGTTTTTCATCCGGTTATTAAAATTAAAAACCCAAACAAGGTAAAATCACATTGGAATTGAGTAATCATTTTTTCTAATTCGTTTCATCAAAATTTTGAATTATTTTGCTTCAGTTTCACAATTCAGTATGGTGGTACAATCTGTCTGTATTGCCTTAATTGCCAAATTTATGATTAATAGTTTTATCTGAACTGCGCCTTTTGCTCCATTTCGTAAGACAACGTTAAGAATACTAAAACTCAATCAAGAAAGGCAGCCTAAAGTATTGCTTAAAACACTTATACATATATGATAATGATTGGACCTACTAGGCCGAGTGATAAAACAGCTTAATTATATATATTTAATGCATTTTCTTAATTTGAACTTAGTTAACGCAGTTATCTATTGCATTTGCAAAGCTTAAATGCGAAAACCATTTAGCAAAAATTACCAGCAACGATAACATTTAAGTAACTCTCTCTATTTCTTACAGCTTCATGTGTTCAGCCCTTTATATTTGATGCAAAAATTTTCCTTTCATGAGAGCACATTTTCTCAGGGAGTTCTTCAGTATGCGGTTTTCACAAATCATTCCAAAGTCCGGTAACATTTATTTAGAAATGGTCTTTTAAATGACCAAGGTGTATCGTAATGCCTTGTAATGGTACCAGCAATGGTGGAACAAAATCAACTTCGAAAATATTTGCACCAAACTTATTCCATCAGTAGGCCAGGAAAATTAAATTTAGACAAAAATACTATGAAAATATTTTTCCCAATCCCCAATTCCCAGGGAAAACCAGAATGGTGCCACTGGTGAGCGAAAACCAATCTGACCGTATTTTAATAAAGTATGGTAACGTCTACTGCATTTCTGAAAATTTGTTTCTGATTCTTATTGAGACTTGTACCCCTCTGATCTACCGGAAAAATTTGTCACTACGAAAAAGATACAAATTTGACATAT
Source organism: Nephrotoma appendiculata (assembly GCA_947310385.1). Lineage (NCBI taxonomy): Eukaryota > Metazoa > Arthropoda > Insecta > Diptera > Tipulidae > Nephrotoma > Nephrotoma appendiculata. Next base: position 126,188,529 of record OX371223.1, read on the forward strand.
TATTTTTATTTCAGTACACAAGTTGACTGATATTAAAGTTTGTGAGTTTAAAACACGTAAAGTGTTAAAAATAATAATTAAAAATAATTTAATAAATAAATCAAATTTGTTGCTCTCGAAAAGTACCACTACCATTAAGAAAATAAGTGAGTTTTTTTGTGCTATACTTTGGTTGTTGTGCAATGCAATAATTATTAATCAGACGATGTGTCGATGCATTCAATTCCGAAAGAGGTTTTGGCAAACAAAAATGAACTTCGTAGATGGACGATCGCACTTAAAATGGGTAAACCATTTCCAAAGTATTTTTTAATATGTAGTGAGCATTTTAAAACTTATGAGTTGCGGTGCCCTGTAGGTCGGCTGAATGTAAATAAGAAAATGGGGTTAAAAAAGGAGATTTTCCTTTTAAAAATTTACCAACATCGTCTATTTTACCGAAACTACAAGGAGATAAAGAAAGGAAAGGTCGGATCGCTTGAAATCTCAAGAATTACGATGTTTGTAATGCGCATGATGAAGAAGATATAATGGGAACCAATCCAATTTCAGTTGCAGTTCAATGCTCAATAATAATGAGAGATGAAGAAGTTCAAGCATATCAAATTAGAAAACACAGTTTTTGTGACGTCTTTATGGGACACCGACACCAAACTAAACACAAAAACTGGCATTCCCACACTTGCCATATTAAATGCCATGGTAGCAGCTTGTAAAATTATAAGACCATACGAAAATTGTACAATGTCGTTGAGAAAATTTCGCGCAAAAGTGCTAAGCATTATTTTGTAGATACAATACAATTATTAGCAAAAGCAATGAAATCGACTATTCACTGGCAGACAAGGGAGGAAAATGTTAAAAGTCTTCCGTATTACTTTAAAAAATTTCAAACTGTAATGACCGTTTTGGATTGTACGGAAATAAAAATAATTAAGTTTAGTTGCTTAAAATGTCACACTTCGACTTATTCCCATTATAAAGGTGGTCATACATTAAAGGTTTTAATAGGTGTAGCCCCTTCAGGATTAATAAATTTTATCAGTCCCTTTGTAGCTGGGAAAATTTCAGATGAGGCCATATTCAACCTAACTAATTTGATAGAAAAATTTAAACCCGATGATGCGATTATGGTTGATAAGGGATTTATGATTGGGAACGAATTATTAAATGCTGGCATCGAAATGATAAGACCTGACTTTTTATACTATATTCAATCTAAATCCGAAGTACGAAGAAATACCCAGATTGCCAGTACTCTTGTTCATGTTGAACGTCGAATTGCCAGTCTTACTCGTAAGGTCTTCGGAATATTATATAGATTATATAGATGACATTATGACGGTAATATGTGCCATTTCTAATTTAGATACTCCTATATTAAAGGATGACAAATTTATTTGATTTGAAATATTAAAATTATATAAATATATAGATAGAATAAAAATAATACATTTATTACCATAATTACGTTTTAGTACATTTTAATTTTTCGAAAATAAATATATTCTTAAATTCATACTCGGTTATAAAGTTTCCAATTATATTGTCCGTAAAAATATCATTTTATATCCGTCTTACATTATTCAGGTAAGTTATATCAAATTTAACAATAGTGGTACAAAAACAATCCATTCCAAAATAACAATTAAAATTAAAAACAAAATAAAATAAGAATATTGCCTTCAGTCTTATATAAACAAATCACAGTTTTCTTAAAAATAAAAGTTATTGTTTAAACATATCCAAAGTTTCAAAATAAATTGCACATATAAAGTTTTAATAAATGTATCTAAAAAAGCAAATCTTTTGGTACAATTACAACTTCAAAGGTGTTATCAAACGAAGAATATATGCATAAATCACAAAAATCTAAATTTGTAATGCCAAGACCCAATTGGATTTGCCCGTAATATTGGTGTTTTTTGTTCAACTCATAATTTTGTTGACTGTTTACAAATAGATATGGTAAAGATGGCAGTAAATCCGTAGCCGTAAAAAATTTTCCGTTATTTGGACATTTTATTTCGAGGAGCTTCCACTGATCACCATTAAAAATATTTCCATCCGGACTTGCTCCAAGAAATGGCAAATCGGGCGATGTGATTAGTCCTGTTTGAAAAAGTAAGCAGTATTGCCCAATTTTCACTTTTGCCAACTTTTCAGCGAACTGGCCGTATTTTGTAGCTTTACCCATGAAATTATTTTCATAAATCGACTTATATTTTTTTCCCAGTTTTGGTTTTTATTTACAGCATAAGTATAAAGTTTGTCCTTTTGTCGATTTACATATAAGAATTGCCTCGCTGTTTATTTTGACCACTTTACAATTATATTGAATTGGTGTAGCGGAATTAATATACTTATTTAAAATTGGAACAAATATTTTAAGGCCATCATGATACATAATAAAATTATAAAAATCGTCTTTGCTTGTTTCGTCCGTCTGGAAATTTCGCTCCTGATCATTTGATCGGTTACCCGCTTTGGCCAACTCTGATTCCGGGGCGGCTAGAAAAAAATAAATTTTTAGTTTTACATTTTTAGTTTTAATTTACTTACCATTAATAAACATTGCTTTAAATGCAAGTTCCTGTTCTTTCGATATAATATCATCGTATTGTGATTTAATTTTTGTGTGTCATGGCACATATCTTGAATAATCATTGTACTCTGATGAAATAATTTTTCCAGTTTTACTCCATTGTTGCTTGAAGCTTATGACTTCGAGGTGCGGTTTTCTAAAAAAATACCAAAACCCATGTAGAAAAGCACAATTTTCATGTTATTATTAATTACCGACAAATTTTTAGTAAGCAAGCCGGTACGTGTTTACATTTTTCGCCTTGGCAGGCCTTACACGTACAAATAAATTTCCAGTTTTTGCTCGATTTCTCCAACTAGTCCAATCTAACTTCATGTGGGCTATCTGTCACTGCTGAGGTTTGTATAACAAGCCTCACAACTCGGTTTTTTAGATGGCCCGGTACGACTCCGATTGCATACACCCAGCCGGCCTTTAATATGTTTTTAATATGTTTAATATGTTTTTGATGCTAAAACAATTAAAGAATTTACATTTTATATATCATATATGTTCATTTCATTGGGATATTCATTTTCCTATACTGAAATACAAAACGCTCGAGTACACGGTACATGGCAGTACAGATTGGCCCTGCTGATGTTTGTTATGTTAGATTCATTGCAACTGACTGGCTTTCGTCCATACTTTATATCATTTTAACTAGACCCTTAAATTTGATTGCTTTGCCCAGAAACGACCATTTATTTCAGCTTGGTAGAAACTGTAACATTTTAGGCAAGGTAAAGCTTTTTCCAGAAATAGTCTTTTTCAGTAAACAAGCACGGAACCCATGTGATCTGTACTTATCTCATGCCAAATTTCTCATTCTACTATATTGTTTGCATTGAATTAAGTTATATGCATTGGTAGCAAAGTCTCTGATCTCCTGTCATCAGTCTGCTAAATGGTATCACTAATTTTGTACCACTAATAGGAGCTACCAATAATTGGATTAATAATGAAGTTTGATTCGAAATTGTTAATCCGCATGAATCCGTCTAAATTCATTTTGCTTTAATCGTTTTTTCATAAATCTTATATACTTTTTATAATATTTGCAAAAAAAAAGAAAAAGCTCCTGTAAAAGCATCCACTTCCTGTGAACTGATTTCTGACAAAAATCACTGTAATCTCTCAATCTATGAAAGCTTATGTATGAAATTTTACCAAGCTTTTGTGTGAAATTTTATGGTCTGTACGAGGAAACTAACGTATTTTTTTAACTTCGGGAATATATCAAATGGTAAATATGGAAAAATCGCGACGTCGAAAATTTTCATGTTTCTCATACTATACGTGGAAGAAACTGAAATACAATTCGATTTTTGACAGACTCTGCCAAGCATACTGTGCATCACAGTTGAAGGTTCACTAAAATATCGAATACAGAAGTCGTTGTTGTAAGCAAAGAACTAACAAGAGAATTTGTTGGTACGCTCGCTTATTTTTGAGAGATTTAAATTTTAAAAATTATTCGTCATACCGCATACCATTTACCAACAAGTATTTTGGCGATATCATCGACATATCCCTTTCTATATAACCATTGTTTAACATTCGCTGCAAGCAGTAACAGTAGTGCAGTAACCACACTCGAAATTTATTGCAATATGCAACAGATACTTCGGCAAAAGCTCACGGCTTTAGTGAAGTAACTTCGTACAAACAATAAGTTATTTGATGTTTACGAGAGCTAAGTCCATCAAAGTCCGTGCAGTGTATGTACACAGCACACACCTTAACCACCCACAAATATCTAAACCGTAAATCAGTATAGTCATAATAATATTGTAGCCTCTCTAGACGTGTTCGCTCAATAACCCAATTAATAAAAAAAAATGTTTTGAAAGTTGTACACAGATTAAATTTCAAAAGCATTAAAACTAATTACCCTTTAAAAACGCAATCATCTACTATTTACGTGCGATACATAAGTAGGTATATTGCTCTAGGTATGATGTATACCTCTATTTACGTACCTATAAATCTGTGTGATTTACATATTATAGCAACATACCATTATGTTTTAGAAAATCATATAAAAATTGTGATTTTAGTCAAATCACATAAAATAATTTATTCAGGTGGTTTAGGTGAGTACGAGTATATGTTTAAGCAGCAACAATTAGTTCATTCACATCACAATCTTCAATTAAATTTATAAAATATAAATCAATAATAATTACATGTGTGCGCGAGCTTTATGTAATAAGAAAATAGCCGATAATTACGTTAATGTTTGCATTTTAATTAATTGCAATGATTATCTCAATGCCTCGTTTAATTTATGCAAACATTTTATAGTCGCATGTTGCGGATGAAAGAGATTTATTGCAGGAATCCAAGGTATATTTATTTCAATGTTTGCATTTAATTTTATTACTTTTGGGGCGGGCGTTCCATTTATGGTGATCCGAATCAAATGAATTATATTTGTGTTTAAAATTCTTTCGTTTTTATTCTAACCTCGTTACATTATCGTAAGTGAAACAGGATGTGCTACAATACAGCTAGGTAAGGGATCAAAGTCTAGTAGACACACATTTAGAATGTAATTAATTTTAACGTGTTAATACAGAGCCTCCTTAATATAAGAGCCGTAAGATTCCGCCATTTTTTTCCATGTGCTTTTCATAGAGGGGAAACTTTTTGTACTTTTTCATACCAACCAGTGTATTTTAGTATTTTTTTAGAAGCTTTTTTGTATATGAAAACACAAATTCTTTGTTTGAATTTTCAATGTGAATGGTTAATTCAATGTTCAGGAAAAGCATATTTTAATATTGAGTCATATTATGTTGAGTTAACGGAAAAACATTTAAATTAGTCTAACACAATTTTTTTTTTTTGTAGAAACAAGAATTTGTTTATGTGTATGTACAGAAAATCAGAAATTAGTATAGAGTGTTCCATAAAAAAGTTCACCATTATTTTTCCAAAACAAACGTTCGTTAAAGAAGGGTTTTAGAGTAGCAATTTCATATGGGGATTATTGTGTTTTGGGTTCTATTTCCACATTGTTGATGACAAACTTCGAAAACTGTTTTTTCGTTACATGTTAAAAATTTATTTTTCATCGCAACAAATTCGCAGGCTGTATTGTTTCATCCTGTAGTATAAACAAAACAGAGCTTCACCAAATAAAAATATTGTAATTTGATAAAGCTTTTCGCAATTACTAAACCAGTTAAAAGATGTCGCTTAGTATAAATTTAAAAAACAATAACGACAAAAAATTGCCTGCATAGACAGCTTAAAAATTAGTAGGATTATTAGCTACGCTGAAAGAATAACGCTTGAGCCTGATATTCTTTCAGTTTTAATTTACGTGTCAGGCAAAAAAATCACTCAAAAATTGAACTGTGACGAATGTACTATCAAATTATTAACCAATGAAGATCTTGATTTTGATTTACCACCGGAGACAGTTTTTTATTTGCGTGACTTAGATCGTGGTGGCTAAAATACCCTACCGGATTCTTGACATCATTCGAAATATGTGTACACCAAATTTTTGAAACACTAACGTCTAAATAATTTTTAACGTCATTTTTAAATTCATGTAATCATCATGAATATTTTTATTCTGCTGTAATAGAATATATTAATAACTGTTATTTAAACATAATTTGCAATAAATGTGGTGGAACCGATTTTAAAATTTTGCAAAATTGCGCAAAAATTTGGTGCAACATTTTTTTGAATAATTATTGCAAAAAACAAAATAACGCAGTTCAGTCATTGAATCTTCTTTCCAAAAAGCGTAAATTAAATGTTTTAACTACATGAACTTATTTTTCTTTAGTTTTATTTGTTAATTGCTATTGTGATATTTTTAAGAATTGTTTAATAAAAAAGGTTAGTTGGAATTATTCTGATTATGACTGTAAGAAACGTTACTAAATAAGTTTACTTATCATTTTTTCATAATATGTATATTGTTATTGTTACTAAATAAATATGAATTTTTATTGTGAACATTTTTTTTAATTACATTGGAATACGAGTAAATCTAGTAATCAAACAAATTCTTTTTTGAAAAAGTAAAGAGTTTGGTGCTCAACGGAAGCTTTAGCCAAGTTCCTTTACAAAGATTTTACTTCTTTCTCCTTCAGAAAAATGGAGAAATGAGACAATATATCTTTCATTATTAATTTATAAGTATTTATTCTATATGAAAAAACAATGGTTTGCATTGTGAAAGTACAAATGATTTTGGACCTGTAGGTTTATTGCTGTAAAAATAGAACCATTTGTGTAATATAGTCATAGTTTAATTTTTCAACTTCCGAATTTATCAGCAGTTTGTACTTCTAATTTTCGATATGTTGAAAAATCTACATGACTTTATGTGTATGTTTTGATCAAAAAAATTTGAAATCCATTATTAATTCGTTAAATGATAAAGTTATAATGCAGACAATACCATAATAAATAATACATATCGTTATTGTATTAGGTGTGCAAATAGAAACTCTTCTCCGAAGTTATGGTTGTTTTAAAATATTCTTGAACGATTCTGATAATCTCCCGCCATTTTGGATATATGTAGCTTAGTCCTTCCTGTTTTTATGGCAAGTTTTTATTTCCAGGGCCGCGCCTAGCTTCTCGGCGGCCGCCTGTGTGCTAGGTGAGATTTAGACACTCACCAAAAATTTAGACACCCATCACCCATTTAGACACCCATCACCCCAAATCATTTTTAGAAATTTTAATGATACCAAGGATCAAATTCCTAAATTAGTATCTCGATGTTGAAATCTCGTATCTCAAAACTCATTTATTAATGAATCTGTTGTACGAATTTGTTTTCAAATTTTTTTTCAACCACAGACCTACACTAAAAATAATGGGGAAGATTTGTTCAAAATCGATTAGTTAGTTTCCGAGATTAGCTCGGTCAAAGAACCAGACTAACTAAGGTATTTGTATATACATAGATATATGGTAGAACAAACGAAACATTTGCTGTGTTAATGTGAGCTTCATATAAAATAATCGGTTAAATTATCGACCTAATTATCATTAGTATATGGTTTAGATGGAGTCCACCCAGATCGCCGATTGCAAGCAATCATTGCTACAATTAGTAAAAATTTGAATGACCGCATAAGAACACAAAAAAGAACTCGCAAAAATGGAATGAAATAGTAACACCTATACCCTGGTATGCCAGTATGCCTCGCCGAGCCGATGTGGGAACTTGCTGAAAAACTGAGTATGTAACCTTGGAACTAACAAGGACTAATCCCTCTATGGGATGTAGCGCCAGCGAAATAAAAAAAACGCAAATCGACATAACTATACAACGCCAAATTTACCTAGCCGACACCCACAACAACGAAAAAATATCGCCGAAAACCGGATAACACGCCAGTCAATAAGTTTCGACGCTAACTATAAAAAACATTTTTCTCTTAAAAATTCGACTTTATTCATCAACAACATAGTTTCCTTCAAGAATGATACATTCATTCCAACGCCTCTCTAAGATTTCGACACCTTTTTGTAGCAAGATTTTTCTTTGGCCTCAAAATATTCGTTTCTATCGCAAAGAGCCCTTTTTCTTTTGCATTTGGGCCCGTTTTTTCCAACTTCCTTCTTTAAATGCGCCCGTAACGCCATTTTATGTTTACTGTTGACGGTCTTCCTTCTCGCAAGATAGTCGACTATCTAATAAAATACCTTGCGCATCCCAAAATACGGAAACAAAAACCTTACCGGGCGACATTTACGTTTTGGTCGCTTCGGACGCTCTTTACCGGCTGCTCTGCACTCAGCTGATTGACGATTGGATTTCGAAGTGCAGTAGTGGATCCATGTTTCATTCATTGTCACATAACAACTCAAAAAATCTTTTTTATTAGTGTTGAACTGTTCCAAACTGCGCTCTGTATCAGAACGCCGACAAGCTACTTTGCTGACAACCACATTGACAACCAGAATTATGACCGACAAGTCCAATTAGAATACATAACTCGATCACCGCAAACCAATTCTCAGAGGCAACCAAATCGCCGCCGACACAACCACATTGCTGACAAGCTATGTTACATTACAAACAAGCACATGACCGATATCCTCATCGACAACACCACATCGCAGACATCCACTTCGCCGCCGACCACATCGCTGCATATTTAAAATAAATTAAATTAAAAGAGATGACTAAGAGATGACTGCCTGTACGACTTTAGGAATGTAGAACGTGTCATCTCAGATCAGATCTATCTCAGGTACAGAGCCTATAGCAACATATATACGCATACCTAATAGGTTTGTTGCACACCTAATAGGTTTGTGTTGTTTGAAGCTTTCAAATTCAAATTAATAAATTAATCCAAATTACCCGTATAGAAATTGTTACACAAATTGAAAGAGGGTCTCCAGGTTAGGACTGTTGTAACGGGCGTGTCTTATAGCAGGCACCTCGCTGTATAAACGAGTTCAAAATACGACTTGGTGCTTTAAGATTTTGCAAGCCAACCATGCAAAAAGTAGGTAGAGCCACGTGCCATTTACATACTGACAAAAACCATTAAGTTATTAACAATATGGTTATTTTATTGAATTCCACCCAACAACGATCCCAGAAAACGCACACGAACGATGCTATAAAAATGAAACATGAATCGAAATAAAAAAAAACAAAAATTTGGAAAAATTGTGACATTTTTCTATTATTGTTTTACAGCGCGCAGCAACTATGATGGTGAATATTTTACGACGAAAAGTTTTATTTACGCCAACCGAATAATAAATAAAATTTATAATTGTTTTGAGATTTATTAATTATGTTAAATTATTGTATTAAAGATTTCGCGCTTACAATAATAATGGTTTATTTTCGTAATTAGTTATTTAATTATTTTACGCTTTTCCGTAATTTCAAGTAAATTTATTACAGAGACATCTGTAAACGGATTTTCAAATTACAGAAAGCTCGATTTTGCAATCAGATAAAATTGAAGTTTTTACGTTTTGTTCTGTTTTGTAATAATATAATCATGACATCGTTGATTTTTTGTATACAAAAATAATTTTCGTAAATAGATTTTGATGTAAAAATTTTATTATATGAATAATATTATTGTTTCTACATGGTGATTCATAAAATTTCGTTTCAGCTCACGTTTTCTCTTTAATTTTGTTATAAATGGGGAATGTTTGGATTGCTGTTAAGTGCATCGTTCATCTCAAAAATTCTGATGTGACCAGAATTTACCAAATAAGTTAAATTTTTATAAAACTAAATTTTAAATTGGATGTAAAAGAAATCTGCGGAAGCACCCTTTATTATCTTACTTTATAAACCTACACAACTAAACGGAAAGCTCATTTTTATGGAAAATTAATAAATTTATGCTCCGATTTAGTTTAAATTTACCAAATAAATACTACATTATGATGGCTGATTTTCAAATATGTGTTCTTTGAATAGTTTATTAAAAATATAAAATTAAAATTTAGATGATTTGTTTAATTTTTTATTCATAAATTCATGTTTAAAAATTTTCCAATTACCACGGTTTCTAATAGTAATTCAATAAAAGCTTCCCCTCTACTGAAAGCTCTCTTTTCATTATTACGGCTCTTCAAAATCATAGATGGCTCTGGTTAATATCGCCGAAGCTATGAGTAAGTGACTAACACCTGCTAATAAACCTAGTACTCAAAGTAGTTTGGAAGGTCTAGTGACAACAATTCTTTGAAAGTTATTGCCATCCATAGATGTTTTCCTCCTGTCATTACTTGTGCATCAATTTTAAGAGATGGATGTCGATAAGCAACATTTACGTCATTGCATTCTATTCTGTTTTCAAATGAAACAAAATGCTTTTTGACTAATTCGACTTTGAGTGAACATTCTGTGAGTCATCTAACGTAAAACAAGTGGTTTGCAAGATTTCGTGATCGTAATTTTAGTCTTGAGGACGATTCACGTCCAGATGAAGTAAAACAATTTGAAGACGAAGAACTTAAAGTTTTACTTGATGAAACTCCTTGTCAAACTCAAAAATTGCTTGCAGAACAGTTTTTTGTTGCTCACCAAGCAATATCACTTCGATTGCATGCAATGGGGAAAAATACAGAAGGAAGAAAAATGGCTTCCTGATAAACTGAGCGAAATAAAAACTGAAGAGTTGACATCTGCATGAATTAGCTTTATCAGTATAAACGAAAGAATTGTTTACACAAAATCATTACAGGTGACGAAAATTGGGTTTTTTTTGATAATGTTAAACACAGAAAAACATGGGTTGACCCAGGCCAGCCATCAACATCAGTTACAAAAATGAATATTCATGATAAGGAAGTGTATGTGTGTTTGGTGGGATTGGAAATGAGTCATTTACTACAAGCTTCTGGGGGAACCTAGTCAAACTGTTAAAGCTGAACGTTACTAGGCCCAATTGACCAAATAAAGTGATGCTCTGAAGGGAACAAGACCATTTACTTGCCAAGGAAGGCGGAATGTGGTTTTGCTGCATGTCAACGCTCGTCCACAAACAGAAAAATCAATTCAGGAACTCAACTTCTTCTTAGGGCCAGTTGGCTGCTTATTTTAAAACTAATATGGTAGATAGTTTATTTCATACTAATAAATAATTGACCTATTATGCTGTATAAGATAGCGGAATTTATACAGCGGAAAATAAGAGATTGCGCTACTCGCCGCAAATGGCAGCTCTCTCTCTCTCTCTCTCTCTCTCTCTCTCTCTAGCTTCACATCCCATGAAGGGATTTTGCCGCCCGCACTATGGTCCTCCAGCCGTCTCGGTCCATCGCTCTCGACCTCCAGTTTCGACATCCTAGTGCCTGTAGATCTTGATCGACGTCGTCACGCCAGCGCAGTCGGGGTCTTCCTCTACGACGCACACCGGCTGGTTGTTGATGGAACACTTTATTAGTCATCCGATGTTGTGGGGACCTTGTAACGTGGCCGAGCCATCTTACTCGATTGGATTTGATGAATCCGATAATATCGCAACCTCCAAGAATTTGCTTTATCTCGTGGTTCATGCGAATCCGATATTCATTGTTCGCGACTTTAATAGGACCAAAGATGGAGCGAATGACCTTCCTTTCGAAGGTAGATAATAATCTACAATCATTAGTGGTCATGGTCCAGCTCTCGCTTCCGAAAGCCAGCACAGGTCTTATGAGTGCTTTATAAAGTGCGAGCTTGCACGACTGCGATAGATGTCTAGATCGCAATAATTTTGATTGGGCGTAGAAAACTCGATGTGCGGCAGCAATTCGGGCTTTTATATCTGCCTGCATGTCATTTGATGATGTTATAACCAGGGATCGATAACCGAAAAAATGACGTTACGTTATTTCGATTTTTTTTTTTAAAAAGATTTAATTCGTTATAACGTTATAACGTTAACAAATTTATTTTTAGGGTTACGTTACATAACGTTACGAAACGTTATATAACGTTATTTTAACGTTACAGTATCGTTAAGATAACGTTATAATATCGTTAAGATAACGTTATGTTAATATTAAATTATCGGAGTACCGTTGTGGGGAAATATGTGGATATTAATTAGTAAACAATACAAAGTTTTATATTTAATATGTACTCGCATACTTATATATTATTCAAATTATTCATTTGCTACATGTACATACAGGTATCGTATCATTTCACTATATAAAATATAATATAAAAGAATAAAACTAATATAATACATAACTTTCTGATTAAACTATTATTAACTTATTAACTATTAGCTATTCATTTAAGAAATATAATAAAATAAATTAAAATAAATAAAATTTCAACGCCGAGCTAAAATCAATCCATTTTATTTTTTTGAAAAAAAAAAAATTATATTGTTTGATCAACAAATTTGTGATTCAATCGGATAAGAAGAATATTTTCGAGAGTTTCAGCCGAAAGATTCTCTCTAAGAGAATTTAAAATAAATTTAAGTGAACTGAAACACCTTTCGACAGACACTTGTGTCGCTGGAACGCCGAATACTACTCTCGATATATCGTACAGCTCTGGGTAATCTAACTTCTTTGAAAACCAATATTCCAAAACTGAAGATTTTGGAGAAATGGCCGGCACGTTATCAAAAGCCTCAATAATCGCCAATATATTCTTGTTTTGTTCACTAGTAGCAGGGATATTCACAGAAATTTCCTTTAAATGAAGATCAAAATCATCATCCGTACTTGTTGATTCGTTTAATGTTTGTTGTTGTTGGTCCACAATTCCAAAATCATTAGCTTCTCTTTGAGGTTCTTTTGTTAACTCTATCCGTTGCCAAATTTCCTTCAAATGAGATTTAGCTTCAATTCTATCTGTACCCGACAATACAGCCTGAAATCTTGGGTCCTGATGGAGTTAAAACATCTCTGATTTCTTCTACCTTCGCCCAATTATTCAATTGTATCTTAATTCCAATGTTGATTGCAATATTATTGTATTCAGTTTGATTTTTTATAAGCATGTCAAGCATTCGAAATGTTGATGACCATTGAGTAATACAATCTATTGGTGGAACCATTAATTGTTGCTGTTTTAATAATAAAATGCCCGCTGGAGTACGCAATTTTTTAACTAATGCCCGAACATAAGATAAACATTTTTCCTCGCTTTTTAAGCTATCTACAACCGCTAACTGCAGTGTATGCGAAGCACATCTAACACTAATAATATTATAATTTGTTGCATCGCCCGGGTGCTGTAAAGTTGTTAAGCCATATACAGTATCATCTAAGCTATTGTCTTCTTGATCAAAATCCTCTTGTACATCTTCTGAACCTTCGTTGTATAATGAATCATCACTTGAGTTATCTAATTCATCATCAATTTGAATAGTAGTTTCGTTTTGAGTGGTTTGGTATGATAAATTTGCATTTAGACTTTTGATTGCTTTAAGCATATTAGCCCCATTATCGCTTGTAACTGTATATAGATTTTTTAAATCCACCCCATATCCGCTTAGCACACTTTGAACTTCATTTGCGATGTAGTCACCCGTATGTTTTTCCTTCAGTTCTAACATTGCTAATGTTCTTATTACAACAACCCCTTGATTCACAAATTGAACATTAATTCCTAGCACACTTCGCTTAAGTCGAGTTGCAGAATCAATTTTAACAGATAAAACACGCTGGTGTAACTCGTTTCTTATTTTTGATTTTAAATCTGTTGCTACCTCATTCATATGAACCTTAATATTACTTGCAGTAATTGCCACTTTCTGCTTCGACATAGTGTTGATACTATCGAGAATAGGATTTAAAATTTTTCGAAATCCCGAATCTGTAAAAATGGAAAGAGGTCTACCATTTTTCGTTACCATTTCCAAACAACTATTTTTTATTTCGCAGTATGTCAATTTCACATTTGGTATGAAAAGCCGTTCCGTCACCACAAAATTATCTAGTGACTGACTTTGGGCTTTTTTCGAAATAGTTTGACTTTTAGTCTTAATAATCTTCTCGTATTCTTCTTTGTGATACACTTGCAAGTGTTTTAATAGATTTCCAGCATGATTACCTTTAATATTTCTACTACACAGCTCACATTTATTAGTGTTAGCTGTTTTAAAATAATTAAAATATTTTCTGCAAATGTTGGTTTGAGTTCTAGGCATGATGAATAGGTATAATATGAGCTGTAAAAAATTAAAACAATTGAAAAATTAAATTAAAATTTAAACTGACTAGTGTAATAGTCAGTTTGATGATGTAATTCACACAACTTTTATTAAATATACCTACCCTCGATACTAATTTGATAATGACAAGACAACACAAGGTTTCTTAGGTTTTAAACTGGTGAATTTACACAAACACTGTATCAATATCCACTTGAACTAAACATAAAAATGAATGGAAAAGACTAATCGCTATAACAAAAGAGTCACATATATGAAATTAGGATATTATCGTATTCACTTTTAAAATCTGTAGCGGAATTACATATGAAAATCGAGACAAGAGAACAGGAGAGACAAATATACATTACAAACACAGTTTTAGCTAGAATATTATATAAATTAATCCATCTCACTCATAATAACGAGAACATTATACATTCGCAATATTATTATCTAGTAAATCAGAGCATATATAGAGCTATGAAATGAATGAATGACGTGATAAGTTTTAGAAAAAATTAACGAGAAACATTAAAAACAAAAAATAAGCGTTATTTTATTTCGTTATTTAGATTTTATTAAGTTATCGGGTATTGTTACGTTATAACGGAACGAAATTAATTTTGTTATGTTATTGGCTAAAATGTCATTATTTTAGCGTTATCGTTACGTTATTTCGTTACGTTATAATAACGTTATCAATCCCTGGTTATAACTGACCCGAGGTATTTGAAGTTTTCAACGCGATCAAAGTTATGGTCGCCAATTCCGAGATTTGCCATGGAGATGTTCCTGGGTGTTGATACAAATTTGGTTTTGTTACTGTTCACCTTCAAACCAAGTCTTCTTGCGAAGCGCTCGAGCGGCACGAAACTGTCTTTGATATCGCTAGGTCTTCGGCCAAGAAGCACGATATCATCTGCATATCCAAGAATTTGGCCTGATTTATTAAATATACAGCGCGAAGTTTCGATGTTGCTTTTCCTCACTACGTACTCTAGCGCCAAATTGAACAGCACAGGCGCGAGTGCATCTCCCTGTCGAACACCAGATGTTATGTCAAAGGAGTCTGACACAGTTCCTTCGATTACAATTCTACATACAGACCCAGACGTTGTTAATTTGCACAGAGAAACGAGTTTCTATGGAATTCCTAGGCATATGAGCGCGGCCCAAAGGTTATCGCGGTTTATACTGTCATATGCCTGACGAAAGTCTATATACAATTGATGTATGGTTATGTTGTACTCCCAACATTTTTCCAAGATCATCCTCATGGTGAAACACTGGTCAGTGGTCGATCGGTTGGGACGAAAACCACACTGATAGTCGCCAATGATGTTTTCGGCGAGAGGGATGAGTCTGGCAAGTACAACATTAGCCAACACTTTGTAAGCAGTGTTCAATAGAGCTATACCACGATAGTTTTCACATTTAAGACGGTCGCCTTTTTTATGCAACGGACATATGAGCGCGGTCTTCCAATTCTCCGGCAACTCTTCTTGGTCCCAAATACATACGATGAGATCGTATAGACTTGTTGCAAGAGTAGCGCCTCCGAGTTTTATTAATTCAGCGGGGATTCCATCGAGACCGGGTGCCTTGCCGTTTTTCAATCGACTAATAGCTGCGTCTACTTCCTCCACTGTGGGATATTCGACGAAGACCTCATCACCTGGAGGAGCTACTGCTCTAATGGGGGTCACGTCGTCATTCCGATTTCGTAGATTTTGAAAGTAGGTTTGCCATACTGAGAGAACTTCAGCCACGTTTGTTCTCAATTCTCCATTCCCGTCTTTGATGGCTGTACTTCTTGGGTGGAAGTCTTTAGTGAGATTCCTGGCATTGGCAAAACAGTCCCTTGAATTTCCTACTTCCGCTTGGAAGCTGATGTTTTCGATGCATAATCTCATATGTTCGCGCTTCTTTTGACGAAGGTATTTAGTCGTGGCTTTCCTGGCGCGGAGATATTCTGCATGTGTGCTTCTAGTGTTGCGAGCCAACCATTTTTCACGAAGCTTTTGTTTATTTGCGAC
The DNA here is from genome assembly GCA_947310385.1 of Nephrotoma appendiculata. NCBI lineage: Eukaryota > Metazoa > Arthropoda > Insecta > Diptera > Tipulidae > Nephrotoma > Nephrotoma appendiculata. The sequence goes on from OX371223.1 coordinate 126,204,782, forward strand.
GATCAGGCGACATTGATCATCGAACCAATCATTGCGGGGTCTCGGAGATCTTCTTCCGATAGTGTTTTGCGCCGCGGTGGTTATGGCTGACTGTATTGTGTGCCACTGCTCCTGGATGGTAGAAGGAGCTTCTTCGTTGTTGCTAGGCTGCTCTAGATAGTTAGTGACAGCTGATTGGTAACTCTGCAGTGACGTTTGGTCTTTTAGAGCATCCACATTCCATCGAACGGTTTTTTGTGCTTATCTGTTGAACGTAGATGACAGTTTGCACTTATATTTAAATAAGACAAGCATATGATCGCTGTCCATGTCTGCACCCCTGTAGGATCTAACGTCAGATATACTGGTCGAGTGTCTCTTAGACAACATGACGTGATCAATTTGGTTTTCCGTTCTTCCATCATTCGATCTCCACGTTACTTTGTGGATTCTCTTATGTGGGAAAAACGTACTTGATACAACTAAGTTGTACATTAATGCCAGGTCGGTGACGCGTTGGCCGTTGTTGTTACTAGTTAGATGCAGACTGTTGGGACCAATGTGCGATGTATTTTCTGCACTCCTACCGATTTTTGCATTAAAGTCGCCCACGATGATTTTAATGTCGTGGTGCGGTATGTTGTTGATGACTTCCTCGAGCTCGACAAAGAAGAGATCTTTCATGTCATCTGATTTATCTTCGGTGGGTGCATGCACATTAATGATCGTGATGTTAAATTTCTTAGTGCGAGGTCTGACCGTGCATACCCGCATGTTGATAGGGCGGAAATCGATGATATGGTGCTTCACGCGCCGATTATTGAGGAAGCCAACTCCAAATTCTCCTCCGTTCTGATGGCCGCTGTAGTGAAGAGTGTAACCATTGGTGGTGTCATGGATCCCACTCCCGGACCATCTAAGCTCTTGTAGTGCAAGTACGTCTAATGTGTAAATCTTTGCTTGGTTCGAAAGGTTCTGGAGATCTCCAGGTCTTAAGAGGCTAAGCACGTTCCATGTTCCCATTTTTAAAGCGTTGTCCGTGTACAATTTCCGAGGTCGAGTTTGTAATGAATCCGATATGGTAATCCGAGGCCTTTGTTTAGGGTTCATAACTTAAATGGTTTTTATGAGGGAAGGTTGTTGGTCTGCCGCTCAACCCACTTGTTACGTGTGTGGGTCACGTACTGGTGAAAAACTTAAGGCATCCAGTCCTACCTTGAACACATTTATATAGCGAGCCGCTTGATACAAGACAGACGTCCGCTTCAGCCGCTCCTAACATGGAGAACAGACGCTGGTTTGGTATTGGTTTTAGGGCGCCAATAACCCGCCCTGACATGTAGTGTCCATGACTATAAACAGGATTTAGTCTGCTCGCAAGTGGCAGCACTAATACTAAAGAGAAATAACTTTGTTATGTAATTACCAGCGGAAATTTTTCATTCATTATGTACCAGGTTTTCACTAAATAAAATATCCCAGCGGAATAAAATATTAAAAGTGAACCTTAAAATGGCAAATTAATTGATCTCCGAAGTAAAGAAACTCGGTATATGAAATCTTGAAATTTAACAACAATCCGTCTATCCGCCATTTCTTCCAAAAGTAACCAATACTTTCGGTTGTTTTTCTAGTAGCCTAGGTCATACTGAGACTATATGGAAAATTTGGGGAAAATTCATAGACCAGAATTTTCAGTAGAATTTTTTGATTTTCTGCGGCCATATAAGTGATTTTCACTTTTTAGGCTATTAGAAAAACAACCGAAAGTATTGGTTACTTGTGGAAGTTTTTAAGATATTGGCCAAAAACTGAAAATCACTTATTCGGCCGCAGAAAATCAAAAAATTCTAGTGAAAATTCTGGTCTATGAATTTTCCCCAAATTTTCCATATAGTCTCAGTATGACCTACGCTATTAAAAAAACAACCGAAAGTATTGGTTACTAGTGGAAGTTTTTAAGTTATTGGCCAAAAACTGAAAATCACTTATATGGCCGCAGAAAATCAAAAATTTTAGTAAAAATTGTGGTCCATGAATTTTCCCCAAATTTTCCATATAGTCTCAGTATGACCTAAGCTACTAGAAAAACAACCGAAAGTATTGGTTACTATTGGAAGAAATGGCGGATTGACGGATTGTTGTTAAATTTCAAGATTTCATATATCGAGTTTCTTTACTTCGGAGATCGATTAATTTGCCTTTTTAAGGTTCACTTTTAATATTTTATTCCGCTGGGATATTTTATTTAGTGAAAAAACTGGTACATAATGAATGAAAAATTTCCGCTGGTAATTACATAACAAAATTATTTCTCTTTAGTGATAGTGCTGCCACTTGCGGCGAGTAGCGCAATCTCTTATTTTCCGCTGTTAAAATTCTGCTATCTTATACAGCATTGATCTATTGAACCTATTGAAGGCCTCTTGGCTGTTGGAAGGTACGTACTGCTGCTGCATGAGGTGTACTGGCATATCACGGTGATCTTGTTGCCTTCCAGTACATTTTACCATTAATTTTATGCTGTTCCCATGCAGTCACCAAAATTGGGTGATACATGAGTTCCTACAGCTACGAGTATAAGCAACTAAATTTTGACTAATTTATAATTTCCAATTATTTATGTTACTTAAAGAAAAATAACAATTTTAATTTGCAAGTGATTAATAAGAATTTTGTCATCTCTCTCTATCCCTCTCTCCATCTCTTTCTCTCTCTCTCTCTCTAACTTTTTCTCTTTTTCTTCATTCATCTCAATCCTAATATGCGTACATCTTGTTCGACGTTGTCTCGACAGCGCAGTCGGGGTCTTTTGTGAAACACTTTATTTTGTTATCAGATGCCTCAAAAAAAGAAAAATAGAGGCAGAATGGACATAATTTTGGAAAAACACGTAATCTCTTACTCGTAATTTTATATTTTCTCCTAATTTTAGAATCGAGATCGATGTCTCAATCTTGTCTACTACGTAACAACTATCTCCAACTCTAGGGATGTTCAAATCCATATTTTATATATGTGGAATCTGTTTTCAGTAAACTAATTCCACATACAACATCTCCCTTTTTTTAATTATACAATAAATTTCAAATAACTTAAAACCTATACTTATTAATCTAAAATACACAGAGCGAGTATTCTGGGCATAATCTTGAACAGTAAGCTCAGCTGGAAGCCTAACATTGTAGAAAGGGTGAATAAGGCTAATGTAGTCATTTACTAATGTAGGAACGCAATAGGTAAGAAATGGGGTTTGAAACCAGAGCTGGTACACTGGCTCTATAATTCAGTGGTAAGGCCTGTACTGATGTACGACGTGGGCGTGTGGTGGCCAGCTCTGGAAGAGGTAACTTGGGGAAGGTGCAGAGAACGGCGTGTATGCTTATAAGCGGGGCGCTTAGGACAACACCTTCACGCGCTTTAGAGGTCATGCTCCACCTTATTCCAATCGAATTTTTTGGTAAACAGATGGCAGCCAATGAATGTGCTACAAAGCTCTCGGCTGTCTCTCAGTGAAAGTGTCTTCAGGCGGGATCGTCGACGATAGTAAGATCACTAAGGAAAGAACTGGTGAATCTAGATTATATTAAACCAACGTTGTGCTTCGATAAAGGTTTCCGGATCATCTGTCCTTCGAGGGAATCATGGAGGAACGGATCAATACTAGAAAACGAGGCACTGAAACTTTTCATGGACGGCTCTAAGCTAGACGGTAAAGTAGGAGCCGGAGTCTTCTGTGAGAAGGTTAATGTTAATATTTCTGTTCGCGTCCCTGACTACTGCAGCATGTACCAGGCTGAAGTGGTGTCGATAGGGGAAGTCGTGACATGGTTGAAGCATAACGTGGTATCCGTTAGTGAAATTGCGATTTATGTGGACAGTCCAGCGGCACTCAGGACACTAGAGGCGGTTTCTCTGAAGATACGGGTGGCACTGGATTGCCGATCTCCTCTTAATGAGATGAACGAGTATTTCAGTATCCATATAATCTGGGTCCCTGGGCACTCGGACGTCACGGGAAACTGCAGGGCAGACAAACTAGCTAGGTACGGTACGACTCTCCAGATGCAACCGGAAAGGGCAGTTCGGGGGAGGCCTACAGCAGCGCTCAAATTGGCACTCAGTAAAAAGGCAATCGCTTTGACAGATGAGAGGTGGACCAACATTCCCACATGCATCGTAGCAAAACAGTTTTGGCCAAAACTGGACGTGCGGCGCTCCAAGGCACTACGCAGGGTACGATTGGTCGTATGGATCCTGACAAGACACTGTCTTTTTGGGGAACATGCGAGAAGTCTGGGTTAAGAGACGGATGACTTTTGTAGAAGTTATATGGACGAAGATGAGGAAAAGACGTTAGATCACTTCCTATGCTCGTGTCCGGCACTATCATACAAAAGGCGTAAGTACTTGGGTGTGTACGACATGGACAGCCTTCTTGAACTCGCGAACTGCGGGGTGCGAGATATTTTACGCTACATCAGTAGCTCTGGTTGGTTTCATCGGGATTAAGGGGAGATTAGATCCTGTGATATCACAATGGGCCATTATTGGCCTAAGTGTGCGATATTAGCCACTTTAACCTAATCTAACCTAACCTAGTGTAACGCACAAAGTAATTTTCATTACCGTGCGGTTATAGAAATTTATTTAATGGACAAAAATACTGAACCAGAGCCTCTGAGCGGTCACTTTTAGCGCAGCTAGAACTCAGGAGTGAGGGGGTGGGGTTTTCAGAGGTTGTCTCAGTCTGGATAAACCGCGTAAGAATTTGAAGTATTCGAAATTTGGAGGAAAATTAATTAAAGAAAATTAAAATTAAAGAACTATTGTAACTAAATGGTAATGGATGAGATTGTACCCCAATGATAAAATCTATAGGCAACGGGACGAAATTAAATTAATGGTATAATAAAAATAAAACGATGAAATGACTAGGGATTCTGACCATGAAGAACTATAAACGGAAAAAATAGGAAGAAAACATCAGCAGCATAATGAACTTCCCAAAATTGAAGTTACCAAAGAAAACTGAACGATCGATGAAAAATGCCTCCGCCTGCCGTTGCTTAACTTACCTCACCCTCATTGATGATTTGATCAAACTACCATGTTAAAAATTCTCAGAAAAATAAATTAAATTATAAAAATGACAACTTAAGATTTTCGTTTCGAAGTATGCATACATTTCTAGCATACAACTATTATTTATTGAATATGAAAGAATAAACGAAATTAAACTAATAAGACAGCTAGAAGGAAATTCGCTCGACAAGGCAGATTAAGAATAATTTCGATAAGTACGCGTATATATGGTACATATGTATGCGAAAGTAATTCAATAAACCTAAAACTAAGCCTATGCTACCCCTACCTTAATAGTAACCTAATATAATATTAACTAAGACTTAACTAAAGGCAAAATTAATTAATTAAAAAAAATTATAATAAAAAAAAATATCAAAATACATAATATTGTTAATCAAGAACCTTTTTATATGTAATCCGTTTGATGAAAATGTTGCATGTTGAATTTAAAGTTGTATGTTGAATGTTGCACGATTATACCAATATTCATTTAATTTGTTGATTGTACATAGTACATATTTACCATTCGTAGTATTTGATGAGTTATTATAAATTTATATTAAATAGTAATTTTATATCTGTGTTAATTAAGTATTATTTTCTATTTTATTATTATGAATTATTATTATTATTTATTAAGAATATTAGCGTATATGTTTCGGATATTGCACATGAAGGAATATTTTCGTAGTATCGCAGTAATTGAATTATGATAATTTTTATTACCACAATGACTGTGATTGTTGATACTATTTTGATCTCATTGCGATTTATTTCCAATTTGTTCTGTATTATTAACTTGTTTTTTTTTATTTTTATAATTGTGTCTGCGATAAGTAGCACTATTCGTAATATAACCTGCACTTATCAATTGTTTGAATCAACCTTAATTTTGAATTATTAATTTTTGGTTGTCACTGCACGGTATATGTTAGGCGTAATTTCAACTGTATATATTTTAGCACTAATATCTGTTATCACAATTATGTTAGGAAACAGCCGATATTTTAAGTTTATTTATTTTAGTTACCGTGTTTATTGTTTATATATGTTAATTATTTAATTTATATTATTTATTATTTTCTAGTTCACAAATAACTCTTAACATCAATTTATCACAGTTTATTGCTTACATTATAGCACATGGCTTTATAAGTTCAGAATGTGAAAACAACTGTCTCTTAATATTTATAAATGTCCTTGAGACTACTATGAGCACGGGATATTATTTTCGTTAATTTTTGTTTTACACAACATTTGCATAAATGTATAGTCTACTTAACAATACAACTATTTTATTAGTTGAATTAATCACTTTCGCATCATTTTCACAAAACACAGCATTATCCGAATTAATGCATTCGACTAAACAAAAACCGAGATCCATATACTAAAAAAAATTATCGACACGACTTACTTGAGCCAAATTATTCAAGTTTTGTCTTTTTAGTTTAATTTTCAATAATTATATCTCTTTAATTTTAGATACTGTCTATCCCGAATTAAAAGATTATCGTTTTTTTAAATTTTTATTTTTCGACTACCCCGGTCATCAGTTTTTGTTTTTCTTTTATAGCCTCTCGTAGATTTGTGTGTGTGTTGCTTCGTATTATTTGGTTTTTGTTGCGAAACCAGAATTTACAATATTGCCAGATAGAACAGTGGAACATGTTAATGCTGTGGTGGACAGCGCGGCGTTACACTAGATACATTTATCCTTCTTTAAAACGTTAAATTATTAAAGTTCATGTTATTTTAGTAGTTGAAAATCGAAGTCAAAATTCATCGTTTGTTCACAGAAATATTTAAAATTTAATCTAATACTTGATTGAAATTTAATTTTTTAAGTTACTTTAAAGATAAAACTCAAACAATACTATCATAAAATTTGGAACACAAAAACTTTTAAAAGATTTATAACCGAGTCATATATTATTTATGAGTGAATCTATTATTGACTCAAAACGAAAACTTCTACATCAAAATAAAATTATAATTTTGTTCGAATTATCTTTAAACATAATTCTGATCCCATTTTCTTATAGAACGTAAACGAACTTTTATAGAAATGTCCTTAGTAAATAATTTCGTCCCTAGTTTGAGTGAAATTCTAAAATAATTTTTATTTGTGCTTACTTTTATTTGTGCTTAATATTTATTTGAAATAATGCTCCAACTAATCTTCCAAGATACGTTGCTATAAATATTTTGATCTATTTCAGATTAATTGAAAAATTGACTCTTCACAATCTTCAAGATTATATCTATTAATAGCTATGTAATGTTTAAAGTTTTGAGTTGGAGGATTTTATATTTTTATCAATTTATATTAAATGTTTGGTATTTTATCCAATCTTTGTTCTACTCGTATTTAAACCATGATCATAAATCTTTAAATTTGATCATACAATATCACTCAAAATTTAACTAATACAGTTTTAATTAGAAATTTAATCACAACTTACTTTTGAGTGAAATTCAATATTATCATTAGTTTTAAACTCAAATCGAACTTGGATAAAATATAGTGAAAAATCTGTAATATCAAAATTAAATTTTGTTCGGATTTTATTTTGAAATAATTCAAAATTATTAAAATTTTATTCTATTTAGTTCATCTTCGTGCTTAATATTAATTTGAAATAATCTTTAAACTCATATTTGAAATAATAATTGAGTTAAACTTGAACCTTGAATTTTTGAGTAAAAATTGAATTAAATAACAACATTACTATTGCACTTAGCTTGTTGGAATTTTGATTCAAAATTGTCAAAAAAAAATTCTTTCACCTCGGGTTTCAACTAATTTCGCCACACTCGTCACATTCCATTTCAAATGACAGTCACCAATCTTTACCCAATTATCTGGAAAAATTTTTGGAAAGTGCAATTTGCCGACTACAACTCATTGATCCTTCAGATCAAAAACACAACTTTTCTAATAAATCTGATGCTTTAATTCTTGGGTTGGCTTTTTTCTTTCTTTAAAACTTTTATTCTAGTTAGTGAGATCAGCTCAACTTTTCAAAACTGCTCAAATCTCAACTTTTGCTCACAAAACAATTAAAATGTTATTTAAGTTTTGAGTGAAATTGTAATATACAATTTTCAAGTTACTAATGCTTAAATAATTTTCTGGTCAAATTTCAGAAATTGAGTTAAATTTTATTTTTGAGTGAAATACGAACAATATTACTAATACGTTTTAACCAAAACCTGGTTTTTATTTTGTTTAGAAATTGAGAAAAATTTTAGAGAAATCTCTTTGGTATCAAAACCGAATTTTGATTAGAGTTTGAGTGAAATTTTAAGTTTATTTATTTTCGTTCTTAATATTTATTTTAAATCATATTCCAATTCAGATTTGAAATTAAAAATTGCGTGAAATTGCATCTTATTGCTTTTTTAGTAAACATTGTCTAATATCTCAAGGTAAACTAAATGAAATTTGAGTCAATATTCTAACTTGACATTAAAAATCTAAATTCGTTCGTCTTAGATTAAAAATGTTATTCAAGTTACTTGATTGAAATTGGATTATTAAAATTGATCGAACTTTTTTATTTCACGTAGGAAAATTTCCGTCTTATCAATGAATACTTTTTTATTTTTTTTTATTCAATGCAATCTGTTTTGGGACACAAGACTCTCTCTACTCTTTCGAGGTTTTGCTTTTTCCGTTCATACTTTACGGCAGTCGGCCAAATTGAGGACGTACGGCTGTTGTACCGATATCAGACCATCTGCACATAGCATTGCTCCATGCGAGCCTATACTGGCATGGAAGATGGGTACTTTGTATAAGATGTTAAGTTGAAATGAATGAATGCTCTCCTAATATTTGAACAATAATAATTAATTCAAAATAAATATATCCGCCGCCAAACGCGGGGTTTCAACAATTCGACAAGGTTTGAGTACTACATGAAATGTATAATTATGCGTTGATCATTCGAACTAAAATCAAAGGACGATTTTTATATTTAATTTTTATTTAAATAAATAAAATAAAACCAGAAAAACAAGATACACTTTTCCAGATTCTCCGCCTCAAACTGGACCACTAAAAATAAGACCACCAGCACCAACAACGAGTAAATTTAATTTGTTTCTATTATCCTTATTTATACAGCCCTTCTTATTATTTCATGTATTCAGCCCATCTTTAATAATTCATTTATAATAGCATCCACTTAAGGAACATTAACCCTCTAAATGTTTCAATTTCTCATTTTATTTTCGAAACAACCTAACTAAAATTTACACAAAAAATTAATTAAAATATTTTGGTAGTATAATTTTTCTGTATTCTCGTATTTACGGAAAATTATTGTTACATTTCTTTAATAATAATTGTAAATATGAAATATTTCTTACTCGCACCTACACGCACATTCGAGACGTACATACCTTTAATATGTACGGGTACCCCTGATAACACAGAAAAAGGTAAGTACAACAATTTACATTTTTCAAAACGATATGAATCTATTAAAATATTTGAGTTGTTGTAATTTCCACAAATTTAAATAAATAATAAATAATTTTTAATGTAAATTAAATATTAATTAAAATATTCAGCAAAGATAGGTAGAGCAGAAAATGTTATATAATTACATGTTTGGGTAGATAATTGATATGTCATTTAATATTTTTTTTGTACTTTCTTGTAACTTACAATGTTTTTTGTATTGCTTTATTATTATTTTATTCAAAATTATTTTTATAAATACAATTTAATATGTGAAATGTAATTAAGTTATATGTTAAGAAATTTTCCGTCTTGGCCAAGATTGAGGTCGTAAGAAGGATAATTATGTAATCGGCGAGGTCTACGATAATATTGCAGTATTAAATGATTTTACTTGAAAAGAAGACAAATATGCTAAGAATAATAGTTCGGAAATGCATATTCCATGGCCAATGCACGTTGCGATTTGAATTGCGGGTTTGGAATTTTAGAAACACTTCAAGGGAATCAGAAACCGTGATTGCCAATAAAACGTGACAGATTTCAGCATTTAATAAAATTCAGATCACCATTTGATATCGTTTTACTTGCTAGCACAGGTGGAATGAAGTTTGTCAAACTCAATTATTAAATGTGATATTGGTTCGGGAATCCTATCTAATTTCGAGACCAAATCACGTTGAACGTTGCGAAATATTCCGTTGAATGGAATGTATGTCTCTAGTAACACTTTCAGTCATCTAACCAATAGAACTAGCAAAATCAACTACGATAGAACCGTTAAAAGTGATACCTCTGTTTCAATGCTATGGTACCTCTCGCGGTTGGCCTTTTTTTTGGGCCTTCTCAAGTGTTGTGAGAGCACATCATTGTTTTTGCAGTCATTACAAATAAATGAAAATTTTTACAATCACCCGATCAATTCAACCCTTTTGATTTTTGATACATAATGTCTTGCGTAATCAAAAATCATTATACCAATGAGAATATTTTAACCGCTTCAACTGTAGTGGTTCCTAATTTTTGTGAAATAATTGCTATCTTCTTTTTTTCAAATACCTGAAAAAAAATCCGATGGGAACTGCCACTTCCAGTAAACCAATTTTGGCCATAAATGACTGGGATCTCCCAATTTATGAAGAAAACTAAATTGTGAAGTTGCAATTCGATCAATTGATCCGTTTTAAATGTGTACACAGGTCGAACTATTTATAGAAATACAATTCTTTTGCAAAAATCGTCATACTCTTTAAATATTTGGAAAACTGATGCGAAATTATTGATGCAAAATTAATTTAGAATCTTTTAGTTCATAGTTCTTTCTCTTGTAATTCGTGAATTTCACAGTGAAACATTTTTTTTCAATAAAATTAATACGAAATAAAATTATAAATTCTTTACTTGTTAGAAAGAAACAAAAAAAAATGTTCAGTAAAAATTTTTAGCATATTTTAATATAGAGTAAGCACGGAAAATGTTGCCATAAAAAAATAAAACTCAATACTTTTTATGGCAAAATTTTTAATACACCTTCAATATTATAAGATAAGAAATATTTTTTGCAAATTTCCCAACTTCCCGATACTTCGAGTTCCCAACTTCCCGATACTTCGTTTGATGGGAATGGCCCTTTAGCTGTGTTGGGATTCTTCAGAAATGGCAAATACTCACCTACATTTGATGTCAGACAACCAGAAATAAACCATAAAATAAAATACCATTTATTGATTGAATATTTATTTATTTCTGGTTCAACCACTCTGTCGTGATAGTGGAAATCTAAAAGCAAATCATATGTAATTAAGGTTAAATTTGCATGCAAGTTATATAGACAATTGGGTCACATTTAAAATGCGATATTTTAAAACGCGATATGGTACAAAACGGGAATTTAGGATCGGGTTATATCAGTCGGGTGAAGGGGAAATTTAATTTCAGTTTATAGGAATTTAAAAATCGATAGGAGCAAGACGATTGGTATAAATCGGGTCGCTACGCTCCCGTCGCTTCGCAATCCACATTCTGTACCATAACGCGTTTTGAAATAACGCGTGTTGTACCATATCGCGTTTCGTACCATATCTCGTTTTGTCATATCTCGTTTCGAAATATCGCATTTTAAAATATCGCTTTTCGAGTGGATCCGTAGACAATTATACTCATCTTAATGTTATATTAGTTTATGTATTCCATTTATATTTCTTTATATTAATACAGACCAGTTGCAGACCTCCCCTGAAGATGACCTCCAGCCAGAGGAGGATAACTGCAGAGTTCCTTTGGATCTCTGCTGGTATAATCCGATCCGGGCCCGCCTATTTATCAGGCTTAAAACCGTTCAGCGCCCACAGGATTTGTTTCCTGTCCAATATGCCATCCACATCCATTAAAGGTGTTCCTCGATGAGCTCCAGGCTCCATCGAGCCATCAATGCTTCCCGGAAAATGGGTCTCAATGAGAAGCTCCAATGATTCCGCACTTGAAGATGTCTGTGAAGCTGGCCCGAAAAGTTAGCACGTATTTTTTAAAAATGTACATAAAACGGTAAGACATTTATCAAATATCTAGACCGTTCTTTGCCCCATTGAATAGTACTAAAATAATGTACTAAACAAAATAAACATTTATTATAATAATAAATATAAAAACATGCACATATTTAATTTTAATATATAACTTAAATTTTTCAAACGAATCATAGTTTCATTTATTGATCCATAGTCCAATAATTAAATTTTTATTAATAAATAAATCAGAAGATTCAATAATAAAATGTTCATAAAACATATAGCGGTTTGAGTATTAGCTAGAGTTAGCACGAAAATTGAATATAAAATAAAAATGAAACAACAGTAAACAAAATATTATATTATTCTAACACATATCGCTATAAAAATGATAATAATAATTGATTTTAGAAAATAAATAGTTAAAAAAATCAATAAATGTCATTATACTACTCGTAGAGTATTAAAAAAATCATATGTAAGACATCAGTTATAAATTAAATTGTATATAAAACCGCGATCATTTACGAAATAATTCTCAAAATTACAAAACAATTCCATGACTTGAACTGGCGAACTAACGGTTGATGCTGAGCCTTTCCAAAAATTTCTTGTACATGAAATAGATTTTATATTAAAGAAGGGCCAATTACGAAATTATTAAGTAAATTTCAGAATTTTCTTATGATTTGTTTGTGAGCAATATCGATTTGTGCTGTGCATTTTCGAAAATTTTCCGTTTATATGACATTGGTTGAGTACTTAGGGTTCATGCTGCGCCTTTCCAAAAATTTGTCGGACATGAAATTGATTTTTTATTAAAGAAGGGCCAATTACGAAATCTGAAATTTTTGGAAAGGCCCAGCACGAATTAATTTTACCCAATCAATTTCATATAAACGGGAAATTTACGAAAATGCACAGCACGAATCGATATTGCTCTCAAACAAATCATAAGAAAATTCTGAAACTATCTGAATAATTTTGTAATTGCCCCTTCTTTAATATAAAATCAATTTCATGTCCGACAAATTTTTGGTGAAAAGGCCTAGCATGAACCCTTAATACTCAACCAATTTCATATAAATCGAAAATTTTTCGAAAATGCACAGCTCGAATCGATATTGCTCACAAACAAATCATAAGAAAATTCTGAAACTTACTGAATAATTTCATAATTGGCCTTTCTTTAATATAAAATCAATTTCATGGCCGACAAATTTTTGGAAAGGCTCTGCATGAACCCTTAGTACTCAACCAATTTCATATAAACGGGAAACTTTCGAAAATGCACAGCTCGAATCGATATTGCTCACAAACAAATCATAAGAAAATTCTGAAATTTACTGAATAATTTCGTAATTGGCCCTTCTTTATAATAAAATCAATTTCATGTCCGACAAATTTTTGGAAAGTCTCAGCATGAATCGATTTATCTTAATTAATTTTTATATTAATTTTTCGTGCTTACTCTAGCTAATACTCAAACCACCATTATGTTTTAGATAAATTTATTATGGAGTCTTCTAAATTATTTAATAATAAAAAAATGTATTATTGGACGATGGATCAATTAACGAAATTATTATTAATTGAGGACGTTGACTTAAATATATCATGTTTTTATATTTATCATTATAATAATTGATTATTTTGTTTTGTACATTTTTTTAGTACAATTCAATGGAAGAAAAAAAATTGGTTTTGATATTTGATAAATGTATTACCATATGTACATTTTTTAAATATACGTGCTAACTTTTCGTGCTAGCTGCACATCGGTCACTTGAAGCTGTCCATAACCCGCCCGGCCTAATTACGGTAACTAGGACTGGTTGGGTTAGTAGATAGAATTTTCCTAAGGCGAGAAGTCTCAGAGACCTCCTCCATTCTACAACAGAAGAGTCTCCAAGACCCCCTTTGTGCCTTCGTCAACTCTTTTTTGTATTTTCTCAGGTCTTCCTTAAAGGAATCCCAATCCCAATTTACCCTTGTGTTATTTGCCTTATTAAAGGCTGTCCTACAAGCTCTCCGAGAGGTTCCCAACTCCGTGGTCCACCATGTCGATTTCTGCCTGCCCCTGGGTTTTGTCAGAGTACACGTAGTATTAAATGAAAGATTGCATACGTTTGTGACAATATCAGCCATGCCATCTAATTCCTCTACTGTAACCGCAAGTGTAGGAACCTCCAGCGGCAATAGTTCCTTCAACACCTCCCCATATTTGTTTCAGTTTGTCTTTCTGGGATTCCTGTAGGCTTTCCGGGCAACAGGTTGGATGATGTTGAGGTTATATGTTACATATCGGTCATCAGACAATGAGTGCTCCATCGCCACTCTCAACCTACTGATCATAACAAAAATTGTTTCTGACGCAAAGGTCACATCTAGAACCTCCTGTCGATTTTTAACAAGAAATGTTGGTTCACACCCAATATTGCAAACTAAAAGGTTAGTATTTAATAAGTATAAATCAAAAAATAACTAACCCCTTTCGTTAATGTCTGTGCTTCCCCAGATTGTATGATGCGCCCTTGCATCACACCTACCTTTTTCTGACCTGCTTCCTGGATCAGTTCCCCCAGTTTATCCGGTGGAACCTCCTTCTCGCGATAAATATAAGCTGAGGCTATCCATAGTTTTTCACAGTCTACCCCAGCGCTCAACGCTGTAGTAATAAACTGTGGAAGAAGAAAAATATTCAAATTATTTTTCGCTAAGATACACGATCTGATCTTCTCAAAGATGCTTAAGTATAGTTATTTATACCCTTTCATTCTGAGGCAACAGATACTGTTATTGTTAATCCAAGATTCTTGGCTTAACACCAAGTCCTCATCTGACTTAGTCAGTCTGAGCACGAGAGCTGCCGAGGCAGCCTTCGTGTGATGTAGGTTTATTTGTACAATGCTAACCATTGTAATCTACCTTACTCAACATTTCATGCACTCCCTGCATCAGGATTGTGTCATCTGGCTCCTTGGTTTGGTCACCAACCCCCTCTCATCGTGTGTTCGACAGGTTGTCCCCATCGAACTCCAGAGAGAGGTCGCTACCTCCCATCACCAACTTCTCTTCGTCTGAAATATCGGAACGGTTACCCTGGTCGTCTTCAGCACGCCTGACCGTTTCCTGCTGTGTCCGTTCGCCGTCTTCCCTAGGCTGGTCTTCTACGCTCTTATCGACCTCGTCTTTTTTATAAACTTTAAGAGTGTTCGACCTGAAACCGAAGTTGATCACTCTCTTAGATCTAGCAAGGGAAGCCAAGGATTACTTATTGATCAGCATAATTGCCCTTTAGATTGGCCCCCTTTAGCCTTCTCCTGCTTCACAATCCTCCATCCTACCGTTAGAAGATCGGGATTATTGGCCCTGATAATTTCAATGATCTCTTCTGGCTTATCCGGCTCGGTTGGTAACCAGACGCGTGCCCTCGGTTTGCTCGGGATTCCCCCTCTGCTGACTGCTTCAAGCCTCGCGCACGGCCACACCTCGCATACCTCGGCCACTGCCCTTTTATAGAGATCGACCAATCTCTGGTCTGAGCACGCAGTTAGCTTAACGCGCCCTTGGTGACATCCCGCATATCTGCAGGACGGGGGGGATCCCGGATTTTTTCTCAGGATCCTCAAGAATATGGAGTTTAGTACATTATACACTACCCTCTACTTCTCCGACGTGATGCTCTCATCTTTCTGACCTTTGTCAATGACGGATAGCACC
This sequence comes from Nephrotoma appendiculata, assembly GCA_947310385.1. Taxonomy (NCBI): domain Eukaryota; kingdom Metazoa; phylum Arthropoda; class Insecta; order Diptera; family Tipulidae; genus Nephrotoma; species Nephrotoma appendiculata. The sequence goes on from OX371223.1 coordinate 126,220,550, forward strand.
AGCTCGTGCTCCTTCAGGATTTCATTTAATAATTTCAGTTTCTGCTCCTTAGGAGCACCCGACGTCATGTCTGCTTGCACTTTGGCCCGCCTACTGCCACCTACTTCCAGCTCATCCTCGGACCTCTGTCTTTTAGACACAAGGACCCTCTCCGGGCTATCGCAGCCGACAATTTTCTTAGCCCATGGAACAGATTCCTTCTGCGCAACTGTAAGCTGCCCCTCAGGGGTCGCAGCCAGTGTCTCCAGAATTCTAAACGCCGACCGTCTCTTTCTGTACCGTTGCTTTGCTGGGGGATTTCACAATCCCCTGCTCTGCTGTTTGGCGGTTCCACTTTCTCCTGGATTCGATGCCATGGTGTTGCTTATCCCTGCCTCAGATGAGGGAGCCCCACGTTTCTGGTTAGAGTTACTCCGCTCTATAGTACTTTCTGGTTTTTGGTGGGTACCGGTCCCACTGTTTTTATTATTTATTTTCCAAATCTTCCATTTATTCCCACGAGTATCGGAGATATACGGTCCACCTGCGCAGAGATCCGTTTATGCAGGTAAGTTGTTAAATAGGCACTCAGTCTACCCGATCATCAGCACAGGTCGCATAACACCTTAATCCAGTCCATTGACTCACCGGGCACCCCGCCCCTATATATGTAGCTAAGTCATTGCTGTTTTTGTGACATATGTTTTAGTCATTTAGCAGCGGTCGTTTGGTGCTGCTCAAGCTACCCAGCCGCTCTTGGGTGATTCTTTAAGTCGTTCAACAGTAATAAGGTTTTTTGCTAGATTTTGCTAAACCAATTTTATTCTTGAGGACGATCGACATCCAGGTGCAGGTGTAAAACAATTTGAAGACGAAGAACTGAAATTTCTACTGAAGGAAAATCTGTGTAAGCTTTAAAACAGCTTTCAGAACAGTTTGGAGTTAGTATCAAGCATTATCACTTCGATTGCATGAAACCGGAATAGTACAGAATGAAGGAAAATGGGTTCCACATAAATTGACCTAGGAAAACAAAAACCAAATAGTTGACATCTGCATGCATTTGCTTTTTTGGTACAAAAGAATGAATTGTTTGCACAAAATCATTAGACCAGCAACATTAGTTGCAAAAATGAATATTCATGCAAAGAAAGTGTTACTGTGTGTCTGGTGGGATAAGAAAAGCGCCAATTAACACAAGCTTCTGGAGATATGTCAACTTGTTGCCAATGAACGTTAACAGACCCGATTGATAAAACTAATTCATGCACTGGCGGAAAAAATACCATTTAGGGGTCAAGGAAATCGAAAGGTGATATTGCTGCATGACAATGTTCGTCCAAATATACAGCAAAATCTACTCAGGATTTCATCTCTTTCTAGGGCTTCCTCTGTTTACCACTTATTCAGATCGATGCCATCATATTTGACAGAGCAGCGGTTCATTGGTTAGTTGATCTTTGTAACAATTTTATTTTCAATAAAGTTGAATTTCACCAAAAAAAATAATCTGAGTTTCTACTTGCACATCAAATACATTCAATATTAAAACTTTTTAATAAGATTTAGTATCCAATTCGACAAGCCATTTATTTTTTGTTGACACGGAAATGTTTATCGTACAAAAAAACCAATACAGCAACAAAACCTCAATTTGGTACTTGATTTTATCTCACAGTTCATTTCCTTCTGCGTTAATTAATTGTTAATAAAATTTTGATTAATTACAATATTTGCTTGTACCAATTTGAAATAACCACAGCCAAGCTTAATGAATGGAGTGATACCCATAAATCTAAAATTCTTAATTGATACTAATACCTTAAGTGCTTTTGATATACAGCATAACAACCTCCAAAAATGACTCGACATAAAATAATTCAATTAACATAAACAAGAACAATACAAATATTTTTGTTGTTGTAATATTTATTCAATTGAAACTCTTTTGTCTTCGTGTAGTAACGCCGATCTTTGATATTATAAATAATATCTTATTGAAATATAGCAACAAATCAGTTATGATTGTTGTATAAAAATTTATTTGTATAAAAAAATCGGAAAACCTACAAACGCGCGCAATATTAAAGGGACCGAAAGTTTATTAAGGTCTGAGGTTTTTACATAATTATTTTGACTTTTCGTTTGGTCTCTGCGTACTCTAAATCTATATCCAAAAAAATTGATTTTGATTCATGAATAATAAAAATGTATCTCACGAGGAAAATATACAGTCAAAAGAATGATTTCTTTGTTCAGTGTTTCGGTTCAACCACGACAAGACATAGATAATGACAGTTAATTTGTGGTTATATCACTTTAATTGATTATATTTTAGAACGGGTATAAATAATAAACAAATAAATCGAAATTGTGTCGCAATTGAATATTCACGTAATTAGGTTTTTTTTATAACCTTAAACAATGTAATCTCAAAACACCTAAACTTTTAGTTACGTAAGTAGTAAATATAACGGAATGGTATTATAAAAGTATTAATAATTACTGAATGACGGACAAATTGCTTCCGGCGACACAGCAAACATTGTTCGAGTATTTTAATTAAAATGCAATTAACACCAGTCGACGGTTACAGCTATTTCTAAACTGTAGACAAAATATTTAAAACTATATCGACCTGACCATGGCCTGATGAGGTGAAATGATTTTATATTCAAATATGTTATAGCAACTCCTTTTGTATAAAAACAGATATAAAGTACATAATTTAATAATTTTGGGCTGCGAGATATATTACGAAATTCGGAGAACACAAATTTACATGTGGATTTGTAACTGATAATGAGAGATGAATGTCTTCTATTTGTTCAGTTCTTTTCATTGAAAGTTCCACACAAGCACATAACTTACTCGTAAAATGGTTCAAATATTCTAAATGAAAGTAGATCCGAAAAATGCAGTAAATGAAAAATTTTGATAAAAATTTTTAAATTATACAGACATAGTTTTCTGATCATTGAAGATTTCTATTCATTGGATGCTCGAAATATTGCTATGCGGTATGTGAACTAAGCCATATGAAATTTTGTTTTAAATAGTATTTGTATCCCAGGAATATATTTCCTACAATAGAAAATCGATAAAATTTGGTCCAAATTAATTTTAGGTAAAGGCTAAATTTATTGATTTAAAGTTTTAATTATAAAACTAATAAATAACAATAGCAGTGTGGTATGTCCCAAATAAGAAAAATAAACAAGTATTAGTAAATACACTGTTAAAAAGTTGGAATAAGAATTTTGAGTGAAAACTAGGAAATAAACTTGAAAAAAAATTATTTTACATTTTTCATAATAGTCCGGAAAATTCTCATTTTTAAGTAGTTTTACAGAAGATAATATTTCAATATCTTTAAATGATGGGTATAGAAAATTTGGTTAGAAAGCCGCTATATGGAAATTAGACGATAAACGATATCCAGAAGACAGATAAGACAATCAAGTGAGCCAATGAACATTTCCATAAAAATGGTATACCTCTGAATTTTGTACTGGTAAAATATGTCAATTCGTTCGGTATGGGTAGTTTCAGTTTAAATAAAATGCTCATTTCCTTCAACAGTCACATAGCTAAAAATTCACTCATATCTAAGATATTCCAATCAAACGATTCCCGATAATTCATATTTGTATCAAAATATACTATCTTATGTAGTTATTTCTAGCAAATTAGGTAAAATTTCATATAAAAATAAATCACTCAATTCGCGAAAGGAATTAACATTTTAATATATTGGAAAGAAATATTTTAAGAAAATTTGCAAAATAATTAGGAGTTATAAAAATTAAGGTCTGATTGTGGATATCTAGGAACAGAAAAAAAATTATTTTACTAATCAGATTATAATTCTATTTACTTTTGTAAAACGCCGATTTTACAAACAGTATTGAGTGACATTTTCGAATTGTTTTTCTGAAAAATTTGAAATTATGTATTTTGTCACTCTTGCAGCAAATGAGCGAGAAAGCAAAATCGTCCAGTTTGTCGGAAAATTCTACTATGTGCGAATATTAGCTTTAGGTTGACATAATCAACAGCAATTTCCATATCTAGGAGATTTGTATCATTTTTCGTTCTCGCAAATCTAATCTATTTTATAGGTTTGAGTAGTAGACACAAACAAATTAATAAATCTAAAGCTATTTCAGAAAGGAGAGAGAAGTCAACTGTTTATGTAAGCAAAAGGCAAATATTATATTATTATAAAAACCTCCAACAAACTCTACGATACCCAAAACTTAAATAAACTAAAACTACCCAAAACAACAAAATCGATTACATTTGCAAGAACGAAAATGGATACATATCCCATAGATATGGAAATGGCTCCTGGCTCATTTGGTTGGGTTAACCTAAAGCTAACATTTGTATGTAGAAGAATTTTTCGACAAACTACTATAGCCAGAATTTAACTAAACTAAAACTACTCAAACCAATAAAATCGATTAGATTTGCGGAAACGAAAAATGATACCTATCCTTTGTCTGTTTTAAATTTAAATATTGAACTCAATTAAACGACTTAAGGTATTTCGTTTACTCAAGATTATTTCCTACTCTTTCTATTGTTACTGTTTTTGCAAAATAGAAAAATAATTCGCCTATTTTCGTCTCTCATAATACAGTTTTTAGCCAAAATTTTGGTTTATACATCTTTTCTAAATATCTACCGAAAACTAGTTAGTATAATTGTTAAAAATACCACGAAGGTAGAACGTCAGTAAAATTAGCCCTGGTTTACAAATAATCTAGAACAGATTATTAAATCTCGAATAAAATTCCAAAAACTAAAAAAGAAATATCCCGCTAACGTACACTTTAGAGCCAAGTTCAAGTATTTTAAAAAGCAATCTTACGATATGGTAACAAAATTAAAAAGGGATTATTATACTCAAGTATTAGAGGATAGTACACGATCTCCTAAAACAAAGTGGTCCTACCTAATGTAGATCCTATCAGCTTAATTGTGGATGATACATTGATCACAAATCAAAAGCAAGTTGTAAATAAATTTAATAAATACTTCAATGATATTGGTCTGTTTCACTATAGTACGGGCCCTAATAATTTAGTGGATTCTAACGTAAATAGTATACTGGATAAATTTGAACTTACAACATATGAAGAAGTTAATTTAATCATATCTGGCTTAGATTCTTCTAGCTCAAAGGATTGGGACTTTATATCAGAAAAACTTGTCAAGAAATTTAATACTAAAATAACATCTATTTTATGCACTGGTATAAACGAAACAATTCTAACCAATAAGCTGCCCGATGAGTTGAAAATGCTCGTATTAATCTACTATTTAAATCATGGTCTAAGCATGATGTTTATAATTTCAGGCCCGTATCCGTGCTTCCAACTTTTGCAAAACATTTCGAAAGGATCGAAAGCATTTTAAATAAAAGGTTACAATTATTATACTTGGATCATAATCAATTAATTAATTGTAATCAGTTTGGATTTCAGAGACATAGCAGTATGCTTTCTGCCTCTTTAAACTTATTAGAAAATATTTATAATAATCTTGAAGCCAAACAATTTACGTCCTGTATTTTCATTGACCTAGCCAAAGATGCCATTTTATTAAAAAAATTAACTTGGTGTTTGCGGTGGAGCTTTTTCACTCCTTGAAGAATACTTACTCAATCGAAAACATTATGTAGAATTGGGAAATTACAAGTCCGAAGAACTTTTTCTAAAATATGGAGTACCTCAAGGCTCCCTCTTAGGCCCTTTATAATTTACAATTTACATCAATGATATTTTTTTACTCAATTTATGCGGCAAACTTCAGCTATTTGTGGATGATGCGGTAATTACGTATGGTGCTTTGAGTACAGAAGAACTCCAACTACAGATGGAAACCGACTTAAACATCTTAAATAGTTTTTTCTTGCTAATAAATTTCGTCTTAATAAATCCAAAACTGAATTCATAATTTTCTTTCTAAAGAGAAAACTGTTTGAAGATTTTATTGAAATTTTTCTGGATTCGGAAAAAAAATTGTAGAGTGTTATCTAGGACTGAATTTTTGCTCTAATTTAAACTGGACGACTCACATAAACTCTATAAAGCAAAAAGTTGCGCCGTGCATAGCAGCCTTCTGACGTATTGCGAAATATGTTCCAAACCAAGTTGCATTAAACTGCTACTATTCATTTGTTCATTCCCGCTTACTTTATCTGATTCAAATTTGGGGATCTGCAGGTAGTTTTGAAGTTTAAGAGTTACAAATCTACCAGAACCAAGCTTTAAAAGCATTCAAGAATAAAGACATGAGAACACTAACGATTTCCCTCTATTCTAATCGACTGTTACCAATATCACAAATGGTAGATTATGAATTCATTCTGTTGGTTTATAAACTCAAATATAAAATCATTAGAAATAATAGTGTTTTAATTGCTAATTATGATATAACCAAATGAGCTAAAAGATCTGCTGTTCATTTTCGTTTACCACAATATTTTTATAAGGTATTTCAAAATACATTTTTTATCGGGGATTAAAGTTGTTAAATACCGTTGAAGTTGATTGGAAGTCTATGGCACTGCGTATCTTTAAAACAAAGGTCAAAAATTTATTGTTTTCGGAGTTTGTTCATCAATATGAAATTACCCATATTGTCCTCTGATTGATTGATTGTTGTTATTTAATAACTTTACATATTATAAATTGATTGATTTATTAATTTTTATATTGTGTTACAATATATTGTTATCAAATTAATGCATTATAATATTTAAGTTGAAAAAAGAAATTGTTAATTTATTGTAACTTTTGATATTTTCCAAAATAAAAGTGTATGTTTTTCGGAAAAAAAATTGCAAATTTTACTTTGGTTTTTCGATTGTATTGGTGTTATTTTGATTGTTCCGTATATTACTGTATTTTCGGTACTCTCGAATTAAATGGTCAGTCGTTGCGACCTGATAAAAAGACTGATTTTTTCAAATCAATATTCTCATCCGTTCGAAACTGATTGTTGTGATCCTTACACATTTATTCTTACTTCTACTTCTACTTCTTATCATCTATAAGTCTAAAATTCAAATAGTCATTGTTAGAAAGAGACAAACAGGACGCCATGCTTTTTTCTTATTAGATTTATGTATGCATATCCCGTTTCCTGCCCGCCATCACGATTGTGTGAGTAACGAATAAAGAATCACATCAAAAATTTATTTTTGAATGTGGTTTGGAGCAGCATGTACATTTGTGCATACCACTTGTTTTTGTCCAAAAAATAACACAATAACTATAATAATAATAAAATAATTCATATGTTATATAATTTATATGTAGGTTATAAAATTATAATGTTTTTTTCAAAAATAATTCCGATTTAACTAAGATCCGTTAAAATCCGAAAGAAATTACAACCTGTACTTTTTCACACACATTTGTGTGGTTTGTACTTAAATTGAAGCAAAACCTTTTTTTGACTGGCAGGAAAATGGATATGGCAATATTGTTCATTTTTCTGTGCTATTGTGGTTGAAATCCATTTTTTAGCCTTACTGTTAACTTTTGTTACTTATAAAATTGAATTAAATTGCTTTAATAAAAAAACACTTGTAAAATTTCCTTAGAGTACACACAAAAAAATAAAAGGTCACCACAACACCGAATCGGTGTTACATAGTGTCCCACCGATCGGATATATATAAATTGAATCCAATCGGATGTTATCATAAAAATGACAAAAAATACTATTGGATAACAACTTTTACACCGAATTTGTTTATAAATTATATCCATTAAAATAATTATTATATTAACACCGATTTGATGAACTTCGTAACACCTCTTTTATCTTTTAGAAATATCCTTTTGGACATTTAAAAGACCCAAATTGGGAATTTGTGAAATAAGTAAATAACATAAATTTTAATTTTATAATTCTTTTTATTTAATTTTTGTAAATAATATATGGTTTACAATTTGGTAAAATGCCTTGAATAACGTTGTAAAGACATTAATGGTTATAAAATCAATGATAGCGGAATTTCCTTACTATCGATAATAATGCTGTACGACAAAACTAGATTATTTGATGGACCTCGAAGAATCAGGTGTGGCTGCGTAATTACATCTATTATATTTGTTCCATTCTGAAAATATTTATATGTTATTATTTTATTTTACGTTTTAATTTATCAATATGAATTACTAGGACACTTACTTTTTCAAACACTAAAAATGAATATGGCTGTAGGTTTACGTCAGTCGTTCATACATTTTTTTTCTCTTATAGTATCTCAAAGATGTTTCAATACATGCAGCACACTGAAATTGTCATCAAATTCTAAATAGATTAAAAGAACAAAAATTGGAATTAATTTGCCATTCACACATTTTTTTCATTAATTTATTTGTTTACCATTTTAATAGATTCTTAACAATGATGATTTCACATGAATATTTCCACATTTCACAAATTTAATATACAGTACTATAACTTTTTATGTTAAATTTACAAAAATGTAATGAAATTGTGAAGTGATATCCACAAAATTCAAATAAACACTGAAATGTAATATTTAAAATCGTTAATCCTTGAAATTTTTTTTTACAAAAAACACCATAAAAGGATTAAATTTTATCCAAAGGGAGTTTACCTGAGTTTTTCGGGGTTATCCGATGATGCGGTGTTAGATTTTAAAATAATTATCCGAACAATATTAATTTGTTACCTTCATGTTTACAACCAGCATACCCGGGTATGTCCATGATTTCATATATTTAGTATTGAATGATAATTTGTAATTTCATGTTAAATTGATAAATACATTTCGTCAAAATCTAATCTAAAACAAATAATTGTTATTAACAAATAATAATTACTAAAGATTTCAAGCTGATAAGTCACCTAAATCCATAAAATTTTGGGTAATAAAATACGAAAACTTACCCGGGTAAGCGGTGTTTCGGTAGATTGAAGGAATCTGCAAATATAAAAAGGAATCTGCAAATATAAAAATAAAACATTAATTAGTTTGCACACTGTCTTTATTTACAAATAAAAAGCGAAGAAGCTGCAAACCAAATATTCCAGCTGGATGTTCAACTTTATCATTGTGTGTATATCTGTAATTAAAAAGCATGTATAATTATTATTGTAATATAAATGTATGTAATTTAATGATACTTAGCTTAATTATGTTTATAATGCCATTTATCTGAAAGTAGAAATTATCAATTAATTAAATTAATTTTTTTGTGAAAAGAAAAATATTTGTACTTACCAAATCAAAACAAATGGCAAATTATTGACGTTTCTTAAATTATTTGTATTCAATATTTTTTCTTATAACTAGTGCCATCTGCATAAATTGATTATAACTTAAAATTGTTATACTTTCAAATTAGCTGTTCTAAATTATTATAGCAATTACATTAAGCGTTTAGAAAAATATTGTCAGTTCAGTTGCCAAATGTACGTTGTCGAGTGAAGCCAAAAAATAAATAAAATAAAAGGAAAGCAAAAATAATAAAAATTATTTTATACAAAAAAAAGTGTGTTTAGCGAATGCTTGGGTCCAGTCCATTAGACATTTTTGTAAAGCAGCAATAGCATTCGCAGCCCCAAAACATGGTCCTTCGAACCTAAGTTTTCAAACGGTAAATTCAGCATAATTTGATCAGCCATCTGGAAGAATTGAAATTGCACCGGTAAATTCAGCATATAACGGGAACCGCATTCTAGAAGAAAAAGCCACGCAGTGGAGCACGCTAATTCAGATAAGTGGGCACATTTATTTTTTTTAATATCGAGCCATATATATTTGAGGCTATTGAAATAAAGACACATATCTTGCATTTAATATTTATTAAAAGTCTATTGCGTGTTGCGTCCATATTCATTAACAGTTATTTTGTGTCGAACTGCGTATGTAACTGAATTCGCGGTTATTGGTGCTCAAGTGCGTTAACAGTAAAAGGTGAAATATGTGTATGAGCTTAGTGAATGAACATTTGTAGTGTGAAGTGATATAAACCCGAAGTTATCCAGCATAGTTAGTCAAGTGGATACTGCGTATTTATCAAATACTGAGTGAATTATCAGAGTTATATAGCGACAACGATGAGCGAACTAGATATCTTAAAGAAACTGCGTGCTAATCAGAAGGGCAGCATGACCAAATTGTTAAATTTTGTGAGCGAGCTAAGTATCGATAATGTTCATGATATCGATCAGTTGAGGACAAGGGCAAAGCGAGCACAAGAAATCTTCGATCAATTTTTGGTACTCGAAGAAAAAATTATTCGGTGCAATCCAACCGAGGAATCCGACCTTGGCCCCTTTGAAGACAATTATTACACTGTGCTTTCAGGGCTCAATTCATGGATTCGGAAAAAAAGCGTAGCAGAACGATTATCGCCCCACATGCAAAATGATACTGTAAACTGTTCCCAAAACAGTACCGCTGACGTCAGGCTGCCGAAAATCAATATTCCTATCTTTAGCGGGGAATACAAAGAATGGCAAACATTTTTCGACCTATTTTCGTCGACAATACACGAGAAAGACTATCTTACCTCATCACAAAAATTTCAGTATCTGAAAAGTTTCCTTAGAGGTGATGCAGAGCGGTTTCTTCGCAACACTAATGTAACTGAAGCCAACTACAACGAAGCGTTGCAAAAGCTTATCAATCGATACGACAAAAAACGGCATACTATCACGTCACATATTGAAGCTTTTTTAAAGCAGCCATCGATCAGTATTCCAACAGCAGCAACTATTCGATCGCTACTTGACACGTCGGATGAAGCACTTCGTGGTCTCAAATGTTTAGGGACAAAGGCGGAACAGCGCGATCCGTGGCTTATCTATGTTCTCCTAAACAAACTCGATTTGGAAACGCAAACATTATGGTCGCAGCAGGATATAGCAAACAAGGATTTTCCTACATTAGCAGAATTCTTTGAATTTTTGGAAAACCGTACCGATGCATTGGAGTCTTTAACAGCATACTCAGCAAAAAGAACGAGTAAAACTCCCACGACGAAACCAGTTAAATCTAATTCCTTCACCACAACGGCCAGCAGCAATATCATGCCATTATCATGCCCTCTGTGTAAAAACAACGATCACAAACTCTTCGATTGTGAGACATTTAAGGCGTTTTCTATACCCAAGCGAGAAGAAGTGATAAAAACCGAAAGGCGATGTTTTAATTGCTTCAACTATAATCATAACATACATACGTGTAGGTCTAAAGCCAGATGCCATCATTGTCGACGTAAGCATCATACCTTGCTACACAAAGAAGAAGTTGCGCCTCGCTCAGAAGATGTAAAAGCTAGTTCGTCAGTAGTAAAAACCATTGAACCAAATCCTTCCAGTTCATCAAAAAATTACCAGGTTATGATGTCATCTCAAGTCATATTGCCAACAGCGATCGTACGGCTAAAATGCAGCGATGGAAGTGAAACAAAGTGTAGAGCTCTGTTGGATTCTTCGTCCCAAGAATCCTTCATTACCGAGGAATGCGCTCAGAGGCTAGGGTTGCGAAGAACAAATGGTCGAATGTTGATGAAAGGTCTTGGAGATACCAAACTTGGGCATTCTAGAGGGAAAGTACGTCTTTCGTTGCTGCCAATCAATACCCATCGTCAGCAATTGGAAGTTGAAGCATTTGTCATACCAAACATAGCATCGTCCATTCCATCCAGCGATTTCAATCCAGTTGACTGTGAGCAGCTAAAAGGACTGACACTAGCCGATCCCCAGTTTAATCGAAAGGGTTCAATTGAGATCTTACTTGGTACTGAAATATACTATGCCGTAACAGGAGGGAAAAGATTACAGCTGAATAATCAGTTGATAGCAGAGGAGACATCATTTGGTTGGGTGGTAGCAGGAAGATTTGTTCATCAGCAGGAAACCGCCGCAGCTTGCTTCAGTATACTGCTCGACATTGACGCATCATTACGCGCATTTTGGGAAGTCGAATCAGTGCCAATTAAACCTCAGTTGTCAGACGATGAGCAAAGGTGTGAAGAATTATTTTGTGCAACGACTAGAAGAAGCTCAACAGGAAGATTCATCGTTCAATTACCATTTTCCGAGTCGCCCAGCACAGTTGGGTCATCATTACACTTAGCAGAATGTCGATTGAGAGCAATGGAGCGGAGATTCGAGCGAGATAGCATGTTTCGAGATTTATACGCCGACTTTATGAGGGAGTACGAGGGATTGGGCCACATGGAGGAAATAGCTTACGACCAATTACCTCAGCAGCAGTATTATCTCCCACACCATGGTGTTGTCAAAACTTCTAGCACAACGACTAAATTACGGGTCGTATTTGACGCCTCAGCTAAGTCAAATACCGGCAAATCCTTAAACAACGTCTTGCGTGTTGGGCCGATCGTACAATCATCGTTGATGGACATAATCCTGCGCTTTCGCCAGCATCAATTCGTTTTAATTGGCGACGTTGAAAAAATGTACCGCCAGGTGTTAGTCGATGCGGAGAGCGCAAAAATGCAAAACATTGTCTGGCGAGCTGATAAAAGACAACCGATACGGCACTATCGATTGAAGACGTTGACATATGGAACAGCATCAGCATCGTTTTTGGCAACAAGATGCTTAAGAGAATTAGCTATATTGAGCCACGAACAAAATAAAGCAGCATCGATAGCAATAGAGCGTGATATTTATGTGGACGATTTGATGACAGGCGCAGACTCAAAGCAAGAGGTAATTGAGTTAAAAGAGAGCATTTCGAAAATTCTTTACTCGGCAGGGTTTAACATGAGAAAATGGTCATCGAACAATGAAGAAATTCGGCGGAATATTTGCGAGACAGATGTGAAGACAAACAGCTTGAAGATCGCAGAGCATCCCGAAGTAACAAAACTCTTGGGTCTGGAATGGAATCCCCAGACAGATGAATTTTATTTTGCCACGAATTTTGAAAGCCGCACAAAGCATACTAAAAGATCTATGTTATCCGAATCGAGTAGAATTTTTGACCCGCTGGGTTGGCTATCCCCTACGATCGTAAGGGTAAAAATATTGTTCCAAAGCACTTGGATGCAACATATCGAATGGGATGATGAACTACCAGCCCCAACGCGTAATCGTTGGGAAGAGCTGCGTCAAGACTTGGAGAGCCTTCAACACGTACGAATTCCACGATGGCTCGGGTCCCATAAAGACGTTGAGCTGCATGGATTCAGTGACGCTAGTCAGTGGGCATATGCTGCAGCAGTATATTGCCGCGCCGTCAGCGGAGACACAGTAGTCACGCATCTAATAACAGCCAAGACTAAAGTAGCACCAATTAACCAATTGAGCATTCCGAGATTAGAGCTAAATGGTGCCTTCTTGCTCACTAAACTGATGTTGGTTGTTCAAAACGCGCTGAGCTTAAGTATTGAAAGTTTGACGTTATGGACAGACTCAAAGATCGTTCTCGATTGGCTATCTACGCATCCCCGAAAATGGCCAACGTTTGTCGCCAATCGTACATCTTCAATTTTGACACATTTCAAACGCGACCGTTGGAAGCATGTGAGTTCAGCGGATAATCCTGCAGATTGCGCCTCCCGAGGCATTGACGCCACCGAGTTAATAAACAATAGTCAGTGGTGGAATGGCCCATCTTGGCTGGCGAAGCCTAATGAAAGTTGGCCACCGCAGCGTGTCACATACGGCACAAATGAAGAAGCCAAAGTCGAGACGTTTGCTTTCAAGATAGTTATGGAAAACTGCGTCATTCAAGGTATCATTGAAAAATATTCCAGCTTCTTCAAAATGTCAAAGGTATTAGCATGGGTGCTAAGATTCTCGCGTAATTGTCAGGTACCTAAAATCCAGCGAAGCATTGGTTCATTACTACCGGCAGATGTCGACGAAGCAGCCGGGATAATAATTCGCTTCGAACAAGCCATATCATTTGATGAAGATATGAAAAATCTGACGAAGCAACTGCCAATAAATAAAGCAAGCAATTTAAAATCGTTGAATCCATTTATCGACAAAACGGGTATCTTACGAGTTGGCGGCAGACTCAGTAAAGCAACAGCACCATATAATACAAAATATCCAATCATCTTGCCTTGTAAATCGGTCATTACCAAAGCAGTCGTTCGAGATTATCATAAGAAATTTTATCACGCCGGCATCAATCTAACCAGCAATTTGTTACGTAGCAAATATTGGATTGTACGGGCTAAAGATGTCGTTCGGGGTATCATACATAAATGTGTTCAATGTGTGAAGCAGAAACCAACGCTCGGGCTGCAGTTAATGGGCGATCTCCCGACAGACAGAGTTACGTACGCTGATGCATTTGTAAATGTTGGCGTCGATTATGCCGGCCCGTTTAGAGTGACTCCCATGAGAAAAAGAGGACAACAGGCAGTCAAGACATACATATGTATATTTGTGTGTCTTAGCACGAGGGCTGTACATATTGAAATCGTGGGCGATTTAACTTCGACAAGTTTTCTTGCGGCTCTAAGCCGGATGACCGAGAGACGAGGGCTTTGCAAAGCGATGTTCAGCGATAATGGTTCCAATTTTTCGGGCGCCAACAAACTATTAAAAGATTTGTACCAGTTCTTAAAAACAAACCAGTCTAACATCTGTTCTTCTCTTTTAAGGCATGAAATTGTATGGCATTTTAATCCGCCAGGTTCTCCTCACATGAATGGGCTATGGGAAGCAGCCGTAAAGTCAACGAAGACCCATCTCAAACGAGTCGTTGGCGATTCTATAATGTCGCTTGAGGAATTTGGCACGCTTATGACCGGCATTGAAAGCATCCTCAACTCTCGTCCTCTATGCGCAAATGTTTCATCATCCGATGATATAGATGACCTGAGTTTAACGCCAGCACACTTCACCATAGGTCGAGCTCTTCATACACTACCAGAGGATGATCTGTTACACAAAAAATTATCAGCAAACGCTAGATGGGATCTAATCAAGAAGCTGAAACAAAATTTTTGGGTCCGGTGGCATCGGGATTATTTAATCAGCTTACAGCGAAGAACCAAATGGACCAAGAAGCATGAAAATATCAAGCTCGACGACATTGTAATTATAAAGGATGACCATTCACCATCAACGAGATGGACAATAGGACGGGTTATTCAGCTACATCCGGGAAGTGACAATATAGTGCGGGTAGTCACAATCAAAACAGCGAACGGCGCATACAAGCGCCCCATTCATAAACTGTGCATACTTCCAGTAAATTAAAACTATGTTTCAACGCCGGTGGTATGTTTCGGTAGATTGAAGGAATCTGCAAATATAAAAAGGAATCTGCAAATATAAAAATAAAACATTAATTAGTTTGCACACTGTCTTTATTTACAAATAAAAAGCGAAGAAGCTGCAAACCAAATATTCCAGCTGGATGTTCAACTTTATCATTGTGTGTATATCTGTAATTAAAAAGCATGTATAATTATTATTGTAATATAAATGTATGTAATTTAATGATACTTAGCTTAATTATGTTTATAATGCCATTTATCTGAAAGTAGAAATTATCAATTAATTAAATTAATTTTTTTGTGAAAAGAAAAATATTTGTACTTACCAAATCAAAACAAATGGCAAATTATTGACGTTTCTTAAATTATTTGTATTCAATATTTTTTCTTATAACTAGTGCCATCTGCATAAATTGATTATAACTTAAAATTGTTATACTTTAAAATTAGCTGTTCTAAATTATTATAGCAATTACATTAAGCGTTTAGAAAAATATTGTCAGTTCAGTTGCCAAATGTACGTTGTCGAGTGAAGCCAAAAAATAAATAAAATAAAAGGAAAGCAAAAATAATAAAAATTATTTTATACAAAAAAAAAGTGTGTTTAGCGAATGCTTGGGTCCAGTCCATTAGACATTTTTGTAAAGCAGCAATAGCATTCGCAGCCCCAAAACAAGCGGTTGTGAACATAAGGGTTAACAAACCAAATAAATTTTGACAATATGAGGAAAAGGAAAGGAAATTTTAGAAGTGTTTTTCATAAAAGCAATTTAATTCAATATTGTTCAATCTTATATTTTAATATCCTCACAATAACAAGACATCGTAGAGTTTGCACCACAATAAAACCATGTAGGAATAACTCCTACGGGTTCAACCTATCATACGAGGCATGTTTCATTCCAATGTAGATTGGCTCAGTTCATTTTTTCGAGCAAACTTCTCATTGGCTCTTGGTTTGCTCGAAAAAACGTACTGAAAAAATCTACATTGGAACGAAACATGGTTCGTTTGATAGGTTAAACCCGTAGGACTTATTCCTACATGGTTCTATTGTGTTGCAATCTCCACGATGTCTTGTTATTGTGAGAAATAATTAGATTCATTCAAAAATCTTCTTGTTATTGGCAATGAGTTTCACTCAAAAATATAAAAATCTGACGACTGTTTTTCTTAAAAATACAATATTTTGTAAGTCCATTGTGATATTATTCCCCGCCATTTGATAAGTCAGACCTCAAAAAACAACTTATATATGATTGATTTTTGGTGTATGTCATTTGCCAGAATTGTATACACTGAAAATCGAAAAGAGCCGATAACCGGTTTAATTAAAAAAAGTATTTCTGAGCAATGTGAGAGTTTTCCTCAAAAACATATCTATACACTCGTATCATAGTATTAGAATAATTAATTTATTAAATATTATTCTATTTTTAAATTTCATGAAATTTAAGTTTTCACTCCAAATTATTATGAGAAATATTTTAACAGTGTCATTTCCAATACATGTGTATTTTTGTTAATTGTTATAAACTTCACACTCATTGGGCAGGCCAGGCGGTATACATAATCAAGTACTAAATTATATGGGAACGCTAATAATAACAGCAGGTTACCTAAAATTTACAAAAATTTACAAAAAACGTAACAAAAGCTGAAAAGTGGTTAAAAAAAATCTACTCATTAAATGCCACCTACACTAATCTTATGTAGAAAGGATCAATGGTTAAGGGCAATACATCGTCGGAATATTTATTCGCCTAACGGTTGACATCATTTTACTTGAAGCTTTCTTTTAACCAACATATTTATGCGGTGGGCAGTCATATACATTAAATTTTCACTATAATGGAAAGTGTAGTAACGAATCGTTGGTCAATAACAAGATATCGTAGAAATGTCTACAAATAATTGTCTAAGATATAATGTTTAATGTGCTTTTTGAAATGTTTGTTATAAGCCAATGTACACTCCACGTCACTTGAATGTTATGAAGAGAAATCATTAACAAAAACAGTTAATGGGATTCGTTCATCTCTGAAAAAAAATTGTGTGTTTTTGTTGTTCATTTGAATAAGGCCAACAAAATAAAAAACTAAAGTTTAATTTTTAGTAATTATGGTACTTCCACCGTTGTTTAAAATCACTCCGTAAACTCGGCATTATGTCCATTGTAATGGTCCAAAAATATCAGAAAATCTTGGAAAATTAATTTCTAGAATTGATTTGTAGGATATTACAGTCATCCTGCCTGTTGGGAAAACTAAATCAATGGTTCTATACCACGAAATACTGCCTCAGACCTCCTCAATTATTATTATTTTTTTCACCGCATTATTTGACGTCACTTACGATGCTTCCTAACTTACAATGCTACTAAGAGTGCTAAGTAATACGTCGAACAGTACTTACACTTGCCGTTATACCGGTTCTTGCTTTGATTTTCACCAAATAGTACACGGAATTCTAGCTTCTGCTATTCAACCTTTCATGTTTTTGCCATGGTTTGTAATATTATTAAGGTAACTGTTGATAACCGATTGCTACCTGCCAATTTTACGTCCAATCATGCGACCCGTAAGATTTGATGCTTTGTAAGCATCAATTTTAGCTTTCTGAACCTTATACTTAACGTTTTTCCACGCCCAATGACTTCGAATAAAATCAATGTAATTTTAAATTTGAAACAACCTTTAATAACAATTACGAGTAAAGCATGTCAATAGTGCCGCTTTTCGGAAATCTAAAAAATCATGATCTAAAAAAGTGTACGATTTTTTTTAAACTGAAACTGACAATACCATGCAACAGATGAGGACAAAGAGGTTGCTAATTGGCTTATTCAGTTATAGGTGATGAATGATGATATATAATCCCGCAAATTCAGATGATGTTCGGGAAGAAATGATTAAAGTGTCCCAGCACGTAACACCTTCTCGCTAATAATTTGGCAAACATTTTACTGCTTCTGAGAGAAGCAAACATTTTACTGCTTCTTAGAAAGAAAAATTATTTTGCCACAGTGTTGATTCTATTTCACTGGTGACAAATAAGAAAGGATGAGTTTTTTATTAGAATTTTTGAATTCAATTACAACAACAACCATGCCCTTTCATGATTTAAAATTTAAAGTCGGTTCATTGTAATGTAATGGCACAAGGCTCAGACTCGCAAAATTGATGGCGAATTTTATTTTCGCTATACGACCGGAACAACGACCTTATATTGGGTGATCAGTGCGTTGCTTTCTCAACAATTCTAATGGCCCTTCCTGGTATGAACTGGGCTTGGAAAAGAAATCCAAACTAAAGCATAAATTCGTAATCTATAACAAGCAATAGCTAATTTTAATAAGCGAATTACCCAAAGATTTCGGTAAAGGAACAAGACGCGCACCAGGTCAGTCTTCGGAAGAAGCAAACTGTGAACATGTACCCAAAATGGCGAAATATAGCAAGAATCTAAATTACTCGAACTCAGATGCCATACTTGTCTGCGATGATGAGGACACGGCTGAAGTAGTCATAATTTCGCCAAGCAAGATAAGTCAAGCAGCACAAACGTACGAAAGGATCCATGGGAAATAAACAAATTTCACTTAACATTTGTTTTTCTATTTCGTAAAAAATTATTTTTGAATATTTTAATTAAAAAATTGGTTCACAATATTTAAAACCAATTTTTTAATTAAAATATTCAAAAATAATTTTTTGCGAACCACGAAAACAACTGTTCAGTGAAATGTGTTTATTAAATGTTAGTGTATTCACCAAGTGCCTACGGCAAATAGACTAAGTTTCGAGAATTATCAAATTATTTTATGTACATAAAGACTAAAATAGAGATGGTTGTACGGAATTTATTTTCTATAGTGCGAATTTAGAAATAACATAGGGAGCGTTGGAATGAATCCAACAGAAATCAGTGCGAGAAACTGGCACACAGTCGGTAAAAAAACGCAATAAACCTAGTAAATTATCTCAGCAAGAGATACAATAACAGATACAATTTCCAAGAAACTCAAGGAAGTCATGTGTCCCAGTGGATCGAACATAAATATCCACGATGTAACAAACTCTGACCCAAATAGTGTTGCACTTACTGGTCCTCGTTTTTAAAATCACTTAGACATGTTTTTAATTGACTTTTTTCAGCCTTTGAATAAAGAGACGTCAAATGTGCGTCCCGTTAATGTGACGATCACTGCTGCCTGTTCCATTTGAGGTATCACATGCCTTATTTGTTGTACATATTGCTCGTTTTTAACAACTTATCCCACTATCGTTTGGTCGCTGGTATTACTTTGCTGTGCCGAAGCGGTATCCAACCCCTTCACCACCACGCGGATGCAGCTTCCTAGGAATGGAGAAATAAAAATTTAATTTTGAAAATTTCGCGAGAACCACGAAAAATTACAAATGAATTTTTAACATGCATTGTTTTTCGTTTTTCCTACAAGGCGCGTTCTTTGCTAATGAAAAAAGTTTTTTCTGGTAAAAGTTTCAAGTACAAGCCTCTTTTATATGCATTATAAATTTGGTTTACAGTCAGACCAAGTTCAATTATTTTATCTTGCAATTTTCTTTTAAATGGCTCCACCAGTTCAGGTTAAGAGTACCATTTCTCTTCAGTAATTTTAAGAAAGCGCACAACAAAACGATCTTTACAACGTTGTAGCCACCAATCACTTCCATGGAAAGTGCTTTCATTTTCTTTTATTTGTTCATGCAAAGGTTTAACCTTTTCTTTAAGCAAATCGCTACTTGTGGGCATTTTTAGGATATCCTAGGATATCCTGACATTTTAAAAGTTCTTCTCTTACCATGTGCTATAAAGGTGTTGTTCACCGCATTTAAAATTTCATCACTTTTTATGTTAAATGCACAAATAGTAGACTTAGCAACATTCTATTTTTTGGATAAATTTGTAAAACTTGCTCCTTTTCGAAATTGTTCAATAATATCAGATTTTTCCTTTAATGTTAAAACTATTATTTTTTTATCCATTTTAAAAATAGACCTCTAAAAGTGTAAAAGGGGTACCCACGTAACCCGGGTACCCACGTCACTCACATTAGGGTTTATCGTAAGAGTGTGTAATTTCGTAATCGTAATTCGTATCGTAATTTTTGTTTTTTTCGGTTTTTCTGATCTTTGGAAATCTCGAAGTTTCTATTTCATTTTTAAATTAGTTTGTTTGTTTACCCTACTATTATATATACATATGCAATCAAGCATGCCATTTATAGTACAAAATTGTTTTTATTGAGTTTGTTGCTTTTTATTAAACGAAGTAGGAACGTCATTTCCGTTTGTTTCATTTACTAGTTTACTCTAATACAAAAAAGTTTTGGTGGGCGCGATTAAAGATGTTTACACATCAATAAGTCGAAATTACCATTCTGTTCTTTTTTAACTGCAAGAAATTGTTCGGTGAAATATAAGGAGAATTTAATATAATGCGCTTAGGTCTTTTGATAAATTTAATAAATTTTTAAACTATCGAATAAAACGCATATTCGGTATTTACGGGTGAAGACTGTAGTGTCAGAATCAAATAATTGAAGAAATAAATATGGTGGCATGTTGAATCAACAAGATAACGTCCTTGAAATTCGAACAACAGAAATTACTAATATGGAACATTTTAATAAAAAAATCGAATTTCCAGTGATCCAGTTAGTTCAGGTCAGCGTTGGAGTTGGTTTATATATTAACAAATGATTTATGTTATTTATGGCCGGTTACACAGAAAAATGACTACTGGAGGGTTAGTTGTGTGCCAGTTAAATGTTTTATATGAAATCTGTTTTCACAATCAGAAAATAATCAACGCAAACTTGATTAAATATATTATTTTATTCCATGGAAATATTTAACGATTAGCTAAAAAGATATTCAATCAAAATTGGCCGTTAAATATTTATACGCAAGCTAAATATTTCCACAGGACCAAGTACAGTTTGCGTTGATTATTTTATAGTTATTTTTCTGTGCAACTAGCCATTAGTTTCAAAATGTCAACTAATTTGGCCTATAGGATAATTATATACTAATGAGAGAAATGAGTTTTGAATATGGTTTTCCAGGTTGTCGACATGGTCAACACTGTCAACGTTAGCGACGCAAAAAATAGATATTATAATCTATTCGTAATAAACTAAATGTTGGCAACTGCGTTACATTGCGTAATATACCTCGCCCATTCGGATTTCTGCTCCTATGGAAGCTGTCATTTTCGGTGGATTGACTTTGACCAAAATTCACAATAAACTCCCAATTTGTGAAAAACCCTAAAGTTTATTTATTTATTCAAAGAAATTTATTCTGTGATTAACATGTATGATTTCAGATTATTTAGTTCAAAACAAAAATTATATTAAAATAAAAATAAACAAAATTTAACCAAAAAACTTTAAACAAAAAAAAAAAAATATAAATCAAATTTTTATTTAACATTAAAAAAAATTAAAAATAATTCTTCAGGATATTTTTAAAGTTGTCCTTAGACAAATTAAAGTCGAATAGGTCATCGTCAATCAACGGGGTTGTTTTCTCCATAGATTGTAGAATTGTGTTCTAGTGTGTAACGAACAAGTTCATTAAATAATGCAAATATTTCGATTGTGAAAATGTCCTAATAAAATAATGCAACTCTTCTTGCATTATTTTAAACCACGAACAGTCGACTTATAATCTCAATTACCATCTCAATAGAATCAAATTTGTTTACTAGTATGCTTAGCATCAATACCATCTACATTGATACGAATATTGAAGCAATTGACACACCTCCAAATGCAGTCAAGCTCTTTTGCATTGTAATTGTACCATGACGTCGCTATTTTTTATTTTTTTTTCTTCGACTACGACATGCAAAAACGTTGTGCATTGTGCGTGTAGTAATGTTTACATAGTATGTAGGTTTAACTCTCTCTCCAATCTCCGACATTTTAATTAAAAATATATTTTACCAATTATTGATTTTCGTTTAGAAAAATTAGTCCGACCAAAGCTTTTGCATAGCATCAACCAATAAAATTTTAAAATTTTGGATCACGTATCAGAGTTCCATAGTTTGTGGACTTTATATATTTCGGCCGTTTCCTATTTGGAATTCTATTATCCAAATAAAAGTGATACCACAGGTAAATTCATTTTGGTATTATGTTATCTTTGTTTTAAACAAAAAAAAATCTAATTTTCGGTTTCGAATTATTTATAGTTTTGTAAAAGACGAGTGTGGTGGATAAAGACTCACGATCGCGTGAGGAGAAATCGCGGCCATATAATATAGATAATAATTTATCTGGGGTTCAAGGCTCTACTCCAACTAATCGTGCTTGTGTAATTAACGCCTATTTAGCACGTACAGCGGGTTATATTCTGGGCACATAAAGCGGATCATATTCTGAGGCGTAAAATTCATACGGTTCATGCTGCAAAAATAACTAGTGTTGTGCGGATCCTCCATTATTTATAGTGTATTTTAATTTTAAGAAAAGCGTTATGCTTATGTCGTGTTACTATAAGTTAATTTAATTTAAATCATATCTAAATATTTTTAGTATTCTCTTAGTGCATAATTAGTTAACGCAAATCGTCGTTATTTAATCTCAAATTAAAATTTATAATTTAAAACTATCTAATCGAGAAGTGATAACGATACCGCTATCGGGTGTCTTGTGTAACGTGAGATCAAATGTGTGAAAAGTGTTTGTTTATATAGCAAGATATATTATAATAATTTGTACGTTAAGTTAAAGAACACTATCTATAACTAACTTAATGGGGAAGCGCTTCATCCAGGCTGTTATATATGGGTAAGTGATTTACAGTTGTTTTCTAATAATTATTTTGTGGTTGGTAAATAACAGATTTTCACCGTTTTAACTTTTACTCACGAGCGTCGTCTTGTTTCTCGAACTAATTTTGTTCGTATTACGGTCGGTAAAGTTATATCACTTTTCATATATATATATATATTTATATATATATATAAATATATTTGTCATATGAATTATATATATAAATTGGTTTCTAGTAATAAAGAAATAAAAATAAAAATAAAAATATATAAAAACAAAAGATTTGATAATGTCTAACGTAAAGAAATTTTCTTTTTTATAATAAAGATGTTAGTGATACAAATATGAAGTAATTCATTTTAATTTAGTGGGGGGAAATGGGTTGAATATTCCGTAACGGATAATCGTGTTCCAGTCTTGTGTTTATTTAATTTGTGGTTTCTACAGGCAGCTGCGTACATTCATCATTTTCCGAAGGCCCACCCCAAACCGACTTCAGCTAGCGGGCCAATGGCTGCTGTTCGGAGATAAATGATGAAGTTTTTTTTTTCTGCTAAGGGAAGGTGTGTCGGAGACCGGTTAAAAATCATGGTATAATTGCATGATTGCAGGTGTGTTTTTGTTTGCAAGGTTATATTTTCGTGGCGTGATGTTATCAACTTTTTTATGCAACGCCTTGACTAATATAGTGAGCAATAACCTGCGGCCAACGCCCCTTTCGTTACAAGTGGTATAAACTCATGGTTTCGAAATTTTTTGCAAGATGTAAGCTGAATCTGTGTGATCAAGCAAAACGTTACCAATAAAAGCTGCGCCTAAGAAAAGTCGTCTGTTTTCAAGCGTGTACATTTTGTAATCCAAGCATCTTGTTGAGTACGGAGGGAACAGAGCCACATTTTCATGGAATAGTAAGTTGTGGTCACTTTTCTTTAACAAGAATATCAGAAACTTCTTTTGAACGCTTTCAATTTTTTTAATGTGCACAGCATAGTATGAATTCCAAACTGATGTAGTGAATTCCAGTGGCGAACGAAGGTAAGCAAAATAGAATGAACATAAGGTTTGAATGTCTTTAAATTCATCTGTCTATCGTTTACCAAGTTCAAACAAGGCATTCGCTTTCGCAATACAATTTTCAATACGCCAGTTTCAAACGTTTTCGACAAATGTAACACCTAAGTCTATAATCTCATTGACTTTTTGCAATACTTCGTTGTTGAATTCTTTGTATGAAGTAACTAACGGATTTCTTTTACGATAGAAAGATATGATTTTGCATTTCTTAATATTTAAATAAAACGAGTTTTGATCACACCTCTCAAAAATTTGCACGTCATCTGCAAATATGAACATGCTTCGATCTATAAACAATAAATATGCAAGGCCCGTCGTGTGAACTACGTTTGATTTTTCATTTCTCATTAATACAAATTGTCGCCGGTTTGATAGGTAAGACTTGAACCAGTTTGTGTGGGACCCGCCTGGGATTAAATTGGCTGAATTAAGTGAAAACTGACAAATTTCAATAATCACCCAAATTGAAAATTTTGCGCAAATAAGAGTTCTATTTTTGGGGGTTGTTGATTTTCTGTTTTTGGACTTGAACGGTCCTACAGAGCAGAAACTTTTAAAATTTATTATTGTACATTAATACAAAAAAAAAAAGATTTGTCAAATTTTTGAGCAATGTTTTATTTTATATTTTGAATAAATTTACATTTAAATTTTGCATTTCTGACATTTCTATATAACGTTTCCACATAATTAAACTGTGCAAACATTTTAGATGATTCATTTTCGATGTTTGGGCGATTTAAACAGTTAAAATCCGACTCATTCTTTCATTACTACTCGAATCGATGAATCTGATTCACTCGGTCACGTTGATCAACCTTACGCTTATATCAATTTATGTTGCAGATATTTTGAAGAAAAGTAGGATAGCTCGTTATTTCTCGAATTGCTTATCAGCCAAGTGCTTCGGCCTGTATTGTTATGTTCATTCCTTAATGATCAATAAATGCATGTTTATTACTGCAATTGTTTGTTTTAGTGAGAATAAATTGTTGTTGGGGTTTTGTTGAATTTTTACAATAAAATCGCATCCTGAATATTTCTTCTAAAATTAAATCAATCAGTTTACACTATTCCGTTAGCTATTTAAGCCTAGCACACTAAAGCCAGCATACTAAATCGATTCACCACTTTTAAATTCACAAGAAATATTTCTATGAAAGGCGAAAATTCATTTATAAAATTCACCCATCAGCTTTAATTTAAGGTAGTCAATGCTCGTTAATTTAAAAGTAGGTTGGTTTTGTGTGGAACCATTTCATTGTAAAAAACAGCTGATGTGCACTCATATTGTAACGTACATATATATCAGCTCGAAACTTTGGGTTCGACCACGAATTTTAGCATTTATGAAAGAACAAGGTCGACTAACTATTTATCATATTCAGAGTGTTCAGGTTCAGTTTTAATTGTTTTGAAATCAGATTAATCTAAATATTCCAACACTATAGACCAGTTTATTTGAAAAAAAACTTTTAAAGTTGAAAATTTATAATTACAAGTAGTGAAAAAGGTATAAATTTTAATTATTTGCAGTATCATTAAAATTTTCCACTACAATAAATTTTGAATTAAAACCGTTTTGTTATAAAGGATTATAAAGTCAAGTTTTATTTGTTGTGTATTTTGAACGCAATGCACCATAAAAAAATAATAACTTCTATTAAAAAAAAATTAACGACCTAAACGTATAATCAAAGTTCCACAAAATGTTCTTTCAACTTTATGAGTGCGCACAGTGAACACAAGAAGACTTGAACAAAAAAGGAAATTAAATAAATCAAAAAAATAGATCAAAGGAAATTTCTTACTTTAGTCAAACAAAATCAAAGTTAAAGTTTTCCTTAAGTACATAGTTTTCATTTATTTTCTATCTTAATCGGTACGTTTCGTTCGATTTCGCTATTTTTAATTATTTTGATGACATTCTCATTTATTTATTGAACATAAAGTACCGATATATAAATAATAAAAATCAATTTTATTGTTATAATGAGTTTTTAATTAATTTTTTACGTTATTATCGTTCATTATTTTCGAAATAAAATAAAAACTTTCCATCTTTTAATAATTTCGTTATCTATTGATTAATCATATATTTCTCTCGCTCTTTGCTTAACTTTTTCCTGAAACAAACTTCTCGATTTTAATTATAAAATTAAATTTTAAACAGCATATAGTCATAAGGAAAGTTGTATATACCGGGTGTTTCTATTAAACTGATACGATCAAATATCTCGAAAAATAGCCACTCTACGGAAAAAATGTCCATAATCAAAATTTAATCATACCGCAGGGAAAAACATTAGTGCAAAAAAATAGTCCCTCACCCCTTGCTTTGTAGGTGGGGCGGGGGTAACTTTTAAACTAAGATAGGAAGCCATATTTTTTATTGCAGATACGCAGATTCTAAGACTAAAAGTACGTAAGGTTTGAATGAAATATTTTGTTCGGTTCATGATAGATGGCGTTGTAATCGACGAAATTCATTTTTTTCAATTTCTTCTTCTTAGAACACACGCATTCGATTCTGCAATACGTTTGAAATAAAAAACATCACGTTTTAATTGGAAATACTCGAAATTCGTCATCAAAACAATTTATTAATGTAAATGGCGGGTGAATAAAATAAGTTTAGCTTAAAATAAGTGTTCAAAATGCTGGCCTGCGACTTCAATGCACTTATTAATACGCATTTCAAATGATTGTACACAACTGAGAAGTGTGTTTGGTTGAATTTCAGCACACGCATTTCTGATTTGCTCAATCATGTTCTCACGTGTTGTTGGTTCTTGTTTGTAAACTTTGTCTTTGAGATAGCCCCACAAAAAGAAATCTGGCGAAGTAAGATCTGGTGATCTGGCGGGCCAATTTATCAGACCAGCTGTACCGATCCAGCGACCCCGACCATTGAAATCACGATCAAGTATTTCACGTGCCACCACCGAATAGTGTGCAGGACAACCATCATGTTGAAACCACATGTTCCGTCTCACTTATAAGCTCAAATTTTCAAGTAATATTGGCAGTTCATTTTCCAAAAAGGTAAGGTACATTTGACCATTCAAGTTGCCTTCAATAATGTGGGGGCCTATGAGTTTGTTGCCAATTATTCCACACCACACGTTGACAGTCCAAGGACGCTGATATTCAACTTGACGAAGCCAGTGCGGATTTGTAACACTCCAATAATGCATGTTGTGTCGAGTACCCGTTCCATGGTTTGTAAAAGACGATTCGTCAGAGAATATTACGCAACGAAAAAAATTGGGGTTTTGTTGTATTTGTTCACGTGCTCATTGACAAAAAGTTACCGGATTTTGGAAATCAGCGCCATGAAGATCTTGGGGTAAAGACACATGATATGGATGATACTTGTGCCGTTTTAATATTCTCCAAACACTGGTGAGGGACAATCCGGAATCGCGAACTATTTCTCGTGTACTAACATGAGGATTATGAGCCACTGCTGCCAATACAGCAATTTCCTTATTTTCTCCAGTGACTGTTGCTCTTCGGGTGCTCTATTTTGGTTGAACATTTCCATCAATAATAAATTGTTTGATAGTACGGCCAAATGAAACACGTGAACGAATTCTATCCGGAAAACGTTGAGCGTAAATAGCAACAGCATTTCCAAGCTTCCTGCCAGCTTCTCCATAAACCAGAACCATTTCAATTTTCTCTGACAAAATTAAACGCTCCATTCTAAAGTATTTTATCGTTTATTTTACAATTACGAAAAACATGAAGATAAGAAATAACACAAACGTTAAATGTGATTTACAAAACTGAACAAATTGTTTTGATGACGAATTTTGAGTATTTCCAATGAACAAGTGATGTTTTTTATTTCAAACGTATTGCAGAATCGAATGCGTGTGTTCTAAGAAGAAGAAATTGAAAAAAAAATGAATTTCGTCGATTACAACGCCATCTATCATGAACCGAACCAAATATTTCATTCAAATCATACGTACTTTTCGTCGTAGGATCCGTATCTGCAATAAAAAATATGGCTTCCTATCTTAGTTTAAAAGTTACCCCCGCCCCACCTACAAAGCAGGGGGTGGGGGATTTTTTTTTTTGCACTAAAGTATTTCCCCCGTATGATTAAATTTTGATTATGGACATTTTTTCCGTAGAGTGGCTATTTTTCGAGATATTTGATCGTCTCAGTTTAAAAGAAACACCCGGTATAAACCAAAAAGGCCAATATAGAATTACAAAGACGGCATTCCTAATTTATCTAAAAAGTTTATATTATATATGGAGTGTTGAAAACAAAGTTGGTGTAGCATCTGGGTCAAATTTGGACCTCTCTTTATATTTTGATTCGCAAACACATTCTAGAACAGAATGGTATATCAGTGAACACTCTGTACAAAAATCAACGTTTGTGAAAAATATTAAATTTAAAACTACCGTTCTCTTAAGTTTTTAGAGTATTTGGAATTTCTATATTTATATACACGGTCACAATTAAAATTTGAAAGGCAATCGCTGGACAAAATACACAATCAAAATGGTCGCTATTTTATATGAACTCACACTTAAAAAGTCTCGCTTACAAGATGTTCATACACAAAATTTAAAAAAAAGCTATTTTGGACAAACCAAGGCAACATAAGTCGTCACCCTCTTCTCGTCACACGTTGAACGGCAACAGTTCAATAAATTCCTTCTAGAAACCACTAAAAGCTCTGCGGGCCTTAAATGAGACAAACATTTTTAGATCATGATTACTACAACAAGATGCACATACCGTGTGGAAAAAAAACGAATGGTATGAGCAGGTTCAAATAATATAAAAACCACTCCATGTGATAAGTTGAACGGAAAAATTTTAACATTTCCGTTCCAGTAACAACTTTTGCTCTTGGCCATCATCTTTGGGACTAGTATTTGTAGGTTATTGGTTTATTCAAAACGCAATCATAGTTTGGAGGAATTGACTTATGATAGTAACAGGGTAAAATTGGGCAAAAACCATCCCCGGTATAAACATAAAAATTTCAATATACCATTTCACAAACCACTATAATCTCTTAGCCCTACATGAGACTAATATTTTTAGATCATGCTTGGTCCATTCAAGAGTATATAGAAATACAAAAACTAATATAGAAAATCTCTTAACAGTAACAGGGTAAAATAAGACAAAAACCACCCCTGGGGTGGTTCCAGGGATAAATTTAGTCTCTCGGCCATAGATGAGGTTAATAATTTTAGTTTATGATTGCCCCATTCAAGAGGCACACACAGTTTGAGGAAATTCTCTTGACATAAAACAGGGTCAAATAACGCAAAAACTACCCTAGGTCATACGTTGAACGGAAAAATTTCAATATTTACGTTCCAGAAACCACAATAGTCTCCTATAGTGGCTATAGATATTTTAAGAAATTTGATTGTAAAAATTCTCATGCCTTTAAAAGGCTCAGGTTCATTTAAATTTTCTATTTTTTTTTTTATTTTTTAAGTTCATTACCAAGTTTATTTTAATCAATTATAAGAAGAATATAAGTATATACAAAACAAATTGGTAAAGTGATTGTACCCTTGGCTTATTAGAGCCCATGTTGGACACAATGATTCCTAATTAACCATAAATACAATCATAATAATAAAATCAGTTTACAAGAAAAAAGAAAAAAGTAAATAAAAAAAGAAAAAAGAAAATCAAAATTGATTTAAACTTGGATTGTGGTTAGTTTTTCTACGTCTTGCGTTGCAGTTAAATACTGTTTGAGGGATTAAGAGAAGACAGAGAAGCTCCCAGACAGTCGGTAGTTAATTAAAGATGATGGGTGAATCCCCGGTGAAAAATATGTACGAAAATCTATCCTCCAGTTAGGGATATGTTTTCTATATTGCGAGTTCAATCGAAGCCAATCTGGCTCTCAGCCAGAGCAAGTGACAAAGTTATTTTCACTCATAATAAAGGAGATATTTAAGACCTTGAAGACAAACATATGTCGCAGTGGCAGGACGTCTAGAGCCCGAAAGATAGGCCAAGAACGAGAAATTCTGAAAAGTCATTAACCAGATAATATGAATTCACTACTCTTTTACAGGCACTCCCCCACTACACCAGCCCTTAGAGAAGGTTAGAATTAACTAGGGCATAATAAACTAACCTCCGTAGGTATTTAGGACAAAATCCCTAAATATCTAATTTCATTTACCACACCAACATTAAAACACCTAGTTTAAGTTAGGCGAAAGTTGCCAGCCGAAAGATAATGCAGATAGTGTCTCGACTATTTGTTAAACTAACTTTTTACTCTCGCTCCTATCGATTTTTAAATTCCTATAAACTGAAATAATTTCCCTTTCACCCGAATGATATAACCCGATCCTAAATTCGTAAATTCTTAAGTTCATTACTGATTTTTGCCGTATTCAATACACTATCTGCATTATCTTTCGGCTGGAAACTTTCGGCTAACTTTAACAGTATCATTAAAACATCCAGTTAAAGGACAAGTCTGAGCTTTGTTACAGCAAAAAACATGGAAAGAAAAAGCATCAGGAAGTTCCATGGTTGTAAATCTAAAGTAAAGTAAATTTAAATCGTGTTAACCTGTTTGCTTGAACGACGGTACACAAACAAAAAGTCGTCAGCAAAAGCGGTGAGGGAGCCTGCAAAAGGGCGTCGAAAAATTCCATTCTCAAAAACAAGGAATAACATGGTTCTCAACAGTGATCCCTGACGAACTTCTGCCGTAATTGGCAATTCTGCGCTTAGTTGGTGATTAACACCCACTATTTTTGATGGATCAGATAGGTAACTACAAAGCCAGCTAAAGATCATTCCACGGAAGCCACAACAATAAAGTTTCTTTAAGAGAATCGCATGGTCTACTCTATCAAGAGTTTTAGTCATATCAACAAACAGACCAGATGACTTCAGCCCTGAATCATTGCTCCCACTTATTTGTTCCAGAACTGTTAAAATAGCTTGTTCCGTGTTCTTAAGTTTTCTAAACCCGAATTGTAGCGGCGACAGAAAATTATTTTAAATTCAGAAAATGTACCATCCTACTTTTCATGGACTTTTCAAAGATTTTGGAAAAACTGGAATGAAGCATTATTGGTCGGTAATTTTTTTTTTTTTTTTTTTTTTTTATTTATTCAACTTTATTAGACACAATTATGTAACAATTCAATATAACTATAAATTTATAACTACATTAAATATTCAGTCGCTCGAGCCAATGCTGATTGTAGCGCAACTTCACAATAAATTATTTTCTGTGAACTATCAAGAACTCAGTTTAAAAATCTACTTACTTCAAAATTATTACATTTTATACAATATTGGTTACTATAATATTAAAATAAATCATTAAATTTACATTCATTCATGATTTTATGACATTGGTGATAAGTCCTCAATGCAAATTCGCTAACTATTTTGACCCTTCAAATGTTCTGTCAGTTTGATTTTAAACATTTTCAGAGATTCAATATATTTAATATTGGATGGAAGTGAATTGAATTTATTAAGACCCCGATACAGTATGTTATTATTGGATGCGTTTGATGTAAAGGAATCAATTACAAAATTTGACCTTCTTCTTGTTTCATATCTATAACGATCATGTATGTTGATCAATGTGATTTATCTGATTATTTACTATTTTGTATATTAAGACTATTAGCTCTCGATCGTTTAGGAAATGGAGAGATTGAAATTCTTCAAACAGTTTTTGCGTTGGATAACGTATGGACGCACAGAAGACGCTTTTTAGAGCTCGTTTCTGCAATAATTCTAACTCGTTTATCATGTAGTTTGCACAGCCACTCCAAATCGGGTTTAGATAAACCAAACGCGATTGAATGAATGCAAAGTACAGGAGTAACAAGGATTTTTTCGAAAGTATGTGTTTGGTTCTGTTTATATTGCAAATATGTAAGGTAGTATAGACTTTTTTATTTTTTCGACGTGACACGACCAATTAAATTTACAATCTATCACCAGACCTAGATAATTCCACTTAGTAACCCTTTCAATCATAAAAAAGTTTAAGTAATTGGATACACATTTAACACATTTCGATCCAACAGCTTGTTTTCAAATACTATGTATTTCGTTTTATCGTCATTTAGGAGAATATATTTGGCCTTAAATCACTTACCTAGTGTTCTTAAATCATTTTGTATTTTGGATATCAGAGATTCTAGGGTTTCGGCTTCATAAGCAACAACAGCATCGCCCGCATACAATTGTACTATTCCTTCTAAGCTGATGTGAGTAATATCATCAACAAAAATCATGAATAATGCGGGACCTAGTATCGAGCCCTGGGGAACTCCAAGATTCAGCAGTATTTCATTACTTTTACTCTCGTCTATTTTAACAATTTGTCTTCTGTTACATAGATAACTTTCAAATAATTTTAGCTGAATATTGGTAAGCCCCATACCTTTTAAATTTAAATAGTAGAATGTCAGGATGTACCATATCAAAGGCTTTGCGAATTAGGCAGCCAGCCGTGGTGTTGGACTTGGCCCTAAAACCGAATTGCCACTTGCTTATTACAGTATTTATTTCTAAGAACTGATTTAGTCTAAGCAGTATAATCTTTTCAAATATTTTTGAAATGGAAGATAAAATCGTACACAGTAAAAAAAACGCGGTGTGTATGGAATTTAATCCAAAAAAATACTTTACAGTCTATCCAATTAAGTCAAATTAACTCCGCAAGGAAGGGTACTCTTTTTAAAACATTCGATAGGATTAACCAATATACTTTTTACACCGTTTGGTGTAAAAGTAATAGTTCTTAGTAACGATTTCAAAAGTAGGACAAGCGCCGATCTGGCGGAAAAAGTATAAATAATAATTTCATCCGAAATAAGTAAATCACGATCAAAATATTAAACTCCACTGGGATAAAAGAAACTTGATCCGATCGGTGGGATATTATTTGACACCGCTTCGGTGTCAGGAGAACTCCATTTTTTTCTGTGTAGTTATCTAAAGTCGATTTATCATTTTTTTTTTAATTGGGATAAGTACAGCTCGCTTTAGGGCTAACGGAAAAATTTCTGTAGTGACACTTAAATTCATGATAAAACTTAAGATATCCACAAGATAACAAGAAACATGTGTTGTTGTGCTATACTCGCAAAAAAAATATTAAACTAATTAGCAATGACACTTGAATCAGAGATAACACCACCTAACTTACAATTTAATTCTTTAATTTCAGCAGACTCTATAGGTGTTCATGTATTAATTTATTAACTGACTACTAGTTTTTCCTTGCAATGGTGCCATTGGAATTAAACTGTTCAACTTAGTACTGCTTTTTACTCTGACTTATTGTCGCAAATTTTGTAACGACGTGTTATTACATAATTTGCAACCATATAGTTGGCAAGCCTTTTGTCAGTTGGATTTTTCTTTGCAAGCTGGCATATTTTCTTTCTCTTGCGAGAAAGGTCATTAGACATCCAAAGTCTCAGCTTAACTGCTTTTCTAGCTTTAGAGATAGTTTTTCTGGAGCTTCTAAGATGACCATTTAGAATATTTAGAAAATATTCAAGAGCAAGTGGCTGACTAGATTGGCTATAAACATTGTGCCAATTGTCCCATAGAAGCAGTTTTTGCAGTTGGCAATGGTCAATGCGGCCAATCTTAACAGGGTTTCTTATGACTGGTCTAGAAATGGGAGCACTAGAGAAACAAGTTTTTAAATAATGATCTGATATGCCCAAGTCAAAAACATTGCTTGTAGGACTACCGAAGTAACTCTAACGAACCTACAGAGTATTCGTTATCGATACAGTTTGCTAAAGATTTAAAAATCCTGGAAGGTTCAAACACCAGAATATCAAGGTCATTTGCTGGCAGCACTTCTCAATGTCGCCAAACTTATTATATTAGAGTTAGTTAAATCAGCCAAAACATATTGAATTCCTCAATGAAATTGAAAATATTGATGAAATTTAGTCTGTAGATGCAAAAAGCACATACTAGTTTTGACCCTAAAACAAAGAAATTGGTTGTTCCATCAACAGGGTTAAAGTCGAGCTTGATAAGTTGACTATTTAAAATAGTCCTAGCGTAAAATTGAAAATTTTACAGAGACATGCCTAAAATTTATATAAGATTCTTATTTATATCATGTAATCTGAGTTTCATATCCACTGATTGACATAACGGTGAAACCAGGGCAACCCTAAACAAACTTCCTTGATCAACGATACATTACAAAATGTGTCTTACACTCGATAATACCTTCTCTGAAGTTTTAAAATAGTTAGAGATGGTTTTATGTAAAAAGGGACTCAGATCCAATCTGAAAATCCCTAATCAAATTTTCCTGCAATTAGAGCTGACACTCAATTTTTATTTAAAACGATCGAGCGGAAAAGAAAGTGTAAGGACCCAGGCATGATTAAGGGACATCTAAATAATTTTTCTCGAAACTGGTGGTCAGTTGCCCTATTCTAGCTTTCCCTGGGAATAGGGAATTGGGAAAAATATTATCATAGCATTTTTGTCCAAATTGTATTTTTCTGGCCTACTGAAGTAATTACTTTAGTGCAAACATTTTTAAAACGAAGTTAATTGGGAAACTTTTGTTCCACAAAATTTTTATAGAGAAAAATATTTTCCCATTTAACTTTGTTTCGAAAACATTTACACCAAGCTTATTCCACCAGTAGGCCAGAGAAATATAATAAAGTCAAAAATGCTATGAAAATATTTTTCACAATTTCTTATTCCCAGGGAAAGCCAGAACCATAACAGCCCTCGCCCCTCCCCCCCCTAATGACCGAATAAAATAATTGATTTTGACTAACTCGGGACCCTTTTGGCGTGCGAGCCAAAAAATATTAATGAATGGACCCCGGCAGGGCTCTACCGGACGACACTTTGAACTGATTTTCTCGAAAAAGAGCTGCCTAATATTAAAGAGAAGGATGAAAATATTTCCAGAAAGAATGACCCATCACAATCGACAAAATAAAAATGGAGTCCCACCGATGACCTTCTAAAAAAATCCAACCCAGGCCCCATTAAAGCTGCCGGCGAGAAATTCGAAAAATATAAAGAATTTTAAAGCAAATTACATTTGAATGCGGAAATTTCCACGGACTTCAAGAATAGGAGCCCAGGTCATACGATGAACGTGAAATTTTCAATAGTTCTGTTCCAGAAACTACTTAAGGCTATAGGCCATGGATGACACTAATTTTTTAAATCATGCTCGGTTCATTGAAGAAATCCACAAGAGGCACACGTAGATTACAGAAATTCTCTTGACAGTTACAGGGTCAAGTAAAACTACCCGAAAAGTAAAGCTACCTTTGGTCATACGTTGAACGGAACAAATTAAACATTCCTAAGTAAGTTGAGTGTTACCGTTCCAGAAACTGCACCAAAGGTCATTAGATGAGACTAAAATTTTTAGATCATGCTTGGTTCATTCAAGATCCACACACAATTTCTTGTAGACGTATAGAATAAATGAGGCTTGTGGTTTCTTTAACGAAAATTTTAAAACTTTGCTGTTCAACATATGACCTGGGAGGGTTTTTGTCTTGTTTGGCCCTCATCAGGTTGCGAGTAAGTTTTTCAAATCATTAGTCTCATCTGTTCGAAACTGATTGTTGTGATTCTTACACATTAGCCATCAATAAGTCAAAAATTCAATAGATATTAACTAACAAAAATGAAACCACCTTTGAAATGGCAAAGTTAGAAAAAACATTGGTGTCTGTAACCACGTATAACGGTCATATGACGTGAATACGTACAATATTTCGGGGAAAAAATGGCACACGCAATACCGAGTTCCTTCCCCGTGGCCCTATTCTGGGAATTCCCTGGGAATAAGGAACTGGGGAAAGATATAACATTGCTTTATCTTTAAATCAGTTGTCAGGCCTATTGAGAAAAAAAAGTTTGATGTAAATTTTTGTAAATTGGGAATAATTTTTCCATAGCGAAATTAAAAGGGAAAGTAATTCCCAATTTTATTTTGTTTTCAAAAAAATTACAATTAACTTTTAACTTTAGCATGCTAGAAAAAAATTGTTTAAATAGAATTTATATGTAATTTCTTTCCCTATTCGCCTACCATCCCCAGGGAATTACCAGAATAGTGCAACAGTTTAATAAATCCGCAGTATGCAGCGGCTTTTCGCAAATATAAATTTAAGTCTTACAATTAATCGTTTCGAATCGAAAAGATTAGCTATGTTTTTAATATTTTTTCTGGCTGAACCAATATTTCCTGTATGAAGTACAGAATACTAAAGCTATTTAAATCAATTAAAGGATCCTTAAGGCTTCTGGCCGAGAACAGTCTACCGCAAGTAGCAGCTTCCATATGAGCTTGTACGTTATTTTCAAAAAACCTTATTAACATAAAAAGATTGTAAATAAAATTTCAAACAAAGATAGTTCAAATCATGTTATAAGTTTTGATATCAAAAAACATTATTTCAGCAAAAATGTTCATCTGTACACACATGGCGGATTGACTTATCTTAATATAACTTCATGCTAAAGCTACTTCCATAAATTTTGGAAGATCCCTGCAAAAATGTGGTGGACATCCGCGTACCAGAAGTGGCGCAGCTTCCGTGATATTTGATTTTTATCCAGTGAGACACAAGTTCCAGTGGCATAGAAAATGTACTATTTTAGAAAACCGAGTTCGATGTTAACCTAAAGAAATTATAATGTATCGGAGGTGGAGTGTTGAATGGCTAAACTGAGTGTCAAAAAAATGTTAATCCTGTGTGCAGGGATCACAATAATTACGAATCACGCAAGCTTGAAATGGTTGATGAGCCAACATGACCCTCTGGTAGATTGGCAAGGTGGAGCTTTAGCTTGCTTTGTTTTTACGTCTACACGATTGGCAAACTTTACGAAAAATTTGTTGCAGAACCTGTTATATACGGATATTCTCTTTACTGAGGCATTCAATCACCTTTGAATGAGGCTTATTTAAATTTTATTTAACGCAGTTCACGGTCGATAGACCATTCGAATATGTGTAAAAGATAAGAAAATTTGTATTGATTTAGCTCACGATAAAGCTTACATCGTTTCAGATTTATTTTATTGGAAATTAGTGGTCCTTCATGCTTCAAACTACAATTTTTTCAACACGACCCTCATAGAAAAATAGTTTGAAGCTTACCAATCATGGCAACACCTATTATGGACTTCCTTGCAAATAATTTGAGATCTGAAGCCGATACTCGTATTTTATTGATTATGGATAAATTTTCATGAAACTTTCTTTCTTGTTAAAAGTGATCCGAAAAGCGCTGCTTATAATGTTGTAGATTGGTGGTAAAATGGTAATTTTTGCCTCAATGAATATAGAAACAACGATATCGATCTATCTGAAGTAATAATCATCTAGGATGAGCAGAAAATAGAATTTTATATTAGCAACTTGAACATAAATTCTAGTACTTTATGGTGTATGGCTAGTAAAAGACACTAAACTAAGAATCTGGTACAACGTTGATCGTTGCTCTCAAGTTCTGTCATTAAAATCTGTATATGATTAGAAAAGTCTGTTGTGGTTTAGATTTGGCTGGACAGGGGCTGACGATAATGCTGTTTTCAAAGAAGAAAACTCAAACTCTCCAACCTGAACCGATTTCGGTTTCGATTTATTAGTTAGCTCCTTTAGCTCGAGTCATCGGGCCGTAGAAGACATCAGATTCTATACATTTCTCACTTAGTATCTGAAGTTGTATATTTTTTTTAGTTCAGATTGATGTTTCCGCATTAATTGTCAATTTTGACTTAGATAACAGCTAAGCTACCTCCTCGAGCAAAGTCATGTACTCTTCTGGTTGTCTGTGGTTATCTGTGCATCATCTTGAACTTGTAGCTTGATGAAGCGAAATATGATTGTGGTAAAAAAAACTCGATACGTTTGGTTTGGCGGTCGTGAATAAAATCTTACAAACAATTACAACTGCATATAGATAAAATACATAGTGGAGCAGTTCTATGTTTCTATTTCAATGACTGACTTCAATGACTTTTAATTATTAATTATATTATCATCTATCGAAAAGTAGCGTAATTTATATCCACAAAATCCTGGCTTGTTTTTAATTTGCAAAGTCAATAACAATTAAATTAAAAAAGGTAAACATTCAAATGCTTTTATACCTTAAATTTGTTGTAGCACGAAAATGGTATATAATGTAACTGTCAGCGATCAAATATACCTGATGCCTTCTTTGATAAGCTAAAATGATTAGTAAGCCAAGCTAAGCATCTGGATAACGATCAGTATTCAACTGGTAAACATATCACTTTGTAATTAACCAGTTCATCTAATAGGTCTTTGGTAAAAAACAGTCATCAGTGCAAAATACAAGATTAATACCAAACTTCTAATTTTGAGCAGTAAGCAATGTTATTGTGATAAATTTAAACTGTAATAAATTCTAGACCATACTACGTACTGCGACAAATCATACTGATAACCTCATTGGCAACGAGTGTAACATAAATAATACCAACTTTTTCAGTTGGGACTAAAATTGAATCAGACATACCCTAATTTACACCCAAATGTATAAATGGTACACCAAGAATAATGGTACACCACTTCATTGAAAGAGCATTATAAAAATTCTAAGTGCGATTAAAACATATTGTCGTATACCTATAAAAAAAACTTTAACAAACTCGATAAATTACCGATTGAAAGGGATCTATTAGAATCTTCAATGGTTGGAAAAGAGGTTTTAGCATCTCGAAAGGAAAGGGGGAACAAAATGTTTCGCTCAGAAATCACAAAATTTTGTTTATAATGTAAATTGGCACCCAAATAATTTTATATCTTACCATGCAAAATTAATTACATAAAAATCTATTCAATACTACATTTCAATTTGTAAATAGTGGATTAGTAACGGTCAATACCAAAGCTGTATATGCCGCCATTTCCTATTTATCTATATATCGATTGTATGGTTCAGTATATTAAACTTAAATTTGAATGGAACAATCGCCTATACGCCATAAATCGTTTATCAACCTACTCGTACGTATGAATGCTATACCGTATACAAAGGTGTGTAACGGCTGCATATTAAACCGAAACAAATTAAAATGACCTTAAATCAATTAACGAATAAAATTTATGTACAATAAAATGCAATTGTAATTTTAACTTCTAATTTCTAAATGACACAAAACCACAAACATTTTTAAAAGTGAAAGGAAAATGTTACAAGAGTTTCATCTCATCTAAATATATACTTTGCCTTTATTACGTGTGTTTGTCTACAAATATACCACAATCATTGAAATAACATTAATTTTCATTGATTTTCAACTGTATATACTCGTAGTGGGGTAGGTACTCTCGTGTATCAGATACACAAAAATTACATTGCAACGATATGTATGTATATACTATACATCAACAGTGTTCATCAATTGAATTCCTGTTACGGTTCTGTTATTGTTGTTGTTATTTAAAAGGTGAAAATTCTAAACTATGTATGTATATAGCGAGTTAGATACACAATGGAAAATTAAATTAAAATCACGACAAAGCAATTTTCGATAAAATTATATTTTTTTTGTCGTTATTTTTTCAAACGATATTTCATTTCAATTTCAGTTCAAGGTGCGATCATCATGTACCTACCATGGTATTTTATGAATTTTTAAGCTTTATTAAGGTAAAATTTGATGAGAAGATAAATAAAATTTTCTCGAATTCGATGCAATATAATTATGCGGTTTGTTCGTATATTGTCTTAGTGGTTAGACGTTGTTACGTCGAATATGTTAGATCATCGTGAGAGTCGAAAATTTTTACAAAAAAAAATATATAACGAAGTTGCCTTTTGGTAATGGTATATGCAATTGAAACATTGATAGCGCGTATAATACTACAATTGGTTGCCTATATGCAATGTGTGATGAAACAGTTCTTGTAGGAGGGTACTATATTCTGGTCTAACAGAATACAACAAAAGACACAAAATCATCAAGCTACAAAATATTTTTAAGTCTTTTTATTAAATTTCATAATACTTAAAAAAAAAAATGTAATTATACCGATTCCAGTTCTTCAGCGCACTCAAATCGCCAAAATAAAATTAAAATCATCCGATCATTTTATTTTAATTGATCAAAAATACGGCAGGTCGAGTTAATTTCACTTGTGATTAGATGCGTGAATCTAATGCACGTTACTCCATTTTTTCCGAGTTCTATCGAGTTTTAAATTCTTAACCATGAATGTTAAGAAACGTTTGTCAATCCCGCTCGTCGCGAAGTTTGTGTTCCATATTAATTAAGAATTATATTCTCATATTAATTAAGAATTATATTCAAAAAGCTAAAATCACTTAAGTTAACTTAAGCGATCTTGCATTTTATATAATATTCAGATTCCTAGTATATTACTTTGTATAATATGTATAAATATTTCGGTGTGATATTTTTCCTACTGAAAACATATTCAATAATAGCGGTATAGTCTACGTTCGTTTGAAATTCCATCACAAACGAAAGAATCGCTTAAGTTGAGCGAAATTGTTATGACTAACCACTCATTGTAATACAAGCTAGTTTTATGTTTCATAATTTTAAGAATTAATTCAGGCAAAAAACGCCTAAGACAACTTATGCGACTTTTCCGAGTTTTCGTTAATGTAATATGAAATGCTTAAAATAGCATAAGGAATTTTTCATTTTTTCATCAGTTAAGCGATTTTGTCGTTTCAGGTTTAGTTATATTTCAAGTTTTATGTAGTTTTAGTGATTGTAGTTATAGTGGCAATTAAAAGTGTAATTTGTATGATTTTGTGAACCTTTCTGAACCTTTTTTAAATTTGAGTATCAAATTTGTATAAGAACTAAATTGTATGGTTTTCTAAATTCTAGATACGTCACAGGGTTTTCTTAAATGAAAAAGAGAAATTCTTAATAACCACCTGAACTTTCATCATAAAAGTAATAAGGAGATAGATTTAACCAGCTCAAATAGCAGTATTGACGAAACAATCAAAGACACGTGACAAAGACCCTGTTTTCAACGTATCAATATTATCTCCATCCGATCAGAAAGAATGTACGACCAAAAGACCATTACAAAATCCGGAGAAAATAATATTTTAGAAATTTGTGAATTCGAAAACAACGATGATCTTCCTGTATTGTCAACTGGAAATGTTGAAGAATTTGAAAAAACTTTACCAATGGCTACTGAGTAAAGCAAGTCTCTAAGACAGATAAAGTTAGGAAAAGGGAGTGCAAGCCCTTAGGAAAATGCAGAATGAATTGCTATTCCAAAACAAATTTCGACGCATAATTATTTGTCTAATTAAGATGTTGATGGACAGAAAATCATAGTGGGCAAAAAATGTTTTCATTAATCTTCAGGAGAAACCTCAACGCCACTGTACTCGTCGACGAACATCTAAAAAAATTTTGCAGTGTGATTTAACCATAAGTAAAATGTACGAATTGCAAACGCAAAAGCATACATATTGGGTTTGACTTTTCTCCATTTTAAAATGAGATACTCGTACCTTCAAAATTCAAATCGATATCACCAAATATGACGAAAACAAAGAAAATAATAAGGAAGCAACAACAAGAACCTCACGAAGCATATGATATCGCATACCAACCCTGGGCTCGGATAAAACTAAGACCAATAATTCTCTCTCTCTTTCTCTGGCCTTCTTATCCCATGAAGGGATTTCGCCGCCTGCACTAAGGCCCTCCATCCATCTCGATCCACCGCTCTCGTCCTCCAGTTTCGACATCCTAATGTTCGTAGATCTTGTTCGATGTCGTCGCGCCAGCGTAGTCGGGGTCTTCCTCTACGACGTACTCCGGCTGGTTGTTGGTGGAACACTTTATTTATCATCCGTTGTTGGGGAGACCTTGTAACGTGGCCGAGCCATCTCACTCGATTGGATTTGATGAATCCGATAATATCGCTGCCTCCGAGGAGTTGCTTTATTTCGTGATTCATTCGAATCCAATATTCGTTGTTCGCAACTTTAATTGGACCAAAGATTGAACGGACAACCTTCCTTTCGAAGGTAGATAATAATCTACAATCGTTAGTGGTCATGGTCCAGCTCTCGCTTCCGAAAACCAGCACAGGTCTTATAAGTGCTTTATAAAGTGCGAGCTTGCACGACTGCGATAG
Organism: Nephrotoma appendiculata; assembly: GCA_947310385.1. Classification (NCBI taxonomy): domain Eukaryota; kingdom Metazoa; phylum Arthropoda; class Insecta; order Diptera; family Tipulidae; genus Nephrotoma; species Nephrotoma appendiculata. The sequence continues at coordinate 126,262,876 of OX371223.1, forward strand.
ATATTTCGATCGCAATAATTTTGATTTGGCGTAGAAAACTCGTTGTCCGGCAGCGATTCGGGCTTTTATTTCTGCCTGCATATCATTCGACGATGTTATAACTGACCCGAGGTATTTAAAGTTTTCGACGCTATCAAAGTTGTGGTCGCCAATTCCGAGATTTGCCGTAGAGATGTTCCTAGGTGTTACTAAATATTTGGTTTTACTCATGCTGTTGTACTCCAAACCAAGTCTTCTTGCGCAGTGATCGAGCGGTATGAAACTGTCTTTGATATCGCTAGGTCTTCGGCCAAGAAGCACGATATCATCTGCATATCCAAGAATTTGGCCTGACTTATTAAATATACAGCGCGAAGTTTCGATGTTGCTTTTCCTCACTACGTACTCAAGCGCCAGATTGAACAGCAAAGGCGCGAGTGCATCTCCCTGTCGAACACCAGATGTTATTTCAAAGGGGTCTGACACAGATCCTTCAATTACGATTCTACATACAGACCCGGATGTTGTTAATTTACACAGAGAAACGAGTTTCTCTGGGATTCCCAGGCATATGAGCGCGGCCCATAGGTTGTCGCGGTTTATACTGTCATACGCCAGTCTGAAGTTTATATATAGTTGATGAATGGTTATGTTATACTCCCAACATTTTTCCAAGATCATCCTCATGGTGAAACACTAGTCAGTGGTTGATCGGTTGGGACGAAAACCACACTGATAGTCGCCAATGATGTTTTCGGCGAAAGGGATGAGTCTGGCAAGTACAACATTAGCCAACACTTTGTAAGCAGTGTTCAATAGAGCTATACCACGAAAGTTTTCACATTTAAGACGGTCGCCTTTTTTATGCAACGGACATATGAGTGCGGTCTTCCAATTCTCCGGCAACTCTTCTTGGTCCCAAATACAAACGACGAGATCGTATAAACTTGTTGCAAGAGTAGCGCCTCCGAGGTTAATTAGTTCTGCGGGGATTCCATCGAGACCGGGGGCCTTGCCGTTTTTCAATCAACTAATAGCTGCGTCTACTTCCTCTGCTGTAGGATATTCGACAAAGACCTCTTCACCTGGCGGAGCTATTGCTCTAATGGGGGTAACTTCGTCATTCCGATTTAGCAGATTTTGAAAGTAGGTTTGCCATACTGAGAGAACATCAGCCACGTTTGTTCTCAGCTCTCCATTCCCGTCTTTGATGGCTGTACTTCTTGGGTGGAAATCTTTAGTGAGATTCCTGGCGTTAGCAAAACAGTCCCTTGAGTTTCCTAGTTCCGCTTGGAAGCTGATGTTTTCGATGCATAATCTCATATGTTCGCGCTTCTTTTGTCGAAGGAATTTAGTCGTGGCTTTCCTAGCGCGGAGATATTCTGCTAGAGTGCTTCTGGTGTTGCGAGCCAACCATTTTTCACGAAGCGTTCGTTTATTTTCGACGACCCTTCGGCATTGATCATCGAACCAATCATTGCGGGTCCTCGGAGGTCTTCTTCCGATGGTATTTTGCGCCGCGGTTGTTATGGCTGACTGTATAGCGTGCCACTGCTCCTGGATGTTAGGAGGGGCTTCTTCATTGTTATGGGGCCGGTCTAAATAATTAGTGACAGCTGATTGGTAACTCTGCAGTGACGCTTCGTCTTTTAGAGCATCGATATTCCATCGAACGGTCTTTTGTGCTTTTCTGTTCACTCAGAAAAAAGATTACTACCAAATACTTAGTTAAATTAATTTGGTTGTTTTAACACAAAATTCTGAGCTAGATAAACCAAATCTCTTGTTTAAATTAGAAACTTGGTATTTTCTTACTTGGTTACTACAAAAAGTGAGTGAAATTTGAGTTACCAGGATGTTGGTACGTAGTTTTGTTTAATTTAACCAAAAAAAAATTTGTTAGGTGAACAATATTCTTGTTATAACTAACCAAATATTTTGGTTTATCTTAATTAGTTATTTTGACCTATAAGTTTTGTCATATAAACTAAGACTTAAATTCTAGCGAATCAATAAAATTCGCTAAATCATTGTGATTATACTTTGAATGTAAGCTCAAAGTATTTTCATTATTTTTGTAGTTTGATCACTGCATTCTGATGAGACGCTCGAATTTTTTAATGTAAAGAATTCAATGGTTCATTAGTTCGAAATCAAACTTCCAACGTGTTGGTTTGGTAACCCCACCTTGATGTAATGTGTTTAACCTTAAACGTTTGCAACATTTACCGCCATTTTTGTTACGATTACTAAGAAAATTTGGTATAATTAAACTAGTAAAATAATAATAACTAATTATTAGTAAAATAATTTTTCCCCTTGGTTAATTTAACAAAATAGTTAGTCACTGTTACCAATTATTTTCCATTTTTCTCCATTAAATTAACCATATGTTTTTGGTTATATTAACTAAGTTATAAATTAAATAAGCAGGATTTGGTTATTTTAAATTAAAATGTTATTCAACTAAGATCTTGTTCGTTTTTTAACTAAGAAATTTGATTGATCGAAAATCACCAAGATTTTGGCAAAATAGACTCAGATTTTTGTTTCTTTTGACCCAAGTTTTTCTCTGAGTGAACGTAGATGACAGTTTGCACTTATACATAAATATGACAAGCATGTGATCGCTGTCCATGTCTGCACCTCTGTAGGATCTAACGTCAGATATGCTGGTGGAGTGTCTCTTGGACACCATGACGTGATCGATTTGGTTTTCAGTTCTTCCATCATTCGATCTCCACGTTACTTTGTGGATTCTCTTATGTGGGAAAAAAACGTACTTGATACAACTAAGTTGTACGTTATTGCCAGGTCGGTGACGCGTTGGCCGTTGTTGTTACTAGTTAGATGCAGGCTGCTGGGACCGATGTGCGATGTATTTTCTGCACTCCTACCGATTTTTGCATTAAAGTCGCCCACGATGATTTTAATGTCGTGGTGCGGTATGCTGTTGATGACTTCCTCGAGCTCGACAAAGAAGAGATCTTTGATGTCATCTGATTTATCTTCGGTGGGTGCATGCACATTAACGATCGTGATGTTAAATTTCTTAGTGCGAAGTCTGACCGTGCATATCCGTATATTGATTGGGCGAAAATCGATGATGTGGTGCTTCACGCGCCGATGGATGAGGAAGCCAACTCCAAAATCTCCTCCTTTCTGATGGCCGCTGTAGTGAAGAGTGTAACCATTGGTGGTGTCATGGATCCCACTCCCAGACCATCTAAGGTCTTGTAATGCAAGTACGTCTAATGTGTAACTCTTTGCTTGGTTCGAAAGGTTCTGGAGATCTCCAGGTCTTAAGAGGCTAAGCACGTTCTATGTTCCCATTTTTAAAGCGTTGTCCGTGTACAATTTCCGAGGCCGAGTTTGTGATGAATCCGATATGGTAATCCGAGGCCTTTGTTTAGGGTTCATAACTTAAATGTTTTTATGAGAGAAGGTTGTTGGCCTGCCGCTCAACCCGCTTATTACGTGTGTGGGTCACGTACTGGTGAGAATCTTAAGGCATCCAGTCCTACCTTGAAACACATTTTTATAGCGAGCCGCTTGATACAAGACAGACGCCCGCTTCAGCCGCTCCTAACCTGGAGATCAGACGCTGGTTTGGTATTGGTTTTAGGGCGCCAATGGCCCGCCTTGACATGTAGTGTCTATGACTATAAACAGGATTTAGTCTGCTCGTCTCCACTTCACCGCCTGATTCATTTAGCGTTACCCAGGGAGCACCGGCGAGGAGGTATGAATCTAGGACTTTGCCCCCCAGACCAATAATTAGAAATTAAAAATAAAAATGTATGCTTTTGATATGCAACAATGGCTGCCGACTCCGCTTCCATATTCAAATATATCATTTTATAAACGCCAACTTTGGACATTCAAACTTATCCCATCCACGATTGTGTGTCCAATAAGTTATAATATTACATGCAACAGAATTGTGTAAAACAGACCACGATTGCTGCGTTGTTCAAAATAAGAATTCTTTCATCGCTTCAATGGTCAATATTTTGATGTAAACTGCTCAAACTATAAAAGTTATTGACCACAAATTCTTGATTCCTGGTCACACACAAGGGGATGAGATGTTGAGTGGAAAAACTAAATATATAGAATTCATTAATCCAATGTTGAGAAAAAACAATTGTATATATAATATATATACAATTGTTTTTTCTCAACATTGAATTAATGAATTCTAGATTTTATGTTAAACTGAATGAAGTGAATTTTGATAAAATGCCTCTTCTTTTCTTAATTTTTATTATTCTCAACGCAAAATTAGAAAGAATGGCTTATAATACTTTATTGCTTTTATTGTCATTGTAATTTGTTCTGGGACTAAGGCTCTCCCAACTCTTTCGCGGTTCCTTTTTCCAGTCCTCACTTTACGTCGTTGCCAACCAATTCGAGGACGTACGGTTATAGGTCTAATTTCATCATCATCTGCGAATTGCATAGCTCTATGCCCGGCTATACTGGAATGAAAGATGGGTCGGCCATCAGTTTTGCACTTCAAAAGGTGGTTATTAAATTCCATTGTGCATCCTGCCTTTATCGGGATTCGAATCCGGTAGCACTCAAAACAAACCCTAAAGCTTTACTCTTACTAGGCCGTTTGGTCGGTAGCTTATAATACTTAAAGTAAAATGTTTATTTGGGTAATGAAAAAGAAAAATCGATCTTTTGTAGAAAAAAAAGGTCTAAAAATTCGTTTTCAAGGATTAATTGAAACTTATGTTAGGATTTCCTTACATCTTCATATGCTTTTTATGAATATTTACAAAATTTGGCTAAAGCTACTTTAGTTTTTTGGTGCAGAATGGATAATTTATTTAGAACATTGCGGGATCACTCAACAGCAATTTGTTTGCCTCTTATCACTAATGCTTGTTACAAAATTGGGAATTCTCTTGTAAACTGGATTCAATCCATGCTTAAGTCGAGTTTAAATTGTATGGTGCCTCTGCTCTAGTTTAACTTGAGCTAGCCGGGATTATTACTCAGAGTTAAGAAGATGATTTTATTCTTGCGGTTTCAAGGATCTACTTGATTCAGGGATCTACGATTTGATAAAGAAAACCTGAAACATTGTGACGGATTGGTGTGTTAAAAAAGACATCATGTACGATTGAATCCGTCGAGCCTAGTTCAATTTGGAAATGTTTTGATGTAAGCACTAGTGCACTAAGATCCTGTGCAAATGTTTTAGTTTGCTACAGGTTTTAAACAAATATCTTTAAAACAAGATATTTATATGCAACAAGTGAACAGTTTTGTTACAGTCAAATATGTTTTTAAGTAAAAATCAAAATTCAAAATGTTCCGATTTCACTTAAAAATACAAATGCGATGATGTTATATTGTAGAATGATAAGCATAGCAAGTATTCGTTAATGCAATCGAATTATTTTGTACATGCAGGAAGTGACTATTGTGGCTCATTTTGAAAAATTATGTCAAACCACATGAATGATTAAAAAATTCTTATGTTTTTGTGTTGCTTTAATGCCTGAATTTGTAACTTATTTTAAATAGATATCATTAACACGAAATAATTACATGCAGGAAGTGTTTACTATTGTTACTGACAAATCAGTTTCAATGATAATATCAAAATACAAAATTATCCATTTGTTTAAAAATACTATCAACATTATCTAATTATTTTTTAATTTATTTAATCAATTTATTTTTACATGCAGGAAGTGAATATTAAGATTCATTTAGAGAAAGACGTAAAATTTGAGATCATTTTACTTACATTCATAACTATTTCAATTCGCGTTAATCTTTAAATTTGTAACAAATTTTATACAAATATAATTATTTAAAAAAAATGTATGCATGAAGTAATAATTGTTGTTACAAACAAATTGATTTTAACGTTGTAAACAAAATCCCAAATATATAGATTTGGTTTAAAACTACAATTTCATGGTTGATATACTGTGGAATGTTAAAACTAACCTGTAACCTATATATTTATAAATTTATTAAACAAGTGATATATTATTACATGCACGAAGTAAATATTTTTTTTTTTTAGAAAATTAACTACAGCAAAGTGACCTCTTTTGTTACAGTCAAATTTGCATAATTCAAAATGATGAATCAATCATATAATACATGCACGAAGTGAATATGGGTTCATTTAGCAACATGTTGTAACCCAATCACACCCATGATTTAACAAATCATATGTTTCTGGTTTTACATTAATGATTCAATTTGATTCTTATTCGAACTGTTTGCTAACAATTCAGTCTAAAATGTCTTATAATTGTTCATTGGTTAGTTTTATCAATATATGTATTACATGCAGGAAGTGCTAATGATTTTAAACTATAATAATTAATTTTTTACTTTTTATAGCTGATGATTAATTTTAAATATAATAATTTATTTTTTCTATTATGCTATTGATGATGGTCGCCAATTTACAAAAAAATTATTAAATATCAGCTAACGTCAATTCAAATTCCTCTTTCAGAGCAATTCGATTTAAGATTTTTATTTCGAAATGTTTCAGGACAATTCGGATTTAGATTTTTTACATTCAATAAAGCGGCATTTACCGTTTAAAATTCAAGAATATATCAAACAACTTTAGAACTTTGTTCCCGTTCAAACATAAACAACCAATTTTGATTACTGTTCCAGAATGTGATAAACAACAAAACTTGATGTACATACTTGTACAGAACAGAATTAAACATTTGAATGCGAGAAGTGAACGAGAAATAATTAAACTGTTGGTAAGCATCTGTCGAGATTATTAATATTGATAAAATAAGACATTTATAGTTTAGTGAATAATTAAAATTAGAACGCAGACCAATTTATTACACCCACAAGTCCAGACAACCAATATTCTATTACAAAATAAAAAATTATTATTAGACAAATCGATCGATACTGAGAAATATATTATAGCATTAGACTTAAAATCTCGCAAATGTTCCACCCACAACAATAACGTATACAATTTAATATCGGTTTGTTTTACAAAAAATTTAGTTTGGTCATAAATTTATGACCAAACATGCTCTCTCATCTACAGTACAATGTACTGTGCTAAGCTACAGGATTATGCACAAATGTTAATGTTAAATTTTCCATTACCAAACAATAACAACAGCAATAAAAATGTTTGTGTGTTCGCGGTGGTGTAAACTGTACACATTATTTATTTATGTTTGTTAACAACAGTTGTTATTATTTAATGCTGTCATTATAAATTTAAAAAATTGATTTTTGTGTGATATTTGTTTAAATAAAAAAAAATTTGCATTTTACTTGTCCGCTTGCAACAATTCATGATTTAATAAACGCACGTTCATAAATTATTAGGGTCAAGCGGTTTTATTGTCTGATTTGTAACGAGATATTTGCACGCATATTACGACACATGCCATAAACAGAAATAGAAAAATGCAAATTTGTATATTTATATGAACAAAGGCAATGCACCAAGTACACCTACTTATAATTACTATTCTGAAAACTTTAAAATTAAAATGCTCCATTAGCAGGGTAAAGTACCTAAATAAATAAAATCTGTTTTAAATCTCCCTAATTTGAAACATTACATACAAACAATGTCTTATCTTTTTATGTTGCAATCTTACGTATATGCTTCGTATACAAGACGAAACGAAAAATATTATATTCAATTTTCAATATTTAAATTTTTAATGAAAAATAATTTTCTAATGAACTTCATACACAAAAACGAAGTGCTCAAAGTAAGGGGACAGACCAGGCAGGGATAAAAAAAACTTTGTCATTAAAAGTTATTTTTGATATAATATCATATCATAAGAAAGCAACATTCACGATTATATCTTTTCAAATTAAGAATATTTTTTTAGAAACTTATACAATTTTATGTAAGTTTTTAAATATAATTTAATATAATAGAGATATTTTAGTTTTATTCAAAACTTTAATCATGATAAAATTTTCTTTGTTTGGAATTGTAGTTTTTAATTAAATTAAAATAGTTATAATGCTGTATTGTGTCATAATTACTTTCATACAGATTCTAATAAGAAAATATGCTAGATCAATTAGAGAATTAATTTAATTTTTTTTAACAAAAAGTAGTTTATTGATATATTATTAAAGGATAAATTGGTAAAATTGACAGAAATTGGTGAAGAATTATTAAACGACTCATAATATTACTGCAGAAGGTTAAAAGGCACCGGCTTTGGATATTTTACGCAGCTATCAAAATGTAAAAGTATTTATTTTGTAAATAATATCAGCCTTTACAAAGGCACATTTTGTTACTTATAAATCGTGTAATATCACAGAAGATGTCAATATAAATTTGTACGAACCATGGTTATCTTAACTTCACAATATCTATATTTTGCCGTTAACAAATCGAGCAGTAGTAAGGCGACAGAGTTGATATCAGGATATATTGAGTTCGAATGGCATAGCCTATACAGCGGCATGTCCTCTGTTAACTAATTGCGGTACGGAGGAAATCAAAGACGAAACATAATAATGTACGAGTTTATATACAAAGTGAGTTTTTAATTAATTGGTACGCTTTTATCTAGAAATAGGTGCAAGATAGGAAAACGTTTCGTTTAATAAAAAATGTTCAGTGTCGATTAAAACCTACAACTTTCAGTTCCTCTTTTGATTAAGCAGTTAAAAATTAATTAATAAATACAATTTTTCACTTAGTAAACAAATTTTATTAAATTATGATTTTTGAATATTTTAATTAAAAATTTGTTCAAAAAGTTTAAAAAATCACTCGATCGATTCCGACTTGTTAGGAGGATCATCAGGAGTTTCTACTTATATTTAAAAGTAAAAATGCTGTTATATATAGAAGAAAAAAAGCAAAAAAGTAAAAAAGGAGAGACCAAAATAGACAATAAAAATGTATCTATTGATCTTCCCTACCAACTGTCAGTCATACGAAAAAAATAATAAAAAAAGAGAAAGAACGATAGCACAAAATTCAAGGTATCTTGAAGTACATTTAATTATTCGACGTATTAGTCAAATTATTACGAGCGTGAGAATTGACAAAAACGGGTTCTGTAATTGATGAGAAACGGATTTCTCTCTGTTAAGGATATTTTGTTTAATAAATATTGATTTTCAAATTTTGTAGGATTCTAAGATATCAAAACGTCTGTCTTTGGGTTGTCTAAATGAATGCAACTACATAAATGTTCTTTATCTCTCACTCCAAAGTTGCATCCAGTCTGGCCAATATAGGAGAAACTACAATCATTGTAAATAATCCTATAAACACCAGACTTGGAAAGGCGATCAATTCTAGGTTTATTGTTAAAACCCATTTTCTCGACGTAGAGACTTAGCATTTCCTAAATTAAAAATTTGCATAAGTCAAACAACAATTGATTTCGTTTGTTTAATTTATAATGCGTTAAAAGTCATTTAACTACTTAATGAAAAAGTACCGTCAAAATTTTACATGTTCCAATATAAAAATATAATTTATATTAATATGTATTTCCCAAAATGACATTTAAGGTAATTTCAAATCACTACTAATAATTAGTAGTGATTTGAAATGACCTTAAATGTCATTTTGGGAAATATCAATTATTGTCCATTCAAAACTGAACAATTTTCATTACAAATAATTTTCTCTTACATAATACCGTTTTCGAGATAAAAGCTTGGCATTTATAAAAACCGCACCCTGTATGACTGAGAACACGAAGGCCAGAAAGAAGACCTTTGAAAAAAGAAGGCCAGAATTTAAAGTAATTGACAATAAAGCGCAGTTCAGTTGGCGGAAAATCTCAATGTGCCTGTTCAGCGATTATTTTCGACGGTGTACTACCTATGTAATCATTGAATAAAATTCATTGTAAACGTTCACATAATTTAAGTAATCCGAGTCCAACTCGTCTCCAAGATTTTTTTATAATTTGATAGTTTGGGTTTCAAGAGTTGTGATTATTGTTAGGAATTGTTATAAAATTTGTGTCAGCATATAATTCATTAAACTTTTTAACATCGGTTTTACGGAAATTAACACTAGGTGTAGCTTCACAGTTAATGTACCCTTTATATTGTTCAGTAGTATATTGTGATTAAAATATGAGGATGATTCAAATTAATTGTACTGAGAACCAAATTTGTTTCCGAAACTCTGCAATTATTGGCGCCAGAAGAGAATACTAAGTCAAACCAGGATTTCAAAAGTTATCATTACTCAAAGTTTTAATTACAAATCTGGCATTCGCAGCAACAAAATGTTCATAAAGAGATCCAGGTGGTTAAAGTCGCCAACGACAAAAAAAAAAATCTAAAATAGCATTGCTATCAAAAACAAAATCGACAGCATCTTCGAGGAGCTAATAGGTATCCGCATTACTATTAGAGCGTATATAACAACACAGAACATGAATATGTTAATTAGTATAACCTTTATTGATTTTTAACACAAATCAGCTCAACATTGTCGTATTTTATGATTAATACTACTGGACAACGAAAGCTAATAAGCACTGAAATAAGAAAACCTCTACCGATCAGTAGTCTTTAGAAACTGCGAATCATCTTTGCGGAAAGCATTATAATATGACGTAAATTATTCAATACTGTTAAATTCTTTTGTTAAATTTGTTTCCGTGTAAGAATTTTTTAATCATTCAAATTTTTCTAAATGAACCACAATAGCCACAATAGTCACTTCCTGCATGTAAAAAATAATTTGATTGCATTAACTAATAACTATTAAGTAAACTTGCTATGCTTATCATTCCACAATATAACATCGACACATTTGTATTTCTAAGTGAAATCGGTGCATTTTGAATTTTGATTTTTTACTTTAACACAAATTTAACTGTTACAAGAGCGTTCACTTCCTGCATGTAAATATCTTTTTTTAAATATATTTGTTTAAAACCTGTAGCAAATTAAATCATTTGCGCAGGACAATAAAAATATTTGGTTACTTATCGTGCTTTTAGTTAATTTTCCAATAAAAACAAAATTTACTTCGTGCATGTAATATATGGTTTGTTTAGTAAATCATTAAATAATCAGGTTAAAGGTTAAATTTAACATTGTATAGTATAAAATCGATGAAATTCTAGTTTTAAACGAAATATATGCATTTGGTATTTTGCTTTTAACGTTTAAACTGATTTGTTTGTAACAATAAAATTTACTTCAAGTATAACTTTTTTTTAGTTAATGATATTTGTATAAATATACTTGTTACAAATTTAAAGATTAACGCGAATTCAAATAGTTATTTATGTTAGTAACATGATCACAAATTTTACATCTTTCTCTAAATGAATCTTAATATTCACTTCCTGCATGTAAAAATAAATTAATTGAATAACTTTAGAAATAGTTGATAACATTGATTGTATTTTTAAACAAATTGATATTTTTGTATTTTTATATTATCATTGAAACTGATTTGTCAGTAACAAGAATAAACACTTCCTGCATGTAATTTAAATGAAAAATAATTTGATTGCAGCAACCAATACATATTAAATATACTTGCTATACTTATTATTTCACAGTATTACATCGACACATTTGTATTTTTAGGTGAAATCGGTGCATTTTGAATTTTGATTTTTACTTTAAAACTAATTTAACTGTAACAAGAGCGTTCACTTCCTGCATGTAAGTATCTTGTATCTATAAGTATATTTGTTTAAAACCTGTAGCAAATTAAAACATTTACGCAGGACAATGAAAATATTTGGTTACTTATAGCACAAGCAATCAAACTAGATTTTTCATTTGTACTAAAAAATTAAAACAAAATTTATTTCTGATAATTTCAATGTCATCATTGTATCTGTGATTTTTCGTTAAACTGCGTATACGTATACGCATAAAACTAAAATATTTTAGATTGTACGCTTCTATTTACAGAAAATGAATAATGTAATTTGAAATTCTACGTTTACATAGGATGAAATATCTCTTTTAGGTTGTCTCCGCTTATAGTGCTTCTAGTCATTTTTATAAAAAACATTATTTACTTCGTGCATGTAATATATGATTTGTTTTATAAATCATTTAATAAATAGGTTACAGGTTAAATTTAATATTCTACAGTTCAACAGCAGTAAAATTGTAGTTTTAAACCAAATCTATACATTTGGTATTTTGCTTTTAACGTTAAAACCGATTTGTTTATAACAATAAAATTTACTACATGCCCATTTGTTTTAGTTAATGATATTCGTGAAAAACTTGTTACAAATTTACAGATTAACGCGAATTCAAATAGTTATGTATGTAAGTAAGTTATTACAAATTGTTCTTCTTTCTCTAAATGAATCTTAATTTTCACTTCTTGCATGTTAAAATAAATTGATCGAATAAATTAAGAAATAATTAGATAACATTGATTGTATTTTAAACAAATAGATATATTTGTATTTAAATATTATCATTGAAACTGATTTGTCAGTAACAATAGTAAACACTTCATGTATGTAATTATTTCGTTTTAATGATAATTATTTAAAACAAGTTACAAATTCAAGCATTAAAGCAATACTAAAATATAAAAAAAATTTAATCATTTCATCTGACAAATTTTTTCTAAATGAACCTCAATAAGCTTTACTTGCTCGCACTCGTTTATTCGGCTTTGTCGTACAAGATTTAGTGGTACCTGTATTGAAATGTGTTAAATTGGTTAGTGCTTTTTATTGTGCTAGGTAATACTTTTTACGTATTTTAAAAATATTGTCCATATTATTAAATTTATGAACAACAATAATAGTTCTAATTAGCAAATTCAAATGAAATCATTTCAATCCAAATTCTATTTTCTTCTAGGATTACATCCTTCATAGATAAGATTTTCCGCTGTCGAGCAAAAAATGCTTCAAATCTCAACCAAATGAACAATTTTGATAGGGGATCGATATGCCGTAGTAAATTTAATTTATAAAAATTTATATAAAATTGCAATGTTAAGGACATAAACGTTGTTATATCCGGAATTCAATATAAATTACATTTTCCTTTTTATTTATTTCAAATTTATTTTTGTTCCTTTATTTCTGTATAAATAAACAATTTTTATGCTCCATTATCATTATTATTTATCATCGCACTATTATATTATAGTTGTTGGGATTTTTTGCTGCTATCTTGTAACATATTTATAGTTGTGAAAATTGATGTCAATAGCAATCGCAAGCCAATCATCGTGTTCGTGACAAAACTAACAATAAATGAATTAAATTATAAGGAAATTGTTTAGACGACAGAATAGCATTTTTCCAGGTCATCATCGTCGTTTATTTTTTTTTACTTTGTATACATTTTGTAATATTCAATTTAACTATTATTGATTTTGCTGCTATACTGAAGTTGCCAAAAACAAATCGTTTTTACCATTTTTGCTTGGTTCCAGAACATTAATAGTTTTTTTTTTATTTCCGCATATAAAAAATAGAATTTGCTGCAATTTATTTTCCCATTTTTAGGAATATTGAAAAATTGGTTGCATATTTCTCAATTTTTTATTATAAATATGTTTTTGTTGTTGTTGCGGTTAGAATGTTTTTGATATTTAATTTATTATATAAAGGAAAAATAATTGATTTTTTTATCAAAATCTCAACAAAACATAAATTGGCCTCTTGAGTATGAGAGATTTAATTTTTAAACATTGATTGTGTGGTAGGTATTCATATCAAAAGCAGTAAATTACCACAGAGTTTATAAATGTAATAAAATACATTAAAAGATCTTCCTTGTAACTGTTCTCGGCTGACATGTATTTTTGGTTTTTCTGTAGTTTGTTGCTAAAATAACAGATCAACACAAAAAAATTATTATTAATCCAACACTTTTATCGAGTGGACCGTGCAAGCGAATAAACATAAAAAATCCATAATTTATCGATTTTCGGAGCTTTACATTTGTTAAGATTTGAGAACGGTTTTCAATTTTGAATTTTCAGCGTTTGTTGTGAAGTGCTAAATATAATCAAGTAATCATTTCCTTATTTTGGCATCAAAAGAAATATTGGCAAACGTATTGTTTTAGTTTTTTTTTAATTTTTATATATTTTCATCATTTTCATTTTTTATTTTATTTATTAGTTACCGAATGAAATCAAAACGACACAGTCGTACTAAAACTTATATAATAAAATTCATTTGTATGTAATAAAATTATTCCATTTTTATTCAAACAACAAAAAATAAACACCACGAAAATACAGTCCCTGAAACATAAAACGGATTCATAATGGTCCTTCACACCGGATAAATTGAACTGTAACAATAATTTAATTACAATCAAACGATTGAAAGTACATATATTATATCGAAATCCAGTTTAACAAAAAATTAAAACGAACAATGGCGGTAGATTATAAAAAATAGAAAATTTTATACATCTTCAACACACATATAATAAATCAATCAATATTTCAACATATAAATTCAACAAATATTAGCAGTAACATTGTAAGTGCTTCTGTGAATTATTTTTATCTTTTCTGATTTCATTCAAATTTATTCTTTTAATACATTTAACGTAAATTATTCATAAATTAGTCAAATTAATTCTATGTAAGCGTTAAGCGAATATTTCAATTTGGTATGCTAAATAGTCCTGTAAATTATTATAAATAGTAATTGTTTCACCTTTAGCAAAATTTATTTGCAAACAAACGTTGAATTTCAAAAAAAGTGTATATTAACAAAATGGATTCAAATCCAATAAATGTCGCAAAGACAAATTTTAATAAAAAATTCGGGTATATCAAAAGACTGTTAACTAATATCGAAAGGTTTGTTTTTGAATCTGATAACATTAATTCTCAATTGTTAGAAACAAAGTAAGGAGCGGTTGAAAAAATATTTTCTGAATTCGATACCATTACAAACGACGTCTTGGATAACATGATCGAAGATGATTTTAACGAAACATTTCAAAAGGGTTGTGATGCCTTTGAGGACAGGTATCACAACATAAAAGCAACTTTTTATTATCTCTTACAGAGCCATCCGAGGATTGCAACAAATCAGTTAATATTTCAAAGGACAATCTTAGTCAGATTATTCCAAGACCGTTAATAAAATTACCTGAACTTAACATTCCTTATTTTGAAGGTGACCCGCTTAAATGCGTGACGTTTAAAGATATTTTTGAAGCGGTGTTTCATAACAATTTCCAACTTTCAGTTGTTATGAAATTCACGTATCTGCAAAATCATTTGAAAGGTGATGCTAAATATTCTTTGGGTTACATAGAAATTTCTTATGCTGGTTATTGTCGTGTTTGGTAAGAATTTAAACATCGGTATGTTAATCCCCGAATCATAGTAGAAAAACATGTAGATGCATTAATTGATTAACAACCAATTACCAATTCTAATTCAATCGATATGAGGAAGTTTAGGAATACTGTCCTGTCCCACATCACAAAAAAAGAATGGGAGAAAGAAAATTCTTCAATAGATATACCAAAGTGGCAGAAATTTTGTGATTTTTTAGAAAAACGGTGCAGAGTTTTAGAATCTCTTTCTAGTTTAAGTCAGTATGTAACAATCAAATTGCCAATCAATAATTCCAGGCAAGCGCACTTTAGGCCTTCGTACAATAAACCAAGAATTCAAACTTCTTTAGTGGCGAACAATTTAAACACAAACAAAATTAAATCAAGTTGTAAAATGTGTAACGGTACTTCTCATGCATATTTCGGCTGTCCGGCCTTTCTAAAGCTTATTTCTGCCGATAGATTCAATAAAATCAAAGAAATAAGGGCATGTATAAACTGTTTAAACCAGTACCATATGGTTAGTGACTGTCGTTCATGTGGTTGCAGGTGACCAAACCACCGATGGTGGCCAATCAATAAACATTCCCATTGAACAATCAAATTGCAACAACATTCAAATGGATGAAGTCATCAATAATCAAACGTTAAATTCTATAATAAATTTTGAACAAACAACTGAACGGCATAACTTTAGTTTACATACAACATCACCTATTACCAAAATTGTCATTTTACCTACGGCAATTGTATTATTGAAACGTCCCAATGGAAAATATGTCGAGTGTCGAGCTTTACTCGACTTGGGGAGTCAATCAAATTTCATCACAAAATCGTTTGCTAAAATTCTTGATTGCGAAACAAATCATGTAACGTCAATTCAAGTCAACGGCATTAGCTCTACTTCAACAAAGGTTAGTGAAATGATTTCAACTGAATTAAAATCGCGATATCGTAATTCAACAGTTAACGTTGATTTCTTTATGATCGATAAGATTTCTAATAATTTGCCACAACATAGCTTTAATATAAATCGCTGGTCGATCCCTCCGAATATTTATTTAGCGGATCCCGATTTTAATGAATCACGTTATATTGATATTTTGCTTGAGGCTGGAATATTCCCAAATATTTTACTCCGAAATAAAATTCCTCTAAAACCAAATTTACCTATTCTTCAGGAAAGTTGTTTTGATTGGATATTATTTGGAAAACACGAACATGAAGTTGAACAAAACTGTTACTTTCACGTTTCATACGTTCGGCATGAAGATGCAATTTCTCCTCTACTAACAATATTTTGGGAAATAGAGAATATTCCTACAAAAAGGTTTTTGTCACATGAAGAAGAAATGCGTGAAAATCATTTTGCAGAAACGCATTACAGAGTTATCAATGGAAGATACCGTGTTTTTCTACCCTTGCGAGAAAATGTAGTCATGGGTGATTCAAAACAAACGGCCGCCAAGAGGTTTTCATATTTGGAACAAAAACTGGCCCATGACTCGAAACTTAAATAACAATATATCACGTTCATGAACGAATATCTCACATTAGATCACATGAATGACGTTATTGATTCTGATCAAAACGATAATATATGTTACTATATTCCTCATCATGCAATACTTCGTCCGAATAGTTCTTCAACTAAAATTAGGGTTGTCTTCGACGCTTCGGCAAAAAGCTTAAATGGCAACTCATTAAACTATATGTTAATGGTTGGAGTAGGGAGTGCATTACCGTTTACCGATTTACCGAATTACCGTATTTACCGTATAAAATATATTTACGATTTATCGGTAAATTTTTACAAATTTACCGATTTTTTCGATAAAAATATATTTATAATTAATAGGGCGCATTTTAGTTTCAGGATATAACAGGGCGTATTTCATTGAAAAAAATGGAGAGCATGTTTTATTCGAACGAAGGATTTATACATATAAGGTATGGAATTCACTCAGTAATTATTATGTAAGTATACCTACTGAATGTAGGTATACCTACTGAAGATTTATGTAATGATTTTTATTTTATGAAACGAAATGAACGTATACAGGGTTGGCGCGTGGACCGATAGCACTTTTTGGCAAATTGGGGGGAGGGAGGTGAGGGGGTAATTTGGAAGCTTTTATCCCATGGAATTGATGTTCTAAGTAGCCCGGTAAATGAAATATAATATTTTAAGTTTGTTTTAAATAACCCAAAATGGTCACTTTTGTGTTTGCAGTCGTAGAGGCACGAAATAACTTTTATTACAATGTATAATGATTTTATTCTAAATAAATCATTATTTAATATAATTGGTTTAAGAAAAATGACTTATGGGCTTCCAAATCTAAAAAATGTGTAAATCTATGAAAAACGACAAAATCTAAATTAATTTAAAAAATAACTTATGGTTATTTTGAAATTAGTTTTGTTTTAAAAAATCTCTTGTTTATGCCCTGACATGTCATAGAAACCCCTCATTTTGTGCTCAAAATACGAGATATTATTTAGTCAGAGTTATTTGTGCCAGGGTTAAGAAAATGTTTTTTAAGTTATTGATAGATTTTAAAAAATAAGTAAACCGGGTGCTAATTGCCTTGTGCTGTTCAGTCAGTATGTCACTATCTGCTACCGGAAGTGCCCGTGTGTTTCACTTTGTTCTTGTTAAATTATTAATTGTAACAGGTCACGAAAAGAGTGAGCTTAATGTTATTCGTTCCACGGCTGAAGTTTTATAGATTTATGGATTTTGTGGACAAATGAGTCTAACTTCAATCGTAAGGGAATTGTGAATTTACCAAATCTGCTTCATTGGGGCAGTAAAAGCCGAAATCCACATAAGAAAAGGCAGGATTCTTTTCAAAGGAAATTCATCGTTAATGTTTGGGCTGGTGTTATTGGTCGAAACCTTATCGGTTCATATTTTTTATCTCGAATTTGTTCAGAATGAGCTACCTGAGCTGTTTTTTACCAGTTTTGTAAGATGTTGTGATTGGCAGGGGTTGTCCTATTTATTAGCCCACGCTGTCCCGAGACCTCACATCCTTGAATCTCTGGGGACGTGCTAAGGAGTTTGTGTACGCAATAGAGGTACTCACAAGAGAAATTTTAATTGAAAGCGCAACAACCGTGGACATTAAAAACAGATGCCGTGCATGCATATATACGGAAATGAGGAGGTCATTTTGAACAAAATCTAATAAATGAAGTTGATTTCAAATTAATTAGTATCTTAAAAGGTATTTTCTTAACGCTGATATCTCGTATTTTACCATGAAATGAGTGATTTCTATGATATGTCAGTACACATTGGAAAGGGCATAAACAAGGGATTTAAAAAAGGCTAATTTCAAAATAACCATTAGTTTTTTAAATGAATTTAGATGGTGACGTTTTTCATACTTCTATAAATTTTTTAGGATTTGGAAGCCCATAAGTCATTTTTCTTAAACCAATTGTACTAAATAATGATTTATTTTGAATAAAATCATTACATTGTAGAGTACAATAAAAGTTATTTCATGCCTCTACGACTACAAACACAAAAGTAACCATTTAAACGGCGAGATTTTGGGTTATTTAAAACAAACGTAAAATAGTATATTTCATTCACCGGGCTACTTAGAACATCAATTCCATGGGATAAAAACTTCCAAATAACCTCCCCCCCCCCCCCCCCCCCCGTCAATCTGCCATTATGAATTTTATTTTATGTTATTAATTAATTTATTATTCTATTTATAAAGTTCATTAATTTGTTTCAAGCACTGGTTTATTAATTTTTCACTGGTTTAATACCTAAGGCACAGTACCAAAATATTATTTAAATAATTTACCGGTAAATTATCGATAAATTACCGACCTTACGCAAAATTTACCGTTTACCGGTAAATTGAAAAATCGGTAAATTTGCACTCCATAGGTTGGAGCAACTGCTCAATCGGACTTGTTTAGTCTTATTTTACGGTTTCGAAAATATCGGTACGCTATGACTTCAAATATACAAAAAATGTATAGACAAATGTATGATGTATCCCCAAGATACTTTGAAGACATATGAATTAGCCACAGTAACATACGGGACAACAGCGGCTCCATTTCTAGCTACTTGATCGACGAAGCAACTGGCTCTCGACGAACGATCAAAATTCCCTATTGTATCACAAGCACTGTTATGTGTTGACGATATTGTAACAGGTGCCGAATGTTTGCATGAAGCGTTCGAACTTCAATCGCAATTGTGCGAATTAACTAAACGTGGATGTTTTGAATTGCACAAGTGGTGTACAAATGATGAACGAATCCTGGAAAGAATTCCAGAACAGCATCGCGAAAATCGTAAAGAAGATTTTTTTGTATTTCAAATACCAAAATTCGACGAAAATACGACAATGACGAAAATAAAGGTGTTATCGAATATGGCACAACTGTTCGATCCTTTAGGATTGCTTTCGCCCGTAATAGTAACCGTTAAATTATTAATTCAAACTCTATGCCAAAATAAACTAGATTGGGACGAAATTATACCCATTGAAATTGAGCAATATGGACCTCCTTTCGTAACAATTTACCTGCAATAACCCAAATTAAATTACTGAGATGTGTCATCGCTAGAAACGTAGTATTAAAACGGACAGAACTGCAAGGATTCGCCGACGCCTCCGAAAATGCATACGGTGCTTGTTTATGATATTGACAGCAATGTAAGTGTAAACTTGCTCTGTGGCAAGTCCCGGGTCACTCCCCTAAAAACTATTACACTGCCACATCTAGAGCTATGTGCAGCTTTGCTGTTATCAAAATTAATCACAACAACAATTGAATCATTATAATATGAATTTTCAATATGTTATTTTGTGGACCGATTCATCAATTACGTTGTTTTGGATTGCTACACCACCGCACAAACTAAAGATTTTTGTAGCCAACAGAGTTAGTGACATACAGCAACACACTATTAATTTTACATGGCGTCATATCGCATCTCAATCTAATCCTGCAGACATTGTTTCACGTGGGTTAATGCCACAGGAGCTTAAGGATACAACAATGTGGTGGTATGTCCCAAACGTTTTGCATAAAACAGAAATTATTGTTGAAACTCCTATCTTTAACACCAAAGATTGTTCATCACCAAAGATTGCGAATAAATGTAAAAATAATACAGGGGAGAATTTCGAATTAACTGTTCAGGATTGGACAATGCATTAAAATCTTTGATAAAGAATGTACAACAAAGTGCATTTCAAACAGAAATCAAATATTTAACAAC
This sequence comes from Nephrotoma appendiculata, assembly GCA_947310385.1. Taxonomy (NCBI): domain Eukaryota; kingdom Metazoa; phylum Arthropoda; class Insecta; order Diptera; family Tipulidae; genus Nephrotoma; species Nephrotoma appendiculata. Next base: position 126,283,418 of record OX371223.1, read on the forward strand.
AAATAAACATCTACCAAATAATAGTAATCTCAAATCGCTCAATCCATTTATGGACCAAAATGAACTATTAAGAGTTGGAGGGAGATTAAAAAATATAAACATAGACTGTGGCTCAAAACATCAGATGCTTTTACTAGCTAATCATGATTTAATTCGGCGAAAATTTTGGTCCATCCATGGTAAAAATAAAGCAAAACAAACTGTGCAAAATTGTGTAATTTGTGCGCGAACAAATAATCCATTGATTTTAAAACAAACAATTGGTGATTTACCCGAACAACGAGTTACACAGACAAAACCATTCCTAAACACAGGCGTAGATTTCTGTGGTCCTTTTTTAATTCGAAATCGATTTCAACGTAAACTGGCATCTTATAAAGTATATGTTGCTTCTTTTGTATGTTTCTCTATTAAAGCCATACATCTTGAAGTGGTAGGTGATTTGACTGCCGAATCTTTTAAAGCGCACGTCACAAAAGATTTCTGTCTCGTCGTGGTAAGGTTGACAGCATATGGTCCGACAATGCAACTTATTTTAGTGATGCGAATAAAGAACTAAAAAAATTGCAAAGTGATTTCTTCTCGCAGAATGAACAAAATAAAATTACTTCCTTCTGTGCAACTGAACATATTACCTGGCATTTCATTCCCCCACGTGCCCCAAATAGGTAGGCTATGGGAAGCCTCAATAAAATATTTCAAATCCCATCTTAAACGAGTGACAAAGGGTACAGTTCTATTATTGGAAGAGTTTCAGACAATAACGGTTCAAACTGAAGGATTTCTTAACACACGACCTCTGACATGTTTATTAGATAATCCTAATGACGCCGAACCTTTAACTCTTAATCATTTTTAACAGGGGGTCCAAATTCAAAATTTTATGAACCAACATTAAAGGACGTACCCGATAATTCCCTTCGAAATGGCAAAGAGTTACAAAAATGGTTGATTCGTTTTGAAATCGTTATTCAATGGAGTATTTGAACACGCTTCAAATCAGAACTAAATGGAAACAGGAAGTTCCTAACATGAGAATAAATGATATCGTTATTTTAGTGGATGAAAATATACCGCCCATAAGATGGCTGCTAGGGAGAATTATTTCAAAGATTCCAGGAAAAGATAATAAAGTCCGCGTAGTTGAAGTGCATACTAAAAACGAAATTTTTAAGTGACCTATCTCCAAAATTTGTGCGCTTCCCGTTAAAAATAAATTAATATAAGGAACAAATGCTATTTGTTTGATGGTGTTGTTCATTGAATTATTTTCATTGAAAGCACATTCTTTCAAGAGGTGCGGCATGTTAAGATTTGAGAACGGTTTTCAATTTTGAATTTTCAGCGTTTGTTGTGAAGTGCTAAATATAATCAAGTAATCATTTCATTATTTTGGCATCAAAAGAATTATTGGCAAACGTATTGTTTTAGTTTTTTTTTCATTTGTTCTGTACCTCGGAGGCATACGACACCATGTGAAAAAACAATTTCAGAGGTATATGAATTTAGGTCTAGATACTGCCTTCTGCCTCTAACGGAAACCGCACATGTTGTTATTTCCAACATGTGAACCGTAAGGATTTTAAGGATCACATAGTTTCATATTCTTTTAGAACGAGAATTAAACATAATTAACCCACAATGTGGACAGTTCATTTTGTGATAAAATTAGACATAGTGTTGTAGGCCTCCGGGGTACAGAATATATTTTCTTCATTTCCATTTTTGATTTTATTAATTAGTTACCGAATAAAATCAGAACGACACAATCGTACTAAAACTTATATTATTAATAAAGTTCATTTGTATGTAATAAACTTATTGCATTTTTATTCAAACAACAAAAAATAAACACCATGAAAATACAGTTAATGTAATATAAAACGGATTCAACATTCTAATAGGTAATGTATATAACGTGTTGAGCACGAAACTATACCGGTAGGATGCATAAGGAAAGCGCGGTTATTGGAAGTTTCGTATTTTGGAATTCGGCCATATTGTATTGAATCTCGAATACATCAAAGCGAAAATGGTGAAGTATTGCTTGGGGTGCGATACAATGGCTATGATTCAGGATGATGATTCAGTATTCGGATTCGAGTTGTATAATGGCATATGTTATCTTTGTGAGAAGCCGGCACAAACTGGATTTGGAATTCCAATTTATGTGTTTGTATGAGATTTGATTTTTCTTCGTATGATACATCTCTATAGAGGTTTGAATTGATTGTAATAGAATCGTTAACGTTAATCTCTCGTTATGGTTTCATTTGTCATTTTTGACAAAGTTTCTTAACCTTGGAAGATGGCTGTTGATGATGAACCGATGCGCCATGCTTCCTCGTGAATATCGTTTATGTGATGCTCATAAATTTGAACCACGTTGCTATATCTCTCTTGGGGACACATTACAGGTTTGCAAATTTGTAACTGCAACGAGGTAAGAGTCATCTGATTGATCGTGGCAACCGTACTCTCCTCCAAATTCTTCTTTGCGGCATAAGGCCTTAATCTAGTCTTGTACGCCGCGGAACTCATTATACCGGGACATCATGGGTCGACCATCGTACGTGAGGATTCATTGCTGATCCCTATCGTGTCGATCAAGAGCTCCTTTCTCTTTATCACTGCTCGCATTCAAAGGCCCGCTGAAGTAACGCTTGCTTGATGCGTGTTGTCAGCCACCGAAATATATTGGTTTTATCACCCGAATATTACGGTTTCTGACACACTAGTTTTACGCGTGACGCGCACTGATCACCGAAATATTAAATTTTCTTACCTACATACATGAGTTGTTGGCATGCTGTTACTCGACTGAAGGTTGCGGTAGGAACGTTTTTTACATGGCCGATTTTCACAGCTCTAGAAAGGTGTTGTCCGATCTACCGACAGTAGTGAACAAGTAATATTACATTGGTTTTCGTTTAGTTTTATTTTTCTGTATCAATTTTTCTAAATTTTTTGAAGAATCATATGAGGCGACAGTTAGTTTTAATCTAAGTTTCAATAAGTATTCGAGATTTTGGTATAAGTGATTAATTTCCTTGGTCATGCCTACCTGGTTATCATTTTTTTCGCTTCCAATAAACTAACATTACCTCTACATCTATACACTTTTCCAACTATTTAATTAATACTTTGACATTTCCGTGATAGTCTTGTCAAAAACGTTCTAAACTTCTGTACGAATAGCACCAAATTGTACCTTGAAAAACTATCATACGCATACACATGTCTGACACACCCACCGATTTTAGAATCCCATAAACGAAACACAAAATTATATTTTTGTCGTGTTTGACTTAATTCAATTTTCAATACATAATTAGAGCACCACCTTTGTTCCCATAACCGACATGCCCAAGGATTAATTTAATTGTTAGCACGAACGAAATCATTTTGTGTTTCATTTTATGTGCGCGATGACTTTTTAAAATGTACTTGTCAATTTGAATTAACCGACCGAACATTTTTCTGTATATACCGAGTATATTCAATGTTACCGCGCGCTCCTCTATATATTTATTTATGTGCTGGTACTCGCATATATAAGATACATGGAATTAAGTTATTAGACGCGACACGGCTATAAATTGAAAATTGTGTGCGATTGTTATCACACTAAAAGAATGGTGGATATAACCTTAATAGATGTTATATGGAATGTTATATACTCGTATGTATACATGGCATAACACCAAAAACGGTCATCGTGATATTATCGAATTTGTCATGATGTGTCCTTTTATTATTTTAAATTTATATATCACGATATGTCCTTTACAATATAGCTTTTGGCTTTATATATAATTTTAGAATTTGTTATTTTAATTTATCGATAGTAATCACGATTTGTATACTGCTTACATGTAATTAATAGACCTCAATGGTGTACTCGTATCTATCTATACGGCATATGTCTGTGTCAATCAACTTGTTGAAACTTTACCCGGTTATTATAAAATATCATATGTAAAATGTGCTGCTACCTCATTTCCTAAATATACTTATACTTTACGAAATATTGTTGATGAAACTTACTGTCATCAATATACGCTTCTGTAATCCGTGTGACAGGCGTAAAATTGTTTTAAGTGCATCTAATCTAAATAGATTGTAGATATTTTTTTTCAAAATCTACTCAAATTGATTGAACGCGTATCCTTCACATATATTTATGTTACCGTACCAAACTATATAATGCTGATCGTGATTCAGCGGAATGAGTTTGATGTCATAACATTCTACATATAAGCACGATCGAATATTTGCAACCGCCTGTGATGTGATATGTCATACGTGACTAATATTTCTATGCGCATCAAATATTATAAATCGTGCTTTTTGATTGACAGCTGGAAAAAATGCGAATGATGTGAACAAAACAAGATGCAAAATTAGTTTTATCAGAAAAGCAAAATGTGACCGTCAAAATACAGTAACTGTTGATCGTATAGAGAAGTAATTGGTATTATACCGGTTAGACAATATTGCAATTAAGTTCAATGGTCAAGATTACTTATTTCAATAACTATATTATTATTTAATACATTTTTGTTGTGTTGTATAGTTTGAATAAATAATTATTTAATATTATGTGATGGAATGTTTAACACGCTGTCATATATGCAGATCTATAAGTATGAAAAGATCGTCAAATTTAATTTTGGATTACACAACTCAGTTTGATCTTTTGTGTTAAATTTGCATATCTGGATCATAATGCTTTATTAGTGTTATAAAGCTAGCATACTAGATCAAAAGAAACTTTGAAAGTAAATGGATGCTATGAAATTTTGATAGTAGTTTTGAAATAAGGTTTCTTACAAAATAATTTTAAATTACTTTTATTTTTTAAACTAAAGAAAGAAGTAGTTGGTAATATTTATTCATTATGAAATGAGCAACTCTAAATAAATTTAGATGAAATCGAGGTACACTCATAAATTGTTGGCTATGTTCACTTAAAATCCGTTGCATTTCAAATATGTAACGTGCAAATAGCATTGGTGGTCACATCGCAGCCAATTATATCAATTTTCGTTACCTTTTTTTTTAAATATTAACATTATTTCTCAATAATTAACCCTTAATATTTAAAATACCCACCTGGATGTACAAACACAATGGCAAAAAATTTCGAAATTAAATGTCACAATAATAAACAAAAATTTAATGAAATGCAGTGTTATGTTACAGTATATAAGAAAAATAATTTTATTTATTACATTAATAGAATTAAATTTAATGATTTTTTTTATCATATACTGCTCATATTTATTTACACTAAATTTAATAATTTTTTAATTATAATCTACTCATTTCGAAATATTATCAATCTACTTAATTTTTGTCGTATGTGTGTCGTATTTTTTCATTAATTTCTCGTGGTATTTGTGAAAATTTTAGTTTTTTGAAACATTTTATAATAACTTTCGATAATTTATATATATGGTTATTATCAATTTCCGTATCAAATTGATGATAATGTAGTGCTGGAAACATTTCACCTATATTAAGATCCTGTAAGATTCTTAACGCTAGTCTCTCATCTTGATGTTTCTTCTTAAAATCTATATTGGCACTTTTAAAATACTGGTTTGTAATAATGCAAAGGTCACTTACGTCTTTGGCCGGGATTATTAACCCGCCTCTTGTTTTAAAAAATAATAAATTAAGTGCTGTTTTGTGGGCCCCACCATATTCGGAATACATCGCATTAATGCATTCGGTGCATTTAATTATTTTTCTTGCCATCCTGACAACGTCACCACTTATATATCCGATGACATTTTCTTGGAAGGCTGATATGGTGTTTTGTCGCAGGAATTCTGAGACAAGCTGGTTTTCCTCACCCTGGTAAGTTTCATCTTCAATATCAAACATATTGGTGGGATATTCAACATCACCTGTTTGAATAAAAATAATTACACATGTATTAAGTAGTATTTTTGTTTAATTTGGTTTTAACTACTTACCCTCCTTGCTAGATAGCGGAAGATTACGTACAACATCTAATAATTCCGTCTCATCAGCTTCACTTATATTACCGCTAAAGCTTCTAAATTGCTATGAATTAAAAGCTGTTTATAACCAGCAATCAATTGCCTTGATGTCGGGTTATTATTCGTACCACTTCTGGAACGCATTGCGCAAAAAAATGATTCCAGATGGTCTTGGCTCAGCGTATACGTCAATATATAATTTAAATAATTGGATTCAATCAAATCTTCATACAAACTTTCAAGAATGTCTAAGCCTAAGTAAAGACCCAGAAAACCAGTCGCTTTGTTTGTATCAAAAATTCATAAACCAGAGTTCAATTTGATGCCAGATAAATACTTTGAAATTAATGCTATGTTTGGCAACCAGCTAGCCTTGTTATTTTTACGGAGGGGCGCTGTAACGCCTTGACCAAAAGGATTGCGATAGTTTCATAGGTCGAATGCAACGTTTATATACCTTATAAACTTCAATGTGTGTTTACTTTCTTTAAACTCTGGCAAATTTAAATGAATATTGCAAAATTTAATTGCAATGGCCACGGATTGGCTCAATGTTTGAGCTGCCAGTGACACTTTCATTTTTTTACTTTTCAAATTTCACATGTGATTTGGAAAGTTTATTGCCTAACTTAAATCTCTCGTTCGTTTGAAGATTGTATAAAGCATCGATAAATTTCCATTCGACTATGCCTTCTGACGTATGAAGAGCTTTTTCAGAGTACAATCTGTTTCTTATCAATTTCAGCATATGGTATGGATCGAGAAGTATATAAATTTTTTGCAGAGGATTTTCTGAAAAATATTGAAAAAATTAGTTGATTTATATAGTTATGTATTATTTTAACTTTTCATACCTTTAAAATAAAACCATGGTTTAGGATTCTTTACGATCAGTACAGCCCCAAGTTTTTCAAACATATTTTGATTTGATATTAAGCCATCACAGGTCAGTGATACGACCTTAGCGCCTGCCTCCGATAATTTTTCAATAGCAATTGAAACTATTTCAACTTTCATTGATGCGGAGATGCCATTGATGAGGAAATAAGCTATTGGAATTTTCCAGTGCTCTTTCATTCCAACCGCCATGAGTACCAAAGCTTCTACTGCCTCCTTCTCACAATCTGTTGGGTAATCAACCCCCATGTCGATTTGTTCAATTAAACGACCACCAACCAACTCTGTTTTGCGCACGATAGACATTTCATCCATTATAGGTTACACACAATCCTTGGCCTTCCTTTTTATATGATTCCGCTTTGCTTCTAATCGCGCTTATAGCTGGTTCTGTGAATCCAGGTGAGCCATTCACTTTGGAATACTAACGTAAGACTGTTTTTGGATGTGGTAAGGCACATTTAAAAACATCGCGCACGTAATTGAATGCCGTTGGCGAGTAAAAATGCAGAGTATGTGCAAACGTTCTTATTTCGTTAGAATGTTTTGCTTTCGTAACTTTGTCCATTGATTCGTTAGATGCATACCGCTTAAATAGTGCGACAGGAACCTCCTTCGCTGAACATTTAATTATATTTGCCGTTTCTTCATCCACTAATCTTTCACTCCTTAACTTCTCCAATATGTCGGTAATAGACGTAATTGTGTCTACTCTTCTTTTCAGCTGCCGTTTTAAATTATGAATTTGCATATTTTTCTGCAATAAACGGGCCTCTAATTTTAAATATTTTTTCGCAGGAACATCTTCAGAAGTAAAGGGTTATCCAATTCGAGGTTGATAAAGTAAACTTAAAAAAAACACACAAAATATTCGGAATGTATTGTAATTTTTATTTCATTTTACAGATTGATCCTTGCCATTTTTAGTTAAACAAGATATCATTCAAATGTCCTCCACGGGACTTCTTACAGGCCTTGATTCTTTTGAGGTAATTTTCAATGACTTTTCGGCACATTTCGGGCGGTATCTCGGCCATTACCTTACGAATATTAGTTTTCAATTCGTCAAGAGTTTGAGGATTGTTTGCGTAAACACGATCTTTCGCGTAGCCCCACAAAAAGAAATCCAAAGGCGTTAAATCACAGGATCTTGGAGGCCAATTGACATCAGCCAATCGCGAAATCAAACGTCCAGGAAATTTCTCTTGCAAAAGATCTCGATTTGCTCGTGTTACGTGACTGGTTGCTCCATCCTGCTGGAACCACATATCGTCAAGATCATAATCTTCGATTTTCGTAAAAAAACAATCGGTTAACATGCGGCCATAGCGCTCAGAATTGACGGTAACGGTTCGTCCATGGTTGTTCTCAAAAAATACGGCCCAATCACACCACCAGACCACAATGCGCACCAAACAGTGACTTTTTCCGGGTGTAATGGCTTCTCTACAATCAATTGTGGATTTTCTGAGCCCCAAATTCTACAGTTTTGCTTATTAACTTATTCACCAAGCGAAAAATGAGCTTCATCACTGAAGAAAATTTTGTTCGAAAAATCAGCATCAGCAGATTTAATAATTTTAACGCGTTGGTCGATTGTTAAATGCTCCATATTCTTAAATGGCAGAATGTCAACTAAATAAATGACAGCGTACTTGACGTTTATCTTTGACAGATGTCGGTATACAGATTTCTACTTTATCAACCTCGAATTGGATAACCCTGTAGAAGCCGTGTAAAAATTAGTTGCGTTAAATCCTGTTGCCGTTGATGGTCTTTGATATTCTTCACACTCATGTAGCGGTTTATTGTAATTAAATTCATGTGACGTGCTTGGTCAGTTTTCATCGAAACTAGATTCAATAGGACTGAACTCAAATTGAGATCCAACTGATAATCCACTAATCGAAGATGTTGAACCGCTTATATTTGACAATTCTAAATCTTGAAGCAGTTCTGAATCTAGGGAACTTTCCTAAAATATTTATGAATTATTTATTTTGTAAACTACCTTATATTTAAATAATCAATAAATAATAATAATAATGAATAATAACTTACCTCATTTGGCTGAGTTGATGTGGAAGGTAGTATTGTGTTTATATTTTCCCAATAAGATGTCTCCGCCTTTACATTGATTGGTACCGCGTTTTTGGAATTAAGAAGAAATCTTTTTCCTTTTAGTGTTAAGAAATGAGGTGAAAAATGTAGCAAACAAACACACAACTCATTGTATTGTTCTTGTAACTGATTACTTTTTCCCAAATTGTCACACCATATTTTTTTTAATTCATCACTTTTTGGAAATCTGTATAACATAATTGTGTCGGTTTTATTTTATCACTTTCTTTTGTGCAGATTAGCAGTTACGGTTATATTTACGTAAATAATGTTACATTAGGGTCTTGATTCCTCCGCTTCGTCTACAATCCGCCACCACAGACTAAGAAATGCATTTTTTTAAAAAGAATTTTTCAAATTTTGCCACAAATTCGTTGTTAGTACGGATAATAACTAGCTCTTATCAATTATTTTATTGTTTTTTATCACTAAATTAACACTATTGTTATAACCAAATAAGAATTAAAAAGTTTCTATGAATTTAAATTTAATTTATGGTTAATAATTTTAGTATTAAAAAGCACAAAACAGGAACACTGACCAAATTTTAAAACCGAATAGAGAATTTAATGAAAATACAAATCTATAATTGTACCGGTAAGAAATTTAACGTTTGAATTATTTAAGCAGCGCCATTGGGAAAAATCCGGTTGCTTCAAAAACCTTGTAGATATTCTATTCCATTCATTTATTATGTTTTTTTATTAAACCTGAAGTATAAATATTACATTATTTTGTTATAAAAATTTTCTCGAGTATTGGTACCGAGATCCACTATGAAAGCTTTTCGTTTTCGAGATCAGTATGCAACGATTGTTAATGCGTTGTCTCGTTTTTTGGTAATATATAGTATATATGAATTTTATTTTGTGATTTTTCTTCCTGATTTGGAAAGTACAGAATAAGGGGTTTTGGAGCTTTAATTAATTCGTATTTTTTTGTAGTGGTAAATATTGTTATTCAATGTTTAATGCTTTTACTTGTATGTAGATTATGCATTGTTTTCTCAAATAAAATACATTCACGATTAACCTGTCCAGTTATCCCCTCCTATGTGACTCGTTGATGGAAAGAGATGGATGTGATGAATTGGTTTGTTCTGAGAAAAAACGTGGATAAACTTGCTTTTGGATCGAGACAAGCAAAGCGGACGGATGGTGTTGGAGAAGCGGTGTTGATCAGATGTGTTTTTTATCAACAAAAAGAATTTTGAAGTAACACATCTTGGGCGAGTTGGATTTCGTGTTATGGATATAAGGAAAACCGTCGATAAGTATACTTATTTTTTTTATTTTTTTATATATGCATATATGATTAAGATTATTTATTGTGGACAATGTGGCGTGAAAGCCGAAGTTTTTTTGAGAGATTGTGAGATTTAATTAAAATCGCAACATAATCCGAAACATTATAAGTGGTTGTGCTTGTAAATAAAAGTGTCAAAATGGAAATCGTCCGAGCCAGCTAAATCTGTATATCGCTAGAAAATACAAACGTATGATGTTGAAAGTGGATCCAGAGGCGGACGAATCATATTAGCAAGCATCGTCACAAGATTTGTCACCATCCAGTATATAATTTTGTGCACCCTTCAGATACCTTATTCTGTCGGGGTGTTTTTTGAGAAAGTTAAATGTTTTATTGTTAAATTGATTTCGGTAATTTCTTTTTTCTTGGTTACATTATCTATAGTGTTTTTTTTTTGTAATCGTTACACGTGAAATCCTGTAAGTTTCCACCCCTAACTCATGCGCTAACCGGATAAAGTCGGGAATAAAAAAATAATAAACGCGTGTTCTTTCTTCGGTTTCTTGTCGAATGACAAGATGGCGCCCAATAAAAATATATGACCGAAAGTGAAGAGATTTCGTGTGATGGTTATATTTTTAGATTTAAATTCGTCATTTTTTCTTTGTTTAATTATAATAAAATACTTATTGTTTTTTTTTTGGTTTATTTGAATGGTATATCATCCGTGGATGTTTGGAGCAATTGCAAAATATAATTTAACACCGGGGAATCCGTTCTGCTGCTGCTATATTTTTTTTTGTATATAAGATGATTTACATTTTTTTTTTGTAATTTAAATTCTTAGCAAATTATTTTTATGAAAATATATTTCTTTTTATAATGTCTATAGAAAAACTTGCGGTCGAGTATTTATTTTTTTTATTACTTAGATTTGATTAAATCACGCATTACATAATAACTGTCTTCAACTATTTTATGTACTTGGAAATTTAAGAAATGTTATAAGATAAGTGAACCTAGTTTGGTTTTTCCCAGGTAGAACACAAGATAATTAACACAGTGCAATAAAATTAAATTGTTTTGCAGGTAGAATTTAAAAATATCCGCCTTCGAACTTAAAACAACGATTTATTTGAAATCTATAGAAATTTTATTTACATACGTAAATATTATCCTCCTAAAACTATAATAAAACAAAATGTAATAATATTTGTAATTAAAACAATCCCTCGTATAAAAATAAAAAACTCATTTATTATTTTACTATCCGTAAATATTTATTTTATTTAGGTCAGGTAACAATTTTTAAAGTAAACTTGATGGTATTATGATACTGGGTTTTTTGCAACTTTTTCAGCCACTGAAAAATCAAATTGAAGGGAGAAAAATAATAGGTATAAATAATTTTAATGAAAGTGGGTGTATACACAGTAGCCATGACAAAAAAAATGAAATGTCAGAAAAAAGTTGTTGCTCAATATTTTCTAGCAGTTAATCGAGCAAAAAGAATTCAATTTTAATTCTTTTTTTATTATTTTGTCATATTTTTTCAGTCAAAACGAATATTTCTATGCAAATTAAACAACAACATTGTACATATTCTAAAACTATTTGAAGTGATTTGATAACCCTTTCAGATAATTTTAAACATTTTTATTGGTACACAAAATGTTTGTTTATCAACAAAATGAACATGACATTTGAAAAATTGTGTTGTCTCATTCATTTTAGTTGTTTCTGTCCTAGTCACAGATTACTTTTTTACTGCATTTTTTCAAGCCAGTGTCATAATACCATAACTTATATAATCATATTTTATGTTTCTATTATATTTAATAAATTGTACTAATGTAAAATTACACAACAAATTATAAATCTATTGTAAACGTCGTTATTTTGTTTTTAAAAAATTAATTTTCGAAAATTCGAATTTAAAAAAAAGAGAAAGAAAATTTTGTTGTCTCTGTCACACAATGAGACATTCCTTTTTTGTACTATTTATTTTTCAACATGTTCCCTCCATGTATATTCAACTCAGTGATTTCGCGTATTTGGGAGCTTCATTTTACAAAATGAACAACAACTTCAAATGGAATAAATTATTTCGATAAAAATATCTTCTTTCAAAAAATTGTATTTAACGTGGAAGACATAAATAAATGAATGTTTTTGGTTGTTCTTACTTGGCAGCAACGGCAACAAAAACCTCGTTTAGCATAATTTGCGGGAACACACAATGGGAAATAATTTATGAAACGGAATTCTATCCAATTCCATTACCAACCCAAATCATACACTTTTAATAAATTACCTATCAGCATAACTTTCGAGGTAACACCTCAAAATTAAATCATAAATAATTATCATGCCGAGTTTTCTCATTTTCGCTTGTGTATTCGTCAGTGTTGTGCCTGTATTTTACAGTATGTAATATCCTCGTTTTTTTACGTGTAAAATACGTATTTTACAAAATTATTTTTTATAAAATGTGAAATACATAAAATATTCGCACCTAATCCAAAAATCTCAATTCTTACGTATATCAAGAAATTTGGATATATGATGTAAAATAAAAAATGAACTTAAAATAATTTTTGAATTTATTTAAAAGTAAAATATTTTCTGAAAAACATATAAGAATGATTTTTGTCGTCAAATAAAATAAGGTTTGTTTCTCAGCTAATAACTTATTTTTTAGAATAGAAATACAAAATCCACAAGGCATTCCATAGCCAAAGTGTAAAACGATTACGCATCGTTCGTTTCATTCGATATTAATATTAAAGCTATAATATTTTAATATTATCCGTTAAAAAAATTGTTTCGAGGATTACGAGAAATCATACCATCTTTCGGCAAGATTATTTAACATGACACAGACAGAGACATCCTAGTGTAATTTGTACTCTATCGCTTATTATTTAAAATGGAGTATGTACATTTTTTCCTATTTTGGTCCACTTAGCAACCGTTTACAATGACAAAATTTACCGGTCACATGACAAAATTTATGTGCACCATCTATTGAATAATACTAAAAGTACTGCTTATGTTCAGATCGCAATTCATATTTGAACCTTCTATCCCACTGATATTGTAATGGGGGTATACGATTTAAATTTTTGATGACTAACACTAGCTCCGGGCATTGACCGAAGTGATCGGATATCACTGTGGAATCTGCTACAAAATATGCTCTGGTCAATATGTGCGGACTCAGGCTAATATGAAGCTTCTATCTAACTGATATGGAAATGAGGGTATATGATTTAGATCGGAACAGGTCGGCGACGGATAACTCGGCGAGGACAACTCGGTGACGGTAAATTCGGCGATAGTCAACTCAACAAAACAAACTCGGCGACGAAAAGCTTGGCGACGGTCAACTCGGCGACGACCAACTCGGCTATGGTCAACTTGGAAACGGGAAACTCGGCGATGACCAACTCGGCGATGGTCAAGTCGGCGACGGTCAACTCGGCGACGGAAAAAAATTTAAAGAATTCAAAAAAGAAGATAAAAATTGTCTGCGTATTTGCCCATTGCATATGGATTTTGACCAAGTATCAATCAGTATGCAAATTTTGTAAATTTTAGCGAATAAATTTTTATGCGATAAAAGCTTTCTTTTGTCATATAAAATTCAATTTTATTATTTATGCTTAAAAAATAAATATACAATTTAAAATAATCACAAAATATTGGAGTTTTATTTAAAATAATTTTATGGGACATACATTACTTATAATTGAGTAGGCACTTATTCTAAATTTTTCAAACTGATGAACATTTCCCCACTATCCTATCTTTTTCATAAATAATGAAGTTCGTTTGTTCATTACTTCTGCACCATTTCTGGAAGTACTTCTACGTTTGCTGAGTGTCTTTGGAACTAAAAAAAAATTGTAATCACTAAATTAGAATTTAAGCGTAAATATGTTGATTTTCACTGTAATTGTTACCTTGTAATTAAAAAAACTCGGAAACTTATTCCTTTGCCACAAAATCAGAAACACTAAATTATTTTAGAAGACCCAAATGTCCAAAGTAATTGTTCACAATCTTATTACTTAATTATTTATACATAAATTACAATTTCATTCATTCAGAAAGAAACCAAAACATGCTCACATTATACTGCAATCATCCAATCCAATCTACTGCATCATCAACAGATATAGATTTTATCTTCATCGACGAATTTCCCAGCCTCCTTGATTATCAATTCGTATATCTTGATTACGTATGTCATTTCCTGCATTTCCCACAGTACAACATCAAAGGTCCATATTTATAGAACGGAATGAACCATCATTCATATTATAATAATCAAATTAGATTTGACTGGATTTTTAGCAGCAGCAGTAGTGGTATCCACTTATATGAAGTTGGCCCGAAAACAATCCCGAAAAAAACCTTTTAATATACATTTTGCGTCCTCGCTTAAATAAAAAATCCTTTCAGCACGAAAAATAATACAAAATAGCAGAAAACTAGAATCCATCCCGAAAAAATATATATATATAAAATATTTTAAATACTAAAAATAAAAGTAAAATAAGTAAAATACTTGTGTGTTTGACTCAATAATTCAGGCATTGGCAGCAGCAATAAGTATTGTTGGGATATCCCGAATGTGGTATAAAAAATGGCACAGTTAAAACGCTAATACAACATTTAATAGAAAACTCATTAGATCTTGCTTATGGAATTAAAAGAGATCCTTATTGAAATTTTTGGAGTACAAAATAATTGTGATTGCAACGTTCAAGACGTTGCAGGGCATATTTTGAATGGCCTTCCTAGCATAAGAGCAGAGCTAAAATGCCAAAATTGTGAAACAATTATTGAAGAAAAACGGAATTTCATTCTCATCAATTTGTTCATTTTGTTGAAGGTTGGTTATTCAAATTTAGGTGAATGTATTGATGAAATTCCTTCCAATGGCTATCTTATATGTCATAGTAAAATGTTTCCTCAACATCAAAACAGCCAAAAAATAATTTGTGTTATCAAATGAAAATTGTCCTATAGTAACTATAGATCAGATTGAATCCGCTCTAACAATTGGTGACAATGATTATAGTTTGGCAGCAGTAGTAAGTTATGAACAGTTCGGTCATGCGAATTATTTAAATTTGGGCCACTATATTAGTAACTGCATAAGTGGGGACGATACGACGATTTAAAGAAGTATGTGGCTACCGTTAGAAATTTGAAAACTACCCGGGTAAACCCACATATAATCATCTAACTAAAACATAAAAGTAGTGTATTGAAGTTAATATATAGTTTTGTTTAGTATACCGTATGGTTATGACCTTGCGGATGTGTTTTGTTGATGGCCTTATCAAGCAAATAACATATGCCGTTGTATATTTAAACATGGCCGTTTTCATACCTTTCACAGTCAAAATCAATGGATAGCAATGGATACCATCGTATGGTAATGGCGTTATGGATGTGTTTTACTGCAAGTTTTGTTAAACATTTTCCACATTTGTGATATCTGTAGGCCTATGTGAACTGAGATACATTTGTCGAAACATGAAGGGTTATTTTATTTTCTAATTTTTAAAAGCAATTATATAGCTATTTTATTAATCCACATACTACATAATTAGTTTAAGAATTTGAACAAACTTTTGCGATCTGGAGCAAAATTTTATATATAATTTTTTTCGGGATGGATTCTAGTTTTCTGCTATTTTGTATTATTTTTCGTGCTGAAAGGATTTTTTATTTAAGCGAGGACGCAAAATTTATATTAAAAGGTTTTTTTCAGGATGGTTTTCGGGCCAACTTCATATACGTGGATACCACTACTACTGCTGGTAAAAATCCAGTCAAATCTAATTTCAATATTATAATATGAATGATGGTTCATTCCATTCTATAAATATGGACCATTCATGTTGTACTGTGGGAAATGTAGGAAATGTCATGCGTAACATAAACCAAGAAAAATTTTCATTACTATACCGATCAAAATCGTTTAGTCAAATGTTGATATCGAATTGATAATCAAGGAAGCTGGGAAATTCGTCGATGAAGATAAAATCTGTATCTGTTGATGACGCAGTAGACTGGATTGTATGATTGCAGTATAATGTGAGCATGTTTTGGTTTCTTTCTGAATGAAAACAATAAAAAAAATTACTTTGGACATTTGGACTAAAAAGGTTACAATTACAGTGAAAATCAACATATATACGCTTAAATTCTAATTTAGTGATTCCTATATTTTTTTAGTTCCAAAGACACTCAGCAAAAGTAGAAGTATTTCTAGAAATGGCGCAGAAGTAATGAACAAAAGAACTTCATTATATATGAAAAAGATAAGACAGTGGGAAAATGTTCATCAGTTTGAAAAAAAGTACTTAGAATAAGTAGTTTTTAATTATGAGTCTTGTATGTCACAAAAGATTTATTTTAAATAGAACTCCAATATTTTGTTATTATTTTAAATGATATACTATTTGTTTTTTAAGCATTATTAATAAAATTAATTTTTATACTACAAAAGAAAGCTAAAAATTTATTTGCTTAAATTTACATACTTATTAATAATTAATTAAACATATTAACATATACAATTTGATTTTGTAAATAGAATTTATTGTATTCTAATATTATATCTATTCCACAAAGCACTATTTTTAATTAAACACAGACAAACCAAATATAAACGCCTCCAAGATGTATCTTCATCATATTTTATTTACACTTTGTGGCGACAAAAATCATCATTCCCGCATTTAGTTAATTTTTATCATCATTTTCGAATTTTTTAAATTTTTTCCCGTGGCCGAGTTGACCGTTGCCGAGTTGTTCGTCGCCGAGTTGAACATAGTTTAGTTGTCCGTCACCGAGTTTGTCGTCGCCGAGCTGGTTTCGCCGAGTTCACCGTCGCCGAGTTTACCGTCAATTGACCGTCGTCGAGTAAACTATCGCCGAGTCGTCCGTCGCCGACTTTATTTCGCCAAGTTGTCGCATACCGGTTTGGATTTTTGATGACCAACACTAACTCCAGGCAGTGGCCGAAGTTGTCGGATACCCTGTTAAATCTGCTACTGAAGAAAATGTAACAGTGATAATTTGAATTTTTCTGCTCCGATCACTAGCTCCAGGCATTGGCCGAAGTAGTTTAATATCCCTGTGGAATCTGTTACATATGTAACAGTGAAAATTTGGATTTTTATACTCCAGTCAATATGTGCGGACTCGGGAATCGGGTTGACATATAAACCTTCTATCCTACTGATATGATAATGAGGGTCCACCCAGAAAAGTCGACCATAATGTATCAAATTATTGTACCTCGCTGTACAAGAAATAGGTATCCCCGAATTTATTACAAGAGCCCAGACACACCAAAATCGATCCAAAAGCATCGAATTACATACTTATAAAAGAAAAGGCGGCTGTGAAATTATTACAACTGCCCACACACACAAAAAATGATCATATTGCATTGAATTACCTTTTTGTAAAAGAAAGGGTATACCTGGATTTACTACACAGCCCACTTCCACAAAAATCGATAATAATTCATCGTATTTTCTTCCTGTACAAGAAATTAGTACTCTTGGATTTTTGTAACTTTAAACAGCCAACATAATGGATTAAATTAGTTTATCTGTGCTAGAATTTGGTACCCCTAAATTAAACACCTTACACCCACAAAACAAAGAGCATAGTGCATGAAACTATCTATCTATGCATGAAATGTTTATACATATCCTTGATTTAATTTCGCATGCCTTCGATCTTTATTCATTGAATTACCTTCCTATATTGAAAGTAGGTACCTATGAATTTATTGCAACAGGCTACACCCAGAAAAACCCAGCTTCCAATACGATATATAGATTCAAATTATTTACTTCCCTTTGCAGTACTTTTTTGAAGGACAAACTTTGCTATTATATTGTAATTTCTTTGTAAAAAATTCCAGTGAAACACAAATATGGTTTTTAAATGTTTGCATTCCTTAGGTGTAGATTTTCGGGGGTTAGACTATGCCAGTAATATGTTGTAATTGATTTGTAAAAAATTGCGGAACCACTTGCAGGACAACACATGCCCACAAACGACTTCCACTTTCACGAGACATGTACACAATTTTCTAACTGTATAACATATTTTCAATTAATTTGTAAAAACACGAACTCTAGTCTCCTTTTTTTGGATTATGCACTTGAATACATCAGCATTTGAGTTATATATACTTAAGAGTGGAAGTAGTTCAATTATAAAAATCGTTATAATATTTATTATTTTAATATAGATTTAATGCAATTTTCATATTATCAAATCGTAACCCATTTACAAAATATTAAACCAAGTCTTCTATCTCCGTTCACAACACAGTTCATCCATAATATTTTTTTAATAAAAATCAAAAATTTACGATCAAATAAAATATTACAAAAATTATCTCAAACAGCACAATTATATCCAATATACCATCAGAGAGTTACACAATAACAAAAATTTGAATCAAGTTAAAACAAATTTCTTGTTGTTGTAATAACTAAGAAAGCTTGGATATAAAAGCTCACTTTTCGATTAGTATTGTAGTGCTGTGTAGTGTACAACAGAGCATCATATATACATTTTGATTACCCACACTAAATGGGGGCAACAAAAATGCTCTTTTCCTAAAGCTTAATAAAAAATGTGATAACTTGAAATGATACGTTAATTTCATCATCTTGATACCAGTTTACTTCTCTTATATGTTAAAACTAAGATTTGCTCGTCTTGTACTCTCATATACTTGTGTGTGTGTGTGTTACACAGTAGTTTTCATAAAAACTTTTTATCATAATGATAACAAACAAAACAAACGAAATGACTTTGTTACAATACATTAAGATGCTTTTTAGAGATGAGATATTTTTTTTGTGTTACTTTAGTTTTTATTTTTTAAATGCAATTGAAATGGATAAAAGGAATTTTTTTTTCAATGATTTTGGTACGTGCTGTACACCATCTCATGTTATACATTATTAGAGGGAATGCAATTGTGCTGCTGCTTGTTTTCTCGAGTTAAACCGATATAATATATGGATGTCGGTAATGAAATTGCATGAGCTTTTAACGAAGCGAACAATCATATATTATTAGTAAGAAATTTTTTTAAATTGGTCTGTCAAACGAAACGTTGTGTGGTGGCAACGTAATTTGTCTTTAATGAAATAATTAATTACGTGAAATAATAATAAAATTGTTTGCGTTTAGGGAATTTTCAACCGGATATGCAATAACTAGCTATATATAAATAGAGTTGGTGTGTTTGTCTATAATTTTGAAATGTGTTACTGTTTTTGAATTTATTGCACATCTGAGATATTCAGTTTTCACATCAAAATCATTGCGCCGATTTTAGTGTGCGTACTAGTTATTTACAAAATAATTCTATTGCAAGTGAATTAATAATATCTCCACCACTAAATATTTCGAATATCCCTTTAGTGATTTACTAACACAGTTGTGCGGGTAGGGCAAAAGTACCATGCTAAAAATTTAGTTTTGTATGTTTTTTGAACCAACTTACACATTTGCGATTTCCTTTTTAACTTATTTTCGTCCGAAAAAAAACACTATATCTATACATACAATTGTGTTGGTTTTACTTCAAATAAAGCGAAATTTTTTATCAACCACGCCATTACATACTATGGTTTTTTACTCACACATTTGTGTGGGTTGGACTAAAACAAAGTCAATTTTTTTGTTTTCTTGGTTGATAAAGGGATATATAAAGTTCGCACTCTAAACGCTTTTGATAAAATTTCTTTTAAATATGAATTTTGCATTTAAAACTATTTTGCAATACATATGTGACTATGATAATAAATATATTTACTTCCTGCATGTAATTGTAGTTATGTAATTTCATTTGTAAAAATATTTTATTAATTGATTGAGTAAAATTCGTAATAAATATATCAATCTTGTATTTGATTATTTTACAAATATTTTGTAAATATACATTAATATTGACTTTGTGCATAACTTGTTTGTGAAACCAATTAATATTACGATAACATGCAATTTGTAGAAAATTAACGTACACCATTGATCTTATTGATGTTAAACCTAAAATAAAATAAATGTATGTTCTAAGTAATTCTATATTACTTATATGACTGTATTAAATGTTAGAATTCTGTCTTGCATGTACTAATTATATTTAAAATTATCTATTTGTGTATATAATGTAGTTAATAGTTGAGTAAAACTCGAATAAGATCTATTGTTGAATTTGGTTAATTTACTAAGTTTGCACAATTTTGCGAAAATTTAAGTTAATATTCACTCTGTGCTTCTAATTATTTAAATTTATAAAAACAATAAGTATAACCAAAACATGCAATTTGATAAATATCAAAATATGTATACTATTGATTTTATTAATATTAGATCTAAATAATATGATATTTTCTAAATTGTTTCTAATACTTATAAGTATTACCAATCAAGAGATTTACTTCCTTCGTGTAATAATTGTAATCGAAATCTATTTGTGTAAATATTTTAATTAATATTTAAGTAAAACTCGTATTAGATATACTATTCGTGTATTTGTTTAGTTCACTAGATTTTGCAAAATAAACGCTTATATTCTCTTCGTGCTTGTAATAAGTTTTTGTTTTAACTAATAAATATTTTTCGAATTTATCCGTTGCGCAGTTTGTTAAAAAAGGCATTTGATCTAATTTATTTTAAATATAAAATGAATGAACCTTTTATTTAAAGTTATTTACCAATAAATATGTGACCATAAAATAATAGAGATATTTACTTCCTGCATGTAATAATTGTAAATTTATTTGTGAAAATATTGTAATAAAAGATTAAGTGAAATTTTTATTAAATATACAATTCATGCATTTGATTAGCTTACAAATTTTTGAAAAATGTATTATGATATTCACTTCGTGCATGTAATTATTATAAGCAATGCACACCCTATTACAAAAATCTTTTGATCTAATTTATTTGAACTGTCAATTTTGAATTTTAAGTTCCATATATATGTCACCCCATAATAATGAAGATATTTACTTCCTGCATGTAAAATTGTAATGGAAGTTTATTTGTGAAAATATTGTATTAATAGAATGAGTAAAATTCGTAATAAATATGTTATTCTTGTATTTGGTTAATGTACTAAATTTTTGTTAATGCACAATAATATTCACTTCGTGCATGTAATCATTAGTTTAAATAAACTTCTAAATATGTAAAGCGCATTCAATTAAAAAACGATTTTGATCGATTTTATAATATTTATAATCTCTAATACACATGTGACTATAACAATGACTATATTTACTCCTGCATTTACTAATTGTATTCGAAATTACTAGTAATAATTTGTTTTTCTAAAACCATTTAGTAAAACAAAAACATACATTTTGCAGAATATTAAAATAGACTATTGAATATTGATTCTATTGATTTTCAATCTCAAATAAAATTATTTTATGTTTAAGTTTTTTTACACTTATAACACTACACCATTCTAAAACTGAAATTTATTTTTGTAAATATTTTAATTAATATTTGGGTAAAAATCTTGTTAGATATACTATTCTTGTGTTTGTTTATTTCAATAATTTTTGACAATTTATCATTAATATTCGCTTCGTGCATGTAATTATTCTTTTGGTTAAACCAAAAAATATTTTGAATATATGCAATGAGCAGTCTCTTAAAAAAGCTTTTGGTCTAATTTATATTAAATGTGAACTTCATACTTTAAATTATTCTTTAATGCATATATCACGCCATAATAATGAAGATATTTACTTCGTGCATGAAAAAATTGTAATGGAAGTTTATTTATAGAAATATTGCATTTTTATAACCAACCTATTATATTGAAAAAAAAACTCTTAATAAATATATAAATCTTGTTTTGAATATTTTACTAAGCTGTCGTTAATTAACAATAATATTCACTTCGTGCATGTAATAATTTGTTTTCATAAACTAATAAATATATCGAATATTTGCAATGCGCCTTCTATTAAAAACCCTTTTTGATCCATTTTATATTAAATGTCAAATAATAAATTTCCTATTTTAAGTTAACCTCTCATACACATGTGACTATAACAATGAAGATATTTACTTCCTGCATGTAATAATTTCAGCCGAAATTTATGAATAAATATTGTAATAAACAAGCTTAAGTGAAATTTTGATTAAACATACGATACTAGTAATGGTTATTTAAAAATATCACGTTAACATGGAATGTGTGCAATATTAAAATACTCTATTAATTCTTCTGATCTTATGTATGTACTAAATTACTCTTGAATACTTATTTGATTGTACTAAACAAAGGAGTTGCTTCCTGCATGTAATAATTGAACTTTGAAATCAATTTGTGTAAATAATGTAATTAATAGTTTAGTGAAACTCGAATTATGTAAACTATTCTTGCATTTGGTTATTTTATAAGAGTTTGCAATATTAAAGTTAATATTCAGATCGTGAATAATTTGTTGTTCTAAACATTAAATAGCGCTTTTGATCCAATTTGTTTTAAATATTAAATAAATGAATTTAATATTACGAGTAAATGACAAACACTTATGTGACTTTAACAATCTAGATATTTGTAACGATAATATGTAACGATTCTAATCGAATTTTGATTGTGAAAATATTTCATATAGCTTGAGTAAAACTCCGAATCAATATATTATTCTTGTATGTGGATATTTTATTAAAATGTTCAAAATTATTATTTGTATTCACTTCGTGTATGTAATAATTTTATTTTTTTAAAACCAATTAGTATAACTAAAACATACAATTTGCAGACTATTAAAATAGGCTATTGATTTTATATCTGAAATAAAATAAATATATTTATTAAGTTTTTTATACTTATAAGACTGTACCATTCTGGGAATTTACTTTCTGCATGTAATAATTATAATCGAAACCTGTTTGTGCAAATATTTTAATTATTATTTAAAAAACACGTATTAGATATAATATTCATAAATTGATTTATTTCACTAAATTTTGCAAAATACACTTTAATATTCACTTCGTGCTTGTAATATTTTTTTTAAGGAAAAAATATTTTTAATCCAATTTATTTTAAATATCAAATATATGAATTATCTATTTTAAGTTAACCTCTAATACACAAGTGGCTATAACAATGAAGATATTTACTTCCTGCGTGTAATAATTATAGTTGAAATTTATCCGTAAAAATATTGTAATAAAAAGGTTAAGTGGAATTTGTATTAATAATACGATACCTGCCAATACTTGCCATTTAATATACACTTCGTGCATGTTATTAGGTATTTGTTAACCCAATAAATATCACATTAACATGCAATATTCAAAAAATTCAAAACACGATTTCATTCTATTGATGTTAGATCTAAAATAAAATAATGTATGAACTAAATTACTCTTAAATACTTATTGTAATGTAGTAAATGATGAAGATACTTCATGCATATAATAATTGTATTTAAATTTTTGCAAATAATCCAATTAATAGTTGAGTGAAACTCGAATTAGGTATACTATTTTTGAATTTAGTCATTTTACAAAATTTTGAAAAATTAAAGTTAATATTCGTGAATAATTAGTTTTTATAAACAAAATAAATGAATTTTATATTATAAGTTAATGACTTTAAGTTACTTTAACAGTTAAGATGATTACTACTTGCATGTAATAATTGTGATCGAGTTTTGATTGTGAAAATATTGCATAATAGCTTGAAAAAAACTCGGAATAAATATTTTATTCCTATTTGTGGTTATTTTACTAAACTTTTCAAAATTATCATTAATTCTCACCTCTTGCATGTAATAATTTGTTTTTATAAAACAATTAAGTATGTATAGCAATAATATACATTTTGCAGAATATTACTGTTTCTAATACTTATAAGACTGTACCAGTCAAAGGATTACTTCCTGCTTGAAATAATTGTAATCGTAACCTATTTGTGTAAATATTTTAAATAATATTTTATTAAAACTCGTATTAGGTTTGCTATTGTCGTATTTATTTATTTCACTAAATTTTGCGCTATTATTTTCTTCGTGCTTGTAATAATTTTTTGTTTAAACCAATAAATATAACGAACTTATCAATTGCGAAGTTTAATAAAAAATGCATTTGAATCATCTTATTTTAAATATCAAATGAGTAAATTTTATATTTTAAGTTAATCTCTAATACACATGTGAGTATAACAATGAAGATATTTGCTTCCTGCATGTAATACTTGTAGTAGAAATGTATTTGTGAAAATATTAAAGTATTACATTTTATTCTTTAATGCTTATTTGACTGTACTAAACGATGTACTTACTTCATGCGTAATAATTGTATTAAAAATCTGTTTGTGTAAATAATGTAATTAAAACTAAAATGAAACTCGGATTTGATATGACATTCTTGAATTTGATAATTTAACAAATTGTGAAAAATTAAAGTAAATTTTCACTTTATAAGTAATTTTTTTTAAAACATTAAATAACGTTTTGATTCAATTTATTTTTTATATCAAATAAATTAATTTTGTATTTTAAGATAATGACTTTAAGTGATTTTAACAGTAGAGATATTTACTACCTGCATACAATAATTGTAATCGAATTTTAAGTATGAACATATTTCATAATAGCTAGAGTAAACCACGCAATAAATATGTTATTCTTGTATGTGGTTATTTTACTAAACTTTTCAAAAGTATAATTAATATTCACTTCGTGCATGTAATTATTTGTTTTTTTAAAATCATCAAGTATAACAAATACCTGCAATTTGCAAAATATTTAAAAATACATTATTGATTCTGTTGATGTTAGATCTCAAATATAATGATTTTATTTTCTAACTTTTTTTCTAAAACTTTTAAGACTGTACCAATCAAGTGATTTACTTCCTGCATGCATCAACTGTAGTCAAAGTCAATGTGTTTTAATATTTTAATTAATATATGAGAAACTCATATATGATGTAAAATTCTTCTATTTTGTTATTTTACGAAATTTTGCAAAACAAACGTAAATATGCTCTTCGTGCTTGTAATAATTTTTTGTTTAAACCAATAAATGTTTTCGAAAAATGATTTTGATTCAATTAATTTTAAATATAAAATGAATGAATTTTATATTTTAAGTTAATTATAAGCAATACATAACATGTGACTCTAAAAATGGAGATATTTATTTCCTGCATGTAACAATTGTAAAGGAAATTTTATGTGAAAATATTGTAATAAAAGATTGAGTAAAATTTATATTATATATACCAGTATTTTTTGTGGTTATTTCACTAATTTTTGGAAAATGCATCATAATAATATTCACTTCGTGCATGTAATAATTCGTTTGGTTAAACCAATAAATACTTTGAATATACGCATTGAGCACGCTAGTAAAAAAGCCTTTTGATCTAATTTATTTCAAAGTTATTCTTCGCTGCAATTGGTATGCTTAGTGATTGTGTATTTTCAAAAAAATCTATTTCAGATTTAATATCCAAGTGCCGCAATATCGTAACGAATTTCAATCACTCTCAAGTTGCTTGCACAAAACAAAAGGAATTGCAAGAAAGCCTTGTTCTCCCGAAACGCAAACTATTTCAACACGCTGGAATTCCACGTATCATATGATGAAGAGAATACTGGAACGAAAACGGACAATTATATTATATTTAACTGATCATAACTTACCCCATTTTAGTGCCACCAATTAAAAATTAATGGTAAACGATGTAATTTTATTGGAACAATTTTTTAATGACACAGTTGAAGCGAGCTCTGAATGGGCTCTTATATCGATGATAATTCCGAATTTGGCAGCACTGGAGCGCTTTTTCATGAAAAAAGAATTACTTAAATCATTACAATTGAGATTTGAACACTTGAGGTGGTCAAATAAGCTTTTGTGGAAATAAATTCAAAAAATCAAGTTTCATAACTTCAATATACACAAATAGTGTTAATTATTGTTTTTGTAATAAAAGCCAATTTCACTCCGTCAAATAAGCTGTATGCAATTGTGACTATACTAGACCCTCGTTTTTAATTTTTATTTTTAAATTTAAACTTGAAGGACGATGCGAAAAATTGGATTATAGCGGAAATTAAGGATTTATCGTCTTCAACTACCGTACTAGTTGATTTTGATAATCAAAATCAATCGGTAATTGAAAATATTGAAAACGATGACTTACTTGAAGATGATACAGTTTAAGACGTATGGTCATGTATGGAAGAAATTTCAAAAAAAAAAAAAAATTAAAAATCCTGCAGAAAGTCAGGAAAACTTACATGACTCCATTGAAGTGCTTGAGCTTGAAAATTATATTACATGCCCAAACATCTCTATCAAAGAGAATCCTATTGCTTAATGGGCTAATTACACTATTTTCCTAAATTAAAAGTATTATCACGATGATATTTGTCGTCACCTCCAGCAGCATACCTAGTGTGCGCATGTTTAGTGAAGCCGGAATTATTTATGAACAACGAAGAAACAAATTGTTACCCCGAAATGCTGAAATAGTATTATTTCAAACTATTAAATTTTAAGTATTAGAGAAAATTAACTTTTTCATTTAATAAATTTTTAAATTTATTGAAAATAGATTAGATTTATTATGATTTCATGCCCGCCATTAGTTTAAAATAAACACAACTCTAGCTGAGGCTAGAACACAGTAAGCTACGGGCTGAGTTCATTTTTATTTATGAACAAAATTGGAAATACATTCATATACATGTACCCAATACACATACATGTAATTTGAAATGTGTTTTATTTTTTATTCCGGATCCGAGTAGTATAATAGTAAACCAGATCCCAGTTGAAACTGGACATTAAAAAACAAGCCGGGGTAAGTCGAGTACCGAATAATTCCCGGGTACTCGGTACTTCACTAGAAATTTGTATTAAATATACCATTTTTGTGGTTTATTAGAAAATGTACATTAATATTCACTTCGTGCATGTAATTGTTCATTAAGTTAAACAAATAAATATTTTTAGTATATGCAATGAGCATTTCAAATGTGAATTTTGTATTTTAAGTTATTCTTCAATATATATCTCACCTCAATAATGTAGATAATTACTTCCTGCATGTAAAAAAATGAAATGGAAGTTTATTTGTGAAAATATTGTATACATAGATTGAATAAAATTTGTAATAAATATGTCACCATGTAATTGGTTATTTTACTAAAATTTAGTTAATGCACAATAATATTCACTTCGTACATGTAATAGTTTGCGCATTCTATTAAAAAATTCTGTTGAACCAATTAATATTAAATATCGAATAAATGAATTTTGTATTTTATGTTATTCTCTAATACACATGTGACTATACCAATACAGATATTTACTTCCTGCGTATAATAATTGTAGTCGAAATTAATTTGTAAAAATAATTCAATAGAAAAGCTTAAGTGAAATTTGTACATATTAATAATACGATACTAGTAATGGTTATTTTACAAATTAATATTTAATATTCACTTCGTTATGTAATTACTTGTTTCTTAAACTAATAAATATCACGTTAACATGCAATTTGCGGAAAATTCAAATACACCATTGATTCTTTAGATGCTAGATCTAAAATAAAATAAAGTATATACTAAGTTATTCTGTAATACTTATTTGACTGTAATAAACGATGGATTTACTTCCTGCATGTAATAATTGTATTTAAAATCTATTTACGTGTTAATAATGTAATTTATAGTTGAGTGAAACTCGAATTAAATCAAGTATTCCTTGAATTGGTATTTTTACTAGATTTTGCAAATTTAATTTGAATATTCACTTCGTAAATTATTTGTTTTTTTAAGCATGAAATAACGCTTTTGATACAGTGTTAAAATACTATACTATAAAAACTAAGTAAATAAATTTTGTATTTCAAATTATTAAAAAATACATATGCGACTAACACAATGAAAATATTTACTTCCTGCATGTAATAATTGAAATCAAATTTTAACTCTGAATATATTTCATAATTGCTTGAGTGAAACTCGAAATAAATATGTTATTCTTTTATGTGGTTATTTTACTAAACTTTTCAAAGTGGTCATTAATATTCACTTCGTGCATGTTCACAGCGGTTCCTAGAAATACAAAAACCAAAAAGAATCCAAAGAATAAATAAATTACAACACAACACTTATCTGACCAATGCCCAATGTTAACTTGTCTGGTACAAATGGATCATCATTATATTCGTCTAAAATGCCCGGAATTAACCTGCAACATAAAAGGAAAATTTAGATTGTTGTATTGAATTGTATAATTAATTATAAAGTAGACACAAACTTACCATTGCGAATTATATTTTCTCAAACTTGTTTGTTTACATTATATTTCTGACAGATTCAAAACGTAAAAATAATGATGTACTAGATTAAGTAGAAATTAAGAGAAAATTGTACTATTAATTATACCAAATTACGTTTAGATATTCAAACCTAGATGTCACTATATTTTTAGACAAAAAATTGTGTAATCAAAAAATTAGAAAAAATAAAAAGGGTCTTCTTAAAAATAACGCGAAAGAGTGAACAGCTGAAGAAAAAATCCCATTAAACCAAATCTTTGTATTGTGACAAAATAAAGAAAAATATTGGAAACCGCCAACGCCAATTTATCAACTACATCCTGGACGCGGCATTGCTGTGTGGAAACACGCAACGGGTTCAGTGGCATCATATGGTCCTTCGAGCCGGATAGGCAAAACCGTGAGTAAAAACCTGAGTACTTATCGAGAAAGTGAAAGTTTGTGTCAAGTAACAATCGTAGCGAGTTGCATTACGGGATACGCATTAAATATCGTATAAGACGAGTGATTAAACATACAGTGAAACAGTGAAATTAAGTGTGGAAAATTCCAATATTTTTAAACAAAATGGCTGAAACACGTGCGCTAAAGCGGATTGTAAAAAATTTAGAAGCCGTCAAAGACAAGGTCGCCAGGCTCGGCCAAAATATAAAAATTACTGAAGTGAAAACCGGTCTAGCAATGATAAGTGATGAGTGGAAAGATTTTCAAAACATCGAAGCGAAGATGGGCGGTGAATTTGGTGATGCTTCGCTGGATATTGCAAATAAAATTGAGAGGCTATATTTTGACATGAAAGTAACCCTGTACGAGTATGAGAAATCACATGAAGTCGAAAACGCACGTCAAAGCGAGATTAATATGGGAGATCTAATGGCGAATCAGTCACAATTCATCAATGAATTATCAAGTTTGAATAGGCGAGATGCTGAGGTGAAGTTACCACGGGTGAACATTCCAGTATTCACGGGAGATTATGCGGAGTTTCCGTCGTTCAAAGACCTGTTCGAGGCATCCATACACACAAATGAAACCATTTCGCCAGTACATAAGTTACAATATTTGAAGGGTGTACTAAAAGGCGACGCATTCGGGTTAATAAAACACTTGACGGTAACTGCGGCAAACTACGAGCAGGCATGGGAGAAAATAAAGGAAAGATATAACAAACCAAAGCACGTGATTTGTAGTTTGCTCAAAAAATTTATAGAGCAACCATCGATAAAGCATAGTTCTGCCAAGGCATTTCGTCAGCTAGTCGATACCTCTGACGAAGTTATACGGGGATTGCGTGTGCTGGGGGAACAAGCGGAAAGAAGGGACCCTTAGTTAGTATATATACTAGCAAATAAGTTAGACGATGAGTCAAGGGAAGCCTGGGCACACGAGTCCGTCGCAGAAAGTTACCCATCTTTAGAAAGTCTCTTTCGATTTTTAAGCAAAAGAAGCGATGCATTAGAGTGCCTCAGCTCCACCCAACGATCTAGGCAAGCAATGCCCAAAAGAGTCGGAGTGATGGTTTCGGAAACAACAACCGTTATACCGTGCATATTGTGTTCAGGAGATCATTATATCAGTAAATGCAACAGATACTTAGATTTACCCATCGATAAGAGGAAGGAATTGGTTGCAGAGAAGAAACTATGTTTCAATTGTTTATCATCGAAACACCAGGCCGTTGTATGCAGATCAAAATTCTTGTGCCGTATTTGTAGACGTAAACATCACGTCACATTGCATCTCGAACAAACAAAAGGTACGATGAGCGATAACGAGGAAAAGCCGAAGCCAAACTCTAATGAGATTTCGGAATCAAGTGTTCATGTTGCCGTGAATTACGAAAATAATATCCAAACATTTCAAGCCATTCTACCAACGGTGATTGTATTGGTGAAGGACAGATCGGGGCAGCCGCAGAGGTGCAGAGCGCTATTGGATTCGGGATCGCAATCCTCATTTATAACGGAAGCTTGTGCGCAGAGACTACGGCTGAAACGAGAGAGGGCGAACACGAAAATCACGGGCTTAACTTCCGGAAACATGATGTCGAAGAGCAGAGCTACAGTCGTGATGCAATCATTATACAATTCAACAATAAAGGTCATGTTAGAAGTCCTAATAATTAACCATTTACCAACATGTCTTCCTAAAACGACGATTCGTTTAGACCGAGAAGCAATGCTAAACGACTAAGAACTAGCGGATCCACGTTTTAACATACCGGGTTCTATCGATTTATTGATCGGAGCGGACAAGTTTTTTGAGATCTTAAAAGGTGAGCAACAGCGAAGAGGCTCAATGATATTAAACAAAACAATGTTTGGGTGGATAATCTCAGGTCAACCGCGAACATCCAATCCAGAGACGACTGAAGCTTTCACAATTCAAACCGAAGACACATCAACGATAGATCAAACCCTACGGCGATTCTGGGAAATAGAAGAGGTGCCCACTAACGAAAAAATGAGTCAAGAAGATAAAGAAAGCGAACAGTTATTTGTGAAGACGCACGAGAGAAGAGGCGATGGCCGATACGTTGTCAAACTGCCGTTTAAAAGGGATTGTACAGAATTAGGGGATTCTCTTCAAATGGCAACAAACCGTTTTCGATCGATCGAACGCAAGTTTTTATCTAATCCGATGTTTCGTGACGCATATGTAAAGCAGATTAGAGAGTACATAAGTCTGGGACATATGCGTGAGCTGCCGCAGGCGTCCTATAATGCCGCCGAATGTTATTATTTACCACACCACGCTGTAGTGAAAGAAAATGGTGATACGACGAAATTGAGAGTGGTATTCAACGGTTCGGCTAAGTCGTCTAACGGTATGTCGTTAAACGATAGACTAATCGTTGGTCCTACCATACAGCCGACATTATGGGAAATCCTATTACGGTTTCGAGCACACAAAATTGCTTTGGTTGCCGACATAGAAAAAATGTACCGGCAGGTTTTCGTATCAGAGGAGCATCAACATTACCAAACGATATTATGGCGTGAAAATCCAGGAGGCAAATTAAGACATTATCATCTCACCAGAGTCACCTTTGGTCTCGCTTGCTCAGCATTCCTCGCAATTAGGACGCTGCAGCAAATGGCCGAGGATTCAGAGGAAGATACGATCAAACAACGCATTATAAGAGATTTTTATGTAGACGACCTTTTGACGGGCAGCAATGATATAAAGGAAGCCGCCAATGTGAAAGAAAAGTTAACGTCAACATTGATGAGAGGAGGTTTTCATTTGACAAAATGGCGATCGAATGTGGCTGAACTATCTGAGGAGACAAATGAGATTGCGGTCAGTGACATAGGCGACGATAGCTTATCTACGGTCAAAACTCTTGGCCTACAGTGGCACCCAGGGAAGGATACATTCACGTTAAAGGTACTGGCAGAGAGAGATGGTGCGATTAACAAACGAAAAATAATATCGGAATTTTCGCGACTGTTCGATCCACTTGGGTTTTTATCTCCATCTACAATCCTTCTGAAAATCTTGTTCCAAAAACTATGGCTCATCAAAGTAAACTGGGATGATAAACTGCCAATTGAAACGGAGGAAGAATATAGAAGAATACGGGGTCAATTCGTACACTTTCAAAAAATTATTATACCGAGATTAATAGAGTACAGCGGGAAGGTCCAAATCCATGGATTTTCAGATGCGAGTGAAGCGGCTTACTGCGCAGCAATCTACATTCGAACGGTGAAAGATAATGGTGAGATCACAAGCCAGTTATTGACGTCCAAGACGAAAGTGGCCCCGATTAAGCAGATCTCCATACCACGGCTGGAGCTATGTGCAGCTCATCTGCTGACAAAATTGATATTAGCAGTAAAGGGGACCTTAACGGGCGACGTACAATATTTTGCGTGGACCGACTCAACGATAGTATTGTCGTGGCTTTCTACGCACCCTACGCATTGGAAGACATTTATCGCCAATCGAACGAGCGAAATACTTGACTGCATTCCTCGAAAACACTGGGCGCACGTTAAGTCGAAGGATAATCCCGCAGATCACGGTTCCAGAGGTGTTACTCCAGAAAAATTATCGAGCCTGACACAATGGTGGAAAGGACCAGAGTGGTTAAGCCAGCCGCAAGAGTTGTGGCCAACGAGCAACGAGAAGGAACATGTAAGAGATGAAGTCGTCGAGATGGAATATCGAAAGCCAAAATCACGTGATGTATTTTATACTGAGACCAAAGAAGAAGATGAATCCTGGTTGGCCAAATTATTTGAAAGACGGTCCCGTTTATCAAAAATATTCAGAGTTGTAGCATACGTACTCCGCTATGTAGAGGCGATCAAATTCACTGCAAAGGGACAAGAACTAATTGTACGACATCGATCTACGAACAAAATATCCCAACTAACGGCGATAGAAATCGGAAATGCGAATATGGAATGTGTGAGGTGGGTACAGCGAAAAATGTTCGAAGCGGATATAAAAAGTCTACGGTGTCACAGGAGAGTTGCTGAGAAATCAAAACTGTTATCACTAGCGCCATTCATCGACGATGATGACATTTTGAGGGTGGGAGGCCGTCTACAGAACGCGGATTACGATTACGACGGAAAACACCCGATGATACTCCCACAGCAACATATATTCACGGCCAGAGTAATATGGGACACACACATTTCAAATTTACATTCTGGACCCACTTTAACCGCAAGTTTAATAAGGCAGAGATATTGGATAATTAAGGGTCGCAGCAAAATACGTAATTTATTGAACCAGTGCGTCGTTTGTAAGAAATATGCAGCCACAACCACGAAGCAATTGATGGGAAATCTACCAAACACGAGAATCACCCTTACCAGGCCGTTTGAAAACACCGGTATCGACTTTGCGGGACCTATATATTTAAAAGCGAGAAAAGGCAGAGGTCACACCATACCAACTAAGGGTTATATATGCATTTTCGTTTGTCTGTCAATAAAAGCAATACATATTGAGGGTGTAACGGACATGACCAGCGAAGCATTTTTGGCAGCATTGCGACGGTTCACAGCTAGGAGAGGAGTGCCAAGACGCATTTACACTGATAATGGGTCGAACTTCGTAGGATCGAAACGTATTCTGGATAAAGCCTATAAATTAATAAGCAACATCAACGATGATTACATAGTATCGGAATTCCTGAGTCGAAATCGAATACAATGGAGTTTTATTCCCCCAGCAGCTCCTCATTTTGGTGGATTGTGGGAGGCGGCGGTAAAATCCGTGAAAGGTCATTTACTTAAGGCTACACGTAACATCAACATGACGTTCGAAGAAATGACAACCTTACTTTGTCAGATAGAAAATGTATTAAACTCGCGTCCACTATGTACTACCTCCACCGATGACGATTATCTTGCGTTAACACCTGCCCATTTCCTAATAACTTCATCTGCCGAGTCTATTCCCGAACTCGCCATCGAATCTCCAGAGAACAGGTTAACTAGATGGAAGGTGATACAATCGAGAATACAAACCTTTTGGAAGCGATATCACATTGAATATGTGAATAATATGCAGCAGCGTCACAAATGGAGAAGAGAACACGAGAACACCAAGGTTGGTGACATCGTTCTGATAAAGGAAGACCATATCCCCGTAGCGAGATGGCCGCTTGGTCGAATCATAAAGGTGCACCCCGGTGAAGATGATTTGGTGAGAGCGGCGACGGTAAAAACAGCAACGAATATTATACAACGTCCCGTTGTAAAGCTATGCAAATTGCCAGTGAGTTAATCCATAACTCGTCAATTGTTTACAACAAACAAACAAAAAAAATCTAGTTGTATAAGATGACAATTTTTCAACATGGGTCAAAGGCTGTTTATCGTGATGAATCAAATCGTAGAATTCTATTTAGCAATAAATAATCACAACACACCTTATTTAAATTACGTTTCTTTTTTTTAATCATATTTTATAGTTTTTGGTGTATATTCGTAGAGTGGCAAACTGGCTTCAAAACATGGATGACAACTTGATCGGTGGCAAACAACTCGGTGACGTCCAACGATTAAAGTACCTTCATTTTGTATTGGTGAACGACATGAGTCGTCCACGGCGGGGAGTATGTTCACAGCGGTTCCTAGAAATACAAAAACCAAAAAGAATCCAAAGAATAAATAAACTACAACACAACACTTATCTGACCAATGCCCAATGTTAACTTGTCTGGTACAAATGGATCATCATTATATTCGTCTAAAATGCCCGGAATTAACCTGCAACATAAAAGGAAAATTTAGATTGTTGTATTGAATTGTATAATTAATTATAAAGTAGACACAAACTTACCATTGCGAATTATATTTTCTCAAACTTGTTTGTTTACATTATATTTCTGACAGATTCAAAACGTAAAAATAATGATGTACTAGATTAAGTAGAAATTAAGAGAAAATTGTACTATTAATTATACCAAATTACGTTTAGATATTCAAACCTAGATGTCACTATATTTTTAGACAAAAAATTGTGTAATCAAAAAATTAGAAAAAATAAAAAGGGTCTTCTTAAAAATAACGCGAAAGAGTGAACAGCTGAAGAAAAAATCCCATTAAACCAAATCTTTGTATTGTGACAAAATAAAGAAAAATATTGGAAACCGCCAACGCCAATTTATCAACTACATCCTGGACGCGGCATTGCTGTGTGGAAACACGCAACGGGTTCAGTGGCATCAGTGCATGTAATTTATTTTTATAAAACCAAAAAGTATAACGAAAACTTATAATTCGCAGAATATTAAAATACATACAATATTTCTAATACTTATAAGAATGTATCAGTCGATGGATTTACTTCCTGCTTGAAATAATTGTAATCGAAAACTATTTGTGTAAATATTTTAATTAATATTTGAGTAAAACTCCTATTAGATATTTTATTCTTGTATTTGGTTATTTCACTAAATTTTGCAAATTAAACGTTAATATTCACTTCGTGCTTGCAATTTTTTTTGTTTAAACTTATAAAAATTTCAAATTTATGGATTGCACAGTAGGTATATTAAAAATGCTTTTGTTTCAATTTATTTTAAAATATCAAATAAACGAATTATGTATTTTAAGTTAATTACAAATTACTATAAAATATGAGATATTTACTTCCTGCATGAAATAATTTTAAAATAAATTTATTTGTGGAAACATTATAAAAAAGATTGTGTGAAAATTGTATTAAATATACTATTATATTTGGTTATTTTACAAATTTTTGGAAAATTTATTATAATATTCACTTCGTGCATGTAATTATTTGTTAGGCTAAACCAATAAACATTTTGATTATAAGCAATGCGCAGTCTATTAAATAAATCTTTAGATTAATTTATTGTACATGCGTATTTTGTATAGTAGATTATTCTTCTAGATATATGTGACTCCATAATAATGAAGATATTTACTTCCTGCATGTAAAAATATGGTAATGGAAGTTTCTTTTTGAAAATATTGTACTAATTGATTGGGTAAAATTCGTAATAAATATATTATTCTTATATTTGGTTATTTTACTAATTTTTGCAAATTTCTCTCCTTGCATATGATAATTTCTTTGGTTAAACCAATAAATACTTCGAATATTTGCAATGCGCAGTCTTTTAAAAAACACTTTTGTAAACGAATTTGCAAGGTCAACATATTGTAATAAAAGCTTGAGAAACTCGGAATAAATATACCATTCTTGGTTGTTTTACAAAAATTTCAGTTTTTACTACAAACTGACCGTTTAAAAATAATAGAGAAGTAAAATCAACAAATTAAGAAGTAAAAGTAAGTGAAAAAGAGAAACAAAAAGTGAATGTTGCCATTGGCCATTAGTAAAGATGGCTTTGGTATAACTGAGAAGCTAAAGTGATATACAAAGTGAAAA
Organism: Nephrotoma appendiculata; assembly: GCA_947310385.1. NCBI lineage: Eukaryota > Metazoa > Arthropoda > Insecta > Diptera > Tipulidae > Nephrotoma > Nephrotoma appendiculata. Next base: position 126,319,981 of record OX371223.1, read on the forward strand.
TCAAGGGTCTTGATTTTCAATTTCATTATTTCATTCGGTATCAAATATGGCAAAAAAAAAATATATAAATATATGAAATTTTCAACTTAATCGAGTTATGTGAACGTCTCAGAAGTAATTTGGTGTTTTAGAGAATCAAAAATTCACGATAGCTTACATATTTTCATCTCTCAGGTCACATGCCAAATCAGTCACAAATTATCTACGAGGCAGATCGCGAAGATTGCTGCATTACTTGCAGCTCAAACGAACAATACTAAATTTTTGTCTAGATTAGAACAGAACATAACTGATGAAGATGCTCGAAAGTATCTCTAAAGCGGAATAAATGGAACAGGTGGGAGCGTTTCTACTTACGAATTCTATTTCTTCATATGGATGCGAATCAACTTCGAACCAATGCGAACAGCAAATGAAGTAGTTTACCAAAATTAGGCAGCAGTTTACATATATTACATACTCAATATTTAATAAATAGATATTATTGCTTGATTGTATGAACATTCAAGAAAGGTATTTTACCCTATTTTTCTAATCGTTTTTCTCATAAATAATATTTTTTCAATTTGCAAAAACTTGAAAATCTTTTATAGAAGCGGCGAATTACGATGGACCGGTTGCGGCCAAAAATTACTGAAGTCTTCCAATTTATGCAAAAAACTAGAACGTGAAGTTTCACTGCGATCAGACAAATCATCTGGGCTGTAGAAAAGACAGAGATTTTTTTGTATAAACAAAATTTTGTAAATCTATATAAAATCATAATCAAAATTTTCCTGATTACTATACCTTATTTTTCTACGTAAACGAAAATAAAAACTATATTTTTTATAAATATATCGAGTAACTTCTATCAAATTTTACATTTTCAATCGAATTAAAATTAATTTAACTTAAAAACAAATTTTAAATTTTGAAGTTCAAACTCAACGCAAGTTAGAGAACCGCCACTTTTTTTTAATAAAAGGGGTGCACCTTTAAAAATTGCATAATTATTTGTCTCACTTGTTTAAGAACAGCTATCATCAATCGTCAGCAGATGTCGTCAGTCAATTAAAATGAACAGTTTCCTTATCTTTTATTGTGTTTGTAAAATTTATTTAATTTCGAATATTATTTAATCATTTAGTAATGGGTATTTCCACCCTGATGTTCAATAACTTATGGAAGTCTATTGTGTATTGAGTTGTAAAGTGACCCCAAATAGCGATTGAAAATTTCAGCCCAGGCAGATTTTATGGCTTCAATTAATTCATCCTTATTCTCGAACTGCCTTCCTCCTTCGTATACTTTCCGTGATAGCCATCCCCAAACGTTTACCATTATGTTAAAGTCGAGTGAATAGCGTGGCCAGGGCAATAGTTCTACATTTTTCTCCTGAATCCGCGCTTTGATTATCCTGGCAGTATTGGGGCATCATCCTGCTGGAAAATCCAACGCTGTCCATTAAAATATTGGAAAAGCTCGTTCCAAAACGGTTTAATAGTTATTTGCTGTCATTTTTACTGTCTGAAGATCTAAATCAATTGTCTTGAAAATAATAATAGTACCCATCTGGTCCGTTCAAATTAATTATTTTTTCATCGGAATAGACAACCTTATGCCACTCTCTGTCCCATCTAATGTATTGCCTTACAAAGCAAAGACGATGGTTCCTGCGTGCTACATTTAAAGGCAGTTTTTTTAATTTTTTGAAATTTTGAATGTGAGGAACGCGGTATTATTCGAAAGACGGTTGCTCTGCTGGCCGTAACACCGGTTGTAGCCCTTATTTTGCTTATCAACAGGGTAGACTCTGCAGCTTCTTTAAGAATGGCTCGTCGATCTTGGATTGTTGTTGCCATGCTCACACGCCCTTTACGGTATTTTCCATAGCTTTCGATGTTATTTAGGTAATTATGCACAACGGTTCAACTTCTTCCAAATTTAGCAGCAATTGCCCGGATATTATGGCCGTCCTCGAAAGCCTGAATTTGGGTTTTTTCTGCTATATTCAAGAACTTTTCTTTAGGCTTTGTTGCGCACAGGTCAAGGTTTAATCACGAACTGATACATTACACTCTTTAATTTTTACTTTTTAGCCTTAGAAACGAGATATTTCAGTTGTTTTTAAACAAGTGAGACAAATAAATATGCAATTTCTAAAGGTTCACCCCGTTTAATAAAAAAATAGCGGTTCTCTGACGTACCTGCAAATTACTGTATGCGATATCTTCTTAATAGAGCCATCTTCCGATATAACAATTAAAATTGGATGTTTAAAAAAAAATAGGTGTTCTTAAACAAGTGAGACGAAGGAATGAATTGGCTTAGTACACATCATAGTGAGCAATTCCATGGCAGACAACAAATCGATAAGTTCTTATATACAACTGACACCCTGAAAAAAATCTTAAATAAATTGTACATTAATTTTTGATTTCTTCAAGCTATGAAATAAATAAATGTATGTAGGATCATATTCCCGCCTTTCCACTTCTTTTGGAAAAATAATGATTACACTACTTTCTTTTTCTAACATTGGAGGAGCTTTATTTGAGAAAAATTGTCTTAATTTAGTTACTTATCTAGGAGCCTCTATAGCATCATCTCCTTTAACAAAATTTTCAATTTGTGGAATACTCGATGTGATATTAGTTTAATGTCTTTCTCGATTTCATTAAAATCTACAGTAGACAGTTTGACGTGATAAACTGGCATTGAAGTAAATTATTATTTTTTTAAGTGAAATTTCTTTAATATATGACGTGATTTCGTGGTCTCGTTTGGTAAAAATATGTATGTATTTTCCGGCTATTCCAAAATTGACCGTTATACATAACAATAAAAATCACAAACTTTAATAGTATTTCAAGAACTACACAAGGCTTTTGGGCTTTATTTAAACAAAACAGGTATAACTATTAGTCGAGCCTGTTAGTTCGTCATAAACATTAAACAAATTGTACTTGAACTTGTGAAATGACAGAACATAAAATAACCGTTTAATTGTATCCAAAACTCTAAAATATTGTCTGCGCCATGGTCACCGTTTGTTAATCAGTTTACATTCCAACTATATAGAATGTTGATTTACCTTTTAAATAAACGATGGAAGAAAACACTTTACAACAACATTAAAAACGTGAAAAATCGTTAATTATCAAACGACGTACTATTTTATCTATAAAAACTATTCGGTTCATTGGATTATTGAAAAGATTTTTTTTTAATAACTGAAATATTTTTTCCGATTATCTATAGATACTATAAATAAAAAAATTGCAACAACAACAACAATATAAAAGATAATAAATTTGAAAATATATATAAACTATAATTTAATAACATAACTGTTATTTGTATAATTTAATCAACTCGAGATATTGTATTGGTAGTTTTATGTTCAAATACAAATTTCGCAATCAAATTGAATTATCGTTTGTTTTCATTGTTTTTGTACACATTATATAGTTTGTATCAATTTTGGTCTGTGAGTGTGTTGCTGTTGATTTTAACCGATTTGTGGTTATTGTTATTATTTTTATTGTTATTAAGATTATTAGTTTTATGTTATTGTTACTCACTCAGTATAAAGAAAATTTATTTATCGCTATTGAAAATGTATTTCAATAGAGAGATTAGATTTTTTTAGTTTATTGGTCTATTAGTCAGACCAAAATACACCCATTCGATACAAATAAATGTTACACAATTTGTCAATGTAATCAGCAAAAGTTTTTATCGTCTTATATATTCCCAATTCTGCGTTGGCCATTAGTGGCTATAATTTGTTTCGGCGAGATGGGGCTAACCCATGAGTTAATTTTGGTGTGATATGCATACATATTAACGAGCATACTCCTTCAATTTCTCAAACTCGTTTCTAACGGTGGTTTGAGGTGATTTAAGTTTTAAGATTTCTCAAGACACTTTATATTTTCGTAGCCGTTTAAATATCTTGAATAGCGTTAACCTATGGGTATATAGAATAATTTAGCGTCCACTGACTCTTACTCAACCGCAAGCAGTAGTTCTTATTCTCTCATTGATCAATTTGTCGCTTCTGCTGATAATTTTTTTTTTTTTTTTTTTTATTTATTTATTTGGCGCTGGCTCCAAAAATAGATGCCATTTGGCCCAGTTTACAAATTACAATTTTATTTTACAGTTTTTTTTTTTTTTTTATTTTTTTTTGGGTTTTCAGTCATTCACCTTTCACTCATCGATCCCCTTTCATACTTCTATCTGATTCATTCTAATAAATTCATACACATTCTTATACACGTTCATTCCCATTCGTAATAACTCTGTCAAATTCTGTGCACTCAAGATAACATCGAACATTTGTCTAGTCTGCTCAAATGCTGAGCATTTTAGGATCAAATGCTCTGTGTTCTCCACAACCATGCAGCTGTCACATAATTCACACTCAATCAATTTGCGTTTCTTCAAGCATTCTTTCCAATTTCCATGATTCAGTTTCACACGTTCCATTGTTCGTATCATTCTAGTATCTCCCTTGAGTACCTTAAAGAAAGGTTGACTCAAAGGAGACCTAACCAACTCAAAGTACTTCCTACCTTTCATCTGACATTTTTCAACAAATTCTCTCTCCCATTTTCTCCACAGATTCACCTGAAACATGCGAAGTACATCTCTTGCATCCATGCATTCATATTCATTTACCTCCTCAACCAAACAACCCCTTTTTGCAAGCATATCGGCTCTTTCATTATCTTCAATCTGTAGGTGTGAAGGTATCCATTGAAGAATGACCTCACTCCCACAAGATTGAATGTACTCATACAACATTTCTACATACACATTACCATGAGTTCCCCCACCCTTACTAATTAATGCCAACCCACTCCGGGAGTCGGAGAATAATACTACTCTCCTCCTCCCTTGTGCCATTGCCAACTTGATCCCTTCCATAATTCCAATCAACTCTGCATTCATTATACAGATACTGGCATTCAATCGTAGCATTTTCTCTTTTCTTATTGATGGAATAAAAATTCCTACACCTACTCGATCATCATTCACACTCGCATCTGTATACACTTCCACATGCGCAAAATAATTCATTCGCATTTTTAGAAACTCACTCTTAACCGACAACTCATTCATCATCGCTTTTGTTGTATCACCAAAATTCAAACTCACCATTAGATTGCTCGGAGGGACTTTCGGATTTACCGGTCGAATCTTGGAAAATACATTAATATTCTCCAGGATCACCCGTGATCTTTGTGTCTTTTGGTAGTCCGTCCCTCTTTGCAATCTCTCTTTCATTTCATACACCAATTTATTGTCCTTAGTAAACATTCGCACAGTCTCTCGCACGGTGATCCACTCCCTCTTATAATTAAGAGGTGAATCACCCAATTCAGACCACAAAGTGTGTATTGGGGTTGAGTTAATCGCCCCCAATACCACTCTAGCACATGCATTCTCCACATTCATCAACTTTTTAAAACCGGACCCATCACCATATACACTCAGTTCATACGCAATTTTTGATGACACTAGCGCCTTTCGTAACATATCAGTCACACCAGGATGAGCTCCCCATTTCGGTTTGCTCACCCTTTTGATTACATTCAACCTACTCTTGCAATTATCGGCAACTTTTTCCATATGCACTTTAAAACTCAATCGCTTATCAATCCAGATTCCCAAATACCTATTCAAATTTACACACTCAATTTGCTCGTTATACACTTGCACATCAACCCTACGATTCGTGCGAAACGTCATACAACAACATTTTCTCGAATTAACGTGCAAATTCATTTCAGTCAAACATTCTGTTACTTGGTTCACACATTCTTGAGCCCGATTCAAGGCCTCCTCGATGGACCTCCCCTTGCCCATCAGGACAAAGTCATCTGCAAATTGCAAAATGACTTTGTCCGAGGAGTTTAACCTATGTATCGAACTCGTGTAAAGGTTAAAGAGAGTCGGCGAAATTTTACTACCTTGGGGGAGGCCCATATTCACCGCTCCCTCCAACCTGTACCCTCTACCACACACAACTAATTTTCTTTCATTCACGAACTCATATACCCATTTGCAAATTTTCCAAGGAAACCCCAGACCCATAAGGATCTGATAAAGTTTCCCCGGAACCACGTAGTCATATGCTCTTTCAATATCCAAAAATACCGCCACAACATGCTTATTTTCCTTCCGTACTTCCCACACAAACTTTTCTACACATTCATTAGCAGAGTGGTTGCGACGGAATCCAAAGGTGGTTTCCGGCAACAAATTACCCTCATTCACAAATTTGTCTATACTAGCTTTCATCATACCATTCACTATTTTGACAAATACATTCAACATACATATTCCCCTGTAATTTGTTGCCAGATTTTGGTCCCGATCTCTTTTTGGAATGGGTACCACCCTGCTTTCCTTCCATTTTTCCGGTATCTGAATACTCATCCATGCTCGATTGAGAATTCGAAGCAAAGCCACTTTGGCTTCGAATTCCAATCTGCCAATCATTTTATAACTCACTCTGTTAGTTCCGGGAGTAGTAGATTTTGATGTTTCTAAAACCCCTCGGAACTCCTCCCATTCGAACTCCTTACACATATCGTTCATCAATTCGCTTCCATTGTCAAATAACAAAATTTCATATCTATCGCTCAAGTTACTACGTGCATCCATCATCATTTGTAAAAAGACACCTCCATTCTCTCTGTCATCTAACACTGCATTTCTGCCTTGCGCTCTATAACCTCTCACTCTATTAAATTTATCCCATACATCCTTAGTTGTGGTTCTATGTGTCATTTTGGCCACGTAGTCCCGCCAACTTTTCCTTTTCGCTCTACGGATAGCCTTTTTCAATTTTGCATTCATCCTTCCATAATTTATTCTGCATTCATGACATATACACCTATTGAACTCTCTCAAAGCTATCCGTTTCCTTTCATACCAATACTGGATTTCATTATTCCACCAACCATTCACCTTGAATTCATTCCCTCTGACTTTTATAGTGCACATTTCATTCACTCTCTCTATTTCATCCTCAAGTTGGTTAACCTCATTTGCTTCATTCGTTATGAGAATCTCATTCATACGTTCGACCCATTTCTTCCCATTTATAATGTCCTTACGGTCTATTTCAACATTTATACCACCTAACCACATCCTGATCAAATAATGATCGCTACCCAAATTCTCATCCGTAACGTTCCAAGTGACTTGGGCCGCCAACCCGCTAGACATTAAAGTTAAGTCTATCGCACTGGCTGTCGACCCCACGCACGCCATCCTAGTTGGCCCACCATCATTCAAGATTACGAGATCGGAATCCAGAATGAGGTGAGTCAACAAGTTTCCCCAACCATCATTTTTTTCACACCCCCATACTCTCGAATGCGCATTCATATCACCCCCTAGAATCACGTCACTTTTCCCTTCCACCCAGTCAAACAAAATTTGAAAATCTCTCAGGTTTTTTTCTCTATCACTCACTGATTCAAAAGGAGCTGCATATACACTCACAAATAACAAATTTCTGTCCAGATTTCGAGTTTTGGCAGCGATGACTTCGATACGCTCGAATGTCGGCATGCTACAACGGACAAGACTGATATTGTTCCGTGCCAATATCGTCACTCCGCCGAAGCCATCGGCCCTCGGTCTGGACAGAAGGTTGTACCCACTTACACGAAACGTCTTACCCTCACGCTCCCAAGTTTCACACAAAAGCATCACATTCACATCATTTTTGGCCAGATAAGTTCGCAACATATCGTCATTAGCATATATGCTGCGAATATTTATCTGACCAATTATCATACATTCATTGGATCTTATCATTCGCTCTACCATTCAAAGGAAAAGAGTAAGGGAAAAACCCTTTAAAGCAAAGGTAACGGTTGTTCCCTCTCTCCTTCTAATATTCATCCTCACTCATACCTTGATCCTTGTTCTGTATAGTCTGCGTCTCGTTGGGGTTGATAACTACATATCTTCTTGTTAATACAGCTTCACTGTTCTTTTCTGCCACTGCTCTGATGACAATTTTAGTGCTGCTTTGTCCCGGCTCTTGTGTTGTAATTGTTTTTGTTTTTTCCTGCTCCGTTTGTATTGAGTTATTAATATTCTTCTTATTGTTATTATTATTTTTACTGTTATTATTATTATTATTGTTGTTATTGTTGTTTTTATTATTGTTGTTATTATTATTACTGTTATTATTGTTATTTTTAGAGTTGTTGTTTTGCTGTGTACTATTATTTGGTTGTCTGTTTATTGTATTTCATGTGATGTTTTTTTCGTTCTCTTGTCCAATTATTTCGCTATATAAACGTTTTGTTTGCGCTCCCGTGGTGTTTGCATTCATTCGGTAATAAACCTCTTTTGCTTTGAAATACGTTGTCCTTTCGTCTGTTTTAATTTTAATTATCGCCTTCTCCATTTGAAACACTGGGCATTTCTGGTCAAGCGTGGTGTGTTCACTTTTGCAATTAGCACAACTTATGGGTTCACATGCGATGTTGTCATGTCCGTTTGGTAAACACTTTGCACATTTTGGGCATACTGGAATTCTCTCACACCTAGCTTTTGTGTGCCCATATCGCTGGCAATTATGACATCTCATTGGATTGGGATAATACGTCCTTACATCCAATCTTAAGAACCCAGCTCTTATGTTCAAAGGCAACTCGGTAGTGTTAAAAGTTATTATTAACAGTGGTGTTTCTTTTAGTTCGTTGTTAATTTTCCTTTTAATTCTTTCTACTTTAACTACTTTCTGACTTTCTAGTTCTTTTGCGATCTCTTCCTCTTTCATCATAAGTAGGTCTCTACAGTATACAACGCCTTTTGTTTGGTTTAAAAACTGGTGCTCTGTTACTTTAACTGGCATGTCCCCAAGTCTTGTAGCACTTAATATTTTGTTAAACGCCTCCTCCTTGTCCAAGAGTACCAACAGCTCGCCGTTTCTCGTTCGTTGCGTCTCTTTGATCTGCGCTGTAATCATAGATAGACCCTTCTCTATGTAAAATGGTGATACACCGTTAAAGGTTTTGTTTCCTTCGTCGATCCTTTTTATTACGACATACTTATGTGTCAACTTTGGATCGTCGAAAAAATTTCGCCGCCTTTTCTTGTTTTCGTCCATCCTTGCATACCCTCTCGAATCCACGAGAGGCGAGAATCTATTTTCAAACTGTCCCGGCATCCTGCCCGCAGGCAGTTACCGCCTTAAAATATAAACTTTGGTGTCTTGGTATGGGACACCCTGTCACGGTAAAAACAAAAAATTGGTGTCTTGGTACGGGACACTCTGTCAAAGCAAAAAAAAAGTACTGTTTTTTTTTTTTTTTTTTTGTTATTGTTGCCACACACAACACAATTCACTTAAAATATTACTCTTAATTTATTGTCCACCACCTTTTAATAACTATTGCACTAAAACTAATTGTTTGCCACACCAATTACACTAAATTATATTTAAATCCACACAAAAAACTTAAATTTATCGCAAAAGATAAAGTTTATGTTTATTCGCTGTCACAATTGTTACGTTCACTATGAGGTTGCAATTCGGACTGCGCTGCTGATAATTCCATTTGTTTTTACAAACAATTGTCTCTTGGTAATCTCATCATGATAACCTTCTTGTTTTTGTTAATTGTTACTCCCGAAAGTTTTAGCTATAGAGATTTTTCGAAAATTGTTGAATCTCACCTTTCATCAGTTTGTGACTCTCTCTATTCATTGGGATAATATTTGTTTTCTTGGTTCTTCTGCTGATCAAATAGAGAGTTTTGATCCCTTGAATTTTTTTGTATTTAATAATTGCATTCCTCTCACTACTATTTATTTTAGACTCTTTTGCATGACGAGATTTTGAATGCTATTTCCGTTCGTTTTTTCAATTATCTTCTTTGGAAAATGAGTCCTAATTTTTTGTCTTATCTAGCGTACAAGCAATCTCGAAATAGAATGGTAGGCTTAATTCTTATCCAAAACAAAACATTTTCAAGGAAAAGTTAGATCACTCACTTCCCTCTACGATATTTTGGCATAATGTACGCAACTTGGGCCTCGGTAGTTTCAAAAGTACAATTTCTATAGATTTCTAAACTACTGTTTTTAAGCATTGCCTATAATTAACTCTAGTCCATTCCATGACATTTATAATATTGATTTAGTGTCCGTAATAATGGTTTAGTAGAACTGCTGTACAAACTAGATTTTTTATTAATTTTATTTATCACTACACAAATGGCCTCAAAAAACGTATCTTCAACTAATAATCCTTGGTTTTACATGATTATGAACAGAAATGTACCATTTTACGCATTCCAAATTGCACACCAAAATTATGTCCGATTTAATTATGGGATCATGAGTTTGAAAAAAAGCATTTATTTAAAAAAATATTTATTACAAAACTCAAATAATTTCAAATTTTTAAACAAGAAACTATTAAAACACTAATTTTCAAAAAAAATTTAGCATTAAATTAAATTTATTTTTAAATTCAATTTCGTCATAATACTCTCTAAGGGTCCAATTCTTTCTAGTTCTATTGTTTTTTTCTATTTTGAAATTGTTAAAAAAGTGTGGTAAACCAGAAAGGCAGTAGAACAGTCATGTTTATTGTTTATTTTGGTAACTGATCTAGGGGAATCATACAAACCGCGTTGCTATGTATTTCAACAAAATTGTGGTAAGATCTTTTCGCTGTGGGTTATTTTAAGCTCATATTATTCACTCTGTGCAAATTTGGTTTATTTTAGACCATGGTGTGAATCATTTAAGACAAATTTTTTCTGAAATTTCATATCACTTGGTTTAAAAATTTACTCTACTTACGGTCATAATTGAGAAATGAATGTATTATGTGTGAAGTTGACAACATTTTGATGTCCTCCACGTCGTCATCAGAGGGAGAAACACGTCCTTACCACTATTTCACTAAAAGCCACAATTTCACTATTTTATACACACGTCACACAAATAACACGAAAAATAGAAAAAATAGAAGAAAAACACAAATTTAATAAATAAAAAGCACAGAAAATGTTTCTATATAACCTTACAAGTGAAATAGTTATCAAATCGAACAAATCTGACATTTCATGGCCGTTAAACTGGTTTATTATACTAACCAATAGCCAAATAGACCAAAATAAATCAAGCAGACTTAACCCTCTAATACAAGCATTTTTTTACATGATAAATTTTTATTATATAAAATTTATGCCAAAAACACAAATGTGGACTGATTTTTTTTAAGTAGGCCCTAACAGATACGCTGATAAAAGTTACTTATGCATTTAAATAGAAATCAAACACATTATAAAATTCAAAAATATTAATTTTTATTACAAAAACGAAATGATTTAACAATTAAATTTGTTGTTGGTATTATTATATATTTAATAAAATTAAATTTATAATAATTAATTAAAAAAATTATTTAGCCTTATTTAGAAAGATGTAAATATAGGATTTTGTTTGAGAATAACATAAACTTAATATGCATTTTACGCAAAACGCTTGGGTTGCCGATTGGAATTTTGGGTATCTATCTTGTTTTTTTCTCCGATTGGTCCCAAAAAATACTTTAATGGCCTTCTTGATCATAGCGGACATCATGTGTTAGTAGATAAGACCATTTTATTGGCTGTGGCTACTACAGTTCCATATGGACATAATGATTCTGCTACTTCCGACCGAAATAATGGAATTTGAATTTTATTTTCTGTTGGGAGAGTTCGGTGATATTCACCATAGCTACATCAATTAGATGAAAAAATACGGTTCGACCATTTTGGAGTTTTCATCTTAATGTGCGGTAGCGTCCACGCAGTTCATTCATTAAATCGACTCCCCCCATGTGCCGGTTGTATTCTTTAACACGTTGAATGCCATGCTAATTTTAAATGGCTTGCCCGTCTGGGCAAAATAAATTACTCAGTATGTGTTGCATATTTTGATGAAATATTATTTACAACATAACAGTTGTAATCATTCGTGACGCATTTAATTCACTGAGGTCACCGGTGACCCCCACGGCGCTGAAATGAAAAGCATTAAAAATTTACTCGGATTATGTGTTTTTAATAATCTTGGCTTCGCCGATCACCGGTGAACCCGTGGCGCTATGAACAAACTCAGTGCCAGTCACATGGTGACCCCCATGGCATTCAACTTAATAATTTACGGGCACTCGATTTCATAGTGTTGCATTTTCATTTTATTCCATCGAGGGTCTTTTGTGGCTGTGATAGCGTTGATTCTAACAAATAGCTTAGTGCCAACATAAGTTGACAAAAATCAGACCGTTTTTGTGTTACAAAACCGAGAAAATGTCGACTCTATATGTGTTCTCAACATACTCCTCAAAGTACCAGTATTTTACTTTTTTAGTACTAAGTGCAGCATCAGTGGATAGTTTGCTATTTGGGATACGATTGCTGCGAATGGTATCATAACTATATATACCTCTGCTTTGAAGATACATTGGCAAACTCAGAGACGTATAGAAGTTATCAAAGTAGATTAAGTGATAAATAAAATTTGGAATAGTTTTTGATAGGCGGACGATGACAACGTTTTATGCAGCTCCACGCAAATCCTTTGTAGTATCGGTACTGATCCGAAGCCTCGTTAAAATGATTTATGAGAGGTCGTACCTTAAATAGCCTGTCATAATTTGGTTGGCAAAAATACACGTAAAAGCAGACACTACAATTTCATATATGATATCAATTTTCTTTTCTAAAATGTTCCCCACGTTTTTAGTTGTAGAAAATTGGTGCTAGTTTTAAGTATAAATGCCCAGATAATTCTACATGCCAGAAAAAAATTATTTGCTTCTTTTTAGTGGATTAGAAAAACGTGGTATTTTAAAAAGTTTTTTTATATATTTTATTCTAGTCCTTTTAGTTGTACGAATTTTGAATCTTGTTATCAATTGAAACAATTTTTTAAAATAGATTTCATCTCTTTATTCAATTAAATTTATACAATTACATTATTCAACTTAAGGACAAAAACATAAATAAAACTGTAACGAAACTTAAAGTTAACCAAAAAAAAAATAAGGGTCTTATGGAGGTCGATATTGTCGCATTATTTCCATTTCTCTGATTGCACTTTCGTTACAAGCCTTCTTTCCTGACAATTTGCTACAGTCCAATTGCTCAATTTGCAGTCCATTTTAAGATCTCGCTCTGCTTAATGCGACGTAAGCTTGATCGTTTTGAAAAAGTGATTTTCCTAAGTAAACTACTGCATGATCGACGGTACATCCCTGCATTTTGTGGACTGTACATGCCCAACACAAAATTATTGATAATTGTCGACGCTCAATTGTTCCATAATTATATTGAGCAGGAAATTGTATAGCTTTCGGCTTAATAAGTTCAATATTCTCATTGCCAAAATCTATTCTAACTGATGGAACGTCGGTATGGTACATTTGGTCTCTGCGGAAATGTGGCCAGATAATCTCTGTGATATTTCCAATGGCGCCGTTGACAAGACCCTTTTCAACATTGATGTTTGAGCGTAACATCACTTTGGCACCAACAAATATTTTCAGCTCTTTGGACAATCCTCCAGTTTTATTTACATCTGCTGGTACGATATTAACCATGTTGACATTATCAACATTTTTTGTTGCATCAATATTTTGATCCTGTGGTCGAATTTTGAAAATACGCACTTGTTGAGCTCGATATTGCTCAAGTACAGCAAGATTATGGGCATCTACTTGGGCTCTTCAACGATAAATTCGAATGGCTTTATCCAATGCAAAATCTCCAGTTGCCTCTTTCATTTGTTTTAACATAAGATACTCAAAACGCTGACCATTTAATTTTCCAACTCTAAGGACATTCAAAAGATCAGCAAATGTGTTGTCTCCTTGCTGCCGCATGTTTTCTGTCACATAAAGAAAACAATCGCCACAAATGAGTCGCTGGCAAGAATCGAGTTGGCTGATTGAAAATTTGTGCTCCTCTTACGGGTGGTAATTGCATCAAGTCACCGAAAACAATTATACTGATACCTCCAAACACTTCGCTCTCTTTATTTTTCAATTGTCTCAGTCGTGAGTTAATCATGCAAAGCATTTCATAAGAAACCATGCTTATCTCATCAATGAAATTGTACCCGACATCCTTCCACTGTTGATGCATAATCTTCAAGTAATTTCCTGTCAATTGGGGCATATTTGGTGTAAGAAATCCATCTTTTTGAACAGGCATTTTCAATAAACTGTGAAGTGTTGAATCTCCTACTAGTCTAGCTGCAACACCAGTTAAGGCAGCAACTTTGACCACTGATTTTCCAACAAAACAGTGTTTAACCAAATTCTTAAGAGCGTAAAAGTTTTGCGTACTCCTGCTCCACCAGTGACAAACCATCTCATTCGTTGTCTACTTCTGTTCAACTGCTCTTGAATGCTTTGCCTTACTATAGTTGGAAAAGTTCTTGTTGTTTTGCATTCATGTTATTGTAAATTGTTTGCAATTGTTCACCAGATATATTCTGTTCGGGAACTTCCTCTTCAAAATTTGGATCAACATATTCTTCAGGTTGTTCGAGAATATTGAATGCATGAGCCTGATTGAATGCATTTTCAAGTTGTCTATCTCTTTCTCGAAAAGTTTCCATATATCTGCTTGTTTCTTTTAATCTTTCCTCACGAAAATAAATGCTTCCTGTCGGTTTTCAAATCCCAGCAAAAGCTTACTTTCAGAGTAATATGGAACATATTGAAGTGGAAGGCTGTAGAAATAATTGTGCGGATCAGTATGGATTTGGGATTTTGGAACTCTCATTACAGCAGGAATATTTGAGTGATGAACAGTGAGAGTGATGAACCGTCACACTAATCCTGGTTCTTCGATCTCAGCATCTACACTCTCCTCATTAACATCGGCATTTTTTGCATAATACGATTCAAAAAGCATTGCGAATTCAATAAGGCACATGTCTTTGAAATTTTAAACAGGATGATCTTTAGGGCGATTCTCATATATTTCAAAAATATTGGAACTATACTCCCGTAGCCTGATTACCTTCGAAACGTAAAACGTGAAAACGTTGTTCAGGGCGTCTTGTATTTAAAAATACACATCTGCGTAAACTTCCTCTGAAAGGTAGATGACATAGGTGGTATGCACATTCACATGCAGGTACTTGTCTCTTTTAGTATACGCTTGTTTCTTCTCTGCGAATTTGTCTAATGGCCTGTGCAACACTCTCATTTACATTAGTAGGTTCCGACTTTGAAATATACTTAGCTATGTATTGTGCGATAAATTCATTAGTTCCACAGGCTGAACATCCATATTACCATCCCATAATTGAAGTATTGCAGGATTGTAATTATTTACATATTTGTCTTGGGGTCGTCTCTTTAAAACGCATATTCTACCTGCGTTTCTGATAAATTCATCAGATGTTTGAGAAATGATTTTGGTTTGATCACATGCTTATCGTGGAAATACGAATCGACATGATTCCGAATTGTTCTTGTGACAAGTATGTGTGTCTATGAATTTGATTCTTTTTGACAAACTTATTTAAATTTGAATTTTCTTCCTCTGATGGAAAATAACAAGAAATGACCTCATCAATTAATTTAATTCCTGGTTCTGATTCAAATGATGACGCATTCTCCATTCAAATGACCATATGGAAATGAGGACCGCCTCTATTTTGGAATTCAATTCGCCACCAAAAGTCTTTTACTTTTCCATCAAGAATCTTATCATTTGCTTTTAAATGTTTCATAAAAGCATCCAATCTTCTTTGAAAATGTCGACTCACAACAACTGGATAACGCTCATTGCAACCGCATAGAAAAGATAATCATTGCGCTGAAATCGTGTATCTCTTCCCAAGATTCGCGATTGAAAGTAATCCAATGGTGAAATTTTAACATAGCGTTCCTCATTCAAACCATGACTCCTTTTGGCATGAAAATTTTTCATGAATATGTTTGTGTTCCATTGACTTGGAGAAATAATAACAGCTCTTACAATGTTTGCAAGAACCATTGCCAAGCACTGAACACCAGCGTATCCAGACTGGAAAATTTCGCTATTGCTTTGAGTCCAAGTAGCTCTAACAATTCTTGAAATTTTAACATTTCTATCGAGAGCAACGTAGGCATTTTGTATTTCTACGTCATTACCTTGTTCTGGTTCATGAATAACATGTTCTTGTTGGTGTGGTTGTTCAGGTGGAATGACACGAATAATGTCTTGTGCATCAATTCTGACGAAATGATTGATCGTGACATTTTTATATAGCGGGTTATTTGCAATGAGCCAACGAAGTGCGACATAAATGCGATCTCGGGAAATTGTGTAGTCCCGTGAGACATTCAAGTTCCCGAGGGTCTCAGTCACTACTACAATACCAGCGTCATTGCTAGCTGTTGGCAGCATATTAGGAAGCTTCTTGCTAAATGAACGGGACTATACGAGACAAAAGTCTCTGTTCAGATTGTGTCAAACATTGAATTACATCATGGAATGACACCTGCATCTAAATTGTTCCAGTAAGCCCTAGGTGGAGCTTCATTCGTGCGACTGTTTTTAAGATATGTATTGCATCGATGGCAAAGAACCAGAAAATCTTTGCTTGCTAGCTCCACAGGTAGATAAGGCTTTGCAGTCACCAAATGGTACTTTACTATCTGATTTGGATAACACTGCTTAGTGCAGATTTCACAAGTTTTATCACAGAAGATGTTTATTGCTCGATAAAACTCTTTTGTGCTTGAAGAATTTTGAGCATAAGATCCTCGAAGGCGACTCAGTCGTTCATTGTGCTCTTGTTCAGTTTCATAAGCTCTAGCATGAGAGTGCAATACTCGATCCCGCTCCAAGCAACCAATACGTTGAGCCTCTGTTTCATTTTCTATAGCATGACAGTGCTGTATTCGATCACGCTCCAAACGAGTATTTCGTTCCTGATCTGTATCATAACTTCTAGCATGAGTGTGCAATACTCGATCAGGCCCAATCGAGTAATGCGTTGATCCTCTGTCTCATTTTCTATAGCATGAGAGTGCTGTACTCTATCTCGCTCCAAACGATCATTGTGTTTAGTTTCTGATTCATTTGCGCGATATTATGGCATTGGCGTACTTTTTGTTGAGCAAGATAGTCTTTAGTTTCTGGATCAGTTTTCTTTCTACGTGTTACTAATCGTGCTGTTTTTTTCTGGTTCAGATTCAAGTAAACGCTTCTATGGGTATTTTTGACGAGCTTTTTCAAGCCGCCGTTTTCTTTGGCAGGTAGTTTCTGGTATACTTATTTTATGACATGAAGAATATTCACTTATACATTTGATTCCTGTAAAACAGTATCCAATCCTTATATCTACACAAAATTTATAATTATTTACACTATATAATACATACACTATAATAATTCCTTATAAAAATTTTTGTCAATTTGGCAAAAAATGGAAAAATTGTGGCATTTCTCTATTATTATTTTACAGCGCACGGCAACTATGATGGTGAATATTTTACGACGAAAATTTTATTCACGCCAACCGTAAAATATTAATAACGGTTTTCTGAAATTAGTATTAGGTGTTTGTTTAGAAGGTGAAACAACCAAGTGAACAAAATTTCAGCGAAATCGAATGATGATAAGTGATTCAAATTTGGACCTCAAATTTTGACCCAAACAGATAGACAGATGACAAGAAAGCAAGTTATGAAAAACGTGGTAAAAAATACGGACTGCCTGCTCGGGATGAATTAAAATATAGACCCCATTGTGTACGGATTGTCTCTTGTAAAACACATCCACTGAACTTGCAGCTAGTTGACAGCCTTCTATTATTTGTTTACTTTTTTCCCAGTCACCGCTTTTTCCAAATGTAGTATTAGTTTCACGTCGGCCTGGGCCATTTCGTAAATATTAAACCTATTTTACCTTTTAGCAGTGATGATTATGTTGTACCAATCGCTTGGAATGTAGCGAATTTTATTTTTGCTGCTGATTCAATATTTCCGAAGTCGGAATTAATTCTCATGAAAGAATGACCAGTAAGTACTTGTGGACGATCACTCCCAAAGAATTTTTATGGCCCGTTACCAAATTCACGTTAATGCTAGTTTAAATTTGTTATTTTACCCAGTACTTTTTACCGAGTACCTTAAGTCGAGGTTTTAGGAAGCAGGAGGATATTTCCTACCTAGCCATATTCTTGTTCCAAACATACTCATAAGGCTTGCATTTATGAGTATCCAAATCATGTGCTTTTCCAGATTATACCAATATATAATTATCATGTCCGATTATCGCGGTTAATGTAGGGAAGGGCAATGTTTTTTGGAGGTCAAAAGAAATAACATGATATCTGTCAATGGTGCTAGCTAATAAAACAGCACTTTTCATTGTTTCCTTAGCTTTTTCCGTTATTCTTATGTCGTTCGTGGTTGGCTTTGGGGCACTTCCGGTGGTAGTTCAGTACGTTTTTCTTTGTGGAGTAGGAACATTTTTCTAACATTAAAAATGCCTTCTGTTCTTAGTACCTATACGATTAGAGTTATGAGCTCGTGTGTCATGGCTTATGTATGCAGAAATAAATCTGTTGATTTGGGTTTTTTGGTAAATTCAGCACAGGTTGGTTAGTTTTATTTACACTTGAACTCTTTCCTCTTAAATCATTTGTAGAGTTCTCTTCATTCTCCCATCAGAAATTTGAAATGTTTACAAAAAAAATATTGCTTGCTGAGAGTGTTTCTCATCCATTCCTTCAATGTTTAAAATCTATTTATGAGTGCAGGACATATGTACTCTATTATCTGCAATTCAATTTAGGAAGAATAATCGCATTCCAGTGCTCTAGAAATGGTAAGTTTACAATTAGTTAAGCGAAATTTCTCTATTATATCAAAATATTTGTTACATGTGTATTTTTAATTTTATTTTAAAAACCACTTCATATCCCGCTCAATCGCAACTGAGTAAAACCATTCCTATTCCTAAAATTAGCAATCCTTCTGAGCTTCCCCATTTCCACCCAATTTATCATTATTTGTTCTTTTTCCAAGCCGTTAAAATTAGAAGTAAAAACCAAATTCACTGTCATATTGATAACTTTTAGTTGCTTAGCCTCGTACAATCGGGATTTAGAAGATTCCAGTTTGAGTAAAAGAGAAAAGACTATTCTTACTTTGTGGAGTTTTTTTAAAGCGTTCGATACAATCAATCACTAAATTTTGTTCAATGAGCTTATTTTGAACTTTATTTGTTATGTCTGCCGCTAAATTTATTTTAGGCTATATTTGGGGTCGTTTTCATCCAGTCTTTTACGACAATTCTTTTTCTGACTTCTTACTTGTGTCTTCCGGCGTTCTTCAGGGGTCGGTTGTTGGTCTATTACTATTATCTATATGTATACATTAATGACGTTTTATGTTCAATGTGTATTAATGTGTTCGCAAAAAATGTTACATTGGTATGAAATGGCTGCAAATTATTAATCACTTTATGCTGTATGTTAATTTAGTCCCGTGAACACCAAAAAACAACTTAAACGTGTTCTTCAAACTTCGTGTTTTTGAACCGCATACATAACGTACAAGGTGAGTGGGTGCCTAGATATTAAAATTTTAATAATGAACATAATATAGCCGTTGGATAGATTATAATTATGTGCACGATTTTTTTTTTAACTTCGATCTCAATTAGATCGTGTCTTAAATTAGTTGAAATTAAATTAAAAATTCGTGTAATTTTGTCTTAACCAACCTTCATTTTCAAAGCGCACATTTCGCCTGTACATAAAGATTAGATTTTTTGTGTGGTTAAGAGGCATACGACCGAGATAACAGTTTATTTTAAAATTATATAAGATTTGAAATATACGTTTAATATGCAATGTTAGTAATATGTAAATTAGAAATATGTTTAATTTTCGAATTCATTAGTGTCAATCAAAATTTCAACAGTAACACTTTTTTTATGAAAATGTTTATTTAATAATTTTTGTGTTGTGCTTTGTTCGTGTTCTGTTTCAGGATATTAATCTTAAGTTGCTTACTAATTATTTACTCGATTAAGATTTATAAACGTTACTTTTATTAAGAACTAGCTGATTCCGAGACGCGTTTCTGGCCATAAGCAAGCTTTTTCTGTTGTATTGCTTATAGATTTAAATAGAAGTCACTGCTTGTAGTTATTGAAAATTTATAGAGCGTAAACCTTATATCGGGAAGTAGATTAGACAATTTTTATTGAATTATTGGAATGCAAGCTGCTTTCAAATGAAGACAATGAAAAGATATAAATTGCTGCTGCTGCGAAAATATTTTTATTGATTGTGATCTCAAAAGCAAAACGAACAGAAAATTTGAAGTTGTTTACAATCAAACGACAAATCGAGTGGAATTATTGAAGTTCGTGGAATCAAAACGTTTGGCCTTTCTAATTTTTCTTTTAAAATGATTGTTGATTAGCTTTTCCACTGCAAGTTTAGTAAAACTACAAAGTCGTAGTTGATTTTTATTACAAAGTATAGTAAACGGCGCAGCAACTTTTAATCGTAGATTTGTGGTAGCATTCCCTCCAAACAGTTTTGGATAATTGACCACTTCATCTTGATTCATAACAGTATCACCTGACTTATATGTCACTAATTGCCTTGCTATGACATTTCATTTTTAATAGTCGAGTTATGATCATTGATGTCGTTGTTTCTTGCTGTCAGTGATGCCATTTGTTTGCTCAACCAAACGTGATTTTTGAATTGCTGTACCATGTTTGCGAACACGCTACGAATCAGATCTTCTTTGGATTGTTTAATACTACAAAAAATAGTTGGCAGTCATTTGAAACCACCTAAATTCACGATTGGCATTTTCTTTGGTGAGGCATTGATGCCTAACAATTGTTTTGAAGACTCATCTGCTGATGGATCGTTTTGCAATTAAACACGCACACTTGTAGTGAGTGTGGGTATTTTTACATTGTTCTACAAATTTCCACATATTAAATACGCGTTTAGTTTATCAGTAGCAATCGAACGAGGAATAACATTTAATGTTTGTCTAACAATATCATGGCATTATCAAACAATTCCCGAATTCCTCATTGATCCTGAAATGTTCTATCTAATGCTTCCAATGATTTTTTGTACACTCATCAGTTTTGCCATTCCAGATGTCTTAGGGATGTTGCATGTAGGGTTTTCGGCCAACTGCATTTTCAATGGCATCTCATAAAGTGGCACTAGTTCTGAAAAGAGCAAATATTATTTAGTTATGTAATCGTATATGATTGCTAAAAGCAATTTAACCTTAAATATGTTCCCTGCGTTTTTGAGCGTATACAAAAAATATATTGTATCGCTGTCGTCGTTAACATAACTTGCATGATTGAATCATTGATTGTGACAAGCAATTCTGAGTTTGAAGTGGTGAGATACATTCAATGTAAAATATCATATGTCATGTAATTTCGATGCGTTCTCCATAATTCAATTGGATTAGCTCACGAACGCTGGCTAACGAACGTTAACAACAACAAACACAAGTAAAATTCTGCATTGTTGGGGTGAACTTTAGTAATTCGTTTGGCAATGTTCTAGAAAATGGGTCAACTTCGCAGCTTCGGCTGCCGCTATTTTGCCTATTAACCCAAAAAGTCTGCGACAACCAGTTAAATTGTTTGAACTAACAAAATTTGGTATTAAGCAAAAATGGATGACATGTATGACTTCTTTGAAAACATTCTACGTCGCTAATAGACAGAATGAAAAAAATCGGCCCTCGATATATTACCCATCAGAAATAAGCTGACACTGATGATATTAACAGTACATGATAAATACGGTCCTTTAGTTAAGAACCCACCCAATGGATAAAGCTTCCACAGTATTTAATATTTGTGAAGTAAATGCAGTAAGATTTGTAGAGAAAACCATGCTGATTGTCAGAAAACAACGGTCTTCAATAAAAAGTACAGTGAATTATACAAGACAGTTGCACAATCGGCCAGATGTTCCAAATATAACCGTTCTTAACGATCGGAACTGAATCACGGACAGGAATGGTCACTATACAGTTTTTTAAGACACTTTTATTATTTTAGCAAAAACCATCCAAATAATAAAATTTTAAATAAAAATAAACTTTCCTGACTTTGATAGTCCTAAACGTAATTCGCACAACATTCATTACTCCTAAACAATTAAATCTAAAACTTTAATTGGCCAGAATTTCTAAAATACAACAGAAAAGATTAGAAACAAGAATTCCTCCGAACTGTGCTTCATATATAAAAATACGATGGGGTTAATCAGACCCCTGAATTTTTAATTGCTGCCAGAATTACTTCGCAACCTCAAATATAACAAACTTCGGTCAGTATTATATTGTGTGTGTAATACTTGAAATAAGATGAAGGTTAAAGTTAAGTTTCATAAATTTGTGACCAACAGTACCGAAAAGTTTTCTTAATTTCTAAAAATTCTGCTTAAATTTTTATTTCTTTCCTCTGATTTATTAAGGTTAAGCTTGCTCAATCTGATTTGAGTGAGTTAAGTAAATCCAAAACGAATTTTTGGTAAACAAATTTTTCTGCTGACACATTTTTTAAACATGTAAGTACGGCATATTCGAAAACTTTCGATGATGCATTCAGCAATGAAATCGATTTTGCTATAAAAAATATTGATCCACATTTGGGTATGGGACAAACAGTTCCTAGTTTTTTTCAATGTCACTGTATCGGTAAAGAAATCTTAACACTATGTTTTCTATTGAAAACGCCTCCCTACTGGTGAAAGACTAAATGAATATATAGTTTAACAATATATTTGATGTAATTAAAGCCACTGGGTTTCAGCCTTCAGTGAAATTTGTATAAAACTAGAAAAAGAAGGAAAGTAAGAAGGAAACAATTGAAGTACTTTAAGGCAATAAAGAATATTTTTGGGACAGCAAATTGTTCGCTATATTCAATCACGGAAAATTATTTTGTTAGCATTTTGCAATTGAACTGAAATTCAGTTTCCGCATAAACGTCATTTTTATAAGGCCCGTTTCTCATTTAAATTTAAAGGAATTTAATAGTAGTTTTCGAAATGTGACAATTATTTTTTACTACTATCCGCAATAAAAACTTCAAATTTTTAAATTTTTTTAGGTGCATCATTCCTGAGGTAAATAAAAACTGTTCTTCCTTTTCCGTATTTTCGTTTTAATTTTGAAAACTTACTTTCTCTGTCTAAATTTTAAAGTCAATCCAGGCTTTCTGTTCAAAAAGGTATATTATTTTATTTTAAAGGAAACGCAATTTACAATTAAAAGGATCTAGTGATGTCCAACCACTAAAGTGGGTGGTTGTTAAAGTGGTGGTTGCTCTTAAAAAGATCAAGATATAAATCAAACTCACATCAAACATTAAAAATGATGAGAGTGCTTATTTGTATCGTTCTCCGGCTTCATTATTAAATGCTACTATACATAACGAACCCGATTCAGAACAAAAGAACCATCTAGATGTTGAGGTCCTATTGGGTCACTATTTAAAATATTCAAGACACTGAGGCGATTACAACGGTTTATCGGGACATGGAGACTCAAAGTATGGCCAACAAATTTAGTGGTTAAGAGTCGGGGATGGTAAGCCCAAAAATAAGTTCATCTACTAACAGAAAATGGTCAAAGCTTTAAGCTTAATTACGCGTTCAATTAAAAAAATATTAATAATCATGAAAAATAACGTCGTTTGACTAGTCATATGGTCATTAGAGTTATAAAATAGTGCTGTATGCAACGATTGCCCATAGAACCCACTAACGTCGGACGTTTTTGAACTGGAACTTGCTCCCGCACTGATAAGATTGCATTTTATACATTTTCTTTATTCCTTTATATTTCTTTCATACAGAAAACCCTCCAAAAACACGGTTAATTCGTTCCGTGTTCTTTACAACCGTATTGTTCGAGACTATAAAAAATAACAGAAAATAAAAAAACGTTGTTTTATTTTTTATTTTTTGTTATGATAACTAAAAAACAAAATAAAAGAAAATAACAAAAATCGTGTTGTTTGAAACCGTGTTATTTGAAGAAATAGGTATCCGTGTTCCATGAAACCGTGTTCTTCGAACACCGTATTCTTGGATGGTCACCTGTACTTAATTACTATTGGTCCACCAGAACAAGCAACTTCAATAGTATATTTTTAGATTTTAGGAAATATTTTGAACAGTATATCATTTAGGAGAAAAACAATTGATTGATTGATTGATTGCAATGTATGACCAGGCAATTTAGCGAGACTCCCGGATGACGCCGGTCCCGTCATACACCTTTATTACATTTAACAAGACGGAACGATAGGTTAGGCATTTTAAATATGACAGAATCGACCCGGTTACAGTCACCTAAGTAATCGATAGTTAGTAAATTGTTGGTAAAAAATATAATGTAAGGCAGGTTAGCACAAGGCAGCACAATTATTTTTGTTTTTTTTTTCTAATACATATTCAGCAATCAGCATCCTAAAAGATATGTATAATTAATTAAGCTGCCCTTTTAATGGTACATTTCCTGAAATAAAACTTCATTATTATGACTTCTGCGTTTACATTTCCATATTTAGGAACAATGTGCTTTAAATTACTTAGTTTAATGATTAGTATTAACTAGAATCATCTGTTCTCCACAAGACCAATTATATCAAATTAAGATAAATCAACACCAGCAACCGCCAAATAGTATTAAAGCAGGGAAATGCCACACTTTATTTCTATCTGCAACGTCTTTGTGAATCTATTGTTTTGATGGTATATTTATTAATCATAATCCTAATTTAGATAATATTTAATTAAAAGGGATATATAATAGTAAATATCCTGAAATAAAACCTCATAATTGGAAGTTAAAATTACCCTAAATAGAATCATATAAGATTTAACAAAAAATAAAAAAATATATTATAGTGATTTTAAAAAGGTAATGAACCAATAATGGCCCAATAAAGATCTAACTAGGTTAGTAAAACTCCAGTAAAGTATACAACCCCTCCACCACCCGTCCACACAACTGCGTGGGTAAGGCAAAAGAATCATATCAAAAATTTACCTTTGCATGTGTCCCGAAGAATAACTATACACACAATTGTGTTCTAAACTGACAACGCACAAAAAACTGCTGTTATATAAACAAATCCTAAAACCTATCTGGACGTATGGTATTCAGCTTTGGGGCTGCGCAAGGAAAACTACAGTGAAGATCATTCAAACATTTCAAAATAAAGTACTATGTAGCATTGTGAATGCTCCTTGGTACATTAGAAACGACAATCTCCATCGAGACTTAAACATGGAAAACGTGAGTGATGAAATACAAAAATTTGCAAGGGGTTATGTACTGCGACTGCAGCAGCATGACAACGAGGAGCTACGGAACCTACTGGATCGCACCAATGGATCAAAGCGCCTAAAAAGAACAAAGCCTTTAGAATTAGTGGTTCCTTGAGCCGCTTAAATCAAAGGACTGACAGAGCTGGGATGAAATGATAGGTCTATCCCACAAGAATGGACTACTTAACTTATTAATAAATTACTAGCTAATCCATATGATTAGTTGTAATATTATACAGAAATAAAGATTTCTTTAAAAAAAAACAAAAAAAAAACAATTGTGTTGGTTGTACCTCAAATAAAGCAATTTTTTTCTTTTTTTTTTATCAAAAACGCCACCACATACTATGTCATTTCACCCACACATCCGTGTAGATTGGACCCAAGTTGAGCCAAAATTCCCATTTTTTTGGTAGAAAAAGGGACACAACCTTGTTTGAATCATACCAATTACACACCACAAACAAGAGCATCTTGTATGTCACTTCAGAGACCCACATTTATCCGAGTTCAACCCACACAACTTCAACACACGAAAAGCCAGGATACATATACTCTATCCAACCATGAGTGCCATAATGTCCATAACATGACAAGAACACTTCTATTTATTAAAGGTAATACACTTTCACTTAAGAAGAAACAACAGGAACATTCCACAATTATAGCCCTTATTTCGGACAGCACAATAAAACATCTTCCAGATGATATTGACATCCCAACATAAATTAAATTTCCGCATAAACACCTTTGTTCATGACTAGGAAGACGTACTAGGATATCACCATATAGAACTAAAAAGAAAAGTCGACCCTGATGCTTGACGTATCGGCAATTGGTTCAAGATAAACTATTTAACTGGAAATCCTCAAAAAAGATTAAATATACCATCGAAACCGAAGTACTCTCCAAATTTCTGGTCTGTGTGGGATACTTCTCAAGCAAACTTACCTAGGACACAAAAATCTGTTAAAGGATGGCATCGAAAGCTAAAGGTGGTAGTAGGTAAATCACATATCGGCGTTATCGGAATTGGGGGAAAGTTTAAAAGAAAAATTGCACAAATAAGCAAGAGCGGGAGTGTCAAAAGCAAACAAACGAAAATTGCAAATTAAAAATAAGAAAATTTTCAATATAATAAATCAGCGAGATAATTTAATCAAAGTGCATTATCATCAAAATATTGCATTATAAGTAATTATCAAGTTTTATACAAAATATTTGGTTTTATAAATTCGTGAAATATTATTTTAATTTTTTTTAAAATAAATTATTAAATGTTCTTTTCTGAACAACCATAGCATTCAAAATTTAAAAAAGAAAAATTCTATATACAAAAAATACTAATCTTAGAAAACCAAGGTCGACATGTTGTAACTATCACTATTTTCGCTTCGATGCATTTTCGATAGAATAACGGTATTTTGGAAGTAAACACAGTTTTTCTTTAATGTAAATTTCAAAATTTTCATCAAAGTAGCACGGATTTTTTTATAGAAGCGAAAATAGTGATAGTTACAACATGTCGGCCCAGGCTTTTTAAAAACCAGGAATTTTTTTGTTAAAAACCTCGCTTTTGGGCAGGGCCAGGTTTTTGGAAAACCAGGCTTTTTGAAAATCCAGGCTTTTGTACCGGCTTTTGAAAACCAAGATTTAGAGGGGAACCCGTAAAATATTAAAATATAAAATAATATTGTTGATTGATTTAAATACATAATAATTAAATTTTATATTTACATCTAATATGCTGATGAAATAACCTAAAAAAAATCTCAACTTTCAAGTCGCGAATAAATTATAAAACTAGTATGCTGGTCATAACCAACTAAAATGACTCTAAAAACGTTCGAATGCAGTTTTCCTGCTTCTTGTCTGACACGTAGACATAATAAATTGAAAGACTTAGTTTTTACAATACCAATTTTCAAATGAAGTTTTACCATAACATTTTCCTTTTCCGTTTCAAATACGGCACCGAGTTTCAGCACATCTCCGTACTCACCACCTTGATATCTGTTCGAAGAATCATTACCTTGCGACCAAATAAATTTTTGGTCATCGTAACATATTTCGTAAATCCTTGTGCCTGCATTGGCCTGCAAACATCTGAATGAACCAGATCTAAACCACCTCTTAAGAGATTTTCCGTGTTTGTTAGAAATTCTATTCACATCATTGTGCCTTCAAAACATTCTTACTACAATCACCGTCACATGGCGAAAATTCAGTATTTTCGAATAATCCAGAGGATTCCAATTATTTTACTACTTCGATATTACAATGTCCGAATATTTTGTACCCGGCCCAATAGGCGAGATCATAACATTACCCACAACCTAAGCCTGTTCGGTCCGAATAACTACCACCTTCGTATAGCAGTTATCCTCTATGATGCATTCCATTTTCATCCTCGATGACAATCCATTCCGTTACTGCTGGTGCACGACGCAATTTGTAACGCCCTCTTTGGCCAGCATTTCGTCTATGATCTTTCCGCTGTCGCCTGACCTACTCAAATTTTACCGACTCTAGCAATATTTAATGGAACGGTTCAGTTCAATATAGCTATTGCTCCTTGCCGTTTCATATTCTGCCCTTCATGTCAATTGCTATCCATAAGACTCCTGTGCGCCACTTATCTCTGCCAGTTCTTCCGAAAACCTCAAGAAATATGTTCCACGAATACTTCTTCTGGCAATAATCTCTGCAATATTCAAAAACTTAGTTTAATTTCTGTGAAGAATGTATAAAGGACCCTTTTTGATTTTTGACACTTCTGCCCAAAGCTACTTTCCGTCCAGTGGCGCTGCAATTAAATCCCGCTTATACGCTGGACAGCATTCATATGAATTGCATATCGCCAATCACCGCTTGCGATTATTCTTGCTTCCCTGGAAGTTATAACTGGTGGACCATATACACTCTCTAACTCACCCTTCTAACTCCATCCGATCCAAAGATATCCGCTCCAATAATCCCCATTTGATCTGGCCAGCATTCGTTCACTTTATATGTATCTCAAACCTCCCATCAAACCCTCGATTTATCAGTTGGAACTCTTTAATTTATTGATCGAATCATTTAGGTCATTTGTTCCTGATAACATCAGTAGATCATTTGTTGTTTGATAAATTGAAATTTTATTGCATATACAATTTTAGTACAAAGTCCCAAAAAAATGTCATTTATCATAATTTTGTCACTTGAACAGAATCTAGGTGCAGGTGGGCCTGGAACTGTTTCCACCATAACATGTTCTTCGTGAAGTGTTTCCTCTATTTCCTCTTCGAACTCATAAAGTCATCATAAAGTGTTTGTAGGTACTACTATTTTAATTCAGCAGCCGTCAAATCTTCTAAACCCATCTTCTGATATTCAAAATCCCAACGCTGTCACCAATTGTTACGAATTTTCCCTGACAAATCAAATTCGTATCACTGGATTATGAATTTAGTCTTATACTTGACGGCTACAACAACAATTCCGTAATTTACCGCTTTTCGAGCATATCGGAAATAATCTCTGAATAATTTCCTAATATTCCCACACTAATTGTTCCGCTATTATCCAGTAACTCGAGCCCACAACAATAAATAACTTTCATAATTATTGATTAATTCACTTAACACTATTTACAATTATGTGCTTTCAATCACACCCACTAGTTTGACTTTAGTGCCACTTATAATTTTCCGCTATGTACTCGCGATCGCTTTTAAACTAACGCGTACCGCTTCTTAACTAAGCCCAAAGACTATAACTTAAGATTCACTTCTTGTCTTCATTTATTTAGGAGAAAAACAATTATACACTAAAGGATTCTTAACTGAATTTGCAACAATATCGGTCAAGAAAGTTTCTCTAAAATTGGTTTGACAGAAAAGAGTTTTTGAACAACAGTTCGGCCCTGTACACTCCAGGCAGATGATTGATTGGGATGAAACTTCATACTTAAGTTTTTTCCAAATATTGTGAAAACACAGTCATTTTCAATCGGCAGTTTCCATAGAATCTTTTACGTACTCGCAAATATTTTTAACCCTCATACGACTCTCAAAAAAAATTACACTCGGGTGAAATTTCACCCGAATATATATTACATCAATCTATATACATACCCATCCATATATCACCGATTTGAATATTTTATTTGTAATACAAACGAATTCAAAAATTTTAACCATCCTGAGTTTCATAATAAAAAGGTAAAATAACTTTATAATCATTAATGGGTGAAATTTCACCCGAAGAGCATTCTTGTGTTAAAAATGTTTCATTAACGTGAAAAACTATGTAATTCGTAATAAAATTTGTAACAATACCAGCCAAAATTACTTTGAACAATTTACGCGGAAATAACGTTTTTCGGCAAAAACTGTTTTAATTATGAAAAGTATCGACTTTCAAATTTTTGCAGATTTACCATTCGACATACCGCCGAAGCAAAGAAAAGTGTTTCTTTTAAATATCTCTGCGGATGCGTGTGTGGTGCAGTACTACTAAATGTTGACGCTTCTCTACAGTCAACGCGAATTGACTGATCGAGAGGAAACTTCATACCTGTAGTTGACAACTTCCGTAGGAGCTTTCTCGTTTTTCAAAAGTATATCTGTTCATAAAGAACACAGCTGCTCGTTACGTCTCAATTAAAACAATCGGACAAACTTTTATTATATTTATTTATAACATTATAATTTGTATCGAATATTGTATAACCTAAAAATGACAAAATATAATTAGAAAGGTTTGAGCAAACCATATTGTAAAACTTACCTGTAAATTCTATAGATGTTGTTATGGCAGCAGAAGCACCCTTTTAACGGTTTGAGGCTTAACTATTTGTGTAATACCGGCTACATGATAATTTATTTTGCGGTACATAATTTATATCGGTTTGTGTCCGAACTAAAATTAGCTATAATTATTTAAATGACAGATAGCCAATATTGCCAACACAAATTTATACCAACTAGGTTAACGCGGCTTTTACATCAAACGATCATGCATTAAATATATTTGATAGATTTTTTATGATTCTTGCGACATCTATTAGACATTGTGAATACTGTGAAACTGTCAGCCGACGTCGTTCCGACTGTATATGCCACATTAATGGCTGGACTATAAAGATCCACTTAAAATTAAAAAGAATTTTTTTTTCAAATAGAAAATTGCTAGATTAAATATTACAATACCACCTTATTGCTAAAAATCTGTAAAAAATAATAAAATTAAATAAATATAATTTGTCCGCCATCCTATTTCAATATTTTGACAATCTATTATACATTCTAATAAGCGCGGGTTACTCGATATACTCACATTAAAAGTGAAATAGCCTGCTAGAAGTAATTTTAGTTTTAACGACAACCGTAACCTTTTTGTCGATTTGGCGTTTCTTTAATAAACTTTTGAGTTCGATAAGTCAATTCTTTATCGAAGTTTTTATGGAATATTAAATTCGCTGAAAAAATCATAAATCGCATGGCTTTAAATTTTTCTTTATTTTTAATAGCTTAAATAAGATCAAAGTTTTTAAAACTAATCTTTGTTCATATTAAAATCAACTAAAAATATAGTTTTTCATTAGCAAAAATGTTTATCAAACAAAAAGTTTACTTGGTGTAAAAGCCGCGTAAGTATTTTATTTATAATAAATTTACGCTCACTCAGCATTTAGCAAGCGAATAAAAAACAGTCTAATAAAAAACAGCATTAAATAAAGTTATTAATTTATTCGCCAAGAAAGGTGATTGGGGTGTGGTTAGATTATACGACGGCGCCCTATAGGGCCTATAGGCATAGCCAATTGTGATATATATTTAAGATTATACCACAACCGTATATCACACTTTTTCGTCGTGGAAAATACACAGCCCGGCATCCACTCACAGCGTTCCATCGTCCTTCGAGCCGGATATTCGTATCCAACAGCAGCAGCATATACAATTCAAACGTCTCAACAGGACAATTTATGATCATCAAGGTCTCAGCAAGGTCTCATCAGCGGTATATAACGGATGATATTAACCGGTACGAGCACATGGAATCATTTGCACACGCCAAAGCCAAGCCGATCTAAAATACAATAAGTATTTTTAGCATTTATTATTTTTACCTCATAATTAAATAAGCAAGCTTTATAAGAATTAAAAATATCCGTTGCGGATTTTATCTAAAATTTTGTTGCTCATAATTGCTGTTCTATCTAAGCTTACATGTGAATATTTAGCAATCAGTAAAGCACTCATTACTGAAAATTTGTTACATTCGTTGACGAAAAATTATTCGCGTACAGTGCGGTGCTATATTAGTGAACAGTTAGCAATTAGTGTGCAAGTGTGCCAGAAATAAGAGTAAATAGCGGTAGTGAATCATGACGGAGCTAGCATCGATAAAGAAGATTCGATCAAGCCTGAAAGGCAGCATAACGAGGTTACTTACGTATATGCGGGGATTGGCGGAAAACACGGATGAAGCTGTTGACGCGCTTCAAGTTCGGTTAAAACGCGCTCAAACTTTATTCGACCAATTTACCGATATAGAGCGGCAAACTTTTCGACTCGACGCTGAGGAAGCATCATTATTACCAGAAGTAGAAGAAAGCTATTTCTCGATTGTGACCGAATTGAGTGGTCTGATAAGAAAGCGCAGTACACATAAAGGGTTTTTTACGTCAATGTTGGATCATACGGTGAATACGTCCCAAACACAATCATCTCCACCGTCAATTAAGCTGCCTAAAATAAATATCCTTCCGTTTTCTGGTGGTTACGTCGAATGGCAGTCATTCTATGACTTGTATTGCACCACAATACACGAGAAGGACTATCTAACCTCGTTACAAAAGTTTCAGTACCTCAAGAGTCTTTTGCGAGGCGAAGCAGCATCACTTCTGCGGCATTTCAGCGTTACTGAGGCGAACTATGTCGAAGCTTTGCAGAAATTGATCCAGCGTTACGATAGAAAGCGACACACGGTTAACGCATTTATTAAAACTTTTTTGGAGCAACTGTAACGCTAGCCCTTGCGATCGGCTAACGTTAGCAAAAAAAAAATAATAATAATAATAAGATATTATTAACAGAGTAAATCAACAAACAAATAAAAAGGTGTTTATACCAGAGCACGCCATAATTTCCGCCGCTAGCTCAGTCCCTTTAGTCCAACGCCACTCACTCGCACATAATGCTTTCGAAACTCAGACTCATAATTAACAGCATATTTATTAACATGATTTAATTTAAAAATTTAATTATACAAAAAAAATGGCAGCAAATTTTCCATTTAAATTTTAAATTAATCTGTAAAATTTATATTCAACAAAAAAAGGCATATTCAATTATGCAAATTAGCAATAGGCATTTTCATTTCAAAATTAATTACTTGTAAAACAAATCGAAAACAAATATATATATATATATATATATATATATATATATATATATATATATATATATATATATATATATATATATATATATATATATATATATATATATATATATATATATATATATATATATTTATATAGGAATACCAATCAAATGTACCTTGATTCCACGAATGAAGAAAAGCGCTTTTCCCACATCCGGGGCACGGCACATGAAACTCAAAACGGTCTATATTTGCTAAAATAAAAGAAAACACCAGAATTAATTAAGTTATGAATATAACCAATTTTCGACCAAAATTAAAATCGAACAAATCAAATTTAAAATGGAAAAACTAAGATTTAGAACAAGAATGCAAAAGAAAATTATAGATATAAAAAAAAGGTAAAGTAATTATGTAAATGATATCAAAACTTAGCCAAAAATTCATGCGCGAAACTGCCGTAGACCGCTTGCTCTCGCCGCCGGCACCGTACGTCCTCGCCTTCACCTTGCCAACCGTATTTGGGATCAACGGTATTCTCGCTATGCTGACTAACACTGGAACTCGTTGCGCCAACAAAATATACTGCCGGATACCGACAACAAAAAAAAAATCGCCGACAAAATAGTCCGCTATCCACCCCCTTTGCTTTGGGTGTGGTTAGCGTTACACGCGGATTCCAAAACAGAACAATGCCCGGTCCTTAAAACTGCCGTTGACCGCTCGTTCTCGTCTCGTGAAATGGCACGACCTTGTATTGACCCACCCCACTCAATCGACACTATGATTCTGGAGGTTATTTTAAGCGTAATTATACGGATCTCCCGACACACAAGCACGCCACACGAATTTATAGTGTTAATGGTTGTATTGGTTTCACGATGAAAGGTTATCCAGCAACTGCTCAGAAATCACTTGAAACACTTTCTCACAACAAGGCAAATGATATAATGTCTTTACAATGCCTTCGGATTGTTACCCTTAAATGTTTGGCAACCCTGATTGTAATTTAAGCCGAACTAACCACATTCGCTCTCTTTTCTGTAGAGTACCGGTTATCGGAACTTTATTCCCAGTGATCCACCAAAATGAATCGAAATTTAGAGCACAAACTTCTTTACCACTTCACACTTGAGTTTATATTTTTACAAGTCAAGCAAACAAAATTCTGTGATGCAAGACCGAACACAAAGAACACACCAAGAACACTTTTCGAAAGCGACCAATACTGGGATAATTTTTATTTAGTTCTCTTATTTTTGGTATTTTTTCCACTTCAGCAATCTAACGTGTTACTCATTCAAAAGATTACCATCGAATGTCCGGCATCCGCTCAACTCAAATTCTTCTTGTTTTTTCCGTTCTTTACAAAACAAAATCAACAAAAAAAATTCAGTATTTTATGCCATACAAAAAAAAATCCGCTAACGCAATAAAATTATCGTACGACTTTTCAGAAGGTACATGCACCGATAATGCAAGCCATTTATAACAACATCAATTCGCCTAAAATAATGTACCGTACTAATAGCATGCAAACATCGTAGGCGCAATAACAATTTAAATGGTATAAAATATCAAAGTTATACACTGTGGCACAAAAGTAGAAAACATACGCGATGCGTAAATGGAACGCACGTTACACAACCTCATGTAAATCATGTCAATGCGGCATCAATTCGAAAACTATGGGATACGTCAAACGAAGTCGTTAGAGGACTTAAAGCTCTCGGATCAAAGGCAGAGCACCGGGATCCGTGGCTGATGCACATAATTGTGAACAAATTGGATTCCGAGTCCAAAAGCTTGTGGGCTCAACATTCTGCAGAAAAGGATTTTCCTACGTTAAAAGAGTTTTTTGATTTTCTGGGAAAAAGAACTGATGCATTGGAATCCGTTAGCAGAAGCGTCGTGAAAAAATTAAGTCTTTCTCAAAATTTAAAGCTTGAAAGTTCCAGAGCATTCGCAACAATTAGTAAGCCGTCTTGTCCAATTTGCAGTTCAGATGACCATAAGCTTTT
Organism: Nephrotoma appendiculata; assembly: GCA_947310385.1. Classification (NCBI taxonomy): domain Eukaryota; kingdom Metazoa; phylum Arthropoda; class Insecta; order Diptera; family Tipulidae; genus Nephrotoma; species Nephrotoma appendiculata. The sequence goes on from OX371223.1 coordinate 126,354,762, forward strand.
TGAATGTGTTAGTTTCAAGGAAATGGATGTCGATAAAATATGTAACCTAATACGTCAAGAAAAACGGTGTTTTAATTGCCTCAATTTCAGTCACGGGGTCTATAACTGTAAATCTCGAGGCCGTTGTCGTCAATGCTACAAGAAACACCATACTCTTCTACATGCGGTAACCGATAAATCAGTCGAGGCACAACCTGATCAATCTACATCCAGCACCAGCCACGAATCCAAGATTATGCAAGTCTCCTCCGGAGAATCCCAGATGATTTTACCAACGACAATGGTAAGAATAAAGGACCGATTTGGGGGCTTCCGAACATGTCGAGCACTTCTATATTCAACATCGCAGGAGTCATTCATTACAGAAGATTGTACTGATTGAAGTTGAGCGTATTGTAACCGCGTGTTGATTTCGCGTAACCGACCAAATCAAGAAGCGTATTTGTTATCATCGCACGAGAAATTATTATTCATAAGGACGTGCAACATCTACCGTAGTACTAAGGAATAACGAAAACCGCTATAAAAATTTGGAGGTTTCATAATTACCACCAAATAAGCTACGGTTAATTAGTCAAAATATTGTGTATCAGATCAAAGTGAAATGTCGTGAATAATGCCGCCAATAGAGAGCGCCATTAAACGTCGTTCTAATATCAAGGGTTCGATGACCGAATTGCCCAATTACGCTCGAACATGTTAGGGCGTGGAGACATCCCAATTAGATCTTGAACAACTGAAGGTCCGATTACGACGTGTGGAAGGATTATTATCAGAATTTTATGAAGCCGAAAATGCAATCAACGCACTGGATCCTGAAGATGAAAGCCATCAAGATGACTTCGAGGAAAAATATTACACCACTGTCGCAGATTTAAACAAGCTAATTCGAAAAGCAAATTTTGGTGCCGGAAATATATGTCATTTGAACTAAACGATAGTCAAGGTGAACAAACGAAAAGTGCAAATATTGAAGTCAAATTACCAAAGATCAGTATAGCTCCATTTCATGGTAATTATACAGAGTAGCAATGATTTTATGATTTGTTTTCGTCCACGATCCATGAAAACACAAATTTAAATCCAGCGCAAAAATTTCAATATTTAAAGGGATTTTTGAGAGACTAAGGCGCTAACCTTTTAAAACATCTCCCCATTTCAAATGCGAATTATATCGAAGCGCTACATAAATTGAAATCCAGGTACGACAGGAAAAGGTATACAATGAAGTCATTCATTAAAAGTTTTATTGACACACCATCCATACCAACAGTGATGTTGTTTTCCGTGTGCAAGAAAGATGCTCATCCTTTATTTACGTGCCCGTAATTCAAGGAGTGGACCGTTGAGAAGCGTAGAGAACTAGTCAAAGCTGAAAATAGTTACTTTAATTGTTTTGGCGAATCCCATACCGTATATATCAGTGTATATCAAAGGCAAGCTGTTATCATTGCCAAAGAAGGCATAATTCGCTGTTACAGCTAGCCAACGATGCGATATATTCTACAGGTAAACAACCACTACCAACCAGCAGCTTAAATGCAATCAACACATCTTCGGTAGCTGATCTTCAACCACAAACATCATCATATCTTCAGTCCTGTAATTCGATAAATCAAGTTATATTACCAACCGCGAACGTGAGAGTGCAAGATACAAGTGGTCAGTCGGGTCTACTCGTCTACTCGTTTCTGGATCCCAGAATTCATTCATTACGGAAGCATTGGTACAAAATCTGGGACTGAAACGTTCATACGGAAGAATTAGCATTGAAGGCATAACTAATCAAAAACTCGTGACTACTCGAGGAATAGTAAAGGTCATCATATCGCCACATTTCAAATGTAGTATCCCCCCCCCCCCCCTCCATTACCAAAATTAACCCAGTCCAAAAAAAACAAGCGGCTAGAGTATCAATGTGATTCGTCAAAAACATTAGCTGATACAAGTCCAAACTCAACATCCAAAATCGACTTACTAATCGGAGCAGGCAAGTTGTACGATATTTGAAACCAGAGTAGATTAGAGATTCAAATAATAAAGTATGTGCTCATAATACACACCTCGGATGGATATTGACGTTGGACAAGAATTTGAAAAGTTTCTGGGAATCAGAAAAAGTTTTACGGTCTATTCTATTATTACCAAAACACCAGATTTGCGAAGATCTTTCTAATCCACTACCATGAAACAAGAAGACAATCACTACATGGTGGGGTTACCCCTTAAGCAAGAAGTAACACCATTGAAAGAATCATTGAGTATCGCTATCAAGCGATTACACGTTATGGAGACGAAATTTATGAACAATCCTAATCTGCACGAGAAAAACGTTGAGTTCATGGAGGAGTACAGAAGACTGGGTCATATGGCAGAAGTAGATCTACCCAAACATCATTTAAATTATTTGTATCTACCATACATCAGGGAGTTTGGAAGGAAACGTTTACAACCACAAAATTGCGTGTGGTATTTGACGGGTCTGCCTTGTCCCATGTCCCATATCCCCCCCCCCCAATGTATCGTCAGATATGGGTACATCCAAGCGATCGCCGATTTCAACGCATAGTTTGGCGTGAAACACCGAGCACACCAATAAGGCATTTTGAGCTGAAGACATTGACATATGGTATGTCCTCAGCACCCTATTTAGCAACACGAGTCATCCACCAAATTGCCGAAGATAATCATAACCAATATCTGGAGCAACACATGTATTGCAGAGACACGTATATAGACGATTTTGTAACTGGAGCACATTCAACACCTGAAGCAATCACATTAGCAGAACAAAGGTCAAGTTATTAGACAAAATGAATGCATCTGAGTCGTGCCATCCGAAATGGCAGCCATCCGAATATCAACTCACCCATGACTCTAGAAGATATAATTTCTACTACAGAGCGTGCAATACTTTCAGAAGCTAGTCGGATTTTTGATCCGCTGTACCTGTTATCACTTTACATAATAAAAATTAAGAGTTTTTTTCAAACATTGTGGCTGCTCAAATTGGGATGGAACAACAAATTACCAGTCAAAGTTCAAAATCAATGGCAAACCATTAGAGAGGCAGCATGCTGTCTAACTACCATAACCATACCAAGGTGGCTCTTCATGACCAGTGGAGAAGGACATCAACTACACGGAGTTTGCGACGCCAGTGAGTTGGCATTCGCAGCCGCCGTATACGTATACGCACATACTACAATGGCAGTTATATTACCAATTTAATTGCTTTAAAAATCAAAGTTGCGCCTATTATGTATATATCATTACCCAGATTAGAATTAAATGGAGCATTGTTGTTAACTCGATTAATCAAGCATATCTAAGAAGTCTTGTGTATTCAAGATTGTCAGCTATTCGGATAGACCGATTCTACTATCGTACTGGATTGGCTTTCAACCGCCACGCCGATGGAAAACATATGTAGCGAATAGTACGAGCAAAATTTTAGAGCTCCTTTCGAGAGGAAAATGGCAGCACATTCCATCCAAGCTTAATCCAGCAGATAGCGCTACAAGAGGATTGAGTCCGAAGGATTTGAAGATACATACATTTTGGTGGAAGGGACCAGAATTTCTCAGTTTAGAAGTTGACAATTGGCATAAGTGTCAAAAAACAGAAAAGACAAATCAGCCAGAACGAAGAGATAAAGTACAAGTTATGACCAGCGTCTGTTTAAATAAATCGAAGTCATTAATCGAAGAATTATGCACTAAATATTCCAGTTACGATAAAGTTATACGTATATTGATATTATTAAAGTTTTATTATCTATGTCGCAAGAATAGAACGAAACCAACTAATCCAGCTCAAAGTGAGTGGCAACTGTGATCAAACCATAGTTAAGCTTTTTTAGAAAAGACTACATTCATAAAAGCTTTTTTTGTTTTTTTTGCAAATATTTTGAAAACGATAAGGGCTTTTAAGATTCAAATAAATTGAAACATTAAATTTTCAACAAAATTCGACCCAACCTTGTAGGTTATTTGCTTTTTACTGTTTGATGAATTACCCGAAATGTTCTTAGTTTAGTTTCCAAATTATAATTTTAAAACTAGAGCAAAATTAAGTTAAAGTTTCCGTGAGAAATCGTCCAAAGTATACAATAAGCCCATACACTTGAAATAAATTTGAGTAAAACGATAACCAACAATTCGAAAGTTTTTATTTATTTTGCATGGCTGCTAGCCATATGTTTCAGGACGAGACCGGGGATGTCGGAAAAATGTTCCTTCATTTTTACCATTAGTTGTATACAATTCCTATGCGGTCAACCAATTGTATACTAATTCAAGCAACCGTTGTTTAATATTGTTGGTGAAGTAGCATTGGGCGCATTCAGGGCACCCAACAGTTGGGAATATGGTGAGTAAAATCGCGGCCAACGCTATGAAAATGTTTAGCACTATAAAATTTTAAAATCAAATTGGCGATGATTTTACTAATCATGAAAGCGCCCATTGACTCATACTACTATACGCGATCTAACTTCAATTTAACTTAAGAAACAGTGATATTATAAAATGATTTTAAAAAATATTCTTACTAGGTGCGTAATATTTCACCAAATGAGGTAGCTCGAATAGTGCAGTTCCGTTACCATTTGGTTATGAGAACTACACTCCGTATAAAATCAATTACTAATTTGAAGTTAAAGAATTATAAGCAGGATGAAACCGAATGGTTCAATAACTTTTTGTATTACAAATGTCTTCATTCTTCTTACTAAACATTACAAAATCAATTTACTGCGCCCATAAAATATCAGATAGTTTATTTTAATTACCATTCAAATTCTTGTATCTCAAAGTCACCAACATAATTTATTCTGGAAAATTGTACAAATTAATTTCCATCCGCTCACGCGAATCCACCCAATTACCAAGCTTAAAGCAACATACACTATAGAATTGTCTCTGATAGTAAAAAATAAAAAATAATTATTATTATTTCATAGTGTAGCATAAAACATTTATATGGTATAGTCATAAATGTATTGGGTCATTAAACTATATAAATACATACTGGACAGTTCTAGTACAAGGTTCCATATGGTTAAAACCATACAATTTCCAATCTAATAAAATCTCAACAATGTCTGTGCACAAAGTGAAAACAAAAAAGTTTAAAAATCTTGTTGCCCTCGAATTTTTGTAATCTGTGCACCTCTATCCATATGTTCTAACATAAAACTATAGCAAAATCAAACCGCACATATAAACACATACGATATCTATTAAGATACTTAAAATCTGTTTTAGAAAAACTGTAATGTGAATGAACACAATAAATTTAATTAATTGCACATTCATTACCTGTGTTTGGTTGTTTGCTTGCTGCTGCTGGTATACCTTTTTCTTTTATTGCGAACCAAAACTACTTAGGTGTACAATTATTATTATTTTTTTTTTTTGTTTGCTAATCTAAAGTTGAAATTTTATACATTAATTAATTTACATATTGCTAGGTATATATCGTATATAAGAACACGATTGACATTGAAAATATGCGGGTGGTGACTATGCGCTACATGAAATATTGGATTTGATATTGAAATTAAAAGTAAAAACTTTGATTTCATTGTGTTATCTCAATGGCACACCAATTACTGAGATAAATTATTTAAATTGTATTATGATTTAGAATTATTGGAATTTAATTTTTATACTTTTTTTTATTGTATATCTTGCATATTATTATTGTATAAATAGATAGCTATTTCCGTAAGATATTGATATAAGAATAATAGTTTTTTAACACTAATAATTCAGTATTTGAAGGTGCCCGCTCGCCGTTTGAAATAAAAATGAAAGTGTGAATTGTTGTATGTTGTGCTATAGTGGGAAGTTCTGAGTGATTAATGTTTCTCGCATGCGAACATATGCAAATCTATAATGGTATTGAGAATATAATTGACCCTGCGGTGATATATGTATCCATTCGCATGTACCTTCAGACTATTAAAACTATTCTATAATGATTCATAGAGGCTTTACATTTCTTTAAAATGTAATAGGTTGCTGGGCCAGTGATCTATTCTTTAGATTTTGCCATTTACATTTAATATCTTATACGTATACAAATCGAAATACTAATTCCAACTGAAATTTTATAGCCTTTCTATAAAGTTGTACGGAGGGGAGGTACACTTTTATGATTTTTAATTTGCCAAAATTTTAATGAAAGGTAAAATTTAATGTGCAATTTTACATTAATAGTAATGTTACATAACTCCCATTGATCCGGATCAGTCCAAATTTAACTTTAACGTTTTTCCATGAAATTTGAACTGAACCGAATCAGATCAAGCATAAATAATTACGGCTACTATAATTAGTTTATAAAGCGCAAAAGACACATTTTTAAATAAATTACAAAATGTATATAACTTTAATCAAAAATATTGAAATAAAACAAAAATGAGTTATAAACAAGAAAACGACAAAATATATTCATTGAATTGACGATAATTAAAAAAACAAGCACTTCAAAATAAATTTTACGAAATAGGCAAATTTTCACAATAAATTTATTAGACGTTTATCAAATTGTCTTAACCGTCCCACGAACATTATTAATGGCCGGTTGCACAGAAAAACGACTAACGATCGGTTAGTTGTGCGCGAGATAAAGTTTTTATATGAAATCTGGTTTTGCAGTCACAAAAAAAATCAACAGAAATATTTAACGATTAGTTAAAAAGTTATTCAATAAAAATTGGCCATTCAAATATTTCTACGGAATAAAATATATTTAACCAAGTTTGCGTTGATTTTTTATGTGACTGCAAAACCAGATTTCATATGGAAACTTTATCTCGCGCACAACTAACCGGCCGTTAGTCATTTTTCTGTACAACCGGCCATTAATGCGATAAAATTTTTGGTTTTCTGGAGTAATTTATAATAAATACATTTAAATTAATAAAAAAAACAAAAAAGAAAATTCGGGAAATTACGTAATTAGGAAAATATGGCTTTTTCCATATATGGTACAAAATACAATTAAAGATAAAGGTTAACTCAAAAGAACATATCACAATTCAATTTGCCAATAGGAACTTTATATTTTTCGCGCTTTTCAACATTACTTTTCCACACTATACTCTACTGAGAGAAACAATCGCAATCAGATGTAAGGCACAAATAAACATTGCACACGGAAAAAAAATTGTAGATGAAAACTACTTTTTTCGATGAGCAGTACACACGTCATTGTCATTTCTCGCCATTTTACAGGAAGTGGTTATTCTGGATAACCACAGGATTTCTGATTTGGCAAAGGCGTTTGGCAGTTTGATAGGTTGACAGATGGGTTGGTCTTTTCCTAAATGATACGTTATTAATGATATCTTTTGCTACAAACTGTCGAAACTCTAAAGAGTTCAGTTTAGAAGAAATGCTGTAAGATTTTTTAATATCGCCGTGTGAACGATAAAGGCCATGTCCATTAAATCAAAGAAAACTCTTAAATAAAATTTAATTTTCGCTCTTCGATCACCTTTTTTTGATCCATGATATCAACGCCCCCCATATGATAGATGATCATTGCACTCTACGTTTTACTCTTGATGTGTTAGTTGTGGAAATAAAATTGTCGAGAGCAGTAAAAATCTATATTACCGCAAACTAATTTTACCTTAGTATAAAACTTTGGTAAATGTTTATGATTTTTACGAACAGTACCGCAAGATTTTATTCCACTTAAGCTCAATTTATGTTGAAATTGATTAGAATTAAATAATTATCAAAATAAATTTCGCATCCTTGATTAATACATAATACAGTTAATCGAAAAATTACCTTTTAACCTAGATTGGCGATTTTATCATTATTCATTTTAAGCCGCCTTTAGAATCACAGCGACATTACATTTTAAATCCCCATCATATTGGCTTTCCTGTAAATAAAATCAAATGTATTGTTACAGATAAAAATTTACCTTTAACGTATTGTTTCATAAAATTCTGGTCCTTAAACTTAATCATGTGTCCGTCTATAGCAAGGCATTCGGAATTACTGATGGCAGTTAGAAAAGCGCTATTAAAATGGTCAATGAGAGGTTTTACTTTCCAGGCACACAAAATCACAAAAATAAAGTACCGACCTAATTTCCTCAAACCAGTGAAACCTCATAACATTATTAATTATTGGTACATTTAAATTGGGTTGTGTCGACCAACAGTCACGAATTGCTGGTACTTCGTGAACACTCAGTATAAAATTCATACCTATAAAAGCACGAAACTCTTCAGTGCTGGCTTTCACAAATTATTAAGGAAGTCAAAATTTGAAAATTATCTACAATATCAAATGTCTCCAGTAAAATAGGCAAATTGCTCTGGATTGAATAATTCAGTCTCCAACGAAGCCGGCTTAAAAATAATATTTAATCCTCATATTCTGATGCCCAATGAATGCCTTTGAATTTCCAATGTCCGATGATTGTCATCCTGACTGGGAACAAAATTAACACTAACATCATTATTTTTAGACAAAATTTCACTCGGCATTTTCAGTAAAAATTTCACCCGTTTACATAACATTAAAATCGTTTTCCATAAACAGTCGATATAGCTGTAACAAAATTCACCAAAAAATTTGTATTCTAAATTTGTTCCTTAAGTGGAACAAAATATACGAACCTTAATTTTTTGAAAATTTTCATTATTTCTTTATAAGTGTATTGTTCCAGTGGAGAACCAAAGAAAAACACGAATAACAAATGTATTTTTAATCCAATTTATCGAAACTATTATTTTAAATGAAAAATAATGTATAAATCTTCAAAAAAATCAACAGTCATTTCGATTTTTTCATTATTTTAGTAGAAAAAAAAATATTTACTGCTGAGCAAAATGTGTACTTTTCAGTTCGAGTTTAATGTCAACTGCTGAATACAATTTTAGAAAACAAACGAAAAATGTATAGAATGAAGCTAAACGCACTTAGAAACAGACAAAAGACTCCCATCAAGAATTGAACAGGTTTCCGAGAAGATTAACATCAATCAACGTTATTTATTTATCGACACTGCATACATACCACCCAATTCATACGATTACGTTTATGCAGCATCCCTTAATTCAATCAATGGGGTCATTCATCAAATTCATCCGATTTAGTACTTGTACTTGGTGATTTCATTCTTCCAAACATTTTGTGGGATCTTGATCAAGAACTAAATTGCATACTCCCAAGAAACATAAAGTCGGATGCAGAATCACTGTTCGTCGATACCAGGTTGAGTTATAATTTAAACCAAATTAACAGCATTGCAAATAATCTGGACAGATATCTAGATCCTGCCTTCACCAATGAAGTAGATGCGTTTAATATTATTGAATCACTTAATCCATTTGTCGTGAACGACAACAACCACAAATCTCTGGACATTGTGTTCAACATCACCCACTACCCGGCGAAAAGATCAGAACTCCAGAATTATATCAAATACAACTTTAAGAAGACAAACTACTGTGGTCTCGAAAGATCTTTTGCATCAGTGAATTGGGATCAAATTTTTAAACGCTAAGGAGATGAATGATAATGTTCACAAATTTCACGACATCATACATCGAGGATTTTTAAATAAAATTTCAAATAGTCGCCCTTCTTGATTTGAAAATCAGCTTAGCTTATAAACTTTAAAAATCGCAAATGCAAAGCATACACTAAAATGGGGAAATCAGATCTAGAAACAGAGAAAATGTCTTTCTTAAAGCACAGCGAGGATTTCGATACGTATTTCAAGCTAAAACAAAGAATTCTGGAAATACTTCAGAACTAAACGTGAAACCGAAGGGTACCCGGCCACTATGACATATAATAATTTGCGAACTCCGAACGCCAGAGAGGTAGCAGATATGTTCGCTTAATTTTCTCAATCTGTATACCAACCAATGAATAATACCGGATCCACTGATGAAACTAGCCATACAAACATCTCCACCACTCCTCCAATTATATCCGTTGACAACATTCTTTCAGCTATGAAAGACTTTGGTGACGGAAATGTGAGCCAGACGACATTTCTTCAGTCATGTTAAATAGATTTGTGAACATTTTGGTAAATCCGTTATGTATAAGCTTGTCAATCATTCGTTAACATCGGCTGTTTTTCCCGAGAAATGCAAAATCTCTAAGATAACACCAATTTTGAAATAAGGTAAACGAGATGACGTCACATGCTACAGAGAAATATCAACAACATCATCAATTCCTAAACTATTTGAACTGGTCGTATGCAATAGTTTTAAATAAACATTAATACGTCATATATCTGTTAACCAGCATGAATTTATGCCATCTCGCTCTACTTCTTTCAACTTGGTTGAATTCATAGTTATAAACGAGATTGAGAAACATAACCAAGTTGATGTGGCATATACAGATTTCAGTGAGACATTTGACTCTATCTGTCATCATAAAGCTTGTATGTACATGGAATATATCAACTGGTTCAAATCGTATTGAACAAGTCATCAGCAATATGTAATAATTGGAAATAAGAAATCTAAAGTTATCAACGTGACTTCTGGTGTTCCCCAAGGATCTCACATTGGACCATGGCGTTTTCATTGACAGAATAACGAACATAATAAAACTCTCAAATTTTGTCATATTTGCCGATGACGTAAAATTTTTTCATACGATCAAAAAAATTCTATCGAACTACAAGAAGAGATCAATAGAGTTAGTAGGTGGTGTGACCAAAACTCATTGGATTTGAATATCAAAAAATGCAAAATTATGTCTTTTCATCGCAAACGGAATAGAATAATTAAAGCATACAACATCAATGGTTTAGAAATTCAGAGCGTATACGAGATTACAGATTTGCGAGTCACCTTCGTTGAAAATATTAGTTTTAACAGGCACATCGATAACTGTATTGCTATAGCAAACTCCATATTTGGCTTTGTCAAACGATGGACTAGAGAGTTCAAGGATATAAAAACGTTAGGTTCACTATATTTGGCCTATGTAAAATCTCAAGTGGAATACGCCGTAATCGTTTGGAATCCTTACCACAAATGTTCACATCAAAATAATCGAAAGCATACAAAACAAATCAATGTTATTCCTGTTTAAAAAAAATCAGGTTCAGAGTACGACCATAGAAAACCATTCCACGTAAATGTGACTCGATTACCACCATATTCAACAAGGTGCAAAGAATACAAGATTTGCACTCTTCGAAATAGACGCCTTCTTCTAGATGCCACTATCATCGGTAACGTACTACTTGGTCACATTGATTCTGCCTACGTACTACGAAACATCTCTATTAATGTTCCAAGTAGATCATTTCGTAATTATCGATTTTACACTGTGCTTGAATTGCAAACTTTTTTTTGTGACAAGCTGGGCACCCGGGGGGTAAACCTAATTCGAGTATGCTGAATTCAACGGTGCTAGTCCCATTTCAAAGTTAGTACCCATTTTAGAGATAAAGCATTCGACAAGTTTTGGCTTTGAGTAAAAATATACCCTCATTTTTACGTTGATAGCTCTTGAACCATTAAGAATTTGTGATACTTTCTTCAGCAAAGTTGTTGCGCAGGTCAAGACCAACAACTTTGACGAACATATCAAGACCGAAAAACCACATCTAATTTTTTTTTTTTGCTTTTCATTCCAACGAAAAACACTGTTTTTATCATTTTTTATCATTTTGTTGAATTTAAATCGAGTAGAATTGATCGATAAAAATCGCATCAACAAATATAGATCCAATAGAATCTATTTAAAAGAAAGTTAAATTTATTCAGTTGATTTTATGGTGTTTTTTCTAAAAAAAGAATTCCTAAAAAATTAACATTTTCTTCTCTTTGACCAAACAATGGCGGGTCGTTGCGATAGTTAATAAAAATCCTGGATATTTCCATCCCATCGTTTTAACCAATTACATCACGTAAATTAAAAAACATCTGCATCAATATACCAACCATCAAATGTCACTGCGCCATTCAATCACAGAATCATACGACGACGGATAAAAATCTCGGATTTTTCTATCTCAGGTTATTTTTAAATTTTTTTTAACTTTGCAAAGTGGCGTGTATATTGTATAATTTAAGTGATGTAATTGGTTAAAACGATGGGATGGATAAATCCAGGATTCTTATCCACTATCGCAACGGCACGCCATTGTATTGTCAAAGAGAAGAAAAATGTTAATTTGTTAGGAATTTATTTTTAGGCAAAATCACCATAAAATCATGCTACTGAAGTTAGCCGAAAATTTCAGCCGAAAAAAACCTTCATTACCGACATATTTTGTATCAGGTGGTAAAAACAAATTCTGTTAATATGAGCCAAAAATTACATGTAGTTGAAGTTGGTATTAAATTTTCGCCGAAAAAAATTTTAAAAAATCAATATCACATAATTCAGATGTTTAATGGTAATATGAACTAGGTGAAGTTAGACCAATTCGTAAACTGTTGGCTATATATATCTGTACCTCGGAGGCATACGACACTATGTCCAAATTTTTTTTTTCAGAGGTATATGAATTTATGTCCAGATACTGCCTTCTGCCTCTAACGGAAACCGCACATGTTGTTATTTCAAACATGTGAACCATAAGGCCTTTAAGGATCACATACTTTCATATTCCTTTAGAAAGAGAATTAAACATAATGAACCCACAATGCGGACAGTTCATTTTGTGAAAAAATTGGACATAGTGTTGTATGCCTCCGGGGTACAGTATATATATATATATATAGCTTGTCGTGCGTTAGAGGGCAATGAATTTGAGTTGTGGTACTAACAGTAAATACTTGTGCCAAAAATCAGGCCATATTTTGTGTAGCATCATAGTGAAATAAATTAAAAGCTGGTCGCATGTTAAGTGGAAATTTGGACTGGATGAAGTTAGACCACTTCGTAAATAGCTGGCTTCCATATGCTACATAAAATATGACCTGATTTATGGCACAAGTTTTCATAGTAAGTGCCACAACTCAAATTCGTTGCCCCCTAACACGACAAATTATAAATACGGGATCCAGCTATTTACGAACTGGTCTAACTTCACCTAGTTCATATAACCATTAATCATTCGAATTATGTGATATTGATTTTCACAAATTTTTTATTCGGCTAAAAAACTTCAATTATATGTAATTTTCGGCTCATATCAACAGAATTTTTTATTACCACCTGATACAAAATATGTCGATAATGCAGGTTTTTTTCGGCTAAAATTTTCGGGTAACTTCAGTAGCGTCATAAAATCAACTGAATCGATTTAACTTTCTTTTAAATAGTTTCTATTGTATCTATATTTGTAGATGCGATGTTTATTCGATCGATTCTACTCGATTCAAATTCAACAAAATGATAAAAAACAGTATTTTTCATCGAAATGAGAAGCAAAAAAAAAATTAGATGTGGTTTTTCGGTCTTGATATGTTCGTCAAAGTTGTTGCTCTAGACCTGCGCAACAACTTTGTTGAAGAAAGCATAACGAAAATCTTAATGGTTCAAGAGCTATCAACGTGAAAATGAGGGTATATTTTGACTCACAGCCAAAACATGTCGAAAGCGATATCTCAAAAATGAGTACTAACTTTGAAATGGGACTAGCACCATTGAACTCAGCGTACTCGAATTAGGTTTACCCCCGGGTGCCCAACTTGTCACATTTTTCAACTAGCACAGTGTTATTGGCGCCGGAACACAATTCCACCGAGTACGGAGATAACTACTAAATCAATAGATCAGTGAAAATATTTAATACAATAGAGGATCACTTCGACTTCAATTTATCTAAAAGCACTTTCAAAACTAACTTGAAAAAATATAATTTAAATTTATAATTATTTTAGACTGCTTCAAATTTGAAGAACTACCCTTAAAATTTTTTAATTTTTAAAATTTAACTTGAATTTGACTTTTTAATATTTTATCTATATGTATATTCTAGTATAGAGTATCAAAAACTCAAAACTAATCGTAACTGAATAATATTACTAAATCGATTTCTTGAAATAAATAAAAAAAATAATAATAATATTTGAGTTTTATATGCATTAACAAAAGTTCCAGAAAATTTTCCAGAGATTTAAAAAAAATACCGAACCAAATCAAAAAATATCTACTTTTGCATGTAAATAAAAATTAAAAGGCCTTAAAGATAAACATTAGTAGCAATAAAACCGAAGCCGTGCATTGTGATGAACTAAATATGTTTATTTAGGTGACCTAATGACTAACTTCTTATACTAGATGAACCTGAATCACGTAATATATAATACTTTCAGAACAACACGGTTAAAAATCCGCAGCAAACAAAATATCGGTGCATTGTTATTGTTAGCACTAGGTGGCCTTAACTAGGTGAGTACTGACTCCTGTAATGTGACTCTGAAATGAATCGCGATCTCCAGGAATGACAAAAATGGCAATCTAACTTTGATGTGGCTATCAACCAGAATAATTCAAAACTTAATATATGTAAATTTGGGTTAGAAGTGAGATGTTTGAAACCTTTCCGATCTCAACATGAAGGTGAAAACACTTGTCAAAAACATTGGGGGAGTGTATTTGCGCATGCGTTAAAAGGTACTCACCGAAATGTTATACATTTTGGATGTCCAGTTGTTGTTTAACAATCGTTTGAATGAGTTGATGTGAGTGATTTTGTGAAAATGGAAAAAACCGAGTATTTCGAGCTGTCATTAAATACTTATTTTTGAGCGGCAATATGTCGACGCAAATCAAAGACGCGAACTGAACATTATTTTATGTTAAGTAACGATTTAATTCGATTAGTATTGGTAGGGATTTCAATTGCTGCCACTTGTATGCTATAGGCAAAGTTCTCATTTTAGAATACTGAGCTTATACATAGTAAGTTGAATTACGGTTCGATGTCCAACATTTCTGTCCTTATTCGCAGACGTAATCTGTTAATTGAGTAGATGATCGTCGTTGTCGTTGTGGACTCGGTATTATTATTCTTGATGTAGAGAAGTATTAATTGATAGGCAGAATACCGTGACTTGGAATTCATTTAAACAAAACTAACTTATCTATTCAGTCATACGACCGATTTGCTTCTCGATGAAACCATATTCCAAAAATTGTTCATTGCGGCGATACAATTTTTGGTATACATTGTTGCCTGGAAAATACGATATGCGGGCTCTGGTGGCGGTTAAACTGTTGCTATTGTTGAATACCGTGATACATGCCGTATTCTACGCACCATTTTCCGCAATGTGGACCTGCGATGTCGGTATTTGCACTCGTTCCATAGTAGCGAGTATTTTCATTGTCTGGGTGTGTTAAAATGTGTTTATAGGCAGTTGTCGTAATATCAGCTTTCGGAATCTTCGCGGAATGACAAATCAGTTGTCAATCATAACATCATCGGGAGCAGTGGACAGTGATCCAGGTCTATTGTAAAAGTCCTCCTATTCGTCGTTTTCCGGATGATGGGTAAGACATCGATGGCTTCCTCGATCTGATCGGTGATTTCTAATTAGAGGACGGGATAGGCAATCTCATAGGTCACTTGGGTGCATGTAGTGAGTCGTGATAAAATATCGGTTGTTCTAAAATCATTGGTCAACATGTATAAAATCTCGTTAATATTAATGTTCACGGTTGAAATTGATTTGAGAAGAAGTTTGTGGTTGACTGTAAATTTTCTCGCGTAGATGTACCGGTGCAACTTCCTGACTATAGGTATACAAGAACAAAATCTTCAATCTTTACTTGACCGTAATTTTCCTCAGCTATTGTTAGAGTTCGCGACACATGCGAAATAATTGTCTACGTTCCATTTAGAGAGACGTGGATTCCCTTGTTGCTAACATCAGCGTAGGTTTTGACAAGAAGTACTGGTTCGTAACCAGTGATGAGTATTGCGGGAAGTGACAATGCGTTTAAATTTGTCGGACAAGTTTATTGCTCTTAAAACGATTCAAGTTGTTTAACGTTCTCAGGGACCAGCATCGAAATATTTGCAGCAATTTTAATGTAGTTCGCATTCAACCCCTTCTAATACCAAATGTCATTGCAAATTGTATTAGTTGGATGATTCAAATACCAAAATCTTTAATTCAATCTATGCCTAAAATAAAACATGAAGCTTGTAATATTTGTGACTAAACATTTACTGGAATATACTTGATCGATGTTGTTGATCCTCATTTCATAGTTAAATTCTGCAATAAAAGTGAACCTGTCCTTTGAAACCGAAATTATTTCAGTGTGTCAATATGTGTGTTCGAGGAGACCCGATATAGTTTGTCATGTTTACGCTGAGATTATGGTCAGATTGAACCCCGTGTCGGTCTGTACGTTGACGTATGAACATTTTGCCATTATGGCTGTTGTGATTGATGTTTCCGTTAACACGTAGGTGCATCGCCAGCTCGTGGATATTTACTTGGCTTGTTGGATGCCGAAATATTTAGTCCGTGGAATGACGACGAACATTATTCAGCGGACAATAACCGTGCTTTTCCAGATGGTTGGTCCAGATGGATGAGTTTTTTAGTCGCGGTTAACGTAATCAATTAACCCATACGCTGTTGTTTCGACATAATGAAGGACCTGGTTGCGCATGCTTCATCACTTTGGTGACTAGTTCAGATTTGGAGCTTACTACAATAATTGGAATATGGTGCTTACAATTTATCATATACGTTTAGTTCGGTGACCAACTCAGTGAATGAGAAATCTTTTTGAGTGTTTGGGAAGAGGTTGTCTTGTCATGCGAGTTTGTGCCCAACTTGTACAAACATAATTAAATTTTTCGTGCATCATCGAGCGATTAGATGTGTTCCTCGCATTGTCGATACCGCGTCTCGAGTGTGTGTTCCACATTTTGCTTGTAATAAAAAACCTGAGTGTTATTTGTAAGACTTTCAATTCGTTGTACTCCATTTGCTAGGTTTACAGATGCACCAAATTTTCCACTAACTTCATTAAAACACTAATTAAGTTTTCCATTTCGGCCATCGCAACGACATCTCGTTGGTTTTCCTAAAATTACATTGAGCGTATTTCATTTTAGGGACCAGCATTACATGGTATTTTTTAAAATGTTATATTTACATTTTCTAATCTCTGGCCCAAAACTGTTTTTACAGCACCGCCAAAAACGAGTGTTAGATATTTTGCGCTCAACAACCGATTTTCTTACCATGAGTGCATGTAATCATAGATCGCGAATATACCACACTTGATTTCTAAGGCTGCCACTTCCGTTAGACAAATGTCCACCAATTTTCGTAATGATCTCCCAATTTATAGAAAAAGCTTACGCATGAAGTTTCATTCCCAATAGTCAATCCGCCTGAATTGCAGAGATTTTTGAGAATATGTGCATATGAAAATCATCTGAACAAATTTTTAGAAGTTTAATATACAATCTTTTTAATTTAATCGTTTTTCTACTGAAGCTGCCATTTTCGGGAGGTCGATTTTAGAAATCATAAAGATCTTCCTATTTTTGGAAAAACTTTAAGTATCAAGTTTTACCCCGATTAGTTAATCCGTCTGAGCTGTAGAGAACCAACAGACATTTAGTCTACATGGCACCAGACGCACTCATAGACAGAAACAGATTTTTTAAAAACTACTTTTTTGACTTCGGCGTTATAGCGTAAGATAAACCTGCAAAAATCTCAAGGCCAAGATTTTTCTGATTAATAAAAAAATAAATAAAAAAGAATTTTTCAGCCTCAATAATGCTGATTGCCATGATAGTGAAGCTTCCTTAGCTGAGAGTAAAAAACATAACGGTTCTCGGGGCTGATATGGGAAAAGTTATAATATTGGTGTTGGCATCTCATTTTTCGGGGATCAAATTTGTACTAACTTCGCATACATAGTATAATCCAAGTATAGTGAATAAAAATAATATTTAAATATCCGAACCGAGAACTAGTAGAAGTACAAATCATCGCGAGTCAAAATGTATGTAAATGTCTTTAGGCATTAAGCATTCTAATATATTCTTAGGTCAAAATCAAAGTGACGTTATACCATATTTCCTTTTGTTACATAATGCACCATCAACCATCCCATAATGACCAATTATGTTATTATTACATGTTGGTACGTAACTATATCTATATTTTACCTTCAATTATAAACCATTATGTTTCATGGCTCTGTCAATGTCAATGGCGTGGTAGTGCCCGACAACAATGAAATCAAATCAATAAATTACATAACGATCCGATTTACTGATAGAATTTTCATGTCATTATAGCTACTTATGTATTGTCTTTAACAAAATAACAAGCATATGTTGGTCGTTTACATGAGATGAAAATTAAAGTACAAGGATGACATGTTCAACGTAATAATATTATTCTTATACATACCCACATACATTTCTAGCTATTCATTCCATAAATTCTTAGTCATCGGATAATAAAAATAAAATGCGATTACCAATATACGGAGTAAGAAGTCTAATTCCAAATATCAAAACATACAGAAAATTAAGAGTCGTGACTAATTCCACTCCCAATTGCGTATATCAACTCCAATAAAAGATCAATTTCAATTTATTATTTTCTGTTTTGAAAGTTTATAACTTTCTTTAATCTACTCAGTATCTTATATATGTGCGGCAACGTAAATAAAATAAAAATCTTATTGCAATATCATTGAAAAATTCAAAATGTGTAACTAAAATAGATTTTAATCTTAACCTTAGGATCAATGCGATTGACTACATAATCGATTATGTATACAGAATTTGAAGATCAAAACTGTGGGTAGCGCGCTCTAACATTTTTGTTTGAATTATGTAAGTCATTGCGAGCTTTAGATTACGACCTAGATTTAAATGTTTTGTTAATGTGTGTCGTATAGCAGACTTATCTCGTGCTGCTACTAATGGAAGCGTTTATTTAAATTACTCGAAATGTAACATATGTATATAAATATCTTTAAAAATAGCATGAGCTATTGAAAATGCAAATCTACTATCAAATCAAATTTGTCAATGGCTTTATGGATTTACGGAAAAAGTTTCACAATTTCTTGTGTATTCTTTCTCGTATTACATATCCATTTCATGTAACTTTTATTCTTAGCATTCTAACAAATAATATACTCGACAACTCATCGACAACGTCGTCTACGTCGATTACTCTTAGGCAACGTCGACTATACACCAGTAAACAACATTAACAAATATTTGTAATTCAGTTCAGTGGAATTATTCTGGTAGTTACCAGAAGGGTTAGTTCTGGCCTATTACGAAAAATAGTTTGAAGGGCATTTTTTTACTGGAAGGGAAAATTATTTCGACCCTCTTAGCAAGGCGAATTAAAATTGACTCTAAACTGGTAGCATTTATATATGACTAGTTCAACTTTGATTCAACTTTGTGTGACAATCTTAAATTATTTTTGAGTCAACTGGAATGAGAAAATTAGAAAAATTATGAACACAATTTTTTCTTTCAATTTTGTTTCGCAAAAAGAATCAAATTTGACTTGTAATTTTATTATTAATTTGACACATTTTATCGTATTAAATTAAATTCTCAAACAAAATTCAATTTTAGCACATGGCTGAGGAACAAAAGTGATCCGGGATGATATTTCAAAATTGGTTTGTTGCAGAAGGAAAATAAAAATATGTTTTGTATCAAAATTCAATTTTATTTTAATTAATATTGCTCATTAATGAATAAAATAAAATTAAAAAATAAAAATTAAATAAACATATAAATAATTTAAATTCAACTTAATATCACGGGGAGGATTAAGAATTCTACCTCTCTAAAATAAATTTTTGTATTAGAATTCAACAATCTTTTACATTATGGAATCGTTAGTGTAATTAAACCAACGTTTCGTTATGGTTAATACATCACAGGGTCTAGAGCTGGGAAATTTCTTCATTGCAATTTCTACAATTTTAATCAATAATAAATAAAATAAATAAATAAATAAATAAATAAAATTTGATACGACTTAACCGGCAGCTTTCCATTTTTGCCAAACCAAGAATATTTAGCAGCTACTTGGTTAGATAGAATGGCACCAAGACATTGTTTTATAAATTTATCGTCATATTGCCGATGGGTTTGTACGCGTATCTTGTATGTTTATCTCCGAATTCTGGATAAGTGTTCGTGCTTCGGAACACTGAATTTGTGAGATCGTCGATGGTACTTTCTTTGGTGATGCTGTAGTTCTAATATCCTGCGGTTTTTTATACACAAATTTTTTGTAATGCTCGATCGGAGTGCTTGTTTGTGGTATTACATTTTCTATCCGGAGAAATTTATGCTTATTTTTGCAATCATCGTTAGGCCCGAAATATTCGGATTGAATATTATCGTTTGTTGTATTGAATTGAATGCCATCTGAATTATTTAAGAAAATATTAAAATCAATTATGTTTTTAGGGAACAATTTATTACCGGATATAGTTATTTGTGTTTCGTCGGAATCGTAATTTTTGTCCATCTTGAGCAATTACCTGTAAAAAATTAATATTAAGAATTTAAAATTTCAATGTACATAGTTTTTAATCTGGTTGGTATTTTAATAATCTTTCTGACATTTTTCAATTCAAATATTATAACGGTGTCTGAATAATATTCCGAATGGCTGCTATAAATTCCGATGTGAGACGACAACAAAGGATACTGAAAGAAATTGCCCACGTTTAACACAACACGTCCGCTTACAAATTCACCTTCTATTTTTTCCATTTTTATAATTTTTTCGCTCGCTATACAATAATTATTAGGAAGTGATATAGTAGTGAACAAATCTTAGAATATGGTGGTGAAGTTGAAGTTTTTTGGAATGTATATTTTTCTTTTAGTTTATTTAAGATCTGTTGTATTGGAAATGCACCCTTTTTACCATTTTTTTCAATTGTTGCATGAAATATTCAAACTTAAAAGCACTATAACTATTGAGTTTTCCAAGCTCTTGTGCATCTTGTGATAAATGAAGCAAATTATGTACGTTGTACGAAACATGTTCAATTCCGTACAATATTGAGAATTGTTGAACAAATTCTTTTAACAATACAGTAGCGCAAACATTATTCTGCTTGAAATCTTCTGGATTACTCAAAATTCGGATACTATCAACCAGTAGTAAGAAATGTTGAAAGTATATCTGTTCCAAAATGTCACTTAACGCTCCGATACCAGTGTACATCAAAAACAGTTTAAACTCCGAGGCCTTTCAGTGCTCCAACACATCCAAGTGTGCTGCTTTCTGGGGAATTCAACCGGCAAATAGTTTCTAATGTGTTTCAAATTTTTGTTTATTGCATCAATTGCATTTTTTTTTAATGAAAACGGTTTTTCTCGCTTTAATCCACAAATTCAGCAATTGTCTCATGACACCAAGCAAGACGCAATGCATATAGTCGATTGGGAATGTGCTAACACACACAATATTTAATTCCTCCAATATTGTGTAAGAACGGATATGGTGCTCTAATTACAGCCTTTATTTGAAACTCTGGTCACTTCTTAGTGTATAATTAATTCCTGGAAAACAAATCCAATGTGTACTGTATATACTCTTTATGGTACATTTTGTACAGCTGAAATATCCAGCGTGGCCTTTGATCCCTACAAAAATAGTTTAGTTATTAAACATTAATAAATGAACATAAAAAAAATTTAATAATTGTTCTTATCCAATATAAATGCTTTCGGTGGAGTATCACAGACAAAGGACCGTACTTTGACATGGTATTTTTTCTTGTTAAACATTATTCCGTTAGACAGTTCCTTCATTTCATGAATAAATTTTTCTAAGAATTTATTAGTGCAAAATGGTTTTTTATGACCGTGAAAAACCACAATTAAAAACACGTCTTGAGATGGGAATATGCTTCCGAGAATTGGCCACAATTGGCTATTGGAGGTTTTAGCCAGCGGAACACCATCAATTCCAACGTCAATATAAATAGTTTCTTGAATAACAGGATTCTTTTCTAAAAATTTGAAAATGTTTTTTTTTTATCCCAACGTGAGAGTAAAATCCTTTTCCCATTGAAATAATTTTGGAGCCCCCTTCCTTTGTCATTTTCATTGTCCTAATATCTTTCGGACGATTATGATAGTATTTCCTTAACACTTCTAGCAGAGCGTTAGCTGCATCATGTGTTATAAATATTATGATTGACATACCACTCGACAATTTCTGTAAAGGAGGAAAGTAATAAACTTCCGTTATCACTAATTTTCTCGTCTGAAATTATGTCCACGTGGTCTTGCGATACTATACGTGTTCTGTTTTTGTTGTTTTTTCATGTTCCGTATTTTGCGTATCCTTCTTGATATTTAATTTATTTGTTCTAATGCACTGTTTTTTAGCACCGTCACAAATATATTTAATTTCATTATTCGCCTCGTAATAACTCTTCTTATCCATTATTATAATATATTATATTATGATATACTAACCTAAAATTTTATGTAACCAAAATTAACCTATAAACCAAAATTTGTCATAAAACATTTTTTGTACAAAAATGTTATGACAATTTGGATTCAATATGCGCTCACAAAATAGATTCGGACTCGTGCATAGAGGGGAACTACGATTTACTGTCAGTTTATCGAGAACAATTTATCGCGAGCAATTTACATTAGAACAATTTATCGTAGAACAATTTATCGTTGAAACAATTTATCGTGGAATCAATTTATCGTAGAACAATTTACCTTAAAACAATTTATCGTAGAACAATTAATCGTAGAACAATTTATCGTAGAACAGTTTATCGTGGAACACTTTATCATAGTACACGATTAGTGTGTTGAAATTTGATGTGAAGACAAAAAAAATTTCCAATATGTATTTCGTATAAGAATTCGGCCATTTCTTAACCATCGTGATGAAATAAAGTATGTTGGATGGAAATGGGATTCTTAAATGGTTTTTGGAAGAATTTCTGGATAGGTTGCCACCTGATTGATTGGACGAAAGTCGATGATAAATTGCATTACTCGCTGTTAAATGAAAAAACCAAATTGTATTTTTTTTTTCTAATAAATTTTCTAGTAAAATGTGTAACCATCGGTGGATCTACGTATCCTACTCCTTGTACTATAACTACATCCAGAGTTCAAATTTCCGCTTGGTTTGAAAGGTTCAAAAGATCTCAGGTGTTAAAAGGCTTAGTATATGTTCCATTTTCCTGGGTGTACTATGAAATCTCAGTTTTCAAAATCTAAGTTTTCAAAATCCCGATTTTCAAAATCACGGTTACCTTTTCTTCTATTTCTAATTGCACAAAATAATTAATAAAGTTTGTTAATTGCAAGATTTGGTACTTGCAACATTTTGTAATTGCAACATTTTGTAGTTGCAAGATTAATAAAAAAGCAATATTTTGTTAATGCAACATTTTGAAATGCTATAATTGTAGAGGCTGACGGCTTCGATAACTCTCACGAGCACTGAGCCCTCCATCCAAATGCCATCCCTAATAGCCATTTTCTAGAATTTTATCGCAAAATCGGGTTTTTGTTATACAAAACCGGGATTTTGAAAACCAGGATTTTGAAAACCGAGATTTCGTTACACATCCGTGCTATTAACAATTATACTCGTACCATTGCCAACCAAAAAAACTGAATTATTGGTCCCTTTATTACCAGAATGTAAGGGGACTACGAACAAAACCCCGTGAAGTATTTTGGCAAACTCAAGCCATTTTTTATGACATTTTTGCACTCACTGAAACAAATTTAATTAATGACTTTAACAGTAATGAATACTTTACTCAGATTATAACGTTTTAAGCAAGGATGTTTCGGTTTCTGATGGTGTACTGAATGGTAGAGGCGTACTTATTGCGGTGCTTGTTAAGTTTGATTGTTCAGTAGTGATAATCCCAAATACCGACAGTATTGAGTTGGTTTGTGTTAAAATCAACACAGGTTATACGAATAAACACATTTATATTTTGTGTTGCTATATACGCCCTAATAGACATGCGGACACCTACCAGCTTCTCGTAGATGCTGTCGATTTCCTTTTTGATAATACTGCTATTTTAGATGACCTATTTGTCGTTGGAGATTTTAACCTCCCGGACTTTATATGGACACTATCCGAGGACAATACCCATTACATTGCTAATTCCGGTTTGATGCAGATCAGTAACGTCAAGAACAATCTTAACAGGCAACTTGACTTAGTATTCTCTTCTGGCGCAAATAATTGCAGAGTCTCAGAAACAAATCTGGTTCTTATAGTACAATTGACTTGTACCATCCGCCTCTCTTAATTTCATTTTCCAGTGAACTATGTAGAGTTAACATTAATTGCGAAACTTCACCCAGTTTTAATTTCCATTCGGCCGATTTTAACAAGCTAAATGAATTATTGGCTAACGTCGACTTTAACTTCATTCTCGATAATAATCACAACCTCGAAGCCCAAACTCTCAATTTTTATGCCGCGATGGTTGAATGCTTTCAACAGTCCATTCTTTATACTGTTCGAAGACACAAACTGGTAGTTCCACCCTTGTACAACAGAGAATTGCGATATCTCATGAACTCTATAACGATTACATTAGTAGTATGCAGGCAGAAACAATCGCTGACCCAAAGCGCTTTTGGCAATTCGTGAACTATAAGAAGAAATCAGATGGATATCCTTCTATGATGAAGTTTGGCGATCATTGTTCTGGTGACCCCATAACCATTTCTGGCTTTTTCGCAAAATTTTTTAACAGCGCCCACTCCAATAATTATGTCGAGCTTGATACGGCCTACTTCAGTTACATGAATAACATCGCTCTAGCGTCTCCGGTATCTATTCAAATTGGTCTTGAAACTGTGTTAAGGAGCATCAACAAGCTAAAAGATGATTTCTCCACTGGCCCCGATGGATAGCCTTCTATCGTTTTAAAAAACTCTCTTGGTAACTTAGCGCAGCCACTTACAATGCTGTTCCAAAAGTCAATGTTCTGTGGAATATTTCCATCAATATGGAAAGACTCTTTTATAATTCCACCCCATAAGAAGGGATGTAAATCAGACGTCTCTAACTATAGGCCAATTGCGAAACTGTCCTGTATCCCCAAGCTATTCGAGAGGATTATGTACGATTCCCTTTACCTTCAATGTAAAACATTATTATCAATGAATAAGCATGGCTTCCTTAGAGGTGCGATCCACTACAACCACTACAAACCAACCGAATTTGTATCTGATACTTTGAACATTATGTAAGTTGGAAAGGAAGTTGATGTTATTACCACGGATTTCAGCAAGGCGTTTGACTGGGTTTCTCATAAGATAATTTTGTTTAAACTCGGAGCTCTTGGTTTCGGACCTCAATTCTTACTATGGGTGTACTCTTATCTGAGGAAACGTAGGTATCAGGTGACCTTTACGTCATCCATATCTGCTCCTCTTATAGCTACTTCCGGGGTACCTCAAGGTAGTCATCTTGGGCCTATCTTTTTTCATCTTATCCATCAACGATGTCGTTTCATGATCAAAAACTCGTCAATTTCCATTTCTGCTGACGATATGAAAATTTACAGACCAATTTCAAGTTTCACCGATGTTAACCTATTACAGAATAAACTCAATAACTTCATAGTTTGATGCACTAAAAATAATTAAGATTTGAATGTGAGTAAATGCCAATGCATAACATGTTGAAGAAAACGTGCAAATTCCATTAGTCGAGAGTATACTAGCAACAGCACTGTGGTTGTAAAAATTTTAACCATACGGGATTTAGAGGTGATTTGTGACCGCGAACTTAACTTTAGAGCTCACATTTTATTGCCAACTCTTCTAAACTCTTCACTTGGATTTTTTCAAAAGCTGGTCGAAGGAATTTTTGAACCCTTACGATACCAAGGGCCCTTTATATGACTATTGGTCGGTCCCTGCTTGAGTATGCTAGTCAGGTTTGGTCTCCGTACCATGAAGTGCATATACGAAGAATTAGAAGCGGTACATCGTAGATTTTTGCCACCTTATCTCGACCGCTTGGAGCTTATCGACTTGAAGCCTCTATGTAAGCGACGATCTGTTGCAGATATCGTATTCATTCATCAACTGTTATCTGGCGGTGTAGATTCTGCAGCTCTACTCGAAAAGGTAAATCTTAATGTAAATAATTGTGCTTTGATAACGATACCTGCTTATAGGATTGCTCCTCAAAGAACGATATACGGCCAGAACGAGCCTATTACAAGAATGCTGCGTGAGGCTAATAAATATTTCGAACTTTTTGACTATAACATCAGCAAACTCGCTTTTAAAAAATTATTATTTGCTACCAATAGATAAAGCAATTTTTGTTTTATTTTTAGATTAAATGTTTTTTTTTTTTTTTACTTTTATTTATTTGACTTAAATACTCTATCGAGTATTTATAATTTTTATGCTCTTTCCATTTGCGTTTTTTATTTTATTTTTGATTAATTTTGTTTTGCTTTTTTATTTCTCTATTTTTCTTTGTTTGTATTTTCCTTTTTTCATCCAGTTTTAAATTTGCTTGCTCTAAGCAAACCAGCGGTCGGTCTCTCCTTTTTTGCGTCGGGGTATCATTCTCCTAAATTTAATACATATAGATTCAGCCTTCATTTTTCTAATCATTGCTTTTTTAATACATTTTTCATTTCGATTAATATTAATTTATTTTTTGCCGTTTTCTTTCATTTTTAATTTTTATTCTAGAAGAATGATGTCCTTGTCTATAATTCCTTAGAATTATATTTAAAAAATAAAAATAATGTTGATGGTGACTCCCCGCGTGTTGTCTGGGATGGGTGATTGGTCATTGGGAATTATTATTATTATTATTCCCGTATAAGGTTGTTCTTATTATCAAAACATTATACATTTATCCCAGGCCTTTAGGTAGATTTTATAACCAGATTTCTTGAAAGGAGGTAGTTAGCTTACCGGTCAACCCACTTATTGGGTTGCCACGTATGTGGGTTACGGACTAGTGATATACATATACATAGCAAGCTTCTTGCTATAAAACAGACGCTAACTACAGCCACCACTAGCATGGAGAAAACACGCTGATGTGGTATTGGAATGCTGGCGCCCATAACTCGCCCTGACATGTGGTGTTAAAGGCCATAAGCAAAATTGCTCCTGCATCAATTTCTCTTGACTTCCGTATTCATTTAGAAACCGAGCCAGCACCGCAACGAATTAAAATCTAGATCTTTTCTTCCAAATGTTATCGTCACAAATGATATAAAAAAATTGACGATATAGGACACAAACTTATCTATCAATGGTGACACATATTTTACTAGAAAATTTATTAGAAAAAATCAAAAATAGAAATTGGTTATTTCATCAAACAACGAGTACAGCAATTTGTCATCGACTTTCGTCCAATCAAAATGCTGATAGTGATAAGCAATAGCCAAGATACATTGCAGAAGGCAACTTTCCAAAATATTTTCCAAAAATCACTAAAGAATCCCATTTCCATCCAAAATATTCAATCTCATCATAATCGGTTCGTAAATTACCGAGTTCCCTCCCAGATAGCCATATTCCAGAACTTTTCCAAAAATTATTTATGAATCCCATTTCCATCCCACATGTAAAACCCCATCATAATCAGATAAGAAACTACCGAGTTCCGTCCCAGGTGCCCATAATTCAGAACTATTTACAAAAATCATTTAAGAATCTCATTTGCATCCAACATACCCAATTCCATAGTAATCGTTTCAGAAACTACCGAGTTTCGTCCCAGTTGGCCATATTCCGGAACTTCGTCACACAATCATTTAAAAATCCCATTTCGATCCAACATACCCAATCCTATCATAATCGGTTAAGAAATTGCCGAGTTCCGTCCCACGTGGTCATAACCTAGAACTTCTTCCAAAAATCATTTAGGAATCCCATTTCCATCCAACATAACCAATCCCATCATCATCGGTTAATAAATTACCGAGTTCTATCCTAGGTGGCCATATTCCAGAACTTCATTTAAGAAGAAAAATCATTTAAGAATAACATTTCCATGCAACATACCCAATCCCACTATAATCGGTTAAGAAACTACCGAGTTCCGTCCCAAGTGGCCATATTCCAGAAGTTCTTCCAAAAATCCCATTTCCGTCCAACTTAAAAAAATCCCATCCTAATTTATTAATTAATTAAAATGGGAATGGCCGAATTCAACAACAATTTTATAAACCGAAGAGACTTCAATTTTTATTTACAAATCATTTTTAGTTAAATAGTTAATTAGTTACCACGTTAAATTGTGTCTACGATAAACTGTTCTACGGTTAAATGTTCACGTTAAATTAAAACACGATAAATTGTTTATGATAAAGAGACCATCACCCTCGAACTACAATAAATTGTGTATCACAAAGCAAACGGCATATTTTTTAAAGCTTTGGCATTTGAATCGGGAGGCACCGGGTTTGAATCCCGATGACGGCAGGGTGCAAGAGGAATTTTTTATTATCTGACTACGAACACATATATCAGCCACTGTCATTGTGCATAACTCATCTGCCAACCCATCTTCCATGTCAGTACTATAGGCTTGCATGGAGCTGTGCAATGTGTAGATGGTTCTACGTAACTCAGACCTATAGCCATACGTCCCCGATTTGGCAGGCAATAGGCAATACATAATGTATGACGTGAAAAGTGAGCCTTAATCATACAAATAACTTTAGAAAATTATACAGCTTTTAAGGAAGCTAATAATTTTACTTTATACTCAAATTAACTTAGACAAAATTATTTTTCTTTATTTAAAAATAATGGTTCTACCTAACTTCGGAATTTCGAACTCGACTCGCCGCGTGTTTATTCTCTCCCCTGCTCTCCCGGTAAACGAAAACAAACCGTAACAACGACCGTGCGATTTTTTTGGTTTGGATATACTGTCAACTTTTTTCTTTCTTATACAGCATCATGACTATAGTGGATATCTGTGGGAGTTTTTAAGATATTGGCCTGAATCAATAAGGAACTTACAGCTGGTTTTTTCAATTTTTAGATACTGAAAAGTCGGAAAAATGCTAATGTCATAATACCATTATAGGAACACTAATAAAGAGGTACTAAAAGGAAGATAAAATTTCAGCTGGTTATAAAATAACAACAAAACAAATATTTTGTGAAATTGTTTTCCGTTTTGGCGAGTAGCGTAGTATCTGACAAACAATGCAATTTATCCTTTTTTTATTATAGCATATTCGAATGGGCGTTTTCAGGCCAGACAACAAATGGCAACATGTTGAGCCAATTCACGGTTTTAATGTTATGAAAATTTTGAAGTTTATCAATTTTTCAAATCAAATTGTCGATGACTTCAATAATCATGATGCCAACATTTTGGCGGACGTGAAAGTACCTAATGCATCATGTGTGTGAACAAAACATAGTAGAACTTCCAAGGGGACAAAAGAAATCTGAAAAAGACGGACATTGAAGCTTAATTAATTGACATACAACGGACAACAGGAATTTTTCGTTGTGAATCCTCTAAATGGTCTACTATCAACTTAACCGCAATAATTTTAGCG